>CM054057.1:749288858-749888858 GCA_028641055.1 Alopecurus myosuroides
ATATTCAAGTGATGAATCTGGTTGGTGGTGATGGATGGTGGTGTATGGATGGTGGTGATGGATGGTGGTGATGGATGGTGGTGATGGATGTGCCCACTTCGTGTGGATGACGATGATAATATGAGGGGTGGGATCTATTATATGAGGGGTGGATTTTATGTGCAGGTACCCCACGTGAGTCCTTATTTGCCGGAATGTTGATTAATTTCCGTTCCGGCAAATTTGGGTACTCCATTTGTGATATTTTTAGCAAAGGTCATGCCGAAATTTTCCGTGAATTTGGCATGATCTTTGCTAAAAATACCACAACTTAGAGTGTCCGAGAAATTTGGACTCATATGGGTACATCGTCTAAATTGTAGGATTTGTTGAACTTATTTCGGGTTTTTCTCCTTCCTTAGATATGGCTCACAACGACGAGGCGGGTGGTTCTGGTCTCGGACACGGCGGAGACAACGACGATGCGTGGCTTTCCATGCTAAGCGCGGGAGGCGGACCCGTAGACCCGCACCCGGATCTAGAGATGGAGGGCGACGATGCAGACGACGAGATGGACGAAACCGTTCAGCCAGGAGCTAGAGCGACACAACGATACATCGGGCGCAGAAGGTGATCAAACTGGTAGTGGCACGGGGATACCGCCTCCAGTAGCGAGGCGGCGGCTAGGCGCAAAGAGAGGCGGCACAACATGCTCGCCACCATGCGGGAAGAGTTCAGAAGTGGACCCCAGCGGTGCTCCCCTCGAGCCGGAGAGTTATGCCAAGGGCTATGGAAACCAATAGGCTGCATAGCTCGAGACTTCGGAACGTTAACATGGAGCACCTGAAAGCTAAAGAAACAAGGCTCATGCCGCCCTGCTGATTGAGAAGCTGCACACAAGGTATAAATTCCCGGATCCTTACGACAACCAGGACCTGAAGAAGAATCTGGTCAACTCCTTAGCACTAAAAGTTCGCCAAGGCGTTTACGACTTGGAGATCCAGTTGCGGCAGATGCTTGCGAAGGGTAAGGATTTTGATGAGATCCTAAGATGTGGCCCTCCATTTCCGAGGAAGACTTGGCCAATTCAAGATCGACGAACTCAAACCGGAAAGGATTGCGCTGACTAAATGGGGGAAAGAACAGCGAAAAAAAGAACATTGGCCCTCACAATCTCGGAAGCCGGGGTTACCTTGGGAAGCAGAAAGTATGGGAAAAGGAGGATTCGAAGAGAGAAGGGCCGAACCCGTTTGACAAGATCACCGACCCGAAGGTGAGAAATTTTGTCAGGGCCCATTACAGGGAAGATCCCAAAAAGCCCGGCGATCTTGTGTTGAACGAGAAGATCAAGCTGCTCGAGGATAAGTATCGAGGAACAAGAAAAAGAACGCCTATCTCAATCTGACGGGGGTCCTCGGCGACGACGAACAAGGACCGTATGACACCCTTTCATTAGGGCGCTTAACGCGATGAAGGGAGTGCCCTTGACAAGAAGCCGAATCGTAGCCATGTGCATGGCCTCGGAAAGGGTCATCGGCATGCGCAATACTACCCCGACACCAAGGAAAAGCAAGGAGCGAACAAGGGCCCGGAGAAGACGGTCGTCGAGCTTGTGAACGAGAGGCTCAATGAGCTCCTCCCTACCATTGTTCGACCGTCGCTCAGTCCTTAGCGCCGTGGATGCTAGGTGGAGACAAGGGCCACTCCCGCAGATAAACATAGCCCAAATTGTGCAGCCAGCGCCGCAGAACGTGGCCCCGGCGTGGCGCCGCAGAACGCGGCCCCCGTCGTGGCGTCTGCTGCGCGGAACGAGCCGGCCCCAACCCTCAGCCGGAAGGTCGCAAAGATCCGTCGCCGCCCCGCCACATCTCTTCAACGCGCCGCCGACACTTAGCGGTCCATCCCCCTTGTCCGAGCTCAATGCCCTCACGGTAATTCAATGTGCACTGCTTAATTATATATTATGACTTGATTCGTGACGGCATCAGTCTCTAACAACGATCGCGCGACGTTTCGCAGGCCGACGAGACGGGATGCACATTGCTCCTTAATGTGAACGGCGAGTTAAAGGACGTCGCCAAAGGAAAAATCATCACACCTCTGAACGCGTATCCATGGCGTTCGTATGCCCGAGGACGTGTTCAGAGTGACATTAAGTCGGGTGCTCCCTGGTTGCGGTGCTCTCGATCCTCCGAACAACCCACCCGCAGCCGACAGCGAGTTGAACCTGGAGCAATGCTTGGTTTGGCCATTGACCTGGCCGAATCACTAATTCGTTTGGAAAGTACTCCTGCCAACACTCCAACACCGGTCCAGGGGTCGGGGCACCCGAGCCAACACAAGGATTTCTCACCTGCAAAGTCCGTGCAGCAGACGGCGACGAAGATGAGAACCCGAATGACTACCTCGTCGACGATCCTTACAAGGGCGCCCGGCCTGGATGATCTTGATCAACTTCTCTTGCCAGCGGGAGGAAGCGGATAATATCGATGCACAAAGCGTCTTTTCTCTCTCAAGAGCCGGCAGTCCCCGAGCAAGAAGTCATCAGCCAGGATGCCTCAAAGAGGCGGTAGCGGATGTATTTCATAAGACTCAGCCTAACATCAAGTATGCACGGAAAAGAACTAAGAAGGCTCCTGCCGTTGCATCGATGAGCCAACCGGTGGAGGGGACCAAGTCTAAGCCGCAGACAGGACGTGTATTGGATAGGATACCCATAACCGACTGGCAGATCCATGAGATGGGAAACCGATGCTTTCCCGAGGTTGGTCGCCTTGCTGACATGTGATATGCGTAGCGTCCATGACGTGTACTATATATGGAGGAGGTGCTTCTCAAAGAGAAAAATCCAACGCTGCCGGTTTTGGTCGCAAAGGTGCCATCTACGGCGGGATTTGTCACTGAAGGCAACGCAAACAAGATCATCATTAGATTTGACGACATTTTCCGGATGTTCCACATGAAAGCACTCCACTCGTCAATCGTCCGTCTGTTTACGCTCAGCTTGGCGCATCAGCTATCCGTAGAGAATGTCAGAAACATCGGGCTAGCAGACCCTACTACATGCACGACATGTACTTGAACAACCCCAAGGGTAGGGCAAAAGCGACAAAGTACCTCGAACAAGTGTTGCTCACTAACCATATGAACAAGAGGATCACCCTCGTGCCTACTTTCCTGAGTAAGTTATATTTCCCATCTTTACATAAGTTCGCGCATATACAGTTTTTGAGGATTATATATATGGACTCTCCTGTTTTGCGCAGAAACAAATACGACACCCTCATCATGCTCTACCCGAGAGACGCGCAGCAGTATATCTCGACTCCGGGAGTACGATGAAGGAGAAGAACTACACCCTCATCAGTCTGTTCTCAATGATGCTATGGATGGCTACATCAGGGGGGAAGGATTCTGCGACAGGACGAAACAAATTAAAGGAAAATATGTGTTCAGACACAGAACAGAGTTTCCCTGCCCCAAGCAGGCGCCAGGCGGCCAAATGGAGGCATGGTACCTCATCCAACACATGACGGAGATCGTGAAGGACCAACATAGTCTGCAATACATGTCAGTTGTGGACAAATGGTCTCGCAGCATGGTGGAATGGTCTGATGCTGAGTACAGACAAAACTTTGGTCGCATCCAGCAAGATCTGCACAATCATCTATAAGGATGTAGTAAACTTCAGGATCTAGCTTCCACTGGAACGGTACCCACCATCTAACAATGAGTTGCGACAATATGTGCTAGAGCAGACTGACGAGAGACCATTCAACTCGTTAGAAGGTGCTCTTCCGTTCCCGCCGGAGAAGAAACAGAAGATCAAACATCGAGGAAGAAATGATCGACGGTATGTATTCGATTCGTTACGAATTGCTCCTAATAAGAACTTGTGATTTCCTTTGCCGGTCTAATGCTTTTATCTTGGTCTACAGAGAGATGAAGAAGTGGACGGCGCGCTGGCCCTAGCGAAAGATCGCAAGCGGAGGCGGAAGCTAAAGCGGAGGCGGACCGTATATCTAGCTAGTCTTCTTTGCGATTGATCTCTATATCGCGCGTACGTTGCATAGATATGTAGTAGTCATACCTTTGTAATTGTTGAACTAATTAGATGGCTATATTTTGGGTTCGAAATCTTCCGACATATTATTGAGATCAATGTGTTTGTATTCGTACTTATGAGAATTGGATATGGATGCATATGTATAGATGTGTTAATATCGTTATCGATGTGTTAAATTCGTTATGGATGGATGCATATGTATCTATGATTTATCGATGTGCTATCAGTGATTTATATGTGTGAAAGTTTATAAATTATAGAATTTGAATGTATTTGGACCTGGGAATATATACAGAATCAGAATATATAAACTGTTATAACAAAAAAAAGAAAAAATATAAACCTCTGAAACTTACCACTGGCGAACACAGTACCTACCGCTGGCGAACTGTACCACTGGCGAACAACCTGACTACCGCTGGCGAACCAGTAGCGCTGGCGAACAGCGGAGCTACCGCTGGCGAACATAGCGCTGGCGAACAAGGCCTTGTTCGCCAGCGGTAACCTGCACTACCGCTGGCGAACTGGTGTTCGCCAGCGGTAACCTGCTACCACTGGCGTGGTACCGCTGGCGAACACAAGTTCGCCAGCGGTAGCTGATATTTGTTCGTCACTGGTAGCCCTTTCCCTACTAGTGAGGGAAATGACCCATAAAGTCAAAACCCCAACAATCAAACGATTCAATAACAGGAGAATAATTCATAGGCATTTCATTACGTCTAGAAATATTACCAACCCTTTGACATTGATCACAAGATAAAATAAAATTTCTAGCATCTTTAAAGAGAGTAGGCCAATAAACCTGATTGTAAAACCATATGTGCAGTTCTATCTCCAGCATGATGTCCTCCATAAGCACTACTATGACATTTTCTCAATATCTCTCGTTGTTCATTTTCAGGAACACATCTTCTCATAATACCATTAAACACCTTCTTTATATAAGTGTGGGTCATCCCAAAAATAATGCCTCAAATCATAGAAGAATTTTCTTCTTTGCTGAGCTGTAAAGGTAGGAGGCAAATACTTGGAAACAATAAATTAGCATAATTAGCATACCACAGACTCTCTTGAGAGCTCACTTTTATTGCAGCTAACTGTTCATTAGGAAAACTATCATTAAAAGGAATAGGGTCATCAGGGATATTTTCTAATCTAGACAAATTATCAGCAACAGGATTTTCAGCACACTTCCTATCCACAATATGTTAAATCAAATTCTTGTAAAATAAGCACCCATCTAATAAGCCTAGGCTTAGCATCTTTCTTTTCCATTAGGTACTTAATAGCAGCATGATCCATATGAATAGTAACTTTAGAATCAACAATATACTGCCTAAATTTATCAGAAGCAAAAAGTACACCTAGGAATTCTTTTTCAGTTGTAGCATAATTCTTTTTAGCAGCATCAAGAGTTTTACTAGCATAATGAATGAAATTTACCTTTTTTTATCCGCTATCCAAGAATATCACCTACAACATAATCACTAGCATCACACATAATTTCAAATGGTAAATTTTAATCAGGTGGTTGAACAATAGGGGCAAATATTAAAGCCTTCTTTAAAATTTCAAAAGCTTCTCTACAATCTTCATCAAAAATAAATGGTACATGCTTTTGAAGAAGATTAGTAAGAGGCTTTGATATTTTAGAGAAATCTTTAATAAACCTTCTATAGAAACCCGCATGACCAAGAATACTATGAATACCTTTGACATCAATAGGACATGGTATTTTCTCAATAGCTTCAACTTTAGCTCTATCAACTTCAATACCTCTTTCAGATATTTTATGTCCAAGAACAATTCCTTCATTAACCATAAAATGGCATTTCTCCCAATTAAGAACAAGATTAGTCTCCTCACATCTCTGCAAAACTTTATCAAGATTCTGCAAACAATTATCAAAATAAGTTCCATAGATGGAGAAATCATCCATGAAGACTTCCACAATTTCTTCACAAAAACCATGAAAGATAGAAGACATGCATGTTTGAAAATTAGCAGGAGCATTACAAAAACCAAAAGCATACGTCTATAAGCACAGGTTCCATAGGGACAAGTGAAAGTTGTTTTCTCTTGATCAAGCTTTTTAATAGCAATTTGACAGAACCCAGAATAACCATCAAGAAAGCAGAAATGAGTTTTCTTAGACAACCTTTCTAACAATTGATCAATAAAAGCTAAAGGATAATGATCTTTCTTAGTGACTTTGTTAACCTTCCTAAAATCAATGCACATCCTATAACCAACTACTACTCTTTGAGCAATAAGTTCATTATTTTCATTTCGCACAACACTCATCCCTCCTTTCTTAGGGACACAATGCACATGACTAACCCATCTACTATGAGCAATAGGATAAATAATACCAGCATCAAGGAGTTTCAATACCTCATTTCTTACCACATCCTTCATCTTAGGATTTAAACGGAGTTGATGTTAAACAACTGGCTTTGCATCAGGTTCAATATTAATAGCATGCCGACATATAGCAGGAGAAATCCCCTTCAGATCATCAAGAGTATAACTAATAGCACCTCTATGTTTCTTCAATATCCCCAATAATCTCCAATAATCTATGTTATTATTAGTTCTAAACTTTCTAGTGAAGAAGAGGAGAGATTGTTGGGAATATTGAGGAAATACAGAGGTGCTATTGGTTATACTCTTGACGATTTGAAGGGGATTTCTCCTGCTATACGTCAGCATGCTATTAATATTGAACCTGATGCAAAGCCAGTTGTTGAACATCAACGTTGTTTAACTCCTAAGATAAAGGATGTGGTAAGAAATTAGGTATTGAAACTCCTTGATGCCGGAATTATTTATGCTATTGCTGATAGTAGATGGTTTAGTCATGTGCATTGTGTTCCTAAAAAAGGAGGGATGACTGTTGTGCCAAATGAAAATAATGAACTTATTCTCCAAAGAGTAGTGGCTGGTTATAGGATGTGCATTGATTTTAGTAAGTTTAACAAAGTTACTAAGAAAGATCATTATCCTTTTCCTTTTATTGATCAAATGTTAGAAAGGTTGTCTAAGAAAACTCATTCCTGCTTTCTCGATAGTTATTCTGGGTTCTCTCAAATTTCTGTTAGATAGCTTGATCAAGGGAAAACAACTTTCACTTCTCCTTATGGAACCTATGCTTATAGACGTATGCCTTTTGGTTTATTTAATGCTCCTTCTACTTTTCAAAGATGCATGTCTGCTATCTTTCATGGTTTTTGTGAAGAAATTTTAGAAGTCTTCATAGATGATTTCTTCGTCTATGGAACATCTTTTGATAATTGTTTGCAGAATCTTCATAAAGTTTTGCAGAGATTGAGGAGACTAATCTTGTTCTTAATTGGGAGAAATGCCATTTTATGGTTAATGAAGGAATTGATCTTGGACATAAAATTTCTGAAAGAGGTATTGAAGTTGATACAGATAAAGTTGAAGCTATTGAGAAAATGCCCTGTCCCACGGATGTCAAAGGTATTCGTAGTATTCTTGATCATGCTGGTTTCTATAGAAGGTTTATTAAAGATTTCTCTAAAATATAAAAGCCTCTTACTAATCTTCTTCAAAAGGATGTAATTTTTGTTTTTGATGAAGATTGTAAAGAAGCTTTTGGAATTTTAAAGAAGGCTTTAATATGTGCCCCTATTATTCAACCGCCTGATAGGAATTTAACATTTGAAATTATGTGTGATGCTAGTGATTATTCTATATGTGCTGTTCTTGGACAGAAGGTAGATAAGAAGTTCAATGTTATTCATTATGCTAGTAAAACTCTTGATGCTGCTCAAAAGAATTATGCTACGACTGAAAAGAGTTCCTAGCTGTAGTTTTTGCTTGTGATAAATTTAGGCAGTATATTGTTGATTCTAAAGTTACTATTCATAATGATCATGCTGCTATTAAGTACCTTATGGAAAATAAAGATGCAAAGCCTAGGCTTATTAGATGGGTGCTTCTTTTACAAGAATTTGATTTACATATTGTGGATAGGAAGGGTGCTGAAAATCCCGTTGCTGATAATTTGTCTAGATTAGAAAATATCTCTCATGACCCTATTCCTGTTAATGATAGTTTTCCTAATCAACAGTTAGCTACAAGAAAAGTGAGCTCTCAAGAGATTCCATGGTATGTTGATTATGCTTACTTTATTGTTTCCAAGTATTTGCCTCCTACCTTTACAGCGCAGCAAAGAAGAAAATTCTTCTATGTTTTGAGACATTATTTTTGGGATGACCCACACTTATATGAAGAAGGTGTTTATAGTATTATGCGAAGATGTAATCGTGAAAATGAACAACGAGAGATATTTAGAAAATGTCATAGTAGTTCTTATGGAGGACATCACGATGGAGATAGAACTGCACATAAGGTTCTACAATCAGGTTTTTATTGGCCTACTCTATTTAAAGATGCTAGAAAGTTTATTTTATCTTGTGATCAATGTCAAAGGTTTGGAAATATTTATATATGTAATGAAATTCCTATGAATTATTCTCTTGTTGTTGAACCATTTGATTGTTGGGGATTCGACTTTATGGGTCCTTTCCCTCCTTGACAAGGCTCCACTCATATTCTTGTTGTTGTTGATTATCTTACTAAATGGGTAGAAGCTATACCTACTAAAAGTGCTGATGGTGAAACCTCATTAAAAATGCTTAAAGACATTATTTTCCCTAGGTTTGGTGTGCCTAGATATCTTATGACTGATGGGGGTTCTCATTTTATTCATGGTGGTTTTAGAAAGACTCTTGCTAAATATGATGTTAATCATAGAATTGCGTCACCCTATCATCCTCAAACTAGTGGGAAAGTAGACTTATCAAATAGAGAAATCAAATCTATCTTGAAAAAGACTGTTAACAAATCAAGAAAATTTTGGGCTAAGATATTAAATGATGCTCTGTGGGCTTATAGAACTTCTTATAAAAGTCCCATGGGCGTGTCTCCTTATAAAATGTTTTATGAAAAAGCTTGTCACTTGCCTTTAGAATTAGAACACAAAGCTTATTGGGCAGTGAAAGACCTAAATAGAGATTTTTTAAAATTGCTGGTGAGAAAAAGGTTGCTTGACTAAATTTCTTTAGATGAATGGAGGAGTGAAGCATATGAAAATGCTAAGCTCTTTCAGGAGAAAGTTAAAAGGTGGCACGATAAGAGAATTATTAAAAGAGAATTTCATGTTGGTGAGGAAGTGCTATTGTATAGGTCTCGTCTCATATTTTTTGCAGGAAAATTACTCTCGAGATGGGAAGTACCTTTTGTTATCGAAGAGGTATATCGTTCGGGGGCAATTAAAATTGTTTCCCTTGAAGACAACACTTCACAAGTGGTGAATGGCGAAAGAGTCAAGCATTATATTTTTGGAGATCCTTATAATGAAAATGTTGATTGTATTCGAGCCATGATCCCGGAGGAATTTATTAAGAAGCATATATCAAAAACTGCAGAGTCATTTTCGAATAAGTATCAGTTTTGGTAAGAAAACGTTCGCGAAACATCTTCCAACTTTTATTTTTACTATTTTTGGAAAATAAGAAAAATTATGAGCCGGAAACAAGGCGGAGACAGAGCCCGGAGGCTCCACACCATGGGGTGGCGCGGGCCCAACCTTGGCCGCGCCAGCCTATTGTGTGGGCGCCCCTGAGCCCCTCTCCGACTCGTTTTCGAAACCATGGACTTTCCTTTCGTCATCAAAAAAATTTCTATATAATCCCGCGGACACCCCGAGGTCCGTATATCGCTTTCTCGCCGTGTTTCTGTTTTGAGATGTTTCTGCCAGGTTACATTTTCACATCTAGAGCCACAATGTCCTCTCCTGGATCTCCCAAAGACAATTTATTTGAGAACGTCGTCAACCCATACATGAACGAGTTGAATATGCATCCCAAGGAATTGGTGCTCAAGGACGGGAAGGTGTAGATTGAAGATGTTTGGGGACCTAAAGGAGAAGCCAGTCTTGAAGCTAGGATGGAAGAACTGGAGCGAGAAGTCTTTAGGTAGAATAATATGGCCGAGCATGAAGTTGAGATCATTCATAGGATAAAGACAGAACAAATCACTGAATACAAGAGGGAGAATTTGATGCTTTGGGAGGAGATTTCTCACTCGCCAAGACCATCAATGATTTGCAAGCACAAATCTATGATGTGCATAACCAGAACTGTGAGTATGAGAACAGGTTTAAACGTATAAGCTCTGCTGCTAGTTTCAGGATGTTAGAGACCAGAACATCATTTGTGGATGGAGAACCTTTACCTTGGAAGGCCGAGGATGAGAAGGATTCACCACCACCACCGAAGAATTAATTCGTCATTGGTATTGGAATCCCCTCGGCTTATTCCAAGCTTAGGGGGAGTGTAGCGGTATCATATCACTATCTTTCATCTTTTTACTTTTTTTCCGTAGAGTCAAATCATGAGTAGAGAAGTTATAATATAAGATGGTTTGCAGTATGGAAGTATCTCTCCTTAGTTGGTTATCATTGTATCTGTTGGTGTGAGTTGTCGGTTTGAAATATTAATGAGAAGTTTCATCATTTACTTTCTACACACCTTATTTTAGTTTTCAATTTCTGTCGTATGGTTGAGATTGTTGTTAGTATTTGGAATCACTCTGGAGATCATCAAGTTGATCTAGTTGGTTTTGGAAAACTTATCTTGGGTCAGTAGAAATAATAATTTGAGATGCTAGCATAAGACACTACAAGAAAACCGGTCTCTTGCAACGAAATCTATAGCTACGGTATTTTTTCGTTGCGATATAATCACAAATTACGACGAACTCTCATGTTGTGGTGATAGGGCACTCATATTTCCACGACTCTTTTTGGTTGCGATAAATTATGGTTTTTTTGCGGTAGAGACCTCCTACTGCCACGATTTGTACTGCTGTTGGAATACAAGCCCGTTTTTGCGACAAAGTATTTTCGTTGCGTGAGGCACTCCTTTTATTGCCTTAGAGACACGGCATTCCAACGAAATAATCATTCGTGGTGATATTCAGTCATATATTGCAACATATGTATTTGTGTTGCGGTAGTTACAAATATTGTTGCGAAATAAATAGCTAACTATTGCAACCAAATTTTTGGTGTGGCAATATCATATGTTTTTCGCCTCAATTTTATCCTGCGGCAATACCTATTGTTTACTGCGACAATTTGGGTCGTATGGTAATAGGTTAAACGTAAAGCAACAATCACCCTACTGTTGCAAAAATGAACAAGTTATTTCGCAATGACCATTCATAGACTAGCTTAACGGGCCTCATGGCCCGTGCTCTTGATCACTATTGCAATTTTCTTAGGACTACAATTCATTTTTGGTCCAGTATCTCAGTTTGGTGAGCACATTATTTTTTTTAAATATTGTTTGCAACTGAATTTCTGCAGCACTTAGCATTTTACTAATGTTGCAACAAGTGACAGTACTTAATAATCAATCAAGAACTCATATAAGACGCAATTTCACTAGTACATTTAGCATGGAAATTCAAAATTTATAAACACTGAAACTTTGGAATATTTAAACTAAAATTATGTTATTACACGATCTTTCATCCATGCATGTTCATGAAAAAAATTTAAGCCAAACAGTGCAGAGACAGCCTATACAAAGAATCCATGGTCATCATCCAATTCATCTTGTACCAAAGGAGCAACATGACCATCATTTATGTAAGCCTCATCATCATCTGTATCAGCATCATATTCGACTTGGTCTTCGTCAAACTCAGCGTGTCTTAAATTATTTATGACTGAAACATCAACGTTGGTTCCTTCATCATCATTTCTGCACCAACTAGTCATCTCGTCAGGTACAGTAAATTCTTGAACTGTAATTCCTGCATCGACGTCATCCTGTACATCTGCATCACCACGTTCATCTCCTTCTGCAAGATCATCAAGGTCCGCACCATTTAAAACCGAAGGAGCAAACAAATTGCGTGGGTTCATTTTTATAGCACTTGCCCAATTAGAGCTCTTCACATCTCTCACGTAGAAAACGTGTGCAGCTTGGATGCCTAGAATGTAAGTGTCTTCCGTGAATTGGTGTACACTAGTGTCAAGGTCAATAATTCCATATTTGTCCCTATTATACCCCTTACTCTGATTTCTATTGGCAGGAGGCATGTCGAACCAGTCGCACTGCAATAGAACAACCTCCTTATCAGGAGGAAAGTCAAGAAATATGATTTTCTTTATCACCCCATAATAATCAGTACTGCCGGTGCTTTCTTGCGCGTTGACTACGACGCCACTATTTTGGGTACTCAAGTCATGCTCTATTTAGGTATTACGAAAGTAATATCCATTCAGTACTGTACGGTTGAACACACGAGCAATTTGATCAGACCCTTTACACTACTAGGAAAAGGCTAATGCATGACGCACCGAGTTTCATACCCGTGACGCACCATGGTGCGTCACGGCTCTCACGCCGCGCCTATTAAAATAGCCGTGACACACCTATTTTGGTGCGTCACGGCTGTCTCGTTTACCCGTGACGCACCGCCTGTTTGGTGCGTCACGGCTATCTTTAGTTACCCGTGACGCACTGTTTGGATGGTGCGTCACGGCTATTGATTTCGAATTTTTTTTAAAAAAAGCGGGACAGATCCAGATCTGGCCGCCCAAAATTTTGAAATTTTGAAAAAAGAAAAAACAGAGAGGCCGGAGTGGAGGGTGGTCGCCGGAGTGGAGGTGGCCGCCGGAGAGAAGGTGGTCGTGGTAGTGGAGGAGGACGTCGGAGAGGAGGTCACCGGAGAGGAGGTGGTCGCCCGAGTAGAGGTGGTCGCCGGAGAGGAGGTCACCGGAGAGGAGGTCACCAGAGAGGAGGTGGTCGCCGGAGTAGAGGTGGTCGCCGGAGTAGAGGTCGCCGGAGTGGACACGAGGATGTGGTCTCCGGAGTGGATGTGAGATGGTGGTGGTGGTGGTGGTGGTAGGAGGAGGGTAAAGAGAGAATGGAGAGTGGAGGACGGAGAAATAAGAAATGAGAATGGAATGGAGAAGAGTGGAGGAAGGAGGAGGAAGGGGAGTATATATAGGTGGGTGGCCTCTCTCCCGGGTTCGAAATTCGAAAATTTCTGCCCACACTTAGCCGTGACGCACCATACATGTGGTGCGTCACGCCTATCTTTTTTTATTTTTTATTATTTTTTTATTTTCTAGTCAAAAATCTTCAAACGGTCATAACTTTTTTTCCTTTCGGAATTGGGAGAATCTAAAAAAGGCTCACAGGCCGAAGGCCGGTGAGGTTGAGTTCCTTTTGTTCTCTAGTTTCCGTTGGTATATTGAACTTTAAATTTCGACATCGTATGCAAAAGTTATGCCCATTTTACTTTTTTTAACGAACTTTTGCTCAGAAAGTCGAAATACATATTTCAAAATTTGTTAAAAAAAACTATACCTTAAACTCTCCGTGCATTTATAAGGAATTTATTTTTTGATGATTTTTAGACATGGAACTCTTCCGTGACAAAACTAGAAAGGCGGTCCCGGGGGGTGTGGAGGAAAATTTTCGGTGGATACCATAGCCGTGACGCACCATATGTTTGGTGTGTCACGGCTATTGCAATACCCGTGACGCACCAAACATATGGTGCGTCACGGCTATCTTTGCCCATGGCTATGGTATCCACCGAACACCCACATATAGCCGTGACACACCGTTTGTTTGGTGCGTCACGGGTATGCCCTTAGGCATGACGCACCGAGGCCCTTCAACGTTTGGTGCGCCACGGGTACATAGCCGTGACGCACCGAGCATGTGGTGCGTCACGGGTATCCAAAATAGGATTACTCCTATAGATGTTTTCCTAGTAGTGTTAGCTAGTGTATACAACAGACTGTTGACCTTCCCATCTTTATGGAGTTGTGTGATCTGTTTCATGGAATAGAATATGTGTGAGTGTACTGTACACCATTGTTTTTTTATTACGAGAAATATTTATGAAAATGCTAAAGTAACTTACCCGTCTTTCGAACCAGCCAACAAAATCTTCCTTGGGTTTCTTTTTAGGAGTAGGAAAATTGTTCTTTTTTAGCTCGTCAATATGTTCCCTTCAAAAGGAAATGATATATGGTTACTTCATAACCAAAGTATTAATGCATATCATGATATGAAACAAATACATAAGTATCCTTACTGAATCCATGGCTCGGTTTCCTCGCAGTTTGTTATTATGTAGTGCCTCATTTGATTAAGAGCTTCCAAAGACAGTGATTCATGGGCAAAACTTTTCTTGGAGTCATCAACTGCACTCATTATGCTAATCCCTGTTGGTGCTTCATCTGTAGCTCCATCTGCATGGCGTTCGGACTGACTTATTTTTGTAGGCGAGCCTTTAACGAATCGACTGCAGAACGTCATGCACTCTTCAAGTATGTACCCCTCTGCAATTGAACCTTCTGGATGAGCCTTGTTACGTACATATCCCTTCAACGTACTTAGATATCTCTCAACCGGATACATCCATCTATACTGTACAGGCCCTGCCAACCATGCTTTCTCGAGCTAGATGAATTGAGAGATGCACCATAATATCAAAAAAAGATGGTGGATAGATCATCTCTAGCTGACATAGAATTTCTGGAATTTGGTCGTCCAAATTCAGCAGTTCTTCATCACTTAACTCCTTGGAGCTTAAGCAATGGGGTAAGGACATTCTCTGGCAGAAGCTTGCGCAACGCAATAGGAAGAAGTTTCTGTAATATAACATGGCAGTCATGAGTAAGGGCATGCTAGATTGCCTTTTGTGCTCCAACCACTCAGCATTGCGTAAGCCGGGTAGTCATTGATGGTCCACAACACGCATGCATACAACGTGAAATTTTCTTTAGTTGCAGCATCATATGCTTCAACACCATCCTCCCATAGAACTAACAGTTCATCAATCAAAGGATGCAAGTACACATCAATGTTATTTCCTGCTGACTTTGGTCCTGGAATAATCATTGACATTATCCAGTTCTCTTTTTTCATACACATCCATGGTGGCAAGTTATATGGATCAGAATGACAGGCCATGTAGTGTGTGATATACTCATGAGCCCGAAGGGGTTGAATCCATATGAAGCAAGGCCAAGCCGAACACGGCGAGCATCTTTTGTGAATTCTTTCTGACTATATTTATCATCAAGGCTTTTCCAGGCCTTCGAATCTGCTGGATGCCTCATTATGCCATCATCTTTACGTTTCTCCTTATGCCATTTCATATCAGTTGACATATCTTCTATCATGTACAGCCTTTGCAGTCTTTGAATGAGTAGGAAATACCATAGAACTTTCCTGGCACTTACTTCTTTGATTTACGGATCGATGAATCAGCTTTGTCTACGGTTGGACTAGATTTCCATCGAGACGTATGATAGACAGAGCATTCTTGGGCATCCGCATACTCATTACGGAATAGCACACAATCATTATAGCACGCGTGTATCTTCTTGTAATCCAGCCCAAACTCTCGAATGACCTTCCTTACTTGTGTGAGATTAGTAGGAATGCAGTGACCCTTTGGCAGCACCTCCGTGAACATCCGCAACATTAAGTCACATGCTCTGTTGGTCATCCCAGACACGCACTTGATTTGGTAAAGCTTCACAATGAAAGATATCTTTGTGACCTCCTCACAACCTGGGTACAACGATGTTTTTCCCTCTTCCAATAGTTTGTAGAACGCCTTTGCAGATGCATTTGGCTCATGTTTCATTCCATCACCGCTTGTGTCTCCTGCATTACTTCCCACTTCTGTGGCCCTTATGAGAGTTTGGAGCATGTCACATATCCCTTCACCACCATCTGCAGCGTCTTCATCATCAGAATCTTCAGCCATGTTATCCTCCTCGGTTTCACCATGGAATACCCAATTTTTGTAGGACGGATCCATCCCATTCCTAAGCAAGTGCATATGGACCCCCTTTTTAGTTTTATGAGCATTATTCAGACATTTCGTACACGGGCAAAAGATTCTTGCGTCTGGTTGAGCACCATCAAAACTAGATTCCAAGATACTCTCGATGCCACTTTGCCACTCCACAGATTTTCTATCCTTCTCCATCCAGCTCTTGTCTTGTGACATTTTGCGTTATCTCCGTTTAGCCGGTATTGTAAAAAAAAGGAGCAGCATTAGTTCACTCGTAAGTATTTCGAAACAACACATACATCAGAGAGACATGCATAATGGTCTTTCAAGTCAGTAAGAATTGCAGGGGATTACATTAGACATTACTTCACAACACAGCGTTTGATTTAAACTAACACTTACACCTGAAACTGACATGGCTATGAAAATATAAAACCTAGTTCGTACCTGAATTCCTGACATTGCTATGAATATTAAACTAACACTTACAACTGAAACTGATAAAACAGACACGCATATGTGAACACTAGCAGCTAGTCTATCTGACAGCAATTGCAATCGCCATTAACTTCATCGAACCGGCAGGATGGAAACCAATGATTTCATCAGTATTGGTACAAACCTTGTAATTGCGTCTGACGAGTGGCGGAAGCAGCGGTTGAGTACAAGTCGGTGGGGCAGCATTGGCGGCAGTTGAATAGTTTACGCTAATCGAATTCGGATGGCGGCGAGGTAATAGTGGCGGATTAGTCGGCCGCGCAGGGCCGATACGGCGGCGAAGTCGCCTGAGGGCGGATAGGGCGGCGTTATCGTGTGGGGGCAGGGCAGTTTGGAGGAGACCGGGCGGACATACGTAGCCCTTTCGCTTGCCCAATGGCCCAACCGGAGTATGGGCCTATTAATTGTACATTTTGTCTTCACAGCCCATTTGGCTTGTGAACAATATGTTTTTCCCTTGGCAATAACGTTCAAGTATTATAAATGCTATATTAAGTTTTACTAGTTTCATTTTATGATTAAATTTATTCATTTCTTCATTTTTAAATGCATTGTTGTGTTAATATGGAACACTAGTAGGAAAATCCCTGTTAGTGGTGTGGCTTTTCTTCAATTCTAGCGTGAAACTCGTACGCCACTGCTATCTAGGTGTCCACTGGCGTGTTTCTGGACTCGACACAGGTTACTACATGATCATTGGCGTTGATGTCATAGTCCACATCACTATCCTATAGAAATCGGTAAAAAAAAAGGATATGTAATATTGACTAGAAGCACACAAATGGTATTCAATTATGAGATAACATAAGAACCATTAAAAAAATTCGCATAAACATTCATAGATTCAACCAGATAGTACTCAGCATTAACATATAATCTAAAAGTTCGCATAAAGCTAGAACTCTCAGGTACAACCACGATACCTACTCATCATCTGACTGAATAATGACAACTTGTGTATCCTCAGTAGGGAGCTATGGGAACATCATCTTCGGTGTCTTCAGCATCGTCAGGTCGATCGTAGAGGAAGTAGGTGGACACATCACCTTCATCGAGATAGAATGTCAATCTCCCTGTTGGATCCATCTCCTAGCGTTCCACAAGCTGGCCCCATTGCTGACCACTGAAGTATGTTTTTCCATCCTTATGTGTGACAAGAACTTTGTGCTGGTAGTCTGGCACTCTCAAGCTCACCAAGTACACCTCGAGAGTTCTAGGGTGTTCTCAAATTGCAACTTTAATATGCTCCAAAAAGTCACGCCTGTATCTGCAAGGTATGATCTATAAAAAAACAAGAAGTACACATTTTTAGTACAATTTTTTTGTCAGTTTTCAAAAAGTAGATTGACCGACAGTATATAACAATCTGTTTTCAAACCCCTCTGGTAGAACAATGGTAAATTTCGTGTTCATGCACTCCTTGTAGCCACACTGTTCACATACATCCATTGCCTGCGGTGGTGCGTTGCATACACTGAATTCAGATACACATCTAAGCATTTACCATTCAAAAATCAACTTAACTCTAACAATGTACATCTAATTTTGGTGGCTGAATAAACTTAAATCTAACAATGAAAATCTAATTTCTAAGTCAATCTACATCTAAAATCACAATAATCATCTAACATATAACTCAATCTATATCTAAACCTAACAATGAAAGGTACGGCGGCCGGGGAAACTTACCTGCCACTACTAGGAAAAGGCCTTTCTGTGGCGCACCAAAATGGGATTCTGTGGCGCACCTAGGGGCCAGAGGGGTGCGCCACAGAATTCACGCCACAGAATTTTTTTCTGTGGCGCACCGAGGCCGTGCGCCACAGAAATGTCAATTCTGTGGCGCACCTCAGCCGTGTGCCACAGAAATTTGCAATTCTGTGGCGCACCAAGGGGGGGTGCGCCACAATTTTTTTTTTGAATTTCAAAAAAAAAAGGCGGCCAGATCTGGCCGCGGGAAATTTTCGAAATTTCGAAATTTCGCCGGATTTCGTCGGATGCTCGCCGGAGTTGGTCGGTGGAGGATGGGGGTCACCGAGTTGGTGGCGAGGAGAAGGAGAAGCTCGCCGAGGTGGTGGTGGTGGTGGTGGTGGAGGAGGAGGAGGAGGAGGAGGAGGAGGAGGAGGAGGAGAGGTGGTGGTGGTGGAGGAGGAGGAGGAGGAGCTCGCCGGAGGTGGTGGTGGTGGTGGTGGTGGAGGAGGAGGAGGAGGAGGAGCTCGCCGGAGGTGGTGGAGGAGGAGAGGGTGGTGGTGGTGGAGGAGGAGGAGGAGGAGGAGCTCGCCGGAGGTGGTGGAGGAGGAGGAGGAGGAGGGTGGTGGTGGTGGTGGAGGAGGAGGGGTGGTGGTGGTGTGGAGGAGAGAGAGAGGTGGTGGTGGTGGTGGTGGTGGTGGTGGTGGTGTGATGGAGGAGGAGAGGAGAGGAGAGATAGAAGATGAGAAGTGGAGGAGAAGTGGAGGAGAGAAGGGAAGAAGTGGAGGGGAGAGGGAAGAAGAGGAAGAAAAGAAGGCAAATTTCGAATCCTGCCTCAAAATTCTGTGGCGCACCCCCCCTTGGTGCGCCACAGAATTTTTTTTTTATTTTTTGTTTATTTTCTAGTCAAATTCTTAAAATGGCCATAACTTTTGTTCCTTTTGGAATTTGGCGATTCTAAAAAAAGCTCACAGGCCGAAGTTGGGTTCCTTTTTCTCTCTAGTTTTTTTTAATATCTTGATCATTTTTTTTCGACATCGTATGCAAAAGTTATGGCCATTTTACTTTTTTTATAAAACTTTTGCTCAGAAAGTCGAAATTCATATTTCAAAATATGATTAAAAGTAGACATTAAACTCTCCGTGCATCTATAAGGGATTTATTTTTGATGTTTTTTAGACCTCCAACTCTTCCGTCAAAAACTAGAAAAGGCGTTCCCGGGGGGGGGGGTGGAGTTGGTGCGTGAGGGCATAATTTTTTCGGATGGGAATTCTGTGGCGCACCTGGCAGTGGTGCGCCACAGAAATGTCATATTTCTGTGGCGCACTAACTACCATGCGCCACAGAAAGGGAGTGTGGCAATTATTGGTGTGGCCCCCAGCTAATTTCTGTGGCGCACGCCCATCCCGTGCGCCACAGAATTCCTCTTTTCTGTGGCGCACCACGGTCCCGTGCGCCACAGAATGTCTCTTTTCTGTGGCGCATGCCCACCCGTGCGCCACAGAAATATATTTCTGTGGCGCACCAAGAAGCCATGCGCCACATAATCTGTTCCATAGAAAGGCACTTCTCTACTAGTGTGCGGCGCGACGGCTGGACGGCGCGAGGACGACGGCGGCGGTTGCGGCGGCTTTTGTCGCGGCGTCGTTCCGTCGGTGTCGGTGGGCGGCCCCGTAGTCGCGGTCGTCCATCCGTGCCGTGGAGAGGGCAAGGCCGCGGTGGGGGATCGGGGGCGGAGAGGGCTAGCCGTGGCGGCGGTGGGGGACTCGAGTTCATGTGTGTAGCAGTTGGTGTGCGTGTAGCAATCGATTAAATAAGAGTATAAATGGTTTTCCTCAAAATTTCATTATGTGAACGGTGCATCCACATTTGATCTTTCATAAATTGGTCCTTAATGATGAAGCCAATGTTAAACCGTGCCCACCACATTTGATTCCCTCATCCTAGTTAAATGTTGTTGCACAGTGGTGGCACTTGCTGGTGGTCGGTTCGTCCGGTGGTTGCGAGGCTCGCCTTTGCGGGGCACCTAGGCGACGGATCGTTAGGGATGGTGGTGAGGGTGTGTTTGGGAGAAATCCTTGTCGGAGTACCGACATTAGAGCGGTATCGCCATCGGGTGGCATCCTCCCTTCATGAAGGGCATCGTGTCTACCCTGCATCCGCTGCCCCGATGTGCCGGGGGAAACCCTAGAAGCGCGACTATCCATGTTGAGGGTGTTGATTGGTACTTGACGTCCCGGTGCTAGAAGCGTGGTGGTAGTTTGTAGGTGGGCGCAGCGGTCGTTTCGTCTTTATCCACTTCTGTCTCCTTTTATTTTCTTCATTGGCGTTTATTGGTTGTCACCTCAGCCGGCTTTGTATCAAAACTGTTGTACCGGGTGGTTGCTATATTATATAGCGGCGATTCAGCCTATTTTGCTAGAGCATGGGGAGAATATCCTGTGATACTAGCCCTCTTGCACGCTACCATGGTACCGTTTCGAATAAATGAAGTTTGGGTGATTCAAAAAATCTAGGAAATAAAAGGATATTCTCCCCATGCTCTAGCAAAATTAACGGGCTATACTTTGGTGAACTGTGAGTCTTGCTTGCCAGTACGTCTATGTACTGACCCCTTTGGGGCTGTGGTTTCCGCAGACTACGCTTACGAGGATCCAGGTGACGGCTACTACGTGGAGTTCGACGAGGCTGCTGACGAGTAGTTAGCGGACCCGGGCAGGATCCGAGACATCGTGGATGGGCTCCGTCTTTATTTCAGTTTCCGGCTTCTTAAGCCTATTTGGATTTGTCTGTACTCAGACCCCTTTGAATGCTTCCGCTGAGATGTAATGATGTTATGTTGGGACATGTGTCCTCTGGATGATTGTATTTGCTATCTCTGCCCTAGTGAGGGCCATTTGCAACTTATTTCAATCTTTTGTGTCTTAGAGGCATGTTGTGTTATCCTTTGTTCAAAGCCGTTGATGTACCATGTGTGTATGGTATGAAGTACGTCAATGGTAGTGTCCTGATTTCTACGGGATAGTTTACATCGACGGTGGACAGTAGCGATGGGTTGTCACACATAAGTGTTGGCCTACTCGTAAGAGGACGCGGGTGCCGGTAAGCCCCGTAATCCCATCAGAATACTGTTCAGTTCGTACGGTGAGTATCCTCTAGAAGTCCGGGTGCAACACTGGGCCTGCTGGCCTGCCCCTCTCTCTCTGTTGTTTCTTTTATTTTTTCTTTCTTATATTTTTTTGCAGATTGAATAAGGAAGAAAAGGTTAGTTGTTTAGGTTAGAAAAATTTAGAAAAATTTGGTTATAGGTTATTTAGGGTAACAACAACAATTGCCAACTTTTGTTTTACAAAATATATTCAAATTATTTGTTGTTTGGTAATTTGATTGAATTTAGTGAATTTGATATTAGTTGAAATATTGATAGCAATAATTAAATAGTTGAACCTTCAAGTTTATTTGAAACAAAAGTTTGATTGGTTTTGCAATTTTCATAAAGTTCAAAATGGTTGCTGTTTTGGAAATTAATTGAATTTGAAAATGGTTTGGTATTAGATGATTTTTTGATAGAAATAAATCAACAGTTTTGAAATCACAACTTTAATGGAAACAATTGATTGTTTTGATTTGAAATATCATTTTGGAAAATTGTAACATCACAAGTATGAACACAAGGTTTAAATTTGGTTTGCAATTCAAATAGAAAACAAGTGAAAACAAAAGAAAACAGAGGAAAACAAATGGAAAACAAGCAAAACAAATGCAATGGACATGATGTCATTATGCAAAAAAAAAATAACAGAGAGCAAACATTCTAATGGCTATTTTTCATACTTGGGATGTTACACAGATACATCAGAAACAGCCGAAAAAATTCTTAAACTTGCAAAACAGCGATACAGAGGCTGGCGAGAAAACCTAAGCAGCACTTATAAGGCATACAAACAGATGATGCCAGAAGGGCAGTTGTACCTGAAGATTTACAAAAAGAAGAGTGGGAATGGCTGATCGAGTACTTTGGCATGATCCGAAAATTCTGGGTTATTCTGTACTCCCTGTTGTGAATTTGTACTATCATGAAATGGCTTGTCTGACAAGTTTTTTTATAACTGAATGAGCAGGAACTCAGCCAAAAGAACAAGGAAAACCGTACGCAGATGAAGACAATACACAGAGTAGGATCAAAATCCTATCTCAACTCAGTTTTGAGAAATGTATGGGCCTACTCACTATGAATGCGTCGGTGTTAACTTTCCTTTAATGTTTATCGCATCTAATTGTTGCACTACTTGCAGAGGGATTCGGAAACTGGAGAAGAGCCAGACTGTGTTGCTCTCTTGAAACTGACCCACACAAAGAATGAAACATGGAATACCACAGAGTCCAAGGATGTTTACGTGAGTTAAATGACTAAGAAGCTACTCTAAACATATTTATGTTCTCCATCTTGGATGTTTCTTCATCTGATTTGAGAGTTTTTTTCGTAATCAGGACACATCATGTCAAGAGATTGAAAAAAGATCAAAGGAAACTGATGTTCCAGTGTCAGCTGAACAAAGAATCAATATTTTCCAGAAAGCATATAAAGATATCGTTGATTGCAGGTCATCGCAGCCTCGTGGGTTCGGATACATGGCCAAGGTGCAAACTAGTTCTCAGCGGTCTAAGTTGTTGTTTGAGGAGCAAGCTCGGGCTACGGCAGAGACCCAAAAAGTAAACTCCCAGCTCACCACGAAGGTCACTACTTTAGAACAGAAGTTACTAGATGAACGTGCAAGCATGGAAGAGAAGATTAATTTAGAGCAGGCTGAGAGAGAAAATCTTGAGAAGAGATTAATGGAAGAGATTGCTCAAAGGGAAAAACTGATGGAGTTGGAGAGATACTACAGACAAGAATTTGAAAAAAACTTGGTTGCACAGTTTAACTCACAGTTCCAGGCAAAGTTTGAAGAGCTCTCCGCACAGATGGAAAAGCAGAAGACGACTACACCTCAGGTGATGATAGTCATACGATTGCAAACTCGTAAGATTTAGTTGTTTACTTGCGTTGCTAACAGTGCACTTTGTTTTTGCAGCCGTTTAAGAAGTCGAACCAGCAACCATCACTTGCGAACAGTCCTGCTAAGAAAATAATTCCTCCGCACAGCACGATACAGAATAGTCGAATGTATAAAGTAATTGTAAGTCACAATCTTGTACAATTCGGTACTAGTACATTCTGTTTTTGCTTCACCCACACTATAGCGTTGCTGCACCCACCCTATATACTTGCTGCAGTTTATGTTTTACTATGGTTTGTGGCTTCGTTGAGTTACAACAACTGTTTTTGCTTCATCCACGCACTATAGTCTGCTGGTTCTTATGTTTCAGCATGTGCTATTGCTGACTAGACTCACAAATTCTTCTTTTTTACAATTGATTGCACGACGGCAATCAAACTTCTGATGGAAAAAATAGCTGCACTGGATATTTCAGTTTGATTTGATCTTGATTTGATCCATATTGTAAGAGAATTTCATTTGTATATATTATAAATAGCTATGAGAACTATTATTTTGTGTAAATAAACATATTTTACGTACGGTTTTGAACATTTTAATTCAATGCCCGTATTTTTTGTTTCTTTATTTTTTTTATTTTTTTCTATAACGTGGCAATAGGTAATTTACCACGATAAATGTAGTGTTGCGTGAAGCCTTAGTCGCCACAACAAAGTGTTTTGTTGAAATAGACTCTCACCACCATGAGGGAGACATCGTCGCAATATTTTTCTCCACCAAACTAACTTTGTTGCGATAGTTATTTCACGCCGCCAAACTATGTTCGTTGCAATAGAGAATGTCCATACTTCTCGTCACGAAACTAAAATTTGTAGAAACAGAAAGGCGCAACGAATAGTTGAAATTATCGCAGTTGTTTCTAGCTACTAAAATTTGGACGTTGCGAATAGTACATCTCGCCACGAAAATAAAATTTGTCAAAATACAATGGCGCCACGAAAATTTGAAATTGTCGCAGTTGTTTCTAGCAACATAAAATGTGGATGTTGCGAATACTACATCTCGCCACGAAACTAAAATTTGTAGAAATCGAATGGCGTCACGAATAGTTGAAATTGTCGCGATTGTTTATGGCTACTAAAATTAAGGCTGTTGCGATTACTATTTCAAAATCATCTTACCACGATTGATTGTGTGTGGAAAATCATTGTTCCCACGCGTATAATGTTTGTTGCCATTGTTCCCACGCGTATAATGTTTGTTGCCATAGTTTTTTGCCACACCATGGTGGCTACTACGTGGAGTATGACGAGGCTGCTGACGAGTAGATAGCGGACCCGGGCAGGATCCGAGACATCGTGGATGGGCTCCGTCTTTTCGTTTCCGGCCTCTTAGGCCTATTTGGATCTTGTCTGTACTCAGACACTTTGGATGCTTCCGCTGTGATGTAATGATGACTTGTTGGGACATGTGTCCTCTGGATGATTGTATTTGCTATCTCTGCTCTAGTGAGAGCCATTTGCCACTTATTTCTATTTCTTTGTGTCTTAGAGATTTGTTGTGATATCACTTGTTCAAATGCCGTTGACGTACCATGTGTGTATGCTATGAAGTACGTCAATGGAAGTAGTCGGATTTCTATGGGATGGTTTACGCAGACGATGAATAGTAGAGAATGGTTGTCACACGTTTACGTGTTGGCCTACTCATATTGAGATGCGGGTGCCGGTATGCCCAGTAAGCCATTTATCTACTGTTTAGCGGGCTGTGAGTATCCTCTAGAAGTCCGGGTGCGACAAATGGTATCAGAGCCTGTCTGCCTGTAGGATACCTTTTACCGGTCGCAGTTGAGTCTAGAAACTATTTTGTAGCTATATAGGAAAAATGAAACGTGAGAGCCAGGGTGGCCACACCACCTGGTGTCACGACCAGGGGGCGCCACCTCATGGTGTGGGCCCCCGGTTGCCCCCTCTGGCTCCTCTTCTGGCTGAACTCCTCTTCTAAACTTCTAAGACACGCCCGATGTCCCACTTCTTCTTCTGATCTTCTGAAATATGGTATCTTGGCGGTGCTTTTTCCATCATATTTCTGGTCCCGGTGTTTATCCTCCAAAAATTATGAAACATGCAAAAAAAGATAAAATAACATAATGGATGCATCATAACATGAAATATATCGATGAATAAAATAAAATTATGATATAAAATAGTGATGCAAAATGGACGTATCAAATCCTCCCAAGCTTAGACCTCTCTTGTCCCCAAGCGAAACTGCACTCAGTAAACATGACCACGGGTTTATGGAGTGAAGAGTCGATAAATAAAACACGGACAAGAAGCATCACATTTATCTATGCACCAATCATTATAGACAACAACTTCCTCTCATAAAACCTAACTTGAAACAAGATATGGGAGTCACTAACAAAGATGCAAAAGAGAGAATCAAAATTGGTGATGGAAAACTTCATTCTTGGTCAAAGAACATTTAATGATATCATACTTATATTAGGTGAAGTCTTTATAACAAGGCTTATATTGTAGAGGTCAACATGTTTAATTAAAACAATCATTTTTACAGTGATTCATAGCTTTCAAAGTAATATTCATTCAGATAATAAAGCATGTGCTAAACAAAGAAGGATAGAAAACATGATTAAATAAATCAACATATAGATGGTGAGATCACAACAACTCAAATGCTTGCTGGAGATGGAAAGGAATTGGTTTACTGACTCAACATAAATGTAAAAGATAGGCCCTTCGCAGAGGGAAGCATTGAACACTCATGTGCTAGAGCTTTTATTTTGTAGAAGAGAGGTATGAAAGTTTGAAACTCCTCCCATCCATCTTAGACAAACAATGGCTAACCGAATCCTCGGGTGCCTGCCAACAACCAAAAACCATGGAGGAGTGTCTAATTTTGAGACGTTTATGCTAGTGTCAACGAATGGTAAACAGAAAATACAGTACGTCACAAGCCAACTAGATTTCATAAGAGCGGCTCCCATATGAAGGACACAACTGGTTTAGAAGGTCATCCATCATTCTCTTTTGTTTACACGATTATGCTTTGACTAATAAATCAGGGGCAAAAATAGTGAAGAGATTTTGGGTATTAGTTTGGGGGCTGGGCAACCCGCTGCCAGCTCTTCTAGCATTTGCATAAGAGGATGAAGCCACTAGTCTAGGTGTTTGAAGTCCAATCAACAAGTGAGATAAACATTCTCTATTGACGTCCTCATGAGCAAAAACAGGAACACAAAAAAGGAGTAATTTTGAAAGTTTTAAAGGTAGCACATGAGAAATTTACTTGGAGTGGCGGTGAAATACCACATGTAGGAAGGTATGGTGTACACAAATGACAAGGTTTTGGTTCAGGGTTTGGATGCACGAGTAGAACTCATACTCAGTACAGGGGTTTTTGCTAGCAAGGCTGGGTAGCAAGCATAAGAGTTGAGGGAAAACAAAAAAATATACACATGATGAAACCAATCATGCAATCTTCATTGAAAGCCCAAGCGATCTTAACTTGTGAATACTAAGTTTATGTGCTAATAGGAAAATTCCTCTTTCTCAGTACAAGAAAAGCGGTCTATTGCAACGAAAATAGTCGTTGTAACAAGTGGCCTATCGTCGCAATGGGTTTGTGTTGCATCGAAATCGGTTTCGTTGGGAGGCGTTGCGAAAACCGCCGTGGTAGAAGCCTTTCTCCGTGCAGTTACATTCGTGGCTACAAAATTAACCAGTTGCAACCATTTATTGGGCCAATTTCCACGCACTTTTCCGTTGCGTCTCGCACCTAACGCAACATACGTTTTTTGTTGGTACACCTCTAGTGCAACATATACCGAAACGTGGCGAGTGACCAATGTGGCAACGACGAGTGTTCCGTTGCGCCTGCTCTTTTGTTGCAAAAGTCGAGTTTATTTGCCACGTCCAATTGTGTGGCAAAAAACTATGGCAACAAACATTATACGCGTGGGAACAATGATTTTCCACACACAATCAATCGTGGTAAGATGATTTTGAAATAGTAATCGCAACAGCCTTAATTTTAGTAGCCATAAACAATCGCGACAATTTCAACTATTCGTGACGCCATTCGATTTCTACAAATTTTAGTTTCGTGGCGAGATGTAGTATTCGCAACATCCACATTTTATGTTGCTAGAAACAACTGCGACAATTTCAAATTTTCGTGGCGCCATTGTATTTTGACAAATTTTATTTTCGTGGCGAGATGTACTATTCGCAACGTCCAAATTTTAGTAGCTAGAAACAACTGCGATAATTTCAACTATTCGTTGCGCCTTTCTGTTTCTACAAATTTTAGTTTCGTGACGAGAAGTATGGACATTCTCTATTGCAACGAACATAGTTTGGCGGCGTGAAATAACTATCGCAACAAAGTTAGTTTGGTGGAGAAAAAATATTGCGACGATGTCTCCCTCATGGTGGTGAGAGTCTATTTCAACAAAACACTTTGTTGTGGCGACTAAGGCTTCACGCAACACTACATTTATCGTGGTAAATTACCTATTGCCACGTTATAGAAAAAAATAAAAAAAATAAAGAAACAAAAAATACGGGCATTGAATTAAAATGTTCAAAACCGTACGTAAAATATGTTTATTTACACAAAATAATAGTTCTCATAGCTATTTATAATATATACAAATGAAATTCTCTTACAATATGGATCAAATCAAGATCAAATCAAACTGAAATATCCAGTGCAGCTATTTTTTCCATCAGAAGTTTGATTGCCGTCGTGCAATCAATTGTAAAAAAGAAGAATTTGTGAGTCTAGTCAGCAATAGCACATGCTGAAACATAAGAACCAGCAGACTATAGTGCGTGGATGAAGCAAAAACAGTTGTTGTAACTCAACGAAGCCACAAACCATAGTAAAACATAAACTGCAGCAAGTATATAGGGTGGGTGCAGCAACGCTATAGTGTGGGTGAAGCAAAAACAGAATGTACTAGTATCGAATTGTACAAGATTGTGACTTACAATTACTTTATACATTCGACTATTCTGTATCGTGCTGTGCGGAGGAATTATTTTCTTAGCAGGACTGTTCGCAAGTGATGGTTGCTGGTTCGACTTCTTAAACGGCTGCAAAAACAAAGTGCACTGTTAGCAACGCAAGTAAACAACTAAATCTTACGAGTTTGCAATCGTATGACTATCATCACCTGAGGTGTAGTCGTCTTCTGCTTTTCCATCTGTGCGGAGAGCTCTTCAAACTTTGCCTGGAACTGTGAGTTAAACTGTGCAACCAAGTTTTTTTCAAATTCTTGTCTGTAGTATCTCTCCAACTCCATCAGTTTTTCCCTTTGAGCAATCTCTTCCATTAATCTCTTCTCAAGATTTTCTCTCTCAGCCTGCTCTACATTAATCTTCTCTTCCATGCTTGCACGTTCATCTAGTAACTTCTGTTCTAAAGTAGTGACCTTCGTGGTGAGCTGGGAGTTTACTTTTTGGGTCTCTGCCGTAGCCCGAGCTTGCTCCTCAAACAGCAACTTAGACCGTTGAGAACTAGTTTGCACCTTGGCCATGTATCCGAACCCACGAGGCTGCGATGACCTGCAATCAACGATATCTTTATATGCTTTCTGGAAAATATTGATTCTTTGTTCAGCTGACACTGGAACATCAGTTTCCTTTGATCTTTTTTCAATCTCTTGACATGATGTGTCCTGATTACGAAAAAAACTCTCAAATCAGATGAAGAAACATCCAAGATGGAGAACAATAAATATGTTTAGAGTAGCTTCTTAGTCATTTAACTCACGTAAACATCCTTGGACTCTGTGGTATTCCATGTTTCATTCTTTGTGTGGGTCAGTTTCAAGAGAGCAACACAGTCTGGCTCTTCTCCAGTTTCCGAATCCCTCTGCAAGTAGTGCAACAATTAGATGCGATAAACATTAAAGGAAAGTTAACACCGACGCATTCATAGTGAGTAGGCCCATACATTCTCAAAACTGAGTTGAGAGTAGGATTTTGATCCTACTCTGTGTATTGTCTTCATCTGCGTACGGTTTTCCTTGTTCTTTTGGCTGAGTTCCTGCTCATTCAGTTATAAAAAAAAACTTGTCAGACAAGCCATTTCATGATAGTACAAAATTCACAAACAGGGAGTACAGAAATAACCCAGAATTTCGGATCATGCCAAAGTACTCGATCAGCCATTCCCACTCTTCTTTTTGTAAATCTTCAGGTACAACTGCCCTTCTGGCATCATCTGTTTTGTATGCCTTATAAGTGCTGCTTAGGTTTTCTCGCCAGCCTCTGTATCGCTGTTTTGCAAGTTTAAGAATTTTTTCGGCTGTTTCTGATGTATCTGTGTAACATCCCAAGTATGAAAAATAGCCATTAGAATGTTTGCTCTCTGTTATTTTATGTTTTGCATAATGACATCATGTCCATTGCATTTGTTTTGCTTGTTTTCCATTTGTTTTCCTCTGTTTTCTTTTGTTTTCACTTGTTTTCTATTTGAATTGCAAACCAAATTTTAAACCTTGTGTTTCATACTTGTGATGTTACAATTTTCCAAAATGATATTTCAAATCAAAACAATCAATTGTTTCCATTAAAGTTGTGATTTCAAAACTGTTGATTTATTTCTATCAAAAAATCATCTAATACCAAACCATTTTCAAATTCAATTAATTTCCAAAACATCAACCATTTTGAACTTTATGAAAATTGCAAAACCAATCAAACTTTTGTTTCAAATAAACTTGAAGGTTCAACTATTTAAATTATTGCTATCAATATTTCAACTAATATCAAATTCACCTAAATTCAATCAAATTACCAAACAACAAATAATTTGAAATATTTTGTAAAACAAAAGTTGGCAATTGTTGTTGTTACCCTAAATAACCTATAACCAAATTTTTCTAAATTTTTCTAACCTAAACAACTAACCTTTTCTTCCTTATTCAATCTGCAAAAAAATAAAAGAAACAACAGAGAGAGAGGGGCAGGCCAGCAGGCCCAGTGTTGCACCCGGACTTCTAGAGGATACTCACCGTACGAACTGAACAGTATTCTGATGGGATTACGGGGCTTACCGGCACCCGCGTCCTCTTACGAGTAGGCCAACACTTATGTGTGACAACCCATCGCCACTGTCCACCGTCGATGTAAACTATCCCGTAGAAATCAGGACACTACCATTGACGTACTTCATACCATACACACATGGTACATCAACGGCTTTGAACAAAGGATAACACAACATGCCTCTAAGACACAAAAGATTGAAATAAGTTGCAAATGGCCCTCACTAGGGCAGAGATAGCAAATACAATCATCCAGAGGACACATGTCCCAACATAACATCATTACATCTCAGCGGAAGCATTCAAAGGGGTCTGAGTACAGACAAATCCAAATAGGCTTAAGAAGCCGGAAACTGAAATAAAGACGGAGCCCATCCACGATGTCTCGGATCCTGCCCGGGTCCGCTAACTACTCGTCAGCAGCCTCGTCGAACTCCACGTAGTAGCCACCATGGGGATCCTCGGAAACGTAGTCTGCAGAACACGCAGCCCCAAAGGGGTCAGTACAGACGAGTACTGGCAAGCAAGACGCTCAAGATACCAAAGTGTACCCGGCAACACCAAGTACAGATGTTTTGGGTTCAATGGAAGATAGGTGATACAAAATTGCGGCAGCGGGCTTCCTAACCAACTACAGAGACATGCTACAACATCCGTCTAAAAGGAAGGGGATAAGATAGCGTATCGTAACCAACTACCACTATCCTCAAACAAACCCATCCTGGATCTCGCCCCTTATCCAAAGAAGCAATCCGAGGATATCTCACACAGTTGGATTAATGAAGGTTCAAGTTATTGTGTCAATAAGCCTATTACTAGTCAAATTAGTATTAATTAGGTGTAAGTTGTCTAATCCTTGTTAGCCAGCCCTATCACCAAGTCATCCATAACCGCGGACAACACGGCTTCTCGAGAAGATTTAACCCTGCAGGGATGCACCAATTTGGCCGTACACGTAAGAATAACCCGCCAGACGGGGGATCAACCCACCAAGCGAGGTACTCAACACAACCCAACTCTTCTTCGCATCAAGCCCAAAGAACCCCGTGAAGTTGAGCGCACGGCTAATCAAGCCCCACGAAGAAAAGGGGACCCTCATAGCACTCTAAGAACGTGTCTCCCTAAATGCCGACTACAAAAGTTACCTCCCTGGCGCCAAGGGTTCGCACCTGCATATGCATGCGGCAAATGGAAAACCCGAACTAAATGAGGGGATTTGGACGAGATGCGAATCGAATCAAAGTTGAGGGGGGCGCCCATACACGCTTCCCACGTGCGGTTAGCGCGCTCATCATGGATCTAGGGGACAAGAACTTTTCCTGAGTTCGACACTAGCAGGCCTCAAAACCATACCCGGCCTCCTGCCGGTGCCTTATCATCAATTTAGCTTTACCTCAACATTAACAGATTATTGTTTAAACATCGAGCCCCCAGTACGTAATAAATATGGTAAAGAAATAACGGACATCAGACTCGAGCATAAACAACCCTAAGCATGATAGTAAGACACGGGCAACAAGCAATAGGGTTATATGTGTGGAGGATAGGCCATATCAGGGTTACAGGATAACATGTGATAGGATCGGAACACAAGCAACGAATCTTAAGGCTAGCAGGATAGACAACGGAAAGTATCGATATCCAGTGTGGAAAGGTCACAATGGTTCATGTGAGTGAATACTTGCCTGCAAACTCAGTAGCCTGGTACTGGGCTAACTCCTCAGAAGTGGTGTCGTAAACCTCGTCTGTCTCAACGTCGTCGTCTATTCGAGAAGAAACAAACAAACAACGCAGAGAGACAAACAATCAATAACATGGCATAATGCACAAACATGGGATGATGCATCACCATTTAATTGATGCATCAAAGATAAGCTAGTTGACATGGTAACATAATTAAATGGGACCATATGCAATTTGGATTGCATATGGAAAGCCCATGAATTAAGGTTGAATTAAATGAGCTACAAATAACCATCATCTGAAAGTTGATTAGAATGATGCATGGATGAGGAAAACAATAAGAAAGCAACAATAGCTTTAATTTGAAATGTGGTTTACCAAGTTTGGAATTTTATTTATTGAGTTATGAAATTTGGCTTCTTAAATGAGTTACACAAGCATTTGTTGTTTTCACCAATTTTAATTGTTCCAAATAGATAAAAAAATTCATATTTGGAAAGAACACAACATTTTAGGTGGAATACATGTTTCATTTGTTGACAATGGATTTAAAATGAATTAATTATGAATTAAACAAGTTTGGACAAGATTTAAATGAATTTAATTCAAATATAATGTTATTTGAATCTTTATTTGTTCAAAACATTAAATAAAATTCATATTTGAAAAGATTATGTTTTTCTGGTTTGAAAACATATTTTATATGTTCAAAAAGAATTTAGTTTGACCAGGTTTTGAATTTAGCAATTTTAAATAATTTAAACAAGGTTTAAATTATTTAACCAATTTTAATTATTCAAAACACAAAACAAAGTTTATATTTGGAAAGCTTGTTCAATTTTGCATGGAAAACATATTTTATATGTGCCATTAGAATTAAATTTGAATCAGTTATGAATTTGACCAAATTTGCAATAGTAGTTTGAATTTGAATTTTTGAAAACATTTGAAATGTTCAAAACAGTATACAAATGGTTTGAACATGTAGAGAATTAAATTTGGTATGGAAAACATATTTTATTTATTAAATTTGTAATTGAAATGCACAAGTTATTTGAATTTGAATTTACAGGGGCTAGTTTGTGAATTTAAAAGTTTCAGATTTGGTCCAGGGGCTTGGATGCGAAAAAGAAATTACAGAAATGGTCCCTGGAACCTTTTTCTACGCGGCAGAGCAGCCCCTGGGTCACTGGCAGTGGGCCAGTGCCCAGCTGATGCTTGCGTGGCGCGCGGGTGGGATCTGGCGTGGCACCCACTGCCAATGGCAGGTGGGCCCTACGTGCCTGCGTGGCAAAGCGCGCAAAAAGTTTGGTTTTAATCGCGCGGCGGGGGATCGAACCCGCGCCCTTGCGCTGCGCACCATTAGATCTAGCCACTACGGTGCGGATCGTTTCGTGACAGAGGAGATGTGCGCGTGGTTTTGAGGTGGATCTGAAGCGTGCTCGCTTAACTGACGAAACTGAACCCAAAAGTTCAGTCTTTCGTCTGAACCGCGGCGACAGGCGACGGCACGGCGGTGCTGCCAAGCGCGGCGACCACGATTGGGCGGCGCTGGACGTGTGCGTGTGCGTGCTGAGGGGTGTGGAGCGTGTGCGCGTGCTTGGGCTGCCAGGAATCGCACGGGAGCGTGCTCGACTACGGCCATGGCGGCACGGTGGCGGACGCTGCCGGGGTTTCAGAACGTGCGCTAGCGAAACAGGAAGCGAGGAGGCTGGAGATAGGCATGGGACGTCGGGGTGTCTCACCGGGAGGTGGTTGGAGTAGCTGGTCGAGGCTGTCGTGGTCGGGGACGACGAGTCGACGGTGAGGTTCAGAAACGGACGGAGAGGGAACAGGGGAATTCCGGCGTCGTGGCTGCTGATCGTGCTTGGTGCTGCGGTCGTAGAGGTAGTAGAGGTCCTGGTGGTGGCGCACGTGTCCCTAGCGTGGCCGGAGATGCACCATGGCGGCGTGTCGACGGCGGCGCCCTTCCCTGTCGCTCTCGGGTTTTTCAGAAGGAAGAAGGGGAAGCAGAGAGGGGAGGAGATGGTGGCGGCGCGAGGAGGAAGAAGAGGAGGGGTGGTTAGGGTTTGGACGCGCCCTCGGGGAGTAGATAAAGGGGAGAGGTGGAGCAGGTGGAGGGCACGGTGGTGCGCTGCTGCGTCAGCGCGGGTCAGCCGTACGGAGAAAGAAGAAGGGGGGGTGAGCGGGCCGCGCGCGCGTGGCTGGGGTGGAAAGGTGGGCTGGGCTGGCCCAGCTGGCTGGCCTGGTCTGCCTCCCCCAGCCCGTTTTTTTTATTTTTCTCTCTGTTTTTTTTTTGCAGAAAAGAAATGAAAAGAAAAGGAGAGAAATAGAAGGTTTTTGGGGTTGGAAAAATTTGGGAATAATTTTTATAGGTTAATTATTACAAAAGCCCAGCTGTGCAACTTTTTGTTTTTCCAAAAATTTAAATTTTGTTGCTGTTTGAAAATTCAAATGAATTTGAGTGGATTTGGTATTAATTGAATTATTAAAACTTAAGCAAGTTAATAGTTTGAACTTTCAAGTTTATTGGAAACAATTTGATGTTTTGATTTGAATATTTCATTTGAAAAATTTTAACAGAACAAGTATGAAACAAGGATTTGAAATTTGGTTTGAAATTCAAACGGAAAAACAAATGAAAACAAATGCAATGCTTATGATGACATGATGCAAAACATAAATTAACAAGGAGCAAACATTCTAATGGTGTTTTTCATACTTGGGATGTTACAGAAAAGCTCTCTGGCAGGGAGAAATCTGCCGGGAAAATTCCTCTCCGGGGAGGGGAAATCACCGCCATCATCACCGTCATCACTTCGGGCATCATCAAGATCGTCATCATCACCACCAGCACCATCACCCTCATCATCCACCGTCATCCCGCTGTAACAATTAGGGGCCTCTATCATTGTTTTACATTAGATCTCTCTCTCTATGTGGATCACTTGTTAGTTGTTGATGCTTGTGAGATTTATTAGTGTTTGCACTTTATGACCAGATTGTTATCATCCATTATATCACCTCTGATCATGATCCATATGATGTCTTGTGATCAGTTCGTGTTGTTCTTGAGGACGTGGGAGAAGTCAAGTTGTTAGTAGTGAAGTAATATTGACTAATATTTAATGTTTGATATTTAACTTGTGGTGTTATTCTTCTAGTGGTGACATGTGAACATCGACTACATGATACTTCACCGTTTATGCGACTAGGGGAATGCATCGTGTATTTGGCCAGTAATTGTGGGGTTGCCGGAGTGACAGAAACCTAAACCCCCTTAGGATACCATTACACGAGGCAGCGTAGGATCCCGGAGTTTAAAGTTGTGGTTAGATTTATTTCTGAATTACTTTCTTGTAGTTACGGATGCTTGCAAGGGGTATAATCACAAGTATGTATTAGTCTTGGATGGGACGGTACGTTAGCATAGGTTCACCCACACAACACTTATTAAAACACCTAAGATTATTCAGTGGCATGGAACAAAAGCAATTGACAAAAACCTCCCATGTGTCCTCGAAAATGTTTGTTAATCATAAGTAAACCCACCGGCTTGTCCTTTGCAGAAGAAAGGATTGGGACACTTGCTGCATTTATTACTATTGCATTTTATTTACTCGCACTTTATTTATCTGCAATATCAAAAATCCCTACAAATTTATCTTTCAGTATTTACAGTTATTCCTTCATCGAAACTGCTTGTCAAGACCTTCTGCTCCTCGTTGCGTTTGACACTCTTATTTATCTAAAGTACTACGATACACCCCCTATACTTGTGGGTCATCAGGGTCCAGGACCATCAGTTCCGGGGCTCAGCCCCATCCCAAGAGTAGATGAAGCTCTTCAAGTCGCAGATGCGTTCTGTGATCGGTATCTAGCTCTAAGGACGGAGGTAGAGATACTTCAAGAGGACAACGACATATTTCGTGATATGTTGGCGCGTTTTCATGAGAAGAGGTCACCGAATAATTAATTCGTCATTGGTATTGGCATCCCCTTGGCTTGTTCCATGCTTGGGGGAGTGCCGCGGTATCACACCTTATCTTTCAGATTTTTTTTACTAGATTCATATCATAAGGAGAGAAAATATCATATATGATGGTTTGCAGTGTGGAAGTATCTCTTTTTCCGTTGGTTATCGTTGTATCCCTTGGTTTGAGTTGCCGTTATGGAATATTAATGAGAAGGTTCATCATCTTCCACACTTTATTTTAGTTTTCAATTTCTGTTATATAGTTGATCTTGTTATTAGTATTGATATCAATATTGTAGCATAAATTTAATCTAATTGTTTTTGGCAAACTTAGCATTGGTCAGTAGCAACAATACTTTGAGGCGTAAGTAGAAAAGAAGGAGTTACATGTAGATATATTATTCCATGATCTTTCTTTCTTGTTGGCTCATAAGCTTAGTATTCTCAAGTTAATATTGTTTGTACTTTCAAGGAAGATTGCATGGTTGGTTCTATCATATGTATATTTGTTTGTTTTCCCTCAACTCGTATACTTTCTACCCAGCATTGCTAGCCAAAAACATGTACTGAGAGGGAATGCTTCTCGTGCATCCAAACCTTGAGCCCTATAACCATGCCGTTTGTGTCCACCATACCTACCTGCATGTGGTATTTAACCGTCAATACAAGTAAATTGCTTGTGTGCTACCTTTAAACCTTCAAAATTACTATTGTTTTGTGCTCCTGTTTTTAGGTCACGAGGACGCAAATAGAGAATCTTTATCTCACTCGTTGATTGAACTTTACACACCTGGACTAGTGGCTTCATCCGCTTATCCAGTCGCTAGAAGAGCTGGCAGCGGGGTGCCCAACCCCAAACTTAATTACAACAAATTCTCTTCACTATTTTTGCCCCTGATTTATCAGTCAAAGCATGATTGTGTAAAACAAAAGATAAGAAGGATGATCGTCTGATTTCAGTTAGCGTCCTTCAAAGGGAGCCGCTCTTGTAAGGTCTAGTTGGCTTGTGACGTACTGTATTTTCTCTTTGACATTCATTGACATAGACATACACACCTACCCCTAAAAATTAGACACTCCTCCATGGGATGTCATTGCTGGGAGGCACCCGAGGATTTGGTTATCCATGGTTTGTGTAAGAAAGATTGGGAGGAGTGTCAAACATGTAATGCTTTCTCTGCTTATCAAATGAAAAGCTCTAGCACATGAGTTAAGCCCTGCTTCCCTCTGCGAAGGCCCTATCTCTTACCTTTATGTTGAGTCCGTAAACGTACTCCTTTCTTTCTTATGCAAGCATTTGAGTTATTGTGATCAATCCATCTATATGTTAATTTACTCAATCATGTGATTTATCCTTCCTTATTTAGTACAAATATGTTTATCTGAATGAATACCACTCTGAAAGTTATCAATGATTCCAAAGAAATTGTTATGATTCAGAATGTTAAACTTGGCAATACAAGCTCTCATATAAAGACTCGGATCGAAACATATGTACAATATGTTAATTGTTCTCTGACCAAGAACGAAGTTTGCCTCACCAATTACGATTTCCTTTTTGCACCTTTATTGTGATTACCTCTACTTGTTTCAAGTTAAATTATATGAGAGGAAGTTGATGTCTAGAAATACTTGTGTATTGATAGATCCGATGCTTCTTGTCCGTATTTTATTTATCGACACCTCACTCCATAAACCCGTGGTCATGTTTTCTGAGTTCAATTTCGATTGGGGACAAGCGAGGTTTAAGCTTGGGGGAGTTGATATGCCCATTTTGCATCACTATTTAATATTGTTATTTTCTATTATTCATCGATATATTTCATATTATGATGCATTACATATGTTATTTCATCCTATTTTGCATGTTTAATAATTAGTCGATTATAAACACCGGGACCAGAAATCTGATGGAAAAAAGCACCGTCAAGATACCCTATTTCAGAAGATGAGAAGAATAAGAGGGGTATCCGAGAATTCTTAGAAGTCCACAGGAGGAAGCCAGCCACGAGGAGACCCGAGGGGGGCCACCAGGGGCCCACACCACCAGGCGGTGCCCCCTGGCCGCGCCTGGCGGTGGTGTGGCCATCCTGGCCCACCTCTGGCCGCCTCCTTTCGCGAACATGGCCTCCATGGAACCCTAAGCCCCAGAACATCATCGTGGAAATATTCCTCCGCCGCCTCGGGGCAAAAAACAACACAGAGATAAAAGCTCTCCAGTAGGAAGAAATCTGCTGGAGAAATTTCTCCCCGGAGAGGGAAATCGTTTCCATTATCACCGTCATCACTCCGGGCTTCATCAAGATCATCATCGTCATCATCCTCACCACCAGCACCATCACCCTCACCATAGACCTTCATCCTGCTGTAACAATTAGGGTTCTTATCGTTGTTTTCCACTAGATCTCTCTCCCGGTGTGGATTACTTGTTAGTAGTTGATGCTTGTGAGATTTATCAGTGTTTGTGTGACGCCCCGAGATCGGGCACTATGCAGATTTCAGCATTCCCGCCAAATCCGCATAATAACCGATTCCAGGTTGCCACTTATGATAACATTACAATAGTTCACGAATATTCCACAATTACAACAGAAACAGATAGATACAAGATGACTCAAACGAGCCAGGGATACAACTGATACCATACAAAGATCCAAATAACAGCGGAAGAGACAACATATCGTCCGTCTACGGACAAGATACAAATTGGACTAAGAGTCCTGAAGATAACCGAGAGCGTCCAATCCCTGCCCAGGCCAAGCCGGAGGGATTCCCAAGCTAACGTCGTCAGACTTCAAACCTGTTGACTGCAATATTGAATATGCAGCCACGAAAAAGATTCGTGGGTCAGTACGGTTAAGTACTGGCAAGTGGATAAACCATACTCACAAGATACCGGCGTAGCCAGTCATCACAAGATACAAATACTTTAGGATCAACGCAAAGGAAGGGGTTATTGCAAATAAGCGACAGTAGGCTGCACTAACCAACTACAGAGAGATACTACAACTTCCGGCTAACAGAAAGAAGATAAGATCGAGTATTGTAACCAACTGAAAGATAACTTCAAACAAACCCATCCTGGATCTCGCCCCTTATCCAAAGAAGCAATCCGAGGATAACTCACACAGTTGCATTAGATGTGAATCCAGTTATTGTGTGAATAAACTATTACTAGTCAAGTTGTTAATCATTGGGTGTAACATGGTTGATCATTATGTTTAAGTTGTCCTGAGTACTTGTTAGCCAGTACTTTCACCAAGTAATCCATAACCGCGGAAAACACGGCTTCTCGAGAAGATTATCCCTGCAGGGTTGCACCAATTTAGCCGTTACGCAAGAATATCCCGCCAGACGGGAATCAAACCCACCAAGCGAGGTACTCTACACAACTCAACTCTTCTTCGCATCAAGCCCAAAGCACCTTAGGCGCACGGCTAATCGAGCCCAGAAGAAAATGGACCCTCATAGCACTCTAAGAACGTGTCCTCCTATATGCCGACTACGAAAGTTCCACCCGGGATCCAAGGGCTCGCAAGATCATGCATGCAGCAAATGGAAAGCCCGAACTAAATGAGGCGATTTGGACAAGATGCGAATCGAATCAAATTGAGGGGGGCGCCCATACTTGCTTCCCACATGCGGGTACTGCGCTCATCATGGATCAGTAGACAAGACCCTTTTCCTATTAGGGTCGACACTAGCAGGCCTCAAAACCACAAGGGCCTCCTGCCGGTGCCTTATCATCAAATTATTAATTAACAATAACATTAGCATGATTGATTGATTGATTAAACATCAAGCCCCCAGAACATAATGGAATGGTAACAGAAAGTAACGGGTAACAGACTCGAGCAAAACAACCCTAAGCATGCTAGTAAGACACGGGCACAAGCAATGGTTATAGGTGTGGAGGTGAGGCAATATCAGGGTTAAAGGATTCATGTGATAGGTTCGTAACAGAAACAACAACTACTAAGGCTAGCAGAACAGAACAACGGAAAGTAACGGTAACAAGTGATGAAAGGCAGCCATTTGGCAGCAAGTGAGTATACTTGCCTGAGATCCCGCAAGGTAGCAGAACTTGTCGTTGCTCACATCATCTCAACGTCCTATCCGGGAAGAAGCAACGAACCTCGAACAAACACCGGATGCAACAATTACTACTACGGCAAAAGATCCAGCATGATCAAGATATGGATGCATGACAGGTTTAAAGATGCATCAAGGTAACTAGTTGACAAGATAAACAAATTTAAATGGACCCATATGCAATTTGAGTTGCATATGAACAGCCCATGAATTATGGTGGAAACAATTGTTTTCCAACTAAACAATAGGTGAAAGTGGATTAGCATGATGCATGGATGAGGAAAACAACAAAATAACAACGATAGAACCAATTGAAATAAAGTTTAACAAGTTTGGAAATTTATATATTAAGTTAGAGAATTTTGGTTCCTTAAGGGTGTCACACAAACAATTGTTGTTTTCATCAAGTTTAATTGTTCAAAACAGATAACAAAATTTATATTTGAAAAGAACACCAAATTTTAGTTGGATTACATGTTTCAAATATTGAAATTGGAATTAGGATAATTTAATTATGAATTAAACAATATTAAACAAGTTTTAACTGGATTTAAAACAAGTTTGAATATTATTTGAATTTTATTTGTTCAAAACATAAATTCAAATTCATATTTGAAAAGTTCAAACTTTGATGGTTTGAAAACATATTTTGCATGTTCAAAATTATTTTATTTTGAGCAAGTTATGATTTTATCAAATTTAAATGAATTAAACAAGTATTAAATTGTTTAGGCAATTTAAATTATTCAAACCATGAAACAAAATTTATATTTGAAAAGGTTATTCAAAATGGTATGGAAAACATATTTTATTTGCCTTATTTGGAAATAGTATGAATTATTTATGAATTGTTGCAAATTACAACTGAATTATTTGAATTAAAATTTGAATTGCATTTTGAAAATCCAAAACAGAAAACAAATGGCATATTTGAAAAGTACAGGAAATTTGGAGTGGGATACATATAAAGTTTGTGTGATTTGGGTTTATAAATTAGAAATTACATCCATTTGAATTCTAGGGTTATTAATCATTTCTGGAAAAAAAGAAAATAGGGAATTAAACCCTTTGCACCGCGGCTGGGCTACCCACACTGGCTGACCAGTGGGGCTACGCCAGGGTGGCGCCAACGTGGCGCGGGTGGAGGCAGCACTGGTCTGCTACGTGCATGACAGGTGGGGCCATGGGCGTGCGAAGGGAAAAAAGGAGGAAAAGGGGCGCGCCCCTGGGGATCGAACCCAGGATGTGTTGCTCGCGCGCTCGGATGCAGTACCACTACGGTACTGAAGCTGTTGTGATCGGTTACGGGTGCGACTGAAGAAGAGGTGAATATTGGATGTTTTACTGAACTTCGAACAGAACAGGATGCAGTCGCTCGGGCCTCAGGAACAGCACGAAACAGCAGCTCCAAACTTGCAGGAAAATAAAAAGAGGAAGCTTGGCCGCATATGGGGATTGAACTTGGGTGGCCAGGGTGTGTAACTCCAGCATTTGCCACTGGGCTAGGTCCCGATTGATGGTTCTATACAGAATCGCAGCAGCATGATCATAGCATCAGACAACAACTGAAACTCGTTCAGAACAGAGTACTTCTTCAGGTTCAGAGATGGCGCAGCTGCAACGACGATCCACAGCGGCGCTGCCGATCTCTTGCGCGGCCAGTAGACCAAGGGTGTAGAATTAGGTGCAGCTGGGCTTGTCATGCTGTGGCGCTGTGGGTGTGTGCTGCTCTGCCGAGTATGCCATGTGTGTAGGAGCAGCAGTACGGCAACAACTTGAGCAGCAGCAGCACAAAACAACTTGCAGGTTCAGAGAGTCGACGGCGATGATGTTACAGTGGCGAGGCTGGTTCTCCCTCGCACGAACCAGAGGTCGACGGCGCAGCTAGTGGTTCTTCTGGGTTGTGCCAGGGAGAGATCAAGGTGGAGGTTTGGATTTTGTGCGCACGGACGCGGGAAGGCGATAACAGCAGCAGTTCAAGCTGGCCGCTCCGGCATCAACGCGGACGAGGCCATCTCCGACGGATCCGTGCATCCAAGAAGAGAGGGAGCCGGGGAGTATGTCTGGGGGGCGGGGAACCTCACCTTGAGGCAGATGGCGCAGTCGATCAGCTTGAAGACGACGAGGACGCCCGGGCGACGTGGAAGAAGGAGAAGTAACGCGACGGTGACCGGCGAGAAGATGTGCTTGGCGCGGATGCTTCCGTCCCTACTGATGCCTGTCCTTGGACGTGGTGAAACCGGCCTTTGGGGCGTATCTCCTGGACACGATCTTGGGGCTCATCGGGGCTCGAGGCGACGGAGCCGTCGCCGTGCTTGACGCGGCCAACGTTTCCGGGCGGCCTCGTTGGCGAGCAACAGAGGATATGAGCGGCAATCCCAATCTAGATAATTGAAAGAGGAATTCAAGGGGAACCTCAAGGACATACCTACTTGGCTCTCGGAGGCACAAGACGGTGGGGATCTTGAGCTCAAGAGCCGGCCATGGTGGAAACGTACAGCTTTGGAGAAGAGAAAAAGAAAACAGAGAGGAGGAAGGAGGTCTGGCGGCGGAAGGGAGGGAGAGAAGCTAGGGTTCAGAGTGGGATCCAGAGGCGGCTTAAGAGGAGGGGAAAGGTGGTGGTGGGTGGAGGGGTGACGTCGGCCACGGGAGAGAGCTCATGCACCTCTCGTGCTCCTACTGAGAAGACGACAGAGAAGTAGCGTGCCTCCTTCAGTGCAAGGAGATGGGCCAGAAGGAGATGGGCTTGGGGGGAGAATAAGAGGATGGGGAGGGCTGCCCTCTCCTTGCTTTTATTTTTTCTAGTTATTATTTTTTTCTTCCTCAAGAACATTTTTGTTTTGCAAAGGATGAGAAAGGAAAGAGAAATAGAAGAAAATAGGGTTTTTCTTTTATGGCTTATTTGTGTTGATTTTCAAAATAGAACTTAAAGCAATGTTAACATTATTTTTCACAAGATTGAAATTCTAATTGAGTTAAAGTTGTTTAGTTGAAAATTTCCAAATAGGGTTTGAGGTTTGTGTTTGATAATTAATTTCATTAAGTTGCAAAACAATAATCAAAAGCAAAGGTTAGCATTGTTGTTCAAACTTTGAATTATTAATTGGACTTTTAAATTGGGATTTGAATTTCCATTAGTAATCATAAGGAGTTGATTTTTCAAACAATTTTTATTCAATGAACTCAACAATTAAGAAAACATTTATTGAATTTTAATTGTTTGCAAAATTTTAGTGTTTGAACCACAATTGGATCATGCCCATTATGATTAAAAATGATTTGAAATTTAATTTGCCTTTAGGGTTTTTAACAATAGGAAAATTTTATTTAGCAGGCAATTTAAATAGATTCAACTTCAACTTATTGGAAACAAGTTGAGTTGCAACTTCCAATTGAGATTTTTTGGACATGTGTAAAGGGTTAAATTGGTTTGAATGTTTCAGTGGTGATGCAAACATGGTGCAATGCAATATGATGCATGTGATGCAAAGCAAAAGGAAACAAACACTTTCTACCAAAGGTAACACCCCAGGTGTTACAGTTTGCACTTTATGACCAGATTGTTATTTACAATTATATCACCTCTTATTATGATCCATATGATGTCTTGTGAGTAGTTTGTTTAGTTCTCGAGGACATGGAAGAAGTCATGATGTTAGTAGTGGAATTATGTTGAAGTAATATCTATATAGCTTGATATTTAAATTGTGGTGTTATTCTTCTAGTGGTGTCATGTGAAGGACAACTACATGAGACTTCACCTGTATGGGACTAGGAGAATGGATTGTGTATTTGGCTACTAATTGAGCGGTTGCCGGAGTGACAGAAACCTAAACCCCCGTTAGGACACCGATGCACGAGGGAGTGTACGATCCCAGAGTTTAAGATCGTGGTTAGGGTTATCTTAATTACTTCTTATATTTGCGGATGCTTAAGAGGGGTATAATCACAAGTATGTAGTTGTCCTAGTTGGGCGGTGCATTAGCATAGGTTCACCCACACAACACCTATCAAAACAATAAATATTAATCAACTTTTATGGAACGAAAGCTCTTGACGAAGTTCCCATGTGTCCTCGAGAATGTTTGGTAATTATAAGTAAAATAACCAGCTTGTCCTTTGCTCTCAAAAGGATTGGGCAACTAGCTGCAATTATATTTATTGTCTTTTATTTACTCGCAGTTTATATATCTCATATATCAAAAACCACCAAAAATGTCGCACCCGGACTTCTAGAGGATACTCACCGTACGAACTGAACAGTATTTTGATTGGATTACGGGGCTTACCGGCACCCGCATCTCTTACGAGTAGGCCAACACTTATGTGTGACAACCAATCTTTACTATTCACCGTCGATGTAAACTATCCCGTAGAAATCAGGACACTACCATTGACGTACTTCATACCATACACACATGGTACGTCAACGGCTTGTAACAGAATGATAGCACAAGATATCTCTAAGACACAAAAGATTGAAATAAGTTGCAAATAGCTCTCACTAGAGCAGAGATAGCATACACAATCATCCAGAGGACACATGTCCCAACATAACATCATTACATTTCAGCGGAAGCATTCAAAGGGTCTGAGTACAGACAAATCCAAATAGGCTTAAGAAGCCGGAAACTGAAATAAAGACGGAGCCCATCCACGTAGTCTCGGATCCTGCCCGGGGTCCGCTACCTACTCGTCAGCAGCCTCGTCAAACTCCACGTAGTAGCCGTCACTGGGATCCTCGTAAGCGTAGGTTGCGGAAACCACAGCCCCAAAGGGGTCAGTACATAGACGTACTGGCGAGCAAGACTCACAGTTCACCAAAGTGTAACCCGTCAACACCAAGCACAGATGCCTTGGGTTCAACGGAAGAGAGGGGATATAAAAGATGCTGCAACTGGCTGCGCTAACCAACTACGGAAAACTACAACTTCCAACTAACAGAAAGGGGATAAGATAGCATAAAGTAACCAACTGAAAGATAACATCAAACAAACCCATCCTGGATCTCGCCCCTTATCCAAAGAAGCAATCCGAGGATAACTCACACAGTTGGATTAATGAATAATGGGTCAAGTTATTGTGTCAATAAGTCTATTACTAGTCAAGTTATCAATAGTTAGGTGTAAGTTGTTCTGAGTACTTGTTAGCCATTACTTTCACCAAGTCAACAATAACCGCGGAAAACACGGCTTCTCGAGAAGATTTATCCCTGCAGGGTTGCACGAATTTGGCCGTACACGTAAGAATAACCCGCCAGATGGGATGCCTCCCACCAAGCGGGGTACTCAACACAACCCAACTCTTCTTCGCATCAAGCCCAAAGCACCTTGGGCGCACGGCTAATCGAGCCCCGAAGAAAAGGGACCCTCATAGCACTCTAAGACCGTGTCCCCCTATATGCCGACTACAAAAGTTCCACCCTGCGCTGGGCTCGCAAAAACATGCATGCGGCAAATGGAAAACACGAACTAAATGAGGCGATTTGGACGAGATGCGAATCGAATCAAATTGAGGGGGGCGCCCTCGCTTCCCACATGCGGGTAGTGCGCTCATCATGGATCAGTAGACAAGACCCTTTTCCTATTAGGGTCGACACTAGCAGGCGTCAAAACCACAAAGGGCCTCCTGCCGGTGCCTTATCAGCATATTATTATTAACAGGTTGATTGATTAACATCGAGCCCCAAGAACATGATAGAAGTATAGTAACTGAAAGTAACGGGTAACAGACTCGAGCAAAACAACCTAAGCATGCTAGTAAGACACTGGCTCAAACAATGGGGTTGTAGGAGTGGAGGTGAGGCATATCAGGGTTAAGGGATTCATGTGATAGGTTCGTATCAGAAAAACTATACATAGGGCTAGCAAAATAGACAACGGAAAGTATCGGTAACCAATGTTGAAAGGAACACAGTGGTTCATGTGAGTGATAACTTGCCTGCAAACTCAGCAGCCTGGTACTGAGCTAGATCCTCAGAAGGGGTGCTGTAAAGATCGTCTGTCTCAACGTCGTCGTCTATTCGAGAAGAAGCAAACAAACAAGACAGAAATATAAACTCAATATCATGGCATAGCGCACAATCATGGGATGATGCATGTCAAGTTAAGGGATGCATCAAAATAAACTAGTGGACTTGGTAACACAACTTAAATGGACCCATATGCAATTTTGAGTTGCATATGAAAAGCCCATGAATTTTGGTTGAAACAATTGTTTTCCAATTAACCAACAGATGAAAGTGGATTAGTATGATGCATGGATGAGAAAACATCAAAATAAAACAATAGAATCAATTGGAAACAAGGTTTACCAATTTAGAAATTTATTTATTAAATTAGGGAATTTTTGGCTCCTTAAAGGGCTTACACAAAGTTGTTGTTTTCACCAATTTAAATTGTGCAAAATAAATAACAAAATTCATATTTGAAAAGAATACAAAATTTTAGTTGGATTACATGTTTCAAATATTGAAAAAGGAGTTAGGATGAATTTATTATGACTTAAACAAAATTAAACAAGTTTTAAATGAATTTAAGACAAGTTTGAATATTATTTGAATTTTATTTGTTCCAATCATAAATTCAAATTCATATTTGAAAAGTTTATACTGTTCTAGTTTGAAAACTATTTTGCATGTTCAAAATAATTTAATTTGAGCAAGTTATGATTTTAGCAAATTTAAATGATTTAAACAGGTTTAAATTATTTAAGCAATTTAAATTATTCAAAACATGAAACAAAATTTATATTTGAAAAGGTTATTTGAAATAGCATGGAAAACATATTTTATTTGCATTATTTGGATTAAGGATGAATTAGTTATGGATTTTTGCAAATTGCAATGGAATTATTTGAATTCAAATTTGAATTGCATTTGGAAATTTCAAAACAGAGAACAAATACTATAGATAGATAGACAATTTAATTTAGAGCAGTGCACATATTTTATTTTTATTAATTGGAGTTATAAAATAAAAGTTATTCACTTTTTAAGTTTAGGGACCAATCTGTAAAATGGAGGGACTTGTTTTTTAAAACAAAAAGGTTTAAAAACCTTTGTTACCGCACAACCCTACCCAGGGCACTGCCAGTGGGCCTGGGCCACTGGGTGCTTGCGTGGCCACACGGGTGGCTGACAGGGGGGGCCACCCTGTCAGCGCCCAGGCGAAAAAAATTGGGGTTTTAATCGCGGAGCCAGGGGCTCGAACCCTGGATCTCCCCGTGCGCGCGCTGTGCTCTGAACCAGTGCGGTGTTTGGCGTTTGTTGTCAGTATACGCATCGCTGACAGGATAAGGTGTTGCTGCGTTACTGAAATTTTAACTGAAACTCGCGCGACTGAAACCCGACAGGGGCTACCGGCGGCGATCACCGCGGCTGCTCGCGGTGCTTGCGCGTGCTGGGTGGTGGTGATGTGCGCGTGCTTGCGGGCATGTAACAGAGAGGAGGAGGAGGTCATGGTGGCGCTCACTATCGTTGTCGTGGAAGCAGAGGGTCGAGGGGGCGGCGGCGGGCGGTCGAAGATGGCGGCGGCGGTTGGTAGCTTGATCAACGGTGTTCAACAGATAGAGGGGAAGGTGGTGGTTTGGTTCCCGTAGATAGGTGGGTGGAAGGCGCGGCGAGGTGGAGGTGATCAACGGGGTTTCAGACACGGCGGCTCCGGCGAGGTGACACAGAGGTGGGGATCGGCCGCGAGAGAGGAAAAACGGCGGCGATCGCGAGGGCTAGGTGGGTGGCTAGGGTTAGGGCTGCGGCGCGCTGCCCTAGGGGGACTATATAGGGGCCAGGGGGAGCTGGTGGCCGTCGCTCGGCCGCGGCGGCGACGTGGCACCGGCCAGATTGCTGTCGTACATGGGAAAGAAGAGGGAGTGGGGGTGCGAACCGGTACGGGCCAGCTGCGGGTAAGTTGGGGAGTGGGCTGGGCTACCCACTTGCTCTCTCCCCCGTTTTCTTTTTTTTTGAATTTTATTCCTCTGTTTTTTTTTGCATCAATTAGAAATGGAAGAAAAGGATGGTTTTGGGGTTTGCAAAAATTCCAGAAAAATTTGGGTGGGCTAGTTATTGGGTTAGTAATCATTTGACCATTTTTATTTTTCCATGAATTCAAATTTTAAGTGCTGTTAGAAATTGTTTCAAATTTAAAGGTATTTTGTTATTAAATAAAATATTATTGAAACAAACTTTTAATAGGGTGAACCCTTTACTAATTGGATTAAAAGATTAGAATTGTTTGGTACTTTTCATGACTTGAAATTTGGTGTTGTTTGAATATTTTTGATTTGAATTTGAATGCAAATTGGAATTAATGGATTGATTAAAAACCCTCATTTTTAATAGTTGATCACTATGAAATAAATGGAAAAAAAATGAGATTTGGTTTGAACTTTTGATTTGAAAATATTGTAACATGACAAGTATGAAACACATCATTTGAAATTGTTTGAATTTCCATTATGAAAACAGAATAGAAACAGATGCAAAACAAATAGTGAACAAATGCAAACAAGGAAATAAATATGATGACATGATGCAATACTTTAATTAAACAAGAAATCAAACATTCTAGGGGTATTTTCATACTTGGGATGTTACAAAACGCCCCCCCTTGACGGAATCGCGCCCCGAGATTCCTTACTGAGAAGCAAAAATGTCCGGATACTTCTTTCGAAGATCCTCTTCGGTCTCCCACGTTGCCTCTTTATCGGAATGATGCGACCACTACACTTTCAAGAACTTGGTATTCTTGTTGCGAGTCTTACGCTCGGCCTCATCGAGAATACGAACAGGGTGCTCCTCATAAGATAGATCATCTTGCAGTTCAATGGAATCATGATCAACTGCACGATCTGGATCTTTGAAACACTTCTTGAGCTGTGACACGTGGAACACATCGTGCACCTTAGATAGTTTTTCTGGAAGTTCAAGACGATAGGCATTTTCCGCACGCCTTGAGAGGATGTTGAAAGGACCAATGTATCTTGGTGCAAGCTTTCCTTTCACACCAAAACGATGAGTGCCTCTGAGGGGAGTTACACGGAGATATGCCTTGTCACCAGGTGCATAGATCATATCCCTGTGCTTGCTGTCATAGTAGCTCTTCTGACGAGACTGGGCAATCTTGAGATTGTCACGAATGATGCGAACTTTCTCCTCGGCTTCCTTAACAATGTCAGGGCCTAAGAGTGAACGTTCACCAGCTCCAGACCAATTGATTGGACTTCTGCATCTGCGGCCATAGAGTGCTTCAAATGGTGCCATGCCTAGGCTTGCCTGGTAGCTGTTGTTGTAGGAGAATTCAGCATATGGAAGGAAATCCTCCCATTTCATGCCAAAGGAGACCACATGCTCTGAGCATATCCTCGAGAATCTGATTGACTCTTTCGACTTGCCCCTGAGACTGAGGGTGATAAGCTGTGCTGAACAGCAGTTTGGTGCCCAATGCATCTTGAAAGCTTTTCCAAAAATGAGAAGTGAATATGCTTCCACGGTCTGAGCTTATTTCCAATGGAACACCATGAAGAGGAACGATCCTTGCTGTGTAGAGCTCTGCTAACTGGCTAGCTGAGATAGTTTCTTTTACAGCAAAGAAGTGAGCTACCTTAGTGAGACGATCAATAACAACGAAGATTGCATCGTTGCCCTTCTTGGATTTTGGAAAACCAGTGACGAAGTCCATTTCAATCATGTCCCACTTCCACTCAGGAATTTTCAGAGGTTGGAGTAGACCGGCTGTTTTCTGATGGACTGCCTTAACACGTTGACAAACGTCGCATTCAGAAACGTATTGAGCAATTTCACGTTTCATGCCAGGCCACCAATACAGAGTCTTGAGATCCTGGTACATCTTTGTACTTCCTTATGAGTTTCCTCCTTGAGAATGACATCTTTGAGACTTTGAATTTGAGGAACTGCAATGCGTCCTTCGAAGAACACAGTTCCCTTATCATCAATTGAGAAGGACTTGAACTTATCATTGCCTTCTTTGATGTGCTCTACAATCTTCTTGATTTCAGCATCACGAAGTTGTTCAGAACGAATCTTGTCCTCGAGAGTTGGACTAGCTGTCAAGCTTGCAAGATATCCTTGAGGAACAAGACCAGGGTTCAGCTTCTGGAATTCTTCATGAAGTGGAGGTTGGCTTTCCCTGATCATGAGATTATTGCAATAGGATTTGCGACTGAGAGCATCGGCCATAACATTAGCCTTGCCTGGAGTGTAAGAAATGGTGAGATCAAAGTCTTTAATCTTTTCAATCCATCTCCTTTGCCTGAGGTTCAGATCTGGTTGAGTGAAGATGTATTTCAGACTCTTATGATCGGAAAAGATTTCAGTGCGGTTACCCAACAAGTATTGTCTCCATTTCTTGAGGGCAAACACAACTGCTGCAAGTTCAAGATCATGTGTGGGATAGTTTTGCTCATGTGCATTCAACTGACGTGAAGCATAAGCCACAACTTGACGTTCTTGCATCAGAACTGCACCTAGACCTTGGAGAGATGCATCGCAGAATATCTGGAAAGGTTTGGTAGTATCTGGGCCAACCAGAACTGGGGTGGAAGTGAGTTTAGTCTTCAAGAGATTGAAACTCTCATCACATTGTGGAGTCCAAACGAACTTCTTGTCCTTCTTTGTGAGATCAGTGAGAGGTTTGGCAATCTTGGAGAAGTTTTGGACGAAACGACGGCAATAGCTAGCCAAGCCAAGAAAACTTCTGACTTGCTTCACCGTCTTAGGAGGTTTCCAATGAACAATTGCCTTAACCTTTTCTGGGTCAATGGCTATGCCCTTGGCAGAGATGATATGACCAAGATAAGCAACTTCTGGAATCCAGAACTCACATTTTGAGAACTTGGCATATAGACGATGCTCGCGAAGTTTCATGAGAGTGAGACGAAGGTGTTCTCCATGCTCTTCCTCAGATTTTGAGTAGACCAGAATGTCATCGAGATATACCACAACGAACTTGTCGAGGTATTCATGGAAGACAGAATTCATTAGTCGAGAGAAGGTCGCCGGTGCATTGGTTAGACCAAAGGACATGACGGTGTATTCATATAGACCATACCGAGTTGTGAAAGCTGTTTTTGGAATATCTTCCTTTCTGATCTTTATCTGATGGTAACCCATCCTCAAGTCCAACTTTGAGAATATTGAGGCTCCAGCAAGTTGATCAAAAAGATCATCGATACGAGGAATTGGATACTTGTTTTTGATGGTTTTCTCGTTGAGAGGACAATAGTCCACCACGAGTCTCTTTGTTTGATCCTTCTTGGCCACAAACAGAGTTGGGCAACCCCAAGCGGAGGAACTAGGTTGAATGTAACCTTTCTCCATGTACATATCGATTTGCTCCTTCAACAATTTCAGTTCAGGAGGAGCTATCTTGTATGGATGCTTAGAGATTGGAGCAGTACCTGGCTCAAGCTCGATCACGAACTCAACTGCTCTGTCCGGAGGCATCCCTGGCAACTCTTCTGGAAAGACGTCAGGGAATTCACAAACCACCGGAACATTTTCAATTGCAGGAAGGGGGTTTGCATCGAGGTTGAACAGCTTAACAGAACTTGATCCATATGGAGAATAGACTATCTGGCCAGAAGGGTGGGATAGAGTTATTGACTTTTGAGCACAGTCAATTTTAGCTTCATTGGTCTTCAACTAATCCATGCCCAGAATGACATCAATGTCAGAATTTCCCAGCATAATGAGTGAAGCAAGGAATATGCGACCTCCAATTAGGATTTGATTGTCCATACTTATCTTGGAAGTCAACATTTTAGATCCCGGAGAGTGAACAGAGATTTGATTGCTTAGTGGAACCAGAACTAGGTTGTATGCTGTTGCAAAGATCTTTGACACAAAAGAATGCGATGCTCCGGTATCAAACAACACTTTAGCTGGAAAAGAGTTTACGGGTTATACCGAGAACGACGTCAGCAGCTTCCTCAGCTTTGTCAGCCTTGATATGATTCACCCTCGCGGTCCTCCCGACAGGCCTGTTGTTGGAGTTGAAGGCTTTAGCCGGGGGAGCACGAACCATTGCCTGGTTGGTGTTGGGGCGAGGAGGTGGAGGTAGCTGCCTCTGAGTGCACTTATCAGCATAGTGCCCTGTCTGCTTGCATTTGTATCAAGTGACGACACGAGGTGCATCTTGCCTTGGCTGCCCCATTGGAACCCTCTAACCATGCATCTGAGATGGGTTGGGTGGGCGGGGAGCAAAGCCTGGAGAAGCTTGGGCATATGGAGCCCGAGTGACAGCAGCATTTGGCACCCAGATGCGGCGCTTCTGCGGAGGGGTGGTCATGTTGGAGGAGGAACCACCCTCACGCGAGTGCTTGCGAGAATCCTCGAACGCCTTGCGTCCATTTTCCTCATTGAGCGCGGTGTTCACGAGCTCCTCGAAGTCTTTGCACTTGATGTTGGTGAGTGCGTACTTGAGTTCCGGGTTAAAACCTCGGCGGAACCTTGCCATCTTCTTAGCTTCAGTGGACACCTCATCACCAGCGTATCGAGCGAGACGATTGAACTCGTTCTGATAGCCAATGACGTCCAGCTTGCCCTGCTTGAGAGAGCAAAACTCCTGACGCATCCTTTCCATGAGACCATCTGGGATGTGGTGCTTCAGGAAGGCATCCTTGAAACATCCCCAGGTGATAGGATAGCCAGCTCTCATGGTCTGGTAGTTCTCCCACCAAGTAGCTGCCTGACCCTTCAGTAGGTAGGTGGCATACTTGACTTTGTCTTCCTCAGCAACGTGAGCAATGTCCAAAGCCCTGGTCATCTCCCGGATCCAGTCATCAGCATCCAAAGGCTCACGTGTTGCCACGAAAGCTCTCGGACCCAGACTGAGGAACTCCTTGATACTGACTCGTGGAGCATTCTGGTTGTTGTGCTGGTTAGTCTGGAACTGGGCCATCTGTGCCACGACCTGAGTCATCTGAGTCAACAGCTCCGTGATCGGAGGTGGTTCAGGCGGGTTGCTCCTTGTTGGCGGCATCCTGAATAGACATGCATTTTAGCACAACAACAGAAAAGGATAGACTTGGTAACCGAAAGAGAGATTATTCCGACGCATGAATAGATAACCAACAGGTACATCATCACATGTTCAAATACATCAGAATATCCAACACACCAATACATGGTTCGAAAGCCAAAGGATCACTAAATATAGCTAAGAATGGATACATCGGTACCCCCATGCTCATCACGCAGGACGGCGGTGAGTAGTACGACGAGGGGTACGGTGAGGAGGAATCCCACGAAAGTAAGTAGATCGACGATCCACATAGATCTGACGTGGTCTGAGAGCGACTCTAGGTGTGGTGAAGTACATAGCGTCGACTCCCTGTGCTCCAAAGCGTGGAATCCCAGTGTAACCAGCACCGAGGTTGAGGAGTGGACCTCTGATCGGCTCGTAACCTCCAGCATCTGGCAGACGACGACCAACTGGCTGATCGAAACGTGCAAAGCGCTCATCTCCAACAAAGTCTGTGGTGTACGTCGCCAGACGAGTCAAAGCAAGGTAGAGCTGCTCTCTGACTGAGGCCAACTCCTGAGAAAGTGTGGTGGCAACTGCGTCACTGTGCCTCACAAACTGAGCGGTGGTGTGCAACCTGGTGTTATCATGCTCGTAGACATCCAGGTTGTCTTAGAGAGTGAAGTGAGCTCCCTCTGAAGTGATGTAACCACGGGGGATGTGGCGATAGATAGAATCGTCAAACCCCCAGTAGTCAGCGCGAAGGACGGTGAGACTCACATAAGCTGCCTGCTGCACAGCCATATCCACTGTGGAACCTACTGCCTCGTAGCGGTGGACAACGCTCCCATCATCTGACAGAATGTAGACGATAGCCTGGTAGTAGGTCTGGTCAAACTCTCGCTGCTTCTCGTAGACCTGGTACTCTGGTGCCCAACGGAACCCCAGATAAGTGACCATGTCTCTCAGCATCTCCGGATAACCGGCGGTGCTCTCACAACGAGTCATCCGAACCACCTGCGGGAAGAACCTGAGATCCATCTGCAGATGATCGGGGAAGTTTTGATTAGACGCCGGTAGAGAACTGAAGTGGAAAGCAACAACAAGATTTCAACGGACGATAAGGATGTTGAAAATAACAGGATATTGAAGCAACATCGGGAAACACGAGACCAAAAACTCCTGAGGTACTACGGAGAACCCAAAACACGTGAATTCCTAACTTGAAAGTTTAGGTGAGAAGAGAAAACAACGTTGCACTTCCTTACCAGAAAAGGGTGGGTGGGTGGGGAAAGAAGAAAAATGGCAGAATTCCTACTCTCACGTTTCATTTTTCCTATATAGCTACAAAATAGTTTCTAGACCCAACTGCGACCAGTAAAACGGATCCTACAGGCAGACAGGCTCTGATACCATTTGTCGCACCCGGACTTCTAGAGGATACTCACCGTACGAACTGAACAGTATTTTGATTGGATTACGGGGCTTACCGGCACCCGCATCTCTTACGAGTAGGCCAACACATATGTGTGACAACCAATCTTTACTATTCGCCATCGATGTAAACTATCCGTAGAAATCAGGACACTACCATTGACGTACTTCATACCATACACACATGGTACGTCAACGGCTTGTAACAGAATGATAGCACAACATATCTCTAAGACACAAAAGATTGAAATAAGATGCAAATAGCTCTCACTAGAGCAGAGATAGCATATACAATCATCCAGAGGACACATGTCCCAACATAACATCATTACATCTCAGCGGAAGCATTCAAAGGGTCTGAGTACAGACAAATCCAAATAGGCTTAAGAAGCCGGAAACTGAAATAAAGACGGAGCCCATCCACGTAGTCTCGGATCCTGCCCGGGGTCCGCTACCTACTCGTCAGCAGCCTCGTCAAACTCCACGTAGTAGCCGTCACTGGGATCCTCGAAAGCGTAGTCTGCGGAAACCACAGCCCCAAAGGGGTCAGTACATAGACGTACTGGCAAGCAAGACTCACAGTTCAGCAAAGTGTAACCCGTCAACACCAAGCACAGATGCCTTGGGTTCAACGGAAGAGAGGGGATATAAAAGATGCTGCAACTGGCTGCGCTAACCAACTACAGAAAACTACAACTTGCAACTAACAGAAAGGGGATAAGATAGCGTAAAGTAACCAACTGAAAGATAACATCAAACAAACCCATCCTGGATCTCGCCCCTTATCCAAAGAAGCAATCCGAGGATAACTCACACAGTTGGATTAATGAATAATGGGTCAAGTTATTGTGTCAATAAGTCTATTACTAGTCAAGTTATCAATAGTTAGGTGTAAGTTGTTCTGAGTACTTGTTAGCCAGTACTTTCACCAAATCAACCATAACCGCGGAAAACACGGCTTCTCGAGAAGATTTATCCCTGCAGGGTTGCACCAATTTGGCCGTACACGTAAGAATAACCCGCCAGATGGGATGCCTCCCACCAAGCGGGGTACTCAACACAACCCAACTCTTCTTCGCATCAAGCCCAAAGCACCTTGGGCGCACGGCTAATCGAGCCCCGAAGAAAAGGGACCCTCATAGCACTCTAAGACCGTGTCCCCCTATATGCCGACTACAAAAGTTCCACCCTGCGCTGGGCTCGCAAAAACATGCATGCGACAAATGGAAAACACGAACTAAATGAGGCGATTTGGACGAGATGCGAATCGAATCAAATTGAGGGGGGCGCCCATACTCGCTTCCCACATGCGGGTAGTGCGCTCATCATGGATAAGTAGACAATACCCTTTTCCTATTAGGGTCGACACTAGCAGGCCTCAAAACCACAAAGGGCCTCCTGCCGGTGCCTTATCAGCATATTATTATTAACAGGTTGATTGATTAACATCGAGCCCCCAGAACATGATAGAAGTATAGTAACTGAAAGTAACGGGTAACAGACTCGAGCAAAACAACCTAAGCATGCTAGTAAGACACTGGCTCAAACAATGGGGTTGTAGGAGTGGAGGTGAGGCAATATCAGGGTTAAGGGATTCATGTGATAGGTTCGTATCAGAAACAACTATACATAGGGCTAGCAAAATAGACAACGGAAAGTATCGGTAACCAATGTTGAAAGGAACACAGTGGTTCATGTGAGTGATAACTTGCCTGCAAACTCAGCAGCCTGGTACTGAGCTAGATCCTCAGAAGGGGTGCTGTAAAGATCGTCTGTCTCAACGTCGTCGTCTATTCGAGAAGAAGCAAACAAACAAGACAGAAATATAAACAATCAATATCATGGCATAGTGCACAATCATGGTACGATGCATGTCAAGTTAAGGGATGCATCAAAATAAACTAGTGGACTTGGTAACACAACTTAAATGGACCCATATGCAATTTTGAGTTGCATATGAAAAGCCCATGAATTTTGGTTGAAACAATTGTTTTCCAATTAACCAACATATGAAAGTGGATTAGTATGATGCATGGATGAGAAAAACATCAAAATAACAACAATATAATCAATTGGAAACAAGGTTTACCAATTTAGAAATTTATTTATTAAATTAGGGAATTTTTGGTTCCTTAAAGGGCTTACACAAATAGTTGTTGTTTTCACCAATTTAAATTGTGCAAAATAAATAACAAAATTCATATTTGAAAAGAATACAAAATTTTAGTTGGATTACATGTTTCAAATATTGAAAAAGGAGTTAGGATGAATTTATTATGACTTAAACAAAATTAAACAAGTTTTAAATGAATTTAAGACAAGTTTGAATATTATTTGAATTTTATTTGTTCCAATCATAAATTCAAATTCATATTTGAAAAGTTTATACTTTTCTAGTTTGAAAACATATTTTGCATGTTCAAAAATAATTTAATTTGAGCAAGTTATGATTTTAGCAAATTTAAATGATTTAAACAAGGTTTAAATTATTTAAGCAATTTAAATTATTCAAAACATGAAACAAAATTTATATTTGAAAAGGTTATTTGAAATAGCATGGAGAACATATTTTATTTGCATTATTTGGATTAAGGATGAATTAGTTATGGATTTTAGCAAATTGCAATGGAATTATTTGAATTCAAATTTGAATTGTATTTGGAAATTTCAAAACAGAGAACAAATTCTATAGATAGATAGACAATTTAATTTAGAGCAGTGCACATATTTTATTTTTATTAATTGGAGTTATAAAATAAAAGTTATTCACTTTTTAAGTTTAGGGACCAATCTGTAAAATGGAGGGACTTGTTTTTAAAACAGAAAAGGTTTAAAACCTTTGTTACCACACAGAACCCTACCCAGGGCACTGCCAGTGGGCCCTGGGCCACTGGGTGCTTGCGTGGCCACACGGGTGGCTGACAGGGGGGGCCACCCTGTCAGCGCCCAGGCGAAAAAAATTGGGGTTTTAATCGCGGAGCCAGGGGCTCGAACCCTGGATCTCCCCGTGCGCGCGCTGTGCTCTGAACCAGTGCGGTGTTTGGCGTTTGTTGTCAGTATACGCATCGCTGACAGGATAAGGTGTTGCTGCGTTACTGAAATTTTAACTGAAACTTGCGCGACTGAAACCCGACAGGGGCTACCGGCGGCGATCACCGCGGCTGCTCGCGGTGCTTGCGCGTGCTGGGTGGTGGTGATGTGCGCGTGCTTGCGGGCATGTAACAGAGAGGAGGAGGAGGTCATGGTGGCTCTCACTGTCGTTGTCGTGGAAGCAGAGGGTCGAGGGGGGCGCGGCCGGCGGCGACGTCGAAGATGGCGGCGACGATGTGGTTGATCTCCGGGGTAGCTAGGGTGTTCAACAGATAGAGGGGAAGGTGGTGGTTTGGTTCCCGTAGATAGGTGGGTGGAAGGCGCGGCGAGGTGGAGGTGATCAACGGGGTTTCAGACACGGCGGCTCCGGCGAGGTGACAGAGAGGTGGGGATCGGCCGCGAGAGAGGAAAAACGGCGGTGATCGCGAGGGCTAGGTGGGTGGCTAGGGTTAGGGCTGCGGCGCGCTGCCCTAGGGGGACTATATAGGGGCCAGGGGGAGCTGGTGGCCATCACTCGGCCGCGGCGGCGACGTGGCACCGGCCAGATTGCTGCCGTACATGGGAAAGAAGAGGGAGTGGGGGTGCGAACCGGTACGGGCCAGCTGCGGGTAAGTTGGGTAGTGGGCTGGGCTGCCCACTTGCTCTCTCCCCCGTTTTCTTTTTTTTTTGAATTTTATTCCTCTGTTTTTTTTTTGCATCAATTAGAAATGGAAGAAAAGGATGGTTTTGGGGTTTGCAAAAATTCCAGAAAAATTTGGGTGGGCTAGTTATTGGGTTAGTAATCATTTGACCATTTTTATTTTTCCATGAATTCAAATTTTAAGTGCTGTTAGAAATTGTTTCAAATTTAAAGGTATTTTGTTATTAAATAAAATATTATTGAAACAAACTTTTAATAGGGTGAACCCTTTACTAATTGGATTAAAAGATTAGAATTGTTTGGTACTTTTCATGACTTGAAATTTGGTGCTGTTTGAATGTTTTTGATTTGAATTTGAATGCAAATTGGAATTAATGGATTGATTAAAAACCCTCATTTTTAATAGTTGATCACTATGAAATAAATGGAAACAAAATGAGATTTGGTTTGAACTTTTGATTTGAAAATATTGTAACATGACAAGTATGAAACACATCATTTGAAATTGTTTGAATTTCCATTATGAAAACAGAATAGAAACAGATGCAAAACAAATAGTGAACAAATGCAAACAAGGAAATAAATATGATGACATGATGCAATACTTTAATTAAACAAGAAATCAAACATTCTAGGGGTATTTTCATACTTGGGATGTTACAAAAAACCTGTTTGCTAGTGTTTACGGTGAATCATCTATCCAACCTGCTTGTCAACATCTTCTTCTCCTTGTTGGGTTCGACACTCTTATTTATTGAAAGTACTACGATATACCCCATATACTTGTAGGTGATCATCTCTACAGCAATGTCATAAAATTCCTAACCCCCTATACTTCTAGAATAAAATCTCTCTTTTCAATATCGTCAACATCATTTAGGTTAAGTAACATTTGCTGCATTATGGGGTTAATCTTAACAAACCTAGCCTCTAGCATGTAAACTAAATAAGCTCTAGAAGTTTCATAATTCGGAGCAAGTTCTACTATGGATCTACCCTCAAAATCTTGATACGTCTCCGACGTATCTATAATTTATGATGCTCCATGATCAGATTATGCCAATTGCTACATGTTTTCCTCCTTATTTATAGCATTTTTATACGTTTTCCGGGACTAACCTATTAACAAGATGCCATGTGCCAGTTCCCTGTTTTCTACTGTTTTTTGTTTCAGAAAAGTTGTTCTTGAAACATTCTCGGAATTGGACCCCACAAAGCACGAAGTGCCTATTTTCCGTGGAAGCATCCATAACACCGAAGAAGAGTCGAAGATGGGCACCAGAGGGGCCACACCATAGGGTGGCGCGGTCCCCCCTGGCCGCGCCAGCTATGGGTGTGGGGCCCCTGGCCTCCACCGCCTTTGCCCTTTCGTCTATTTATTCCCCCCGGATGGAAAACCCTAGACACCTGATAAAAAATCGCCGAAAAGTTCCACAACCGCCATCGTCATCAACCCTAGATCAGGGGGTTCTAGAGCTGTCTCCCGGCACCCTGCCGGAGAGGAAATCATCACCGGAGGCTTCTACATCACCATGCCTGCATCCGGAGTGATGCGTGAGTAGTTCATCCCTAGACTACGGATCCATAGCAGTAGCTAGATGGTTGTCTCCTCCTCATATGCCTCCATGTTTAGATCTCGTGAGCTGTCTATCATGATCGAGATTGATCTTATGTAATTCTATATGTTGTGTTTGCTAGGATCCGATGAAAATTGAAATTATGCCAAGTTCATTATAGTCTTTAGTGCATATGTTATTTGTGACTTGCATGCTTTCCGTTGCTGTGGCCAAGTAGTTGCTAGTGACTCCAAGAGGGAGTATTTATGCTAGATAGTGGGTTCATGCCTCCTTTTCGCCCATGCTCGAGTGACAAACACATGACGCGGGAGGATGTGTTGTTACCACTAGGGACAAAACATCGGTGTGAGTGCCCGCATGCACATGCATTGCTTACATTACACACATTGTTTAATGCAGTTATCTGTTGCTTGCAACTTAATACTCAAGGGGGTTCGGATGATAACCTGAGGGTGGATTATTAGTCATAGATGCACATGGATTTTGGTCTATGTATTTTGTTGCAATGCCCACACTAAATATCATAGTAGTCATCATGTTATAATGTGCACTACGATGCAACCTCTATTTGACAATTGCCCAGCTGTAATGTGTTCACCCAGCATGTTATCGTTTACGTACTGGAGGAAAAGTAGGAACTAAGCTTGGGGATGCTTGATACGTCTCCAACGTATCTATAATTTCTGATGCTCCATGATCATATTATGCCAATTGCTACATGTTTTCTCCATTATTTATAGCATTTTTATACATTTTCCGGGACTAACCGATTAACAAGATGCCAAGTGCCAGTTCTCTGTTTTCTGCTATTTTTTATTTCAGAAAAGTTGTTCTAGACACATTCTCGAAATTGGACCCCACAAAGCCCGAAGTGCCTATTTTCCCCGGAAACATCCGGAACAACGAAAAATAGACGAAGACGGGCACCAGGGGGCCACACCATAGGGTGGCGCGGTCCCCCTGGCTGCGCCAGCTATGGGTGTGGGGCCCCTGGCCTCCACTGCCTTTGTCCTTTCTCTTATTTATTCCCGTTCGGCTGGAAAACCCTAGACACCTGATCATAAGTCCCCGAAAAGTTCCGCAGCCGTCATCATCATCAACCCTAGATCAGGGGGTTCTGGAGCTGTCTCCTAGCACCCTGCCGGAGAGGAAATCATCACCGGAGGATTCTACATCACCATGCCTTCCTCCGGAGTAATGCGTGAGTAGTTCATCCCTGCACTACGGGTCCATAGCAGTAGCTAGATGGTTGTCTCCTCCTCATACGCCTCCAAGTTTAGATCTCATGAGCTGCATATCATGATCGAGATTGATCTGATGTAATTCTATATATAATGTTTGCTGGGATCCGATGAATATTGAACTTATGGCAAGTTGATTATAGTCTTTTTTGCATATGTTATTTGTGATCTTGCATGCTTTCCGTTGCTAGTGGTTGCTTTGGCCAGGTAGTTGCTAGTGACTCCAAGAGGGAGTATTTATGCTAGATAGTGGGTTCATGCCTCCTTTTCGCCTGTGCTCGAGTGACAGAAACATGACGGGGGAGGATGTGTTTTTGCCACTAGGGAGAAAACAGCGGTGTGAGTGACCACGTGCACAAACATTGCTTACATTACACACATTGTTTAATGCAGTTATATGTTGCCTGCAACTTACTACCTAAGGGGGTTCGGATGATAACCTGAGGGAGGATTATTAGTCATAGATGCACATGGATTTTGGTCTATGTATTTTGTTGCAATGCCCGCACTAAATATCATAGTAGTCATCATGTTATAATGTGCACTATGGTGCAACCTCTATTTGTCAATTGCCCAGCTGTAATTTGTTCACCCAACATGTTATCTTTATAGAGAGACACCACTAGTGAACCTATGAACCCCGGTCCATTTTCCACATTTTTAAACAAACCACGACAATTTCCTGCTCTCTTTACTTACTGCAAGCTTACATCATTTTCCACACTATACGTCTAATCTTTTTTTCAGCAAGTCCGGTGAGATTGACAACCTCATTGTATTGTTGGGACAAAGTAGTTTGGTTGTGTTGTGTGCAGGTTCTACGTTGTTGCTGACATCGGTAAGGCGCCATCACCACCGTCAGTGGCATCAACCTTCCCGAGATCCTCTTCCTCCTACTGGATTGATAACCTTGATTCTTAACTGAGGGAAATTCTTCCTGCTTGCTCATCACACCCTCCTCTTGGGGTTCCCAACACCATCCACATTTGCATCAAATCTGCACACAACAAGACCAAGATACTTGGCCCCAACAAATCAGTGAGGTTGTCAATCTAACCGGTTTTGCTGTGTAGGGGAGTTGCCGGTGGCGAGGACACAAGTTTACCTAGTTTTGGAACGTCGCGGCAATGGCGGTGCCCTACTCCTGCAATCTCACTATATCAGGACTAAATCCCGAAGTATACATAATACAAAGTGAGTCTAGGGTTTCGCTATCTTGCGATAATGTGCCTTGAGGAGGCTCCTCGTCCGACTTTATATATGCAGCCAGACTAGGCCTTACAGGAAGGAGAACATAGATACTAAGAAAAGTATTTCTATTATTCGTAAACAATACATCCGGTTTCTTCTCTACGTCGGATTATACATTGGGTCGTAATAAGGCACTAGTAGAAAAACCCCTATATGTTTTTACCTCTAGTCCCAATTAGCTATCGAACCGAGATCACAGGGGGGGCGGGGCAACCGTTCGCCTCGCTGTTATCCCGGGTCGCATGATGGCCCGGGACTAAAATTCATCTAGCGACCCTTCACCTAGCCTGAGAGCTTTTAGTCCCGGGTCGTAATACGGCCCGGGACTAAATGACCAAACCGTTTCCCTCCCTTGCTTCGGAAGTTGTTTCACCACTGGGAGAGGCTTAAAAACAGAGAAAACACTAATTGCTACAGTAACTGTGGCCACTCTCTTCTTCCTCTTGCTCTCGTCTCTCCATCTTCCCCATTCTCCACCATGGAACTCTATGGAATTCGGTTGTTGAAAGTGTCCACACATGGTAGGATTCTTTAATTCGCCTACACGAACGAGAGCTCCCGGGTCTTCTTGACCTCATGATGCAATGGCTTCGCGAGGATGGTGTGGCCTTGATCTCTAGTACACGGCCAATCAACGTGATGTGGCCGTCATCCAAATTTCTTATAAGAAGCGTGTCATGGTATTCCATTGGGCAAGCTAAGACATAAACTTCTCCGATCTTGCTCTCCTCTCTTTTCTTTCCCCAATTCATCTCCTCTCTTATTTTGATCTATATATAGGATCGTAAATTGAATAGGATAGCAACATGTGTATCCATGTGTATTAATATAGCAATGTATCCATTTGAATCCTATATTTGTCCATTTGAATCTCATTTTTCTCCCATTTGAATCTGACATGCATGTTCCATTTTGTTCTTATTTGAATCATGTATGTGCATTGGAAAGAATACACTTGTTGCAGCGGTGTTTAGCATTTGTTCCATTTGTTGTTGCATTGAAACAATATACTTGTTGCAGCGGTATTTAACATTTGTTCCATTTTTTTGTTGCACTAGTGAAAAATATTGTCGTGGACTCCTAAATTTCCTTGTCAACAGCGACATACGTTTTGCTAGCGTTGATATAAGGAATTACAAGATGAAGATGAAGAACACCTGGGGTATTGAGAGACCATATGAGTGCCTTATTGATCTTCAATACCTGTTCCATCTTCAGCATGCCAGGACTTCGATGGCTGATATGGCAGCCGCATTGATCGACGAGGCATACCGTGATATGAAGAAAAACTTCCCAAGTTGGTAGCACAATTTTGGCGAGAAGAGACCACTTGACAAGATAAACGTTGATTATGCAGACATCAATGGATACATTTCCTACGAGTTGTAGCGTATTATTAGTATCTTCAGCTATGGAGAGCGTCACCTAGTGCCCTGGTCTCCTGCTGTTTGGGATTCGGAGGACGAGCAACTCGATTAGCTGGGAGCCTCTCGTGACGTTGTGTCACCTAATTCCATTATTAGTACTGCTCTGTGTGTCGTCTCTATATGTACATATATTATGTACTGCTTGGGAGCCTCTCGTGACATGATGTTTTGTGTGTTTAATTTATATTCCCTATAACACTTTACGTAGTACTATATATTATATCTATTAATGATGTCCCTGTTTAATTATATATGATGTGAGCAAGCTTAATGAATGAATTGATGTATACGTGATGAAATTTTGAAAATTTAATTTGACACTATGTTGAAATGTGGAGTAAGAGAAAAAAAATATCTATCTGAATATATTTTGAAATGACTAACCATATTTGGAGTAATTTTTTTTACACCGATCTATATATAATGTTGGAAAGTATGATCTGGAAGTCGATCATATATATTTGAACTTCTCTCATTTGTCTAATCTATTTAGACAATATCATTTGCCAATTTTTGATATTACGGATTTCCATATACGAATTATTCAATTAAAAAAACAAAATTAATTGTTATTTAAATTAATTAATGATTATTTGAATTTAAGATTATTATTACTTATTTATTTTTGTTTGACTAAATAATTTTTTGGATTCACAAAATATGCGACATCATAGTTCAAAGGTTAACATGATTCACATCATAATATTGTCAGTAAAACATGATTTGTTTGTTGGAAGCTGAGAGTGAAGGAATCCACAAGTTAATCATGCTAAGAGTGGAGTAGTCTGAGGATTAGTGACCTACTGAGAAGTGTCAGTTTAGAACGAAAGAAAAGTGATTAGAGTATAAAATAATTAATATTGTAGTAGAATGATTAGAGTTAGAAATAACATAGACTAAATAAATAGGAAAATCAGAAAATAAAAAAGAATAAAACATGAAAAATTATATAGTCCCGGGTTGTATTACCACCCGGGACTAAAAGTCGTCCAACCAAAGCGGCCCCGTGGGTGGCCTCTAGTCCCGGGTCGTGGCGCACCGGGACAAAAGAGGGGGCCTCTAGTCCAACATAGAAATACGGGACTATAACCCGTTACGGGCCGGGACTAGAGGCCCGTTTTCTACTAGTGCGGGTTCTTCTATAATCAGCCTTCCCGCACGTCGGATTACTGGGTCGCCCAATGGGCTTCATTGCTCCATTCCCCTTGGGCATCCCGGACAATCCGACATTCGTCCAATGTCCGATACACGCATATTTGGCATATATCATCCGATAGTCCTTGTTATAGTAAACAAACGAGAATTCATCGTGCTATGGTCAAAATCTATGCCGCGTATAATAACCTCGTCTATGCTGCATATCCCACCTGTCGTCGGAAATTCATATTGACGATCGATGTTGGGGGTGGAAGAACTCTACGCTGCACCAGGAGAACACCATAGTAGCTTGGGTTTGCGCTAAGGTCTCACTCCTAGACTGGAGCGGATGAATTGATAGGAAGGATTAATATGTGATTATTGGGTTTGGATCAACCGCTGTTTTGTGTAGCACAGGAGCGACGAGAGCCGTCCAATTTGACCGGACAGTGGAGAGCATGGGGAAATGTCATAATGGGTTTTGCTCGCTGGACTATACCGGTTTCGGCCGGTACATATAGTTTTTTTTTTCCTTTATTTTTATATCTCTTCGAACTTCTTTAAAAAAAAACTGAGTAACCAATTGGGTTCCAAATTCAATTATAGCATTTTCCTAGACCCTTGTACGAAAAATGAACTATTTCCAAGGATTAATTTTTTAAAACATTTGGTTCATATTATTTAATTTAAAAAAACGAGAAATAAATTGCGGGTAAACCACTACAGAGGGTTTGGTGGAAACCACTACATCGTGAGCATAACTACACCAATGACGATATGGACGTGCAACTTGAAGCAAAAACGGGAGGTAGACATAGTTTCCGTATAACTTATTCTTGAAGTCAAACCCTCTTAGGCCCCGTTTGTTTTTAGTGTTTTCTACGGGATTAGTAGGTATAATCCCCACAGGGATTGGGTGAAACCCTCACCTTCACTCAATCCCATCAAATCCGGATATATTCCCAATCCACTAGGTAGAGGTAGTGTAATGGACATTGAGAAAAATACACTAGAGTTTAGGGAATTCTAGGGGATTTGCGGGAACTGTGGGGATAATACCTGTCAAATACTCTAGAAACAAATATTATTTTAACAATATGTGGGGATTTGAAATTAGACAGGGATTATCCCCACTAATCCCCGGAAAGACTCTCGAAACAAACGGGGCCTTACGAGATTATGAATCTCCGGACTGCGGGCGTAACATCCGCAGTTCAGCATATTTCCAGGTTGCTAGTAGGTGAAAACTTAATTCTTATCACATGCATGGATCCGTTGGCGTCGGTAATAAAGGGAGATTTGACTGCACTAATTAATCAGATGCTCTCAACTGGGAGGATACAGTACCAAATTGTTTGGTCAAACAAGATTGATACTTTAACCGGAATACTAAAGTGCTACTTAGTTGGTTATAAGAAATTGTCATGTTACTTAGAGCCAACTATATAGTCAACATATACAATAGTTAGCTATATAAAGAATGTACTTTACTAAGCTATGCCCCACCTTTCACTCTCACAAAGTGATTAAGACCTCGTGCTTTGGCTCTTACATGAGAGCCCACATCCATTCGCTTTCCTTTTCTCTCTCCTCCATGTCACCAACAAAATACTTCCTCCGTTCCAAAATGTAACCATTTTAGCAAACTAGTTTAGCTTACTAAAAAGGCTTACATTTTGGAACGGAGGGAGTACTAGTTTATTCCTTATAGCCTGCTGACATAAATTTATTGTACTTCTCTAAATATGGCTAATCGTCTCTACATATGCATGTATCTTCCAGCGGCCCCACATGTCAGTCGCTTGTACGCCTACCATGGATATCTTGTAGCAAATTGTTCAGGGAAAGTCAAATGATCTTCCCAGTTTTCTATTCGCCACATTGGCTGCAGCCAGCTACGTAGACCTTATAAGAAGAGCACGTATCCACAGCATAACTAGCCCGGCTGCTTCTCTCGGCGAAAAGATCGGATCGAAATCGAATGAGTTGTAAGCCTTAAATCCTTTCTCGTCTCTTTTTTGCATTAGTGGTATATATGTAGGTGTATGCTTTCTCATTCACATGACGGTTAGCATCATTCAAGGATATGCCTTGGAAAGGCATATCAGATTTCATAGAAGGGGAAGGCAGAAGGCTGCAAATTACAACGCGGGCTGGCACAGACGCCAGATACGCACCCACACTGCCTAGACAGCTACAAAGCCAAACGGGATTACTCGCGGCATGTCCACCTTTCTACCTGAGCTAGTCTACCCCTAAAGAGACCGGCCCTACACCAGCAGATTGCCTCGCTAGTCACCTTGTCAACCAGTTGGGATGACGAGGGGGAGGCTCCACGGAAAACAATGTCGTTGCGATGGGTCCAGAGTGTCCAGGAGACAAGCGCCACCGCGGTCCAGAGGTCTCTCTCCTCGGCCGCCTGAGCCCTGTGCGAGGTGATCCAAGCCACAAAGGATGGTTCGTTTGTCGGCATCCACCCCATAGCACCCCACCGGCGTAGGAAGATCGCCCAGGCGGTGCGTGCGAACACACATCCCTCCAACAGGTGATCGATCGTCTCATCGTGCTGATCGCAGAAAGGGCAGGCAGCAGGCCTGGGGAGGTTGCGGCGCTCAAGTCTGTCGGCCGTCCAACAACGTCCCTTTGCTGCCAACCATAGGAAGAAACGACATTTGGTCGGTGCCCTCGACCTCCAGATGTGACGAGCCCCTGCCATGTCCTCCAGCCCCAGACAGAGCGTCCTTAGCATGAGCGGGAGGAGTAAGAGCCGCTGGAGTCCCACAACCACAAGAAAGTGTCCTGCTGTTCCGGCGAGAGGGTCACTCCGGAAAACAAATCAGCAGCCCGAAACAACTCCTGGATTGCTCGGGCAGGTAGGTTGGGACCTAGGTCCTCCAGCCAAGCGCCCGCAATCCCGTCTCGAACTAGGCGAGTCCGCTTCGCCCTAGCCGGCACCGCCGCAAATAGGTTCGGGATGAGGTCTTTAAGGCGGCCGCCAGGAAGCCACCTATCGGTCCAGAATAGGGTCGAAGCCCCGTTACCGAGGACGGAGCGGGTGGCGGCCTCGAAGACGCGACAAACCGACTGGGGCATTTGCAGGTTGAAGTCTCGCCATGGTTTATCTGTGGCCGTACGCTCCAACCACAGCCACCTGACACGCAGGGCCGTGTTCATCCTCCTCAGGTCGAGGATGCCAAGGCCACCAAGGTGTCGGGGAAGGCACACCCGATCCCAAGCCACCAAATAATGCCCACCATGAACCTGTCTGCGCCCCTTCCACAAAAAACCACGCAGGGTCTTCTCAATCGCGTTAATGGTCTCGTCAGGGAGATCTAGCGACATCATTGCAAAGACCGGAATCGCCGACAACGTTGAGCGGATCAGGGCTAGCCGTCCACCTTGGTTGATCAGCCCAGCGCCCCAACTGGGCAGGCGGTCATCCACTTTGTCCACTAGGTACTGTAACTGTGCGCCGAAGGCGGACGTAGCCCGAGCGGGAGTCCGAGGTAGCGGAAGGGAAAGGGGAGGACTCTACACCCAACACCTCCTCCACTAGGTGCTCAGTGTCCACCGAACCACGGATAAGGTGGGTCGAGCTCTTCTGGAAGTTGGCACGAAGTCCAGAGGCTGCCCCAAAATCCTCAAGCAAAGCGGCGAAGGCGCGCAGGTCCGCCTCCCTCGGACTCAGGAAAGTGACCACATCATCCGCATAAATGGACGTACGGTGCTGTCCACCGGAAGCAGACAACCGTGACAACAGGCCGAACTCTGTGGCCTTCTCCACCAACCTGTAGAGAACTTCCATGACCAGGATGAAGAGCAAGGGGGAAAGGGGGTCCCCTTGCCTCAAACCACGCATGTTACCGAAGCGGCGTCCCGCTATCCCGTTGAGGAGGACTCTGGTAGATGTCGTGGCCAGCAGGGCACAAATGCAAGCAATCCACCTCTCACCAAAGCCCATCTTCCGGAGAACCTCCAGCAGGAAGGCCCAATCCACCGTGTCGAAGGCCTTAGTGATGTCTAGCTTCAGCAGGATAGCTGGGGTAGCCATGCTATGCAGCCGCCTTGCCAAGCCCCTCACCAACATGAAGTTATCATGTAGACATCTACCCCGAATAAACGCGCTCTGGTGCGAACCCACGAGCTGAGGAATAACTGGTGCAACTCGCGAAGCAAGGACCTTGGCCACCAACTTAGCGAACCCGTGGATCAAGCTGATATGCCTGAAGTCCTTCACTTCAGCCGCGTCTTGCTGTTTCGGCAGCAAAGTGATAAGGGCTTGGTTGACAGCACCAAAGCCCCGCGCATCCATCCTGTAGAGGGAACAGAAGGCCTCCATGAAGTCAACCTTGATGATTCCCCAGCAGGCCACGAAGAAGCGGGTGGAGAAGCCATCCGGACCAGGGCATTTGTCCATTGGCATGGCCCGGATGGTCCTCCAAACCTCTTCCTCAGAGAAGTCGACCTCTAGATGAGAGAGATCCATCGAGGGCAATTCCACAAACTCCAAGTCGAGCGAGTATGGTCTGTCAGGTTGCGTGCTGAGGAGGCCCTCAAAGAAATCATCCACGGCCGAGGCCTTCTCCTCCTGCCCGGTAACCCTGACTCCCTCGACCACCAACTGATCAACCACATTTTTCCTCCTGCGGTGCGAGGCATGAATGTTGAAGAATTTAGTGCTGGCGTCTCCCTCCTTTAGCCAAAGCAACCAGGAGCGCTGCCTGGCGATCGTGCGCTCCAGCGATGACAGGCCCAACAACTTTTTTTTCAGCACTCCACGCAGGGCCCTCTCGCCCTGGGAGAGAGCACGTTTATCCATAGCCACGTCGAGCCTCAGAATGACCTCGGTAGCAAGCAAAATCTGGACCTTGATGCTTCCAATAAACCGGTCATTCCAACTGGCCAGCCTGCGGGCGGTTTCCTTCAACTTGGCGTCAATGCGCTTGAAGGGGTTTAGCGAATTGGGTGTAGCGTCCCACGCTTGCTGCACCACCTCGAGGAAGCCATCCACCTTGGGCCAAAAAGCTTGGAATTGGAACCTACGGCCTCTGACCCTGTCCGGAGAGAGGTCCACCACCAGCGGACAGTGGTCCGAAGGCCCTGAGGAGAGGGCCGAGAGGAAGGCAGACGGGAAGGCCGCCTCCCAGTCCACAGTCGTAAAGACCCTGTCGAGCTTCTCCATCGTGGCATTCTGCCTCTCATTCGACCACATAAACCGCCTACCATTAAGGTACATCTCAGTGAGTTCGAAGTCCGCAAGGGAGCGGCGAAAGCGGCCCATCAACCTCCTGTGTAGCCCTCCTTGGTTCTTATCCGAGTCGTTGAGAATCAGGTTGAAATCACCTGCCACCAGCCACGGGCCAACATGGAGGTCGCGGATGTCTGCCAGCTCCGCAAGAAACAGCTGTTTCTCCGCCACTGTCTGAGGGCCGTAAACCCCGGTGAACCACCAACTAGGTTCCGAGCCCACTGAGATGCTAGCAGTGATAGCGTTGGCTGAAAAGTGAGGGTGGAGATGGTCACGACCGCCGATTTCCACGCCAAAAGGATACCACCTCGCGTTCCACGGCCGGTAGGAAGAAGAAAGCATCAAACCCAGGCCCTAGGCATTCGCGAACCACGACATCCGTAATGATCTCCATCTTAGTTTCTTGGAGACAAACCACCAAAGGATTAGCTGCCGAAACCACTTGAAAAACAGCAAGACGACGTGCCAGGGAGTTCAAACCACACGCGTTCCAGATGGAAAAACAAACATCCATGATTGACATGCTACAACCGAGAGAGGGAGAGAGGGGGGGCAGGATGGGAGGAACACTAAACAGCTAAACCGCAATCTCCGCAGTCTCATCATCACCAGGGGGGAGGGCTCAGGCTGCCAGCCGAAAAGACCAACGATCACGTCCAAGTGCTCCTGCTGCAGTGGGTGGTCGAAGAGCTCCAGATAGGCTTGGAGTACCTCATCTCCAATCTGGCCACCCTCATGCACTATGCCCAGCTTGTTGATCAACACCCTCTGCTGCCTTTTGATGGGCGTGCGGCCCGAACCACAAGGGGTACAACCACTGATGCGACGGCTACGACGAATCGGGCCTGACCTTGCTTGTTTGGCGCGACCACGCCTAGGGGTAGGCCGGCGCAGCAGCGGAGAGATGGGCTTCCGGAGCGCAGCCTGGAACAGGTCGAGGGCGGAAGGCTCACACGTCTCACCCCCAACCGGCGGCCCATCCTCCTGCGAATCCACGGCCTTAGGCCCAACCACCTCGGGGTCCACCCGGTCCACCTTGTCGGGCCACTGGACAACCGAATCTGTCAGTCCTCCCCAGGAGGCGAAGGGGGGGTGGGGGACAGAGATACCCTAATCATCTCCTCGTCGCTGCTCCATCCTGCAGAGGCAGTCCGATCCAGTGGGCCCCGCGGAGACCAGGTGTCACCAGATGCCGCCCAATCAGTGGAGGAGAGGACACCAGGAGATGACAAAAGGCACGCTTCTCTCGGCTGAACTCCCTCAGAAACCAACGGAAAAATAGGCAGGGTGGGGCAGGTGGCATCACTGTGCGGTCCAGGCGCATCCCGAGAAGCAGTCCAACCAACCAGGAACTCGTCGTCTTTTTCAGCCTTGTCCCAGCCCGGCCCCATCTCATCCACGCCAGCTTTTTCAGAGGCAGCAGCAACCGCCTTGACCGCGTCCGGTTCCCTCCTCTCGAGTTCAAACTCCGCACCCGCAAGAGATTCCGTGCGCGAGGAAAGCATCGGGGTAGCCAGGCCCACGCTGCGCAGGGGGCCACGCGGCGGCAGACGTGCGGCCAGTTCCACCTCTAGCTCCATTGGGTCCCACCTCTGCTTTTCAGCTGTTGACCCGGCCAACGCAGGCAGGCATGCATCCAGTGGGTCCGCCACGGGGCCCACCGCGTCTTCAACCTCCAGACGCTGAGGCCCACCTCGCTCCTCCCGCACGGCCGCGTCCGGGACGCCGCGCCTGCACTCGAACTCCGAGCGACGCCGAGCGCCGCGGTAGCTTCCTCCTCTGTTGTCCTCCTCCCGCCGGTCAAGCATGTCGGCGTCGTCATCGCCAGCGGCAGCGACCATATCTTCCGCGTGCACGAGGTGAACGACGATCCGGTACTCGAGCATGTGCTTCTCGAGAGGGATTAGCGCCTCTGCGGGGAGAACGAGCCCGTCGTCGTCCTCAAGGCGGTTATCGGGCTCCTCGATCAGAAGCGCCACCTCCAGCGGGATGGCCTCCAGCGCCTCTACCCATGCCGCCGCCTGGAAGTGCCCCAGGTCCTCCCTGCTCGCCGTTGAAGTCCCGAGGCGCTCAATCCACGCCGATTGCCCAAGGACGGCCGCCGCCGTTGCCTTGTTCCATGCGTGAGCAGGAACTCCGGCCAGCTCCACGAGAACTCGGAAACGCAGGGAGCGACGAACCGCCTGCAGCTGACGATTCCACGGGGAGCACCTCAGCGAGAAACCTTCCCCGTCGATGAATCCGGCCGCCTGTATCTCGTCGCGGACACGCCTACTGGAGCAGACGAGGAGGAAATCCGAGGGCCAGCAGTAGTGCGCCGTGAAATTGTCCTCGGCGCGCGGAATCCGCCTCCCCACTGTCTCGATGACCTCCCGGACGGGGACGCGCGAGCGGCGGCCGGAGACGAAGGCCACGAGAGCCCAGCGCAGCGTGTCCTCCGCCTCGACGATCTGCTCGGAGCGCGGCAGGAAGACCTTGAGGAGCTGCAGACGGTTTTCGTTCACCACGTCCGCCAAAGCGGTCCGGGCAGCCACCGGGGACGTCGCCGGAGACGGTGGTGGGGAGGGCGAGGAATCCACCTCACGTGCTTCCGGGCGCCATCGACCGGCCGAGCCAGTCTGCCCACCTCCGCCCCGATCCACGCGCCTCGCCAGACCCGCTCCGGGAGCAACCGCCCGCTCCCCCGTGGCAGGGTACCGAGCACCGCGCGCCTGCGGCGCAGCTTCCACGGCAGAGCCACGGGCGCCGCGCGCCAGCGACGTCGACCCCACCTCAAGGCCATGCGCGCCACGCGCCACCGGCGCCTCCACCACGGCTTCCGCCCTACCAGCCTCCGTTCCCGGGCGCCAGCGCGCCGTGGAGGCAGCGGACCCAGGTACAACCGCCTGCGAACCGCGCCACCCACCATCACCACCGTCGTTGCGACGCGCGAGCGCGGAGGAACCGGCCGCAGGATCCCCACGCGGGCCAAGACGCAGGTGAGCCGGAATGCCCACGCGAGGCCCGAGCGGAGCTTCGCCGGAGTTTCGCGCTGCGGGGCGGCTGGCGGCGGGGGAGGGGGCGGCGGGAGCCTAGGCGCTGAGCACTCCCGGGCATGATGCCCCTCGCCACCACAACACAGACAGACGGTGTCGGCGCTGCACTTACCCGCCACATGGTCGGGCTTGGTGCAGTTGAAGCATCTCCCCGCCAGCTCCTGCGGGATGCCCTCACGCACGACGAACGCCGGGAGAGGCTCTTGGAACTGCCGACGGCGACGCTTGTGGCCTCCTGCACGCTGCCATGGCGCGGGCCGGGGCGGCTGCGGCGCAGGAGCAGGCTGGTTGGCGCGCGCGGCGGTTCCACGGGAAGGGGGCGGAGGTGGGGGAGGCGGTGCTCGGGCCGATGAAGGGCCAACGGCGGCGCGCTGAGCCGGCGGGGGTGTCGGGGATCCGCTGCGGAGCACCTCACAATAGGAGCGCCGCGAGCCCGAACTCCCCTCGTCGCTCTCATCGTCGGTGTAGTCGGCCCAGCTGATGCCTTGGGGGGAGCCCATCGGTGGAGGAGGGTGGGGAGGGGTGGTCGCCGGCCACGGTTAGCATCATACATGTACGTTCTATAATTCGTACATTTGTCTTGTTTTTCCTACAAGATCCAACAGTGGGTCATGTCGAGAGGTCCATAGCTACGGGTAAGCCTGAAGAAAACGGAAACACCGAGGTATGTATCGCCTTCTTTTCACAATACAAGCTAGCTAGAGTAAAATATAAATCGAGAAGCCGTTCACAGTATATATGGAATATAAGAAGTGTTGAAAGCTCTTTGGCAAAAAGATTCCAAGCTACAAACCTGTTTTTTTTTTAGTTTTAAGCTACAAACTTCGGTCGATTAGCATATTATTTTTCCTATTCCTAGGATATGGTTCTTTTTGGGGCAAATGCTCCAATTCACCAAGACCGAAAATAATACAATATATGCTTTATCACTGACATGCCCGTTAACATTATGCATGCAAATTATAATCTGTACATCTTTCTTCTTTTTTCTACAAGGTTCATCCTCGAGTCATACACCTAAAATTTGCAAATGATCCTGGAGAGGTTCGTCAAGAAGGTATGTCTCGCATTTGTTTGGGAGTATATAGGCAAGCTAGCCAGAATAAATATATGTATATATATATTTAGCTTTGAGCAAACAGTGTATTATATACTCTTGGTGTACATACTCCCATATGCAATATACCTCATATCGTGTGCGTTATACCTCTTTATTATTTTTCATATAAGTCATTAATTATTCGAAGATAACTCAATGCATGTTGTAGAAAAAGAGCATCACCGAAGTCCTTAGTTTATTTAATATACCATTTTACAAACAGAAAACCAGTATATGCAAATAGTATTAAGTATGTAGTTTGAAATGAAATTTTCATAAATTTCTTTTTGACGTATCTAGTATTTAATAACGAAGTAATTGGAACTGATATAAATATGTATAATTGATTGTGGTGCGGGGTATATTGAACGTGGGAGTGCGATACCTGCATATACATAACCATTTTGCACTCTTTCTCTCTCTATTTCGAATATTGCAATAAAAAGCCATATCTGCGTCGATCTCGATGCAGAAGCTGGGGTTTTCCCCCATTTGAAAGAAATGGGACAGCGCTATTTAGAAACCACCGGTTCCGAGCGGCCCCCCGAACGACCGAAGCAAACAACAAAGAAACTTCTCTGCCCCGTACCGTCACCCCACTGTCTCCACTCTCCCTACTCAGTGCTCCCAAACGCCGGCTCCGGCAACTTCCATTTGCGCCGGCCCCAACCCCATTCGTCCCGAGCGCCGGCGTCGCCCCCTACTCTTTCTCTAGCTCCTGTGGGCCGGCACGGTTTGGACTTGAACCAGGTTAACTATGGACTTCGCCCAGCCGGAGAAATGCTCCTCCACCACCGGCGCGAGGCCACCTCGCCACCACTGACCGTATACGACACACGCGACCACACCGGGCTGCTCTCCCGGGACTCCAGCCGCCTGCTACGCCTCGTATATCCTCTGTCTCAACTATGAGGTTCAGAACCCCTTTGCGGACGGGAGTTCGTCCGGCCGGTCTGAATTGCCGTGAGATAGTTCATCTGCGTGAGTCAAAAACCAAGCAAAACTGCTCATGCCCATCTGCTGAACCACCGCACTGGCAACCGTCATGCACGGCCGGGAGTATAAAACCGCGTCTGCGGTTGACATAGCGGGTAGTGCAGGGTAGTTCATCGAGTGGGCTGCCAGTTCACATTGTTGGGAAACTTTGGCCGGCGGTGGCAGCCCACTCGGTGGGCTTTGCCCAGTCCAACCAGGCCTTATGGTTTTCCCCACTTTGTACGTACGTTTAGGTCATCCCCTCTTCATCCCCCTGTTATATATTGAGGCACTGTACGTAGTCTAGGAACAGAGAAAGCAATAAAGATTTTGTTATGCCCACACCCTGTGTCCCTTTATTCCATGTTCGTGTGTTGTTCGTCTACGCCGCCGCCGTCACACCCTCGGGACCGGCCAGCCGGCAGAGGTTGTGTAACACACATGCATCTAATGCTTTTTTCTGGTTGATCGACAATGCATGATGCTAGCTGTAACGATATGTGAGCCTTTTTCTCTGATAATTAAAGTAGTTCAGTTGTTTGTCACGGGCTGTACGTAGTCTGGTTCTCATTACCCAAAAAAGAAGCACGTCTTTTGCATATGAGAGTGCACGTAAGTGGCTGTTTTCCTAAGAAGAACACTTGGATCGACAGCGGAAGTTCATTTTCTTTTTCGTGTAGTTAACTTTGACCACCACCGAAGTTCATTCTATACCGCGCGGATGTTCATTTTGTATGACGTGGAAGTACACTTATATCACGCTGAAGTTCACTCGTACACGAAAAAAGTTTACTTTGTACCACGCAGAAGTTCACATGGAAACGCAAACAAAAATTCGCTTTGAACTGCACGAAAGTTCAGTTTGTACCGCGTGGAAATGCACATCGAACATGCAAAATAAGAAGAAGTTTACTTTGTATCGCGTGGACGTTCACATCGAACACCAAAAGATAAAAATTCGCTTTGTGAAAATATCCAAGCGTTTTGCAGTGCGCATGTGTATGAATAAAAGTTCACAAATATTATCTACTGAAATTCAGAAAGGTTCCTGAATAGTTATTTAGGAACTGGTTTGTAAATAGCTCTTATATGAATACGTTAGCACGTCATCTAAGAAGTAGTCGTGTATACTCTATATGTAGTGTAAACTAGCGTTGGCATCAAAGTAGCACGTAGCGTTACTCTCATAGCTCCCAGGATCTATTTGCTGATCTATCATGTTTCGTAAAGCCCATAAAACCTTTCTTGCCTCCTTTGGCGTTATATATAGTAGCATATACACATTTCATGCGTTATCACTGAACATGTCGCGCTTAATTCATACGGCAGGTCCGCTTCATTCTGAGACGGGACGGAGGGGACGTGGCTCCGGGCGCGGTGCGCCGGCAGGGGTGGGCAGACCAACGGCGGGTCCCCCGTCCTTCGCCCCGGCGCTGCCAGGTGGAGGTCCCGGCCCGCGGCCAGTGCTTCCGCAACCAGCGGCACTTCAAGCGGCGGGGGCCGCTGCGGCGCAAGGCGTCGCGCCGGTGGCCATGGGACAGCCCGTGGTGGTGGCGAGCGCTGCTGCCGTGGCGCCGGTGATGCCCGCTGCCGTGGCTGTACCGGCGGGTTTCGTGGTTGGGACGGTGGCGGCGGGGGGAGCGGGGAAGCGCAAGAACAAGAAGGTGACTCCCGCAGCCGTGGGTGCTGGGACTTCGCAGGGGGTGGCTGTAGCACCGAATCTCCCGGTTGAACAGCTGACGCTAGCTGCCGCTGGACCCGGGGAGGTTGACGTTGCCGCGGCTCCGGTGAGGAAGACACGATGTTGGAAGTGCGAGGTTGATACACATGCCACTAGAGATTGCCCGGTGGATCATTACTGCTATGTTTGTGATTCCAAGAAGCATCCCATTAAGAAGTGTCCCACTCTCAGGCTTCCGAAACCGGCTGTGTTTATTGGGGGAGTGGGGAGCAAGCACACGATGTTCTCTCAGTTCCCTGATGATGTCTTCCAGGAGGCGGATACTTCCAGTGGACCTGTCGCGCTGGTTACGGTGGTGGGCACCGCCGCTACGGCAAAGCAGGTTGAGGTGACGATGGCTCGTATGTTCTCTACTCCGAGGTGGAAGTGGGAGGCGGTGCCTGCTGGTGAGAACCGGTACAAGGTGGTGTTCCCGTCGCTGGCGGAGTTAGAGAGGTTCGATGGGATGGATTTTGGGGTTCCATCACAGTCTACTAGGCTTCTGTTCAGCAAGTGGGAGCCAGAAGATGTTGAGCCGAAACTTGAGTTCAAGCAGTCTTGGGTTCATGTGGAAGGGGTTCCAAATCCTTTGCGGCACTTTCTAGGCCTGTGGGCGGTGGGCTCTCTCATCGGCATTACTTTGGATGTGGACCTACTGGCTCTACGTCGTAGAGGTATCGTTCGTCTGATGATGGCGCTGTCTAATGATGAGGTGTTCAATAAGGTGGATGATATAGGTCCGTACACTAACACAGATGGTGTGCTGCGTCTGAAAGGCTATGGTTTCACTTCCCGCCCAGAGCCCGAGGATTATGTGCCAGAGCCAGATTTTGTGCCTTATGTGTGGGACCTGAGAGTGCCGTCGGAGTCCTCTTCTCGAGGTGTGCGGGATACTGATATGCTTGGCTCTGCTTCTGCCCCTGACCGAGACGCGGGTGGGAAGGCGAGTATGGCTATCGATACACCCGCTGCGGATGGCGGTGATCTTGTTCGTTCACAGGCGATGGAGCTACTGCAGAATTATGCGTTAACGCCGGTTAACTTGTCTCCTACTACTCCTAGGGGCAAGGAAATGGTGCGGTTGATGCATTCCTCTAGTGGCTTTATTGCCGAGATTGCAGGGAGGAGCGCGGCATCTTCTAGTGGATTGCAGGGTGCAGGTGCAACCCCGCTATCCGCTACTCAGGCGACTCGGACGGGAGGCACGGAACCCGACGCTGGAGACGGCCCACCGACTGCTGACGGACAGCGACTAGCTGTCGCCCAGGCGGCTGTCTCCAGCGACTTCGCCGCGCTGCTGGACGAGGCCCTCTCGCCTTCCAGGACTGCTACGGCTGGGCCAGGCGGCGAGCAGCTACCAGCCGCCCAGGCGTTGGCGGGCTGCTGCGGCGGCGGCTGCGGCGGGCAGCTCCTTGCCGCCCTGGCGACGGCGTGCTCCGGGCGTGCGCAGGCCGCTGTTGGGCCGCTAGAGGGTGCCAGGCCGACGGCTGGGCTGGCCACCGCTGGGGTGGGCGGGGCATCTCTTCCCGCCGCCCAGGCGGCATCCAGCAGCTGTGGTGGGCCGGCTAGTCCCGGGCTGCGGTCCATACGGCCAGGGGCAGCGGCCTTTGTATGCGTTGCGCCGTGCGACTCGCAGCCAGCCGCCATGCAGGGGACCGGGACGGCACCGTCTTCGACGTCACCACGCGCAGATTCCGGCACGGTGGTTAAGAGCATGGTGGTCGGGGGTATCTTCATCGCCATTGCCCTCCTCCGCCGTGGCGCCTCCCTCTGCGGATCATGGGCAGCCAAAGAAGGTGCTGAGACATAGTGCTCGCCATTTCGTCGCAGCGGACTGGACTACACCGACTGCTGAGGATGTTATGTCCTAGGGCATGCGGCGGAAAGCGGCATTGCTTTTGTCTTCAACTTTGGGTACGTCTTCTGCTCAGAATTCTTTTCTTTCTTTTTCCAATGCCAAGATATCATCTAGTTTAGGTGCTGTCGGTGTTTCTTTAGGGAAGAATGATTCGGAAGTCACGATATCCACTAATGCGTTGAAGAACATGGAATTTGACCGTTTAACGCTCAAACCGAGTTCTTCCGCTAGGATGGATATACCTCATATGGATGGTGATTCAGCGTATGCCTCTTCAGATGGACATCGTTTATCACATCTTGTTGGGGAAGTGACTGAGGTGGGGATGGATGATGAGGACGGGCTAAGATCTTTATTTGATCTCTATGCTTCCGGCCGGAAATCCAAAACCGCCAAACATAAAAGGAAACACTCACCGCGATATTCCGAGAGACCGCCTAAAAACCCAATTGTTTCCCGATGAATGGCTTATTCAGTAATAGCAGAGGTCTTGGTGACTTGGCTAAACATTTGAATATTGCACAATACGTCAAGGATCACAATTTGGAGTTTGTGGCGATCTCCGAATCCGGAAGGAGAGATTTTCAAGCGAGTGTTCTGAACCGCCTATCAGGGGGTTTAGACTTCACTTGGCACTCTATTCCTCCACGTGGTAGATTGGGTGGCATTCTACTAGGCGTTAAAACTGACCTTTGATGTGTTAGCAAGGTCGGATGGTGATTTTCATATTAAATTACACCTCCGTAACCGTGCCGACAACTTCATATGGAGTTTAGTCGCTGTGTATGGTGCTGCCCAGGAGGAGTTTAAGGAGGCTTTTCTTTGTGAGCTGGTTAACTTGGCGAATAATAATCCACATCCAATTTTAATTGGAGATTTTAATTTTCTAAGGTTTCCACACGAGAAAAGTCGGGGACGGTTTGACGGTCATTGGCCTTTCTTATTTAACGCTGTCATTGATAGCTTGGATTTGAGAGAGGTGTACATGACCGGACGACAGTTCACCTGGGCAAATAGTCTGCCAGAACCGACATACGAAAAACTAGATCGCGTAGTAGTAGTGAGTACCGATTGGGAAGATAAGTTCCCATTGGTTACGGTACGCGCTCTAGAACGTATTGAGGCTCTGTTGGATCATGCTCCCCTTCTACTCTCAACTGGCACATCAAAACCAAAATGCCAGACACAGTTCAAGTTTGAACTAGGTTGGTTTTTACGTGATGGTTTTGATGAACTAGTTAAGAAAGTATGGACCAAACCGGTCTTAGATGATAACCCAATACGGAGATGGAATAATAAAATGCGCAATTTGCGTAAGTATCTCCATGGATGGGCGAGACATACGACCGGTTTGCTCAAGAAGGAAAAAGAGCGTCTTTGTTCCATTATTGATGAGTTAGATCGTCTCGCAGAAACTAGGTTGTTATCTTTGCAAAAGGTTGAACTTAAAAGTCAATCCAATGCGAAAGTAGAACAAATGTTGCGAGAAGAGGAACTCAATTGGTATCAGAGATCTAAGGCTCAATTCATTCTTGAAGGAGATTCGAATACGCGTTATTTTCATAATGTTGCTAATGGCAGACATAGGAAAAAACGAATTCACTCTCTCCATCAAGATGAAGGTCTCATTGAGGGACAAGAGTATCTCAAGACCTATATCACAAAGTTCTATAAAGATTTGTTTGGGCCTCCCGAAGTAGTTAATATAACTATGGACGAGAACCGCACAGATGATATTCCTCAAGTATCCATAGAGGAAAATGCCTTTCTTAATGCTCCCTTCTCAGAAGAGGAGATCAAGAAGGCGATATTCCAAATGGAGCATAACAAGGCACCTGGTCCAGATGGTTGTCCGGCCGAGTTTTATCAGTATTTCTGGGAGATCATTAAACATGATCTCATCGAAATGTTTGATTGCTTGCAGAGTGGACAACTGGAGCTGTATCGCTTTAACTTTGGGGAAATCGTTTTGTTACCTAAGGTTTTGAACACAGAAAAGATACAACAGTATCGACCAATCTGCCTTCTAAACGTTAGTTTCAAAATCTTTACGAAAGTTGCAACTATTAGGTTGAATTCTATGGCAGATCATGTGGTAAAACCTACACAGACTGCATTTATGCAGGGTAGGAACATCCTTGATGGGTTCGTGACCTTACACGAAACCGTACATGAGCTGCACTCAAAAAAAATTAATGGGGTAATTTTTAAAATAGACTTTGAAAAGGCATATGATAAAGTGAATTGGGAGTTTCTCCAACAAACACTGAGAATGAAAGGATTCTCAGAAGAGTGGTGCGCTCTAATTCGCAGTTTTGTGGTTGGAGGTAGCGTGGCCATCAAAGTCAATGATGATGTTGGCCGATACTTCCAAACATAAAAAGGCTTGAGACAAGGTGATCCGCTATCGCCCGTATTGTTTAATATTGTGGCTGCTATGTTAGCGATCATGATTGACCGAGCAAAGGAAAATGGCCAAATTGAGGGAGTAATTCCACATCTGGTTGATGGGGGATTGTCTATTCTTCAATATGCAGATGATACAATTCTCTTTATGGAACATGATTTGGAGAAAGCGGCGAACCTGAAGTTAATTCATTCGGTGTTCGAGCAACTATCCGGATTAAAAATTAATTTCCACAAGAGTGGATTGTTTTGTTTTGGCGAGGCCCAAGAAGCAGTTGCACAATACACCGAACTATTCGGATGTGATCAAGGTCAATTCCCTATCAAGTGTTTGGGAATACCAATACATTATAGGAGATTGACTAATGCAAAATGGGTCCACGTTGAAGACCGTCTGCAAAAAAGGCTAGCTAGTTGGAAAGGAAAATTGTTGTCGCTTGGTGGTCGACTGGTACTCATATGGTACTGTATATGGTACTGTATATGATATCATTCTTCCAGTTACCTAAAGGATCTTGAAAAGATTGGATTATTTTCGATCAAGATTTTTTTGGCAAGGCGACAACGAGAAAAAGAAATTTCGATTGGCCAGATGGGATGTAGTTTGTCGTCCACGGGATCAGGGGGTTGGCTATTCATGACCTACAAGTCATGAATTCAGCCCTACTTGATAAATGGATGTTCAAACTATTAACCGAAGAAGGGGTCTGGCAAACCATCCTTAAACGTAAGTACATAGGCTCTAAAGAGACCGGCCCTACACCAGCAGATTGCCTCGCTAGTCACCTTGTCAACCAGTTGGGATGACGAGGGGGAGGCTCCACGGAAAACAATGTCGTTGCGATGGGTCCAGAGTGTCCAGGAGACAAGCGCCACCGCGGTCCAGAGGTCTCTCTCCTCGGCCGCCTGAGCCCTGTGCGAGGTGATCCAAGCCACAAAGGATGGTTCGTTTGTCGGCATCCACCCCATAGCACCCCACCGGCGTAGGAAGATCGCCCAGGCGGTGCGTGCGAACACACATCCCACCAACAGGTGATCGATCGTCTCATCGTGCTGATCGCAGAAAGGGCAGGCAGCAGGCCTGGGGAGGTTGCGGCGCTCAAGTCTGTCGGCCGTCCAACAACGTCCCTTTGCTGCCAACCATAGGAAGAAACGACATTTGGTCGGTGCCCTCGACCTCCAGATGTGACGAGCCCCTGCCATGTCCTCCAGCCCCAGACAGAGCGTCCTTAGCATGAGCGGGAGGAGTAAGAGCCGCTGGAGTCCCACAACCACAAGAAAGTGTCCTGCTGTTCCGGCGAGAGGGTAACTCCGGAAACAAATCAGCAGCCCGAAACAACTCCTGGATTGCTCGGGCAGGTAGGTTGGGACCTAGGTCCTCCAGCCAAGCGCCCGCAATCCCGTCTCGAACTAGGCGAGTCCGCTTCGCCCTAGCCGGCACCACCGCAAATAGGTTCGGGATGAGGTCTTTAAGGCGGCCGCCAGGAAGCCACCTATCGGTCCAGAATAGGGTCGAAGCCCCGTTACCGAGGACGGAGCGGGTGGCGGCCTCGAAGACGCGACAAACCGACTGGGGCATTTGCAGGTTGAAGTCTCGCCATGGTTTATCTGTGGCCGTACGCTCCAACCACAGCCACCTGACACGCAGGGCCGTGTTCATCCTCCTCAGGTCGAGGATGCCAAGGCCACCAAGGTGTCGGGGAAGGCACACCCGATCCCAAGCCACCAAATAATGCCCACCATGAACCTGTCTGCGCCCTTCCACAAAAACCACGCAGGGTCTTCTCAATCGCGTTAATGGTCTCGTCAGGGAGATCTAGCGACATCATTGCAAAGACCGGAATCGCCGACAACGTTGAGCGGATCAGGGCTAGCCGTCCACCTTGGTTGATCAGCCCAGCGCCCCAACTGGGCAGGCGGTCATCCACTTTGTCCACTAGGTACTGTAACTGTGCCGCCGAAGGCGGACGTAGCCCGAGCGGGAGTCCGAGGTAGCGGAAGGGAAAGGGGAGGACTCTACACCCCAACACCTCCTCCACTAGGTGCTCAGTGTCCACCGAACCACGGATAAGGTGGGTCGAGCTCTTCTGGAAGTTGGCACGAAGTCCAGAGGCTGCCCCAAAATCCTCAAGCAAAGCGGCGAAGGCGCGCAGGTCCGCCTCCCTCGGACTCAGGAAAGTGACCACATCATCCGCATAAATGGACGTACGGTGCTGTCCACCGGAAGCAGACAACCGTGACAACAGGCCGAACTCTGTGGCCTTCTCCACCAACCTGTAGAGAACTTCCATGACCAGGATGAAGAGCAAGGGGGAAAGGGGGTCCCCTTGCCTCAAACCACGCATGTTACCGAAGCGGCGTCCCGCTATCCCGTTGAGGAGGACTCTAGTAGATGTCGTGGCCAGCAGGGCACAAATGCAAGCAATCCACCTCTCACCAAAGCCCATCTTCCGGAGAACCTCCAGCAGGAAGGCCCAATCCACTGTGTCGAAGGCCTTAGTGATGTCTAGCTTCAGCAGGATAGCTGGGGTAGCCATGCTATGCAGCCGCCTTGCCAAGCCCCTCACCAACATGAAGTTATCATGTAGACATCTACCCCGAATAAACGCGCTCTGGTGCGAACCCACGAGCTGAGGAATAACTGGTGCAACTCGCGAAGCAAGGACCTTGGCCACCAACATAGCGAACCCGTGGATCAAGCTGATATGCCTGAAGTCCTTCACTTCAGCCGCGTCTTGCTGTTTCGGCAGCAAAGTGATAAGGGCTTGGTTGACAGCACCAAAGCCCCGCGCATCCATCCTGTAGAGGGAACGGAAGGCCTCCATGAAGTCAACCTTGATGATTCCCCAGCAGGCCACGAAGAAGCGGGTGGAGAAGCCATCCGGACCAGGGCATTTGTCCATTGGCATGGCCCGGATGGTCCTCCAAACCTCTAGATGAGAGAGATCCATCGAGGGCAATTCCACAAACTCCAAGTCGAGCGAGTATGGTCTGTCAGGTTGCGTGCCGAGGAGGCCCTCAAAGAAATCATCCACGGCCGCGGCCTTCTCCTCCTGCCCGGTAACCCTGACTCCCTCGACCACCAACTGATCAACCACATTTTTCCTCCTGCGGTGCGAGGCATGAATGTTGAAGAATTTAGTGCTGGCGTCTCCCTCCTTGAGCCAAAGCAACCGGGAGCGCTGCCTGGCGATCGTGCGCTCCAGCGATGACAGGCCCAACAACTTTTTTTTCAGCACTCCACGCAGGGCCCTCTCGCCCTGGGAGAGAGCACGTTTATCCATAGCCACGTCGAGCCTCAGAATGACCTCGGTAGCAAGCAAAATCTGGACCTTGATGCTTCCAATAAACCGGTCATTCCAACTGGCCAGCCTGCGGGCGGTTTCCTTCAACTTGGCGTCAATGCGCTTGAAGGGGTTTAGCGAATTGGGTGTAGCGTCCCACGCTTGCTGCACCACCTCGAGGAAGCCATCCACCTTGGGCCAAAAAGCTTGGAATTGGAACCTACGGCCTCTGACCCTGTCCGGAGAGAGGTCCACCACCAGCGGACAGTGGTCCGAAGGCCCTGAGGAGAGGGCCGAGAGGAAGGCAGACGGGAAGGCCGCCTCCCAGTCCACAGTCGTAAAGACCCTGTCGAGCTTCTCCATCGTGGCATTCTGCCTCTCATTCGACCACATAAACCGCCTACCATTAAGGTACATCTCAGTGAGTTCCAAGTCCGCAAGGGAGCGGCGAAAGCGGCCCATCAACCTCCTGTGTAGCCCTCCTTGGTTCTTATCCGAGTCGTTGAGAATCAGGTTGAAATCACTTGCCACCAGCCACGGGCCAACATGGAGGTCGCGGATGTCTGCCAGCTCCGCAAGAAACAGCTGTTTCTCCGCCACTGTCTGAGGGCCGTAAACCCCGGTGAACCACCAACTAGGTTCCGAGCCCACTGAGATGCTAGCAGTGATAGCATTGGCTGAAAAGTGAGGGTTGGAGATGGTCACGACCGCCGATTTCCACGCCAAAAGGATACCACCTCGCGTTCCCACGGCCGGTAGGAAGAAGAAAGCATCAAACCCAGGCCCTAGGCATTCGCGAACCACGACATCTGTAATGATCTCCATCTTAGTTTCTTGGAGACAAACCACCAAAGGATTAGCTGCCGAAACCACTTGAAAAACAGCAAGACGACGTGCCAGGGAGTTCAAACCACGCGCGTTCCAGATGGCAAAACAAACATCCATGATTGACATGCTACAACCGAGAGAGGGAGAGAGGGGGGGCAGGATGGGAGGAACACTAAACAGCTAAACCGCAATCTCCGCAGTCTCATCATCTACCAGGGGGGAGGGCTCAGGCTGCCAGCCGAAAAGACCAACGATCACGTCCAAGTGCTCCTGCTGCAGTGGGTGGTCGAAGAGCTCCAGATAGGCTTGGAGTACCTCATCTCCAATCTGGCCACCCTCATGCACTATGCCCAGCTTGTTGATCAACACCCTCTGCTTCCTTTTGATGGGCGTGCGGCCCGAACCACAAGGGGTACAACCACTGATGCGACGGCTACGACGAATCGGGCCTGACCTCGCTTGTTTGGCGCGACCACGCCTAGGGGTAGGCCGGCGCAGCAGCGGAGAGATGGGCTTCCGGAGCGCAGCCTGGAACAGGTCGAGGGCGGAAGGCTCACACGTCTCACCCCCAACCGGCGGCCCATCCTCCTGCGAATCCACGGCCTCAGGCCCAACCACCTCGGGGTCCACCCGGTCCACCTTGTCGGGCCACTGGACAACCGAATCTGTCAGTCCTCCCCAGGAGGCGAAGGGGGGGTGGGGGACAGAGATACCCTAATCATCTCCTCGTCGCTGCTCCATCCTGCAGAGGCAGTCCGATCCAGTGGGCCCCGCGGAGACCAGGTGTCACCAGATGCCGCCCAATCAGTGGAGGAGAGGACACCAGGAGATGACAAAAGGCACGCTTCTCTCGGCTGAACTCCCTCAGAAACCAACGGAAAATAGGCAGGGTGGGGCAGGTGGCATCACTGTGCGGTCCAGGCGCATCCCGAGAAGCAGTCCAACCAACCAGGAACTCGTCGGCTTTTTCAGCCTTGTCCCAGCCCGGCCCCACCTCATCCACGCCAGCTTTTTCAGAGGCAGCAGCAACCGCCTTGACCGCGTCCGGTTCCCTCCTCTCGAGTTCAAACTCCGCACCCGCAAGAGATTCCGTGCACGAGGAAAGCATCGGGGTAGGCAGGCCCACGCTGCGCAGGGGGCCACGCGGCAGCAGACGTGCGGCCAGTTCCACCTCTAGCTCCATTGGGTCCCACCTCTGCTTTTCAGCTGTTGACCCGGCCAACGCAGGCAGGCATGCATCCAGTGGGTCCGCCACGGGGCCCACCGCGTCTTCAACCTCCAGACGCCGCCGGTGCCGCAGCAAGGTTGGCTCCGGCGAGCCCAGGGCAGCGCGCCGGCCCCCATCCACTCGACGCTGAGGCCCACCTCGCTCCTCCCGCACGGCCGCGTCCGGGACGCCGCGCCTGCACTCGAACTCCGAGCGACGCCGAGCGCCGCGGTAGCTTCCTCCTCTATTGTCCTCCTCCCGCCGGTCAAGCATGTCGGCGTCGTCATCGCCAGCGGCAGCGACCATATCTTCCGCGTGCACGAGGTGAACGACGATCCGGTACTCGAGCATGTGCTTCTCGAGAGGGATTAGCGCCTCTGCGGGGAGAACGAGCCCGTCGTCGTCCTCAAGGCGGTTATCGGGCTCCTCGATCAGAAGCGCCACCTCCAGCGGGATGGCCTCCAGCGCCTCTACCCATGCCGCCGCCTGGAAGTGCCCCAGGTCCTCCCTGCTCGCCGTTGAAGTCCCGAGGCGCTCAATCCACGCCGATTGCCCAAGGACGGCCGCCGCCGTTGCCTTGTTCCATGCGTGAGCAGGAACTCCGGCCAGCTCCACGAGAACTCGGAAACGCAGGGAGCGACGAACCGCCTGCAGCTGACGATTCCACGGGGAGCACCTCAGCGAGAAACCTTCCCCGTCGATGAATCCGGCCGCCTGTATCTCGTCGCGGACACGCCTACTGGAGCAGACGAGGAGGAAATCCGAGGGCCAGCAGTAGTGCGCCGTGAAATTGTCCTCGGCGCGCGGAATCCGCCTCCCCACTGTCTCGATGACCTCCCGGACGGGGACGCGCGAGCGGCGGCCGGAGACGAAGGCCACGAGAGCCCAGCGCAGCGTGTCCTCCGCCTCGACGATCTGCTCGGAGCGCGGCAGGAAGACCTTGAGGAGCTGCAGACGGTTTTCGTTCACCACGTCCGCCAAAGCGGTCCGGGCAGCCACCGGGGACGTCGCCGGAGAAGGTGGTGGGGAGGGCGAGGAATCCACCACCTCACGTGCTTCCGGGCGCCATCGACCGGCCGAGCCAGTCTGCCCACCTCCGCCCCGATCCACGCGCCTCGCCAGACCCGCTCCGGGAGCAACCGCCCGCTCCCCCGTGGCAGGGTCCCGAGCACCGCGCGCCTGCGGCGCAGCTTCCACGGCAGAGCCACGGGCGCCGCGCGCCAGCGACGTCGACCCCACCTCAAGGCCATGCGCGCCACGCGCCACCGGCGCCTCCACCACGGCTTCCGCCCTACCAGCCTCCGTTCCCGGGCGCCAGCGCGCCGTGGAGGCAGCGGACCCAGGTACAACCGCCTGCGAACCGCGCCACCCACCATCACCACCGTCGTTGCGACGCGCGAGCGTGGAGGAACCGGCCGCAGGATCCCCACGCGGGCCAAGACGCAGGTGAGCCGGAATGCCCACGCGAGGCCCGAGCCGGAGCTTCGCCGGAGTTTCGCGCTGCGGGGCGGCTGGCGGCGGGGGAGGGGGCGGCGGGAGCCTAGGCGCTGAGCACTCCCGGGCATGATGCCCCTCGCCACCACAACACAGACAGACGGTGTCGCCGGTGCACTTACCCGCCACATGGCCGGGCTTGGTGCAGTTGAAGCATCTCCCCGCCAGCTCCTGCGGGATGCCCTCACGCACGACGAACGCCGGGAGAGGCTCTTGGAACTGCCGACGGCGACGCTTGTGGCCTCCCGCACGCTGCCATGGCCGCGGGCCCGGGGCCGGCTGCGGCGCAGGAGCAGGCTGGTTGGCGCGCGCGGCGGTTCCACGGGAAGGGGGCGGAGGTGGGGGAGGCGGTGCTCGGGCCGATGAAGGGCCAACGGCGGCGCGCTGAGCCGGCGGGGGTGTCGGGGATCCGCTGCGGAGCACCTCACAATAGGAGCGCCGCGAGCCCGAACTCCCCTCGTCGCTCTCATCGTCGGTGTAGTCGGCCCAGCTGATGCCTTGGGGGGAGCCCATCGGTGGAGGAGGGTGGGGAGGGGTGGTCGCCGGCCACGGTTAGCATCATACATGTACGTTCTATAATTCGTACATTTGTCTTGTTTTTCCTACAAGATCCAACAGTGGGTCATGTCGAGAGGTCCATAGCTACGGGTAAGCCTGAAGAAAACGGAAACACCCGAGGTATGTATCGCCTTCTTTTCACAATACAAGCTAGCTAGAGTAAAATATAAATCGAGAAGCCGTTCACAGTATATATGGAATATAAGAAGTGTTGAAAGCTCTTTGGCAAAAAGATTCCAAGCTACAAACCTGTTTTTTTTTAGTTTTAAGCTACAAACTTCGGTCGATTAGCATATTATTTTTCCTATTCCTAGGATATGGTTCTTTTTGTGGCAAATGCTCCAATTCACCAAGACCGAAAATAATACAATATATGCTTTATCACTGACATGCCCGTTAACATTATGCATGCAAATTATAATCTGTACATCTTTCTTCTTTTTTCTACAAGGTTCATCCTCGAGTCATACACCTAAAATTTGCAATGATCCTGGAGAGGTTCGTCAAGAAGGTATGTCTCGCATTTGTTTGGGAGTATATAGGCAAGCTAGCCAGAATAAATATATGTATATATATATTTAGCTTTGAGCAAACAGTGTATTATATACTCTTGGTGTACATACTCCCATATGCAATATACCTCATATCGTGTGCGTTATACCTCTTTATTATTTTTCATATAAGTCATTAATTATTCGAAGATAACTCAATGCATGTTGTAGAAAAAGAGCATCACCGAAGTCCTTAGTTTATTTAATATACCATTTTTACAAACAGAAAACCAGTATATGCAAATAGTATTAAGTATGTAGTTTGAAATGAAATTTTTCATAAATTTCTTTTTGACGTATCTAGTATTTAATAACGAAGTAAATTGGAACTGATATAAATATGTATAATTGATTGTGGTGCGGGGTATATTGAACGTGGGAGTGCGATACCTGCATATACATAACCATTTTGCACTCTTTCTCTCTCTATTTCGAATATTGCAATAAAAAGCCATATCTGCGTCGATCTCGATGCAGAAGCTGGGGTTTTCCCCCATTTGAAAGAAAATGGGACAGCGCTATTTAGAAACCACCGGTTCCGAGCGGCCAAAACCCGAACGGACCGAAACGAAGCAACAACAAAGAAACTTCTCTGCCCCGTACCGTCACCCCACTGTCTCCCACTCTCCCTACTCAGTGCTCCCAAACGCCGGCTCCGGCAACTTCCATTTGCGCCGGCCCCAACCCCATTCGTCCCGAGCGCCGGCGTCGCCCCCTACTCTTTCTCTAGCTCCTGTGGCCCGGCACGGTTTGGACTTGAACCAGGTTAACTATGGACTTCGCCCAGCCGGAGAAATGCTCCTCCACCACCGGCGCGAGGCCACCTCGCCACCACTGACCGTATACGACACACGCGACCACACCGGGCTGCTCTCCCGGGACTCCAGCCGCCTGCTACGCCTCGTATATCCTCTGTCTCAACTATGAGGTTCAGAACCTCCCTTTGCGGGACGGGAGTTCGTCCGGCCGGTCTGAATTGCCGTGAGATAGTTCATCTGCGTGAGTCAAAAACCAAGCAAAACTGCTCATGCCCATCTGCTGAACCACCGCACTGGCAACCGTCATGCACGGCCGGAGTATAAAACCGCGTCTGCGGTTGACATAGCGGGTAGTGCAGGGTAGTTCATCGAGTGGGCACTGCCAGTTCACATTGTTGGGAAACTTTGGCCGGCGGTGGCAGCCCACTCGGTGGGCTTTGCCCAGTCCAACCAGGCCTTATGGTTTTCCCCACTTTGTACGTACGTTTAGGTCTCATCCCCTCTTCATCCCCCTGTTATATATTGAGGCACTGTACGTAGTCTAGGAACAGAGAAAGCAATAAAGATTTTGTTATGCCCACACCCTGTGTCCCTTTTATTCCATGTTCGTGTGTTGTTCGTCTACGCCGCCGCCGTCACACACCCTCGGGACCGGCCAGCCGGCAGAGGTTGTGTAACACACATGCATCTAATGCTTTTTCTGGTTGATCGACAATGCATGATGCTAGCTGTAACGATATGTGAGCCTTTTTCTCTGATAATTAAAGTAGTTCAGTTGTTTGTCACGGGCTGTACGTAGTCTGGTTCTCATTACCCAAAAAAGAAGCACGTCTTTTGCATATGAGAGTGCACGTAAGTGGCTGTTTTCCTAAGAAGAACACTTGGATCGACAGCGGAAGTTCATTTTCTTTTTCGTGTAGTTAACTTTGACCACCACCGAAGTTCATTCTATACCGCGCGGATGTTCATTTTGTATGACGTGGAAGTACACTTTATATCACGCTGAAGTTCACCTCGTACACGAAAAAAAAAAAGTTTACTTTGTACCACGCAGAAGTTCACATGGAAACGCAAACAAAAAATTCGCTTTGAACTGCACGAAAGTTCAGTTTGTACCGCGTGGAAATGCACATCGAACATGCAAAATAAGAAGAAGTTTACTTTGTATCGCGTGGACGTTCACATCGAACACCAAAAGATAAAAATTCGCTTTGTGAAAATATCCAAGCGTTTTGCAGTGCGCATGTGTATGAATAAAAGTTCACAAATATTATCTACTGAAATTCAGAAAGGTTCCTGAATAGTTATTTAGGAACTGGTTTGTAAATAGCTCTTATATGAATACGTTAGCACGTCATCTGAGAAGTAGTCGTGTATACTCTATATGTAGTGTAAACTAGCGTTGGCATCAAAGTAGCACGTAGCGTTACTCTCATAGCTCCCAGGATCTATTTGCTGATCTATCATGTTTCGTAAAGCCCATAAAACCTTTCTTGCCTCCTTTGGCGTTATATATAGTAGCATATACACATTTCATGCGTTATCACTGAACATGTCGCGCTTAATTCATACGGCAGGTCCGCTTCATTCTGAGACGGGACGGAGGGGACGTGGCTCCGGGCGCGGTGCGCCGGCAGGGGTGGGCAGACCAACGGCGGGTCCCCCGTCCTTCGCCCCGGCGCTGCCAGGTGGAGGTCCCGGCCCGCGGCCAGTGCTTCCGCAACCAGCGGCACTTCAAGCGGCGGGGGCCGCTGCGGCGCAAGGCGTCGCGCCGGTGGCCATGGGACAGCCCGTGGTGGTGGCGAGCGCTGCGCCTGCTGCCGTGGCGCCGGTGATGCCCGCTGCCGTGGCTGTACCGGCGGGTTTCGTGGTTGGGACGGTGGCGGCGGGGGAGCAGGGAAGCGCAAGAACAAGAAGGTGACTCCCGCAGCCGTGGGTGCTGGGACTTCGCAGGGGGTGGCTGTAGCACCGAATCTCCCGGTTGAACAGCTGACGCTAGCTGCCGCTGGACCCGGGGAGGTTGACGTTGCCGCGGCTCCGGTGAGGAAGACACGCTGTTTTAAGTGCGAGGTTGATACACATGCCACTAGAGATTGCCCGGTGGATCATTACTGCTATGTTTGTGATTCCAAGAAGCATCCCATTAAGAAGTGTCCCACTCTCAGGCTTCCGAAACCGGCTGTGTTTATTAGGGGAGTGGGGAGCAAGCACACGATGTTCTCTCAGTTCCCTGATGATGTCTTCCAGGAGGCGGATACTTCCAGTGGACCTGTCGCGCTGGTTACGGTGGTGGGCACCGCCGCTACGGCAAAGCAGGTTGAGGTGACGATGGCTCGTATGTTCTCTACTCCGAGGTGGAAGTGGGAGGCGGTGCCTGCTGGTGAGAACCGGTACAAGGTGGTGTTCCCGTCGCTGGCGGAGTTAGAGAGGTTCGATGGGATGGATTTTGGGGTTCCATCACAGTCTACTAGGCTTCTGTTCAGCAAGTGGGAGCCAGAAGATGTTGAGCCAAAACTTGAGTTCAAGCAGTCTTGGGTTCATGTGGAGGGGGTTCCAAATCCTTTGCGGCACTTTCTAGGCCTGTGGGCGGTGGGCTCTCTCATCGGCATTACTTTGGATGTGGACCTACTGGCTCTACGTCGTAGAGGTATCGTTCGTCTGATGATGGCGCTGTCTAATGATGAGGTGTTCAATAAGGTGGATGATAGGTCCGTACACAAACACAGATGGTGTGCTGCGTCTGAAAGGCTATGGTTTCACTTCCCGCCCAGAGCCCGAGGATTATGTGCCAGAGCCAGATTTTGTGCCTTATGTGTGGGACCTGAGAGTGCCGTCGGAGTCCTCTTCTCGAGGTGTGCGGGATACTGATATGCTTGGCTCTGCTTCTGCCCCTGACCGAGACGCGGGTGGGAAGGCGAGTATGGCTATCGATACACCCGCTGCGGATGGCGGTGATCTTGTTCGTTCACAGGCGATGGAGCTACTGCAGAATTATGCGTTAACGCCGGTTAACTTGTCTCCTACTACTCCTAGGGGCAAGGAAATGGTGCGGTTGATGCATTCCTCTAGTGGCTTTATTGCCGAGATTGCAGGGAGGAGCGCGGCATCTTCTAGTGGATTGCAGGGTGCAGGTGCAACCCCGATATCCGCTACTCAGGCGACTCGGACGGGAGGCACGGAACCCGACGCTGGAGACGGCCCACCGACTGCTGACGGACAGCGACTAGCTGTCGCCCAGGCGGCTGTCTCCAGCGACTTCGCCGCGCGGCTGGACGAGGCCCTCTCGCCTTCCAGGACTGCTACGGCTGGGCCAGGCGGTGAGCAGCTACCAGCCGCCCAGGCGTTGGCGGGCTGCGGGCGTGCACCGGCTGCTGGCGGCGGGCAGCTCCTTGCCGCCCTCGCGACGGCGTGCTCCGGGCGTGCGCAGGCCGCTGTTGGGCCGCTAGAGGGTGCCAGGCCGACGGCTGGGCTGGCCACCGCTGGGGTGGGCGGGGCATCTCTTCCCGCCGCCCAGGCGGCATCCAGCAGCTGTGGTGGGCCGGCTAGTCCCGGGCTGCGGTCCATACGGCCAGGGGCAGCGGCCTTTGTATGCGTTGCGCCGTGCGACTCGCAGCCAGTCGCCATGCAGGGGACCGGGACGGCACCGTCTTCGACGTCACCACGCGCAGATTCCGGCACGGTGGTTAAGAGCATGGTGGTCGGGGGTATCTTCATCGCCATTGCCCTCCTCCGCCGTGGCGCCTCCCTCTGCGGATAATGGGCAGCCAAAGAAGGTGCTGAGACGTAGTGCTCGCCATTTCGTCGCAGCGGACTGGACTACACCGACTGCTGAGGATGTTATGTCCTAGGGCATGCGGCGGAAAGCGGCATTGCTTTTGTCTTCAACTTTGGGTACGTCTTCTGCTCAGAATTCTTTTCTTTCTTTTTCCAATGCCAAGATATCATCTAGTTTAGGTGATGTCGGTGTTTCTTTAGGGAAGAATGATTCGGAAGTCACGATATCCACTAATGCGTTGAAGAACATGGAATTTGACCGTTTAACGCTCAAACCGAGTTCTTCCGCTAGGATGGATATACCTCATATGGATGATGATTCAGCGTATGCCTCTTCGGATGGACATCGTTTATCACATCTTGTGGGGGAAGTGACTGAGGTGGGGATGGATGATGAGGACGGGCTAAGATCTTTATTTGATCTCTATGCTTCCGGCCGGAAAGCCAAAACCGCCAAACATAAAAGGAAACACTCACCGCGATATTCCGAGAGACCGCCTAAAAACCCAATTGTTTCCCGATGAATGGCTTATTCAGTAATAGCAGAGGTCTTGGTGACTTGGCTAAACATTTGAATATTGCACAATACGTCAAGGATCACAATTTGGAGTTTGTGGCGATCTCCGAATCCGGAAGGAGAGATTTTCAAGCGAGTGTTCTGAACCGCCTATCAGGGGGTTTAGACTTCACTTGGCACTCTATTCCTCCACGTGGTAGATTGGGTGGCATTCTACTAGGCGTTAAAACTGACTCCTTTGATGTGTTAGCAAGGTCGGATGGTGATTTTCATATTAAATTACACCTCCGTAACCGTGCCGACAACTTCATATGGAGTTTAGTCGCTGTGTATGGTGCTGCCCAGGAGGAGTTTAAGGAGGCTTTTCTTTGTGAGCTGGTTAACTTGGCGAATAATAATCCACATCCAATTTTAATTGGAGGAGATTTTAATTTTCTAAGGTTTCCACACGAGAAAAGTCGGGGACGGTTTGACGGTCATTGGCCTTTCTTATTTAACGCTGTCATTGATAGCTTGGATTTGAGAGAGGTGTACATGACCGGACGACAGTTCACCTGGGCAAATAGTCTGCCAGAACCGACATACGAAAAACTAGATCGCGTAGTAGTGAGTACCGATTGGGAAGATAAGTTCCCATTGGTTACGGTACGCGCTCTAGAACGTATTGAGGCTCTGTTGGATCATGCTCCTTCTACTCTCAACTGGCACATCAAAACCAAAATGCCAGACACAGTTCAAGTTTGAACTAGGTTGGTTTTTACGTGATGGTTTTGATGAACTAGTTAAGAAAGTATGGACCAAACCGGTCTTAGATGATAACCCAATACGGAGATGGAATAATAAAATGCGCAATTTGCGTAAGTATCTCCATGGATGGGCGAGACATACGACCGGTTTGCTCAAGAAGGAAAAAGAGCGTCTTTGTTCCATTATTGATGAGTTAGATCGTCTCGCAGAAACTAGGTTGTTATCTTTGCAAAAGGTTGAACTTAAAAGTCAATCCAATGCGAAAGTAGAACAAATGTTGCGAGAAGAGGAACTCAATTGGTATTAGAGATCTAAGGCTCAATTCATTCTTGAAGGAGATTCGAATACGCGTTATTTTCATAATGTTGCTAATGGCAGACATAGGAAAAAACGAATTCACTCTCTCCATCAAGATGAAGGTCTCATTGAGGGACAAGAGTATGTCAAGACCTATATCACAAAGTTCTATAAAGATTTGTTTGGGCCTCCCGAAGTAGTTAATATAACTATGGACGAGAACCGCACAGATGATATTCCTCAAGTATCCATAGAGGAAAATGCCTTTCTTAATGCTCCCTTCTCAGAAGAGGAGATCAAGAAGGCGATATTCCAAATGGAGCATAACAAGGCACCTGGTCCAGATGGTTGTCCGGCCGTTTTATCAGTATTTCTGGGAGATCATTAAACATGATCTCATCGAAATGTTTGATTGCTTGCAGAGTGGACAACTGGAGCTGTATCGCTTTAAACTTTGGGGAAATCGTTTTGTTACCTAAGGTTTTGAACACAGAAAGATACAACAGTATCGACCAATCTGCCTTCTAACGTTAGTTTCAAAATCTTTACGAAAGTTGCAACTATTAGGTTGAATTCTATGGCAGATCATGTGGTAAAACCTACACAGACTGCATTTATGCAGGGTAGGAACATCCTTGATGGGTTCGTGACCTTACACGAAACCGTACATGAGCTGCACTCAAAAAAAATTAATGGGGTAATTTTTAAAATAGACTTTGAAAAGGCATATGATAAAGTGAATTGGGAGTTTCTCCAACAAACACTGAGAATGAAAGGATTCTCAGAAGAGTGGTGCGCTCTAATTCGCAGTTTTGTGGTTGGAGGTAGCGTGGCCATCAAAGTCAATGATGATGTTGGCCGATACTTCCAAACAAAAAAAGGCTTGAGACAAGGTGATCCGCTATCGCCCGTATTGTTTAATATTGTGGCTGCTATGTTTAGCGATCATGATTGACCGAGCAAAGGAAAATGGCCAAATTGAGGAGTAATTCCACATCTGGTTGATGGGGGATTGTCTATTCTTCAATATGCAGATGATACAATTCTCTTTATGGAACATGATTTGGAGAAAGCGGCGAACCTGAAGTTAATTCTTTCGGTGTTCGAGCAACTATCCGGATTAAAAATTAATTTCCACAAGAGTGAATTGTTTTGTTTTGGCGAGGCCCAAGAAGCAGTTGCACAATACACCGAACTATTCGGATGTGATCAAGGTCAATTCCCTATCAAGTATTTGGGAATACCAATACATTATAGGAGATTGACTAATGCAAAATGGGTCCACGTTGAAGACCGTCTGCAAAAAAGGCTAGCTAGTTGGAAAGGAAAATTGTTGTCGCTTGGTGGTCGACTGGTACTCATATGGTACTGTATATGGTACTGTATATGATATCATTCTTCCAGTTACCTAAAGGATCTTGAAAAGATTGGATTATTTTCGATCAAGATTTTTTTGGCAAGGCGACAACGAGAAAAAGAAATATCGATTGGCCAGATGGGATGTAGTTTGTCGTCCACGGGATCAGGGGGTTGGCTATTCATGACCTACAAGTCAAGAATTCAGCCCTACTTGGTAAATGGATGTTCAAACTATTAACCGAAGAAGGGGTCTGGCAAACCATCCTTAAACGTAAGTACATAGGCTCGAAAGAAATATCACAGGTTATGTGGAAACCAGGTGATTCACATTTTTGGGCTGGACTTATGGCCAACAAAAATAAATTTTTTCGCTATGGGGTATTTAAAATTAAGGATGGATCGCAGATACGGTTCTGGGAGGACAAATGGTTAGGTAATACCACACTCCGAGAACAGTATCCGTCTTTATACACGATAGCGCGACATAAGGATGATACGCTGGCTACGGTCATGCAGACATCACCTCCTAATGTCACGTTTCGACGAGATTTAATCGGCCCTCGACTTCCGTCTTGGCAAGGTTTGGTGGATAGATTAACTATGGTTACTCTTACACCAGGCACGGATGAGTTTCGTTGGAAGATCACTAAGAACGGTTTGTTCTCGGTGGACTCCATGTACAGAGCTATGATCCAATCAGACTTGCTAGTCGATATTTTCAAAAATGTATGGCGTATGAAGGTACCGCTGAAGATTAAGATTTTTGCGAGGTATCTTCGTAAGGGAGTCATACTTACAAGAGATAATCTTGTCAAACGTAATTGGCATGGGAGCTCTAGGTGTGTTTCTTGTACTCACGATGAGACTATTAAACACCTATTCTTTGATTGCACGTTTGCGCGTTCTATATGGTCAGCTATCCAAATGGCTTCGAATCTTTATCAACCTACTTCCGTTGCGAACATATTCGGCAACTGGTTAAATGGGGTAGATAAACGTTTTAAGACTATTATTAGGGTAGGAGCGATTGCCGTTATTTGGTCGCTCTGGCTATGTAGAAATGACAAGATTTTCAATGATAAAAACTTTTCTCGTATGCAGATTCTATTCAGGAGCACAGGTATTCTCCGTTCGTGGTCCACATTACAGCGATGGGAGTTACGAGGCCTTTTTACGGAGGCATGTGCACGACTGGAGCAGGTGGCGAGAGATATTTTTATCCCACATGGATGGCCACTTGATCTACGGATAGCGGCTCCATAGAATCGACAATCTACAGCGGTTGTTTTGTAGTATTGTCGCTCTGTTTATTTTCTGTTTCGGATTTCGGCTGTGTGCATTTCATGATGGAGAGGCCGGATGTAATGCTTGAACTTTTTGAGTAATAAAGCCCTTTATCAAAAAATGTCGCGCTTAATTCATACGGCAGGTCCGCTTCATTCTGAGAGAGCAGAACCAAACAACCCAGGTATATATGTATCGCCATTGACTTGACAAAATGACAAGATGTGGTAGTTAGAAGAAACATATAATTATATATCAAGAGACCCCGCAAAAAAGAAATACTATATCAAGATGATGTCTACAGATGATGCTGGGCCCTCGGTGGCCACGAAGAAGTCGTCGTCGTCGAGGTGGAAGTTGTTGCGATGGTTGAATTCTTGCCGAAGAACTAAGTCTCAGGAGCCTCAGCCGCCGGCTATGATTCTGGCAGAGAACCTGCAGGAGCCGGCTGCAACGATCCCACTGACCTCGGCTCCGACGACGGATGGACTAGCTAGAGAGACTTCAGGCCTTGAGGCGACGGCTACCAGCTTACCACCGCCGCAGCAGCCCACAGCGACCAGTGCTGTGGATGGTTCCGGCGCCGACGAGGAGGGGGCCTTGACCAGCACAGCAATTGTTGCCACTCCAAAGCAGGCCACCGTTTTGTCGGCCTCAGCACCTGTTGGCACCATCGCCGATGTGGCGCCTATGAGCTTCAAGATGCTCGCGCGTCTAAAGAGCGGGAGGAAAAGAGATGCCCAGCTCTTGGAGCTGCTAGAGGAGTCCTTGGAGGTAAGCAGAGGATGCTCGCATCTGACTCTGTTGTTTTGTTTTGGTTTGTGTAGTATCACCTTCTCACGTTGGCTGCCGGCTGTAGAGCTGGTTCTGATATCTCATTACCTTTGACCAGCGCGAGCTAGGGGTGTCCCGGGACGCCGCCGCGGAGACTTCCAGCCCGCGAAAGGCACGGATAACGGAGTTGGAGCGATATGTTTCGCGGATGGAGAAGGACATTCTTCACCTGAAGAAGATGTTGGAGCGGGCGGAGAAAAAGCGGGCATATCTTGGCGAGCGCCTCGAGCGGGCAGAGAAAGAGTGGAAGGACCTCGGGACCAAGGTCGCCCAGCTTGACAAGTCCAATGAGAACCGGCTGATGCAGGTTAACGCTGTCGAGGAGGGTGCTGGAGACCAGTGGCGGAGGACGAAAAAAAACCGTGGTCGGGCGAACTTTAAAGGATGGAAAAGGTTTAATGCAAACAATCAAAATAGTCTACGCATATTAGATATTTTTTCAAATCTGCAATAGCCAATAGACGACAAACATTAGTACGTACGACTTGTTTTGGAGCTCATCGCAGAATTCTAATTCACACAGGTTAGTCAACAAATTGTACCTCCCTTTTTTGGAGCTCGAGGGGCCTTACTTTTTCTGTCCATCCGTACCTCCAAGGCTCCAACCATTTCACCGGAAGACACGGATCGGCCCTAAACAACCCGCCGTGCCACGCCTCACCGTCCCCGATCTCCTTGATGCCGGCTTGGTCTGTTACCGTCGCCCGTTGCCGTCTTAGTCGGTCTTCCGTTCACCGTTCCTGCGGCAACCTATAGATCGAGCGATCACATCGGCGTGTTCTCGTTCAGGTCGAAGAAACAGAAGGCACAAGCACGCACGAAACAACACACAAGCGATCGATCGGTGCGAGTTAGGATCGGGAACTGCATGTAGCTGCGCGACCTGTGGTCCAGTCCGAGTTTCTATGTCTCCACGCGCAGGGCCGGCCCATACAATTACGGGGCCCAGGGGCAAGACAACAATTAGGGGCCCTTACAAATAGATAAAAAAAATATGGTGTCTTTATACAAAAAAAGATACAAAGCATGAAACCACTACATGATATAGATAGATTATCTATGCACTCTAGAATTGGCAATACAAACTGTTTATTCTTATCAATCCATTATATGAAGAGAGGAACACGTAGAAAGATTTTTGAGCCATGGTAGCCAAAGAGGGTAAGTATTTAAGTCAGGAATTAATGGGAAGGATGAACACAACATCCCTCCAATGTCTAGTTGGCGGGGAGTGACCTGAAAGTCGATGATGGAAGGAGAGATTATTAGGGGCGATCCGGCTGCGTTGTTGATCTCTATTATTTGCTTCCCATGACATTGGAACTAGAAACGACGTGAGTGAAGCCGCTGTTACCGGAGGAGGCGATTTGAAAATTTTATGTGAAATAGTCCGCAGCGATATGTACATGTACAAAGGCAAACTATGGAGGAACTTTTTTGTCTATGCATGTACACTGTGTCTCGTGAGGGTGTAGCATGGTGACCTAGTGGGTTGGCCTTGCATTGTTTGACTTAGGCCTCCTAAGTTTGTATAGTTTTTAGATTTTACTAAATACTTAGGCCAAACACATGATTTACACTGATTAAATTATAGAAGTTGTACCTAGGGTGGGGCCCCTTCCTTTCGGGGGGCCAGGGGGGGCCCCGTTTGCCCACCCATATGGGCCGTCCCTGTCCACGCGCGGCCCATGAGGCCTATTACGACTTAGGCAGCAGGCATTGAGGCCCAATGACGTTGAATACTCTTTTTTCTATTCTGAAAACGAGCTGAACATGCAGTTTTTGAATATACAAAGATAAAATGCCTATATATATGTAGTTTTTCGCCAAAAATCAAGGTAGGGCGGGTGCCCTACCTTGCCCTATTAGGAGCTCCGCCCCTGCTGGAGACCAGAGACCGCCGAGTAGCTGAAGTGCAAGTTGGCACTTCTCTAGAGTCTTAACATCCAAGGAGGGGCTCTTTTACGGTACAACTTACTTGTCTCCATGGGGCACTAGTATATAAGGATTTCTGCCCTTAGTTGTGTGGACTAGTTTAGGCAACTTATTATTGTTAGGAGGGTAATTGGATTTGTTCAATACAAAGATTAACCGAAAGAAATAAAGTAAACTGGGCCCAACAGAAACAGAGCCTGCTATCGGACGCTATTCCCGCACGCGCAGCCAGGACCTATGTGACGCCGTCGTTGCTGCGCTATTCCGCACGTGCCGCTATTTGTATGTAGGTATGATATCAGTAGATTCTTTTTTCTTCACAGTGGAACCCGTACTGCTGATCAAATGGATTAGAGGGTCATGACTTTGAGGTAACATAGACTATTCTATATTAGTGGGCCATTGAGCAGATTTTGAACCCTTGATCCTGAAGATATTGTAATGTTCACCTTCTGCTTTTGTGTGGCAGTCCGGGATTATTAGATAGCATGCACAAGCACAATACCTCTGGACAGTATGTACAACCAGACCACCATCTATATGTGCATTTCTCTTGTAGACTCCAGTCGTGGTAAATTTTGTTTCTTATATGCTCGTGAGGCTCATGCCCGTGCATTTATACATATTATTTTTCATACACTGGACATCAAGATATTTTTGGTGTAGCATTTAGAAATTCTTAAAATGCAGTATATATTGAAATACAAACTCCAAATATGGACAGTCCTGAAACAATCTCCAAATATCAAAATAGAAAAGAAATATTTTCCCAGCTGAAAGCTTCTCCATGATGTTCGCGGTAGCAAGCTGTACAGTTAGAACTTACATTACTTAGATTAAATTTCCTTTGTTTCCAAATGAGCTTAGGTTTTGGGCATCCTCACCTGTAGCAGTAGTCTGTTCGTTGCCTGTGGCTGTAGAATAAGGCACTGGAACAGCACAACTACCACTTCACGGCAGCATCAAGCTCTGGTCTACGTGCCCCTGTATTCAGAACTGAAGTGGACAGTGATGCATGGCCAAGTCAACATAGAAAGCACACGTATGAAGTGTCCGTATACTAATCGATTATATTCGAGGCAACAATATCGAGCCAAATTTCATAAAGACTTAGTTTATTCCCAAATCGACAGCACAAACACACCCAAAACCGAAGCTAAAAATGAAACCCCTCAGAGACTCCAAGAGCTCCGTTTTAGAAATAGTAGTAGAACTTTGTCAACTCCAAGAGCTTAGGTGGCAAGCGAAGTGGGTCCAGATGAAGAAATCACCGCTGAATTGGGCAGTTGTGATAATTAACAGAGAACTGTCAAAGGGATTTACTCGAAAAAAAATGCAGGTGGCATATATGAAAGACCTGATACCCATGCAGGCAGGCAATACTATATTATATGGAAACTGCCATGTCCCAAACTAAATATGAGACAGTGGCTTCAAGTAACTAAATATTCTGCACAATACGATCAATCCAGTATTCCGGTTGCCATGATAAAAGGACCAACACTTCTTGAAGCTGAATCAAGTGAAAATACATAATAACTACTTTTTTTAGCAAATACATAATAACTACTTAATTTTGCAGATTACTAAGTGACATAGTACTGGTTTATTAAGATGTCACATACACAATGTGTTCCAGAGGATATGCAAGAATTGCTAGTGGAAATATTTCATGCATTCATGAGTGTGTCACTTGTAAATCTAGTTCTGAGAATCACTCAATGGTACCTCTGACTACATTGGTTCCTGAAATCGTGTAGCCCTCAAACTTCATGATAATTCCTTGTCGCTGACACATGTACGGAGTGGTGGCATTACAAAACATGTGTGCATTGTTTTTTGTGACTACATATGGGCCAGAAATCTACAATTTTTGCAATCAGAGAATACCAGAAACCTGTCGGAGTCATGGAACTTTCTTTCAGTATGAATCAACGGTACCAAAGACATTAACAGATGAATATGAAAACCTAGGTAAAGCAATGTCACATCCTCACTCGAAGTTTGAGCAGAAGAGCAGACAAGGACTAGTCCGTTTGTCACTGACCTCCACTGGACGCCAAAGGGCAGGACGAACCCGCATCCGTCGTGCCATCGGCGGTGTCTCACCCTCTTCGACCACGCGCTGAGGGGCTGCCCTCTTCCGATGCAGCACCCGCCGTGGCGCCTCTGCTTGTGCGGCGGCGCTTGGAGGGGAGGTGCGACGGCAATTGGGGTGGAGCTGTTCTGGACATCTTTCCATAGCGGGCTCTCCCTCCCGGAGGCGGCTTCCGCGGTGGTACCCTCCTCGATCTTCCCGCGCGGCTCCCCTCACCCATTCCTGGCCACCCGGTCGCCGCAAGGTCGACCTTGTCACTGGCGACGACGGTGGAGTGTAGTCACTGACGGGAAACGAGTGATGATGGGATCGGGATGGACCGACTGGGTGTACAAATTTTGATCTCCCCCTGTTGAATCTGGAAATTGTTTTCTGGGACATTCTTTCTTCCTCTACCGAGTTTACCCTTGGTGGAAAAAATATTTACGGCTCGATGCACAAATATTGATCCATGTCAGCCATTAGATCTAGGGACTACGTGCGTTGCATGGATAACAAAGGTCATGTAATAATAATAACGTGGGCATTGCAGATAATAATAATAAAGCATCCAAGTTCTAGGTTAACCATAGGCATGTGTTCCAATATAGTCGTACGTGCTCGCAATGAGAAACTTGCACAACATCTTTTGTCCTACCAGCCCGTGGCAGCGGGGCCTCTAGGGAAACTACTGATAATTAAGTTGCTCCTTTTTATAAAGCACCGGAGCAAAGCATTAACACTCCGTGAACAACTGTGATCCTCACATCACAGCCATCCCCTCCGGTTGTCCCAATTTCTGTCATTTTGGATCCTCGGGTTCCAGACAACAATATGTGTAAACAACTTGCAGGTATAATCAAGAAATATAAATATACTCATGAAACGATAACATATTAAGATCTGAAATCATGGCACTCGGGCACTAGTGACAAGCATTAAGCAAAACAAGTTGCAACAACGGTAGAAAACACTAATATTGGATACAATGCACTATGCTCTCACAATCTGTCATTATTATATGATCAATCTCATCCAATCCCTTACATCCCTCTCAGACTACTCGGGGTTACTCACACATGGACGGGGGAATCATGGATGGTTGATGGAGAACGAGTGGCGGTGTCAATGGCGATGATCTCCTTCGAATCCCCGTCCCGACAGGGTGGCAGAACAGGAACTTCTGATCCCCGAATTGAGTTTCGGGGTGGCGGCGGCGCTTTGTTGTGTTTCTGTGGAATATGACGAACCCCCTCGCGTTTTTGGTTTACGAGGCATATGTAGTTGAAAGGGGAGCCCGAGGGGGTGGAGGTGGCCTCTACACCACCTGGCGGCGCGGCCTTGGGGGGCACCCAGGGGTGGTCTGGGCCCCTCCTGGCCCCCCTCCAGGTTTCCTTGTGGCTCCCTGGGTCTTCTGGTGATATAACCCCAATAGAGTCTTTTCTGGGCATTTTGCCGAAAGTTGATTTTTCTGCATAAAAACAAGACACCAAAATAATTTTGCTGAAAAATAATGTTAGTCCGTGTTAGTGGTATCAAAAAATCCCAAGTTTAGTGGTAAACCATAAGAAAAGTGTTCGGAAAAGGGGATACGTTTTGGACGTATCAATTCCCCCCCCCCCCAAGGTTAGCTTATTTCTTGTACTCAAACAATTCAGTGACAATTGAGTGAGATAAAAAAATTACGAACACATTTGTTTCATACGATGGAAATATACTCGCTATATGATCAAGTTATTATGTAATTCATAATAATATGCATGTAAGATAAAAGTCACGTAGCAGATATGCAAACTATGAAGGGATACCAACAAACTAATGATAGACAACACAAAGTATGTCCATATGCGAGATTGCAATGCTCATAATAGGGTATGATAAAGTATAATCGCTTGCCCTTAATAATGGAGCAAAACATAAATGCTAGGGCACCTCTGAAGTTCAAATGAAGACTGATGCGCGCGATACACACATGTTTGTTGGGAGACCCCAAGAGGAGGATGTGATGAGCACAACGGTAGGTATTTCCCCTTGGTTAGAAACCAAGGTTATCAATCCAGTAGGAGAAAGAGGACATTCGAAAGGTTGATGCCACTGACGGTGGTGCTGGCGCTTCACCGGTGTCAGCAACAACGTGGAACCTGCACACAACACAACCAAAATACTTCCGGGATGCTTCCGGGGAAATAGGGCACTATAAATGATTCGATTTGGTGTTGACATGGATCCCGATGGCACTATAAATGTGGGATGATTTTTTATATATTCAATTGATATGTCAAATATTATGTCATATACATTAAAATTATGTACTACTCCCTCATTTCCGTTAAGAGTGTCCTGGAAAATAAACACACCAGGTACAAACCTATATTAACACTAGTGACAGTTATTTATGAAGGGGAACGTAGCATAGAAAACAAAAAATTTCCTACACGTGATAGACCCGAATGGCCAAGATCTAATCTATGAGATGAAAAGCAACGGGGAGAAAGAGAGTCTTGAGATAACATACCCTCGAAGACTCAAAGTGTACAGAAAAGATCTCGTGGTTGGCGTAGTCGTTCTCACCCGATCCCGAGCGAGAAGAAGAGCACCGCAATCCGGCGGTGCCTCCGTAATCGGTCACACGCTCAGCTCGATGAAGACTTCGTTCCCTCGTTCCAGCGGGTTGCGGAAGTAGAGGATCCCTCCGGAATTTCAGCAGCACGACGGCGTGGTGGTGGTGAAGAATCCCACGGTCAGGGCTTCGCCAAGCCGGAGACCATGGAATGGAGCAGCCGGTGGAAGGGAAAATGTGTGGGCAAGTGTGTGTAGAAGAGAGAGCCCTCACCCTCCTTTTATAGGGGAGGGGGAGGCAGCCCAAGGGGGGGTGCGGCCAGCAATGGGTGCCCCCACCCCTTCCTCTCTTCATGTGAGTGGAAGCTCCACTCAAACCCACTAAAAAATCCCTTAATTTCCCACTTGGAAAATTCAAAGGTTTTTCTTAAAATAAATAAATAAAACATTTTTATTTCTTTATTTATATTTGTTAATTCCATTAACAAACATTTGCATGCAGCACCTCGAACCATTTGTTAATTCTATTAACAACCGTTCGACGAAAAACCCCTTGAACTATTTCAATTTTCCCCGAAACAATTCCGGAGCTGCCCAAAATATTCTTCGGTATTCCGTATCCTCTCTAACGCTTCATCGAACCTTAAGTGTGTCTCCCTACGGTTCGTGAATATTATAGACATGATCGAGACTCCTCTCCGATCATAATCAACAGCGGGGTCTGGAAAACCGTGATGACTCCTATATATTCAACGATGACTCTCGTGATCGTGTGAACCTTTCAACGTTGTAACGATTTCCCTTTGTCTCACGATATATTACTTGTCCGAGATACGATCATCGGTATCCATTATACCTTGTTCGATCTCGTTATCCGACAAGTACTCTTTTCTCGTTCCCGTGATATAACATCCTTGTGATCATATCACTTGCTTGCAAGCGGTGTCGATGTGATATCACCGAGAGGGCCCTGAGTATATCTATCCGTCATATTGGATGGACAAATCCCATTCTCGATCCATGAGCTTCAACCAACACTTTCCGAATATCCAATGCCACCTTTATAGTCACCCTTTTACGGTGTGACGTTTGATGTCATCAAAGTATTCTTTCGGTATTAGTGATTAACATGATCTCATGGTCTAAAGAATAATGTTACTTCGAATGTAAGATATAACAACAAAACTAAATGACTTGATCGTATTGTTATACTTAGTTAGGGTTTAAGTTCATCATGTCATTCCTAATGACATGACCCCGTTATTAACAACATCCAATGTTCATGATCAGGAAACCTTGATCATCTTTTTAATCAACGAGCTAGTTAACAGAGAGGCTTCACTAGGAACGTCTGTTTGTTTATTAATCACACATGTATCAACATTTCCGGTTAATACAATTCTAGCATGAGAAATAAACATCTATCATAAACAAGGAATAAGATATAATAAACACTTTATTATTGCCTCTCGGGCATATTCCCTTCAGTCTCCCACTTGCACTAGGGGCAATAATCTATATTACATAGTGATGAATCTAACACCCATTGAGTTCTGGTGTTGATCATGTTTTGCCTTTGAGAGAGTTTTAGTCAACGGATCTACCACATTCAGATCCGTATGTACTTTGCAAATCTTCACATCTCCATCTGCGACATGCTCACGGATGGAGTGAAAACGGCGCTTGATATGCTTGGAATTCTTGTGAGACCTTGGTTCCTTAGCATTGGCTATGGCACCATTGTTGTCACAATAGATAACCATTGGATCCAACGCACTCGGAACCACGCCTAGTTCGGATATGAACTCCTTCATCCAAACTGCTTCCTGTGTTGCCTCCGAGGCAGCAACATATTCCGCTTCTGTTGATGATCCCGCCACCACGGATTGCTTGGAACTCCTCCAGCTTACAGCTCCTCCATTCATAATAAATACGTACCCGGACTGAGACTTAGAGTCATCCGGATCAGTGTCGAAGCTAGCATCGACGTAACATCTTGCGACGAGCTCTTCTTCACCGCCATATACGAGAAACATATCCTTAGTTCTTCTCAAGTAATTTAGGATATTCTTGACCGCAGTCCAGTGTTCCAAGCCTGGATTGGATTGGTACCTACTAGTCAAACTAATAGCATGTGCCACATCCGGTCTTGTACATAGCATAGCATACATGATAGAACCTATGGCTGAAGCATAGGGAGTCTTATTCATCTTTCTCTATCTTCTGATGTAGCTGGACATTGAGTCTTACTCAACGTCTTGCCTTGCAACATAGGTAGGAACCCTTTCCTACTATCTTCCATTTTGAACTTCTTCAAAATCTTGTCAAGGTATGTACTTTGCGAAAGTCCAATTAAGCGTCTTGATCTATCCCTGTAGATTTTGATGCCCAATATATAAGCTGCTTCATCGAGGTCTTTCATCGAAAAACTATTGTTCAAATAACCTTTTACGCTTTTTAAAAGTTCTATATCATTTCCAATCAACAATATGTCATCCACATATAGTACCAGAAATGCTACAGAGCTCCCACTCACTTTCTTGTAAATACAAGATTCTCCGTATGTTTGGACAAATCCAAAACCTTTGATCACCTTATCAAAACGGAGGTTCCAACTTCGGGATGCTTGCTTCAGTCCATAAATGGAAAGTTGAAGCTTACACACCTTGTCAGCATCCTTAGGATCAACAGAACCTTTGGGTTGCATCATATATAACTCTTCCTCAATGTCACCATTAAGGAACGCTGTTTTGACATCCATCTGCCATATTTCATAATCGAAAAATGCAGCAACTGCTAACATAATCCTAACTGACTTAAGCATCGCTACTGGTGAGAAAGTCTCATCATAGTCAACTCCTTGAATTTGTCGGAAACCTTTTGCGACAAGTCGAGCTTTATAGACGGTCACATTACCATCAGCGTTAGTTTTCCTTTTAAAGATCCATTTGTTCTCAACGGCCTTGCGGTCATTGGGTAAATCCACCAAAGTCCAAACTTGGTTTTCTTACATGGATCCTATTTCGGATTTCATGGCTTCAAGCCATTTGTTAGAATCTGGGCTCATCATCGCTTCCTCATATGTCGCAGGGTCATCACCTCCATCTACCATGAAGTTTAATACGGGATCTCCGTACAGTTCCGGAGCTGTACGTTCCCTAGTTGACCTGCGAGGTGCGGTAGTTTCCTCTACCGGAGTTTCATGATCTAGATCATTATCTCTCTCTTCAACTGACGGGGTCAGCTCCGGAACAACTTCCGGCGCTGCGCTACTCGCCATTCCAAGAAGAGAAGGTTCAATAACCTCGTCGAGTTCTACCTTCCTACTATTCACACCTTTCGAGAGAATCTCCTTCTCCAAAAAGGATCCATTCTTGGCAATGAAAATCTTGCCTTCGGATCTGTGATAGAAGGTGTACCCTATTGTTTCTTTAGGGTATCCTATGAAGACGCATTTTTCCGCTTTGGGTTCGATTTTATCGGGTTGAAGCTTCTTCACATAAACATCGCATCCCCAAACTTTTAGAAATGACAGCTTAGGTTTGTTTCCAAACCATAATTCATACGGTGTCGTTTCAACGGATTTAGATGGTGCCCTATTTAAAGTGAATGCAGCGGTCTCTAGTGCATAACCCCAAAATGATAGTGGCAAATCTGTAAGAGACATCATAGATCGAACCATATCTAATAAAGTATGATTACGACGTCGGAAACACCATTACGCTGTGGTGTTCCGGCAGGTGTGAGTTGTGAAACTATTCCACATTGTTTCATATGCATGCCAAATTCGTAACTTAGATATTCACCTCCACTATCAGACCGTAGAAATTTAATCTTTCTGTTACGATGATTTTCAACTTCACACTGAAATTCTTTGAACTTTTCAAACGTTTCAGATTTGTGTTTCATTGAGTAAATATACCCATATCTACTCAAATCATCTGTGAAAGTGACAAAATAACGATATCCACCGCGCGCCGATACACTCATTGGTCCACATACATCAGTATGTATGATTTCCAACAAGTCTGTCGCCCGTTCCATAGATCCAGAAAACGGGGTTCTAGTCATCTTGCCCATAAGGCAGGTTCACATGTTTCAAATGATTCATAATCAAGTGATTCTAAGAGTCCATCAGAATGGAGCTTCTTCATGCGTTTAACACCAATATGACCTAAGCGGCAATGCCACAAATAAGTAGCAATATCATCATTTAACTTAATTCTTTTGGCATTCACATTATAAATATGTGTATCAACATTATCAAGATTCAAAAGAAATAAACCATTCTTCTCAGGTGCATGACCATAAAAGATATTATTCATATAAATCGAACAACCATTGTTCTCGGACTTAAAGGAATAACAGTCCCGCATTAAGCAAGATCCAGAAACGATATTCATGCTTAATGCGGGCACCAAATAACATTTATTGAGGTTTATAACTAATCCCGATGGTAGACGTAGAGGTAGCGTCCCGACGGCGATCACATCAACTCTTGATCCATTGCCGACGCGCATCGTCACCTCATCCTTTGCTAGTGGTCGCTTATTCTGCAGCTCCTGTTTCGAGTTACATATGTGAGCAACCGAACCATCAAATAATCCAGGTGCTATGCGAGTACTAGTAAGGTACACATCAATAACAAGTATATCATATATACCTTTGTTCACTTGCCGGCCTTCTTATCTGCCAGATACTTGGGGCAATTGCGCTTCCAGTGGCCAGTACCCTTGCAATAGAAACACTCAGTCTCAGGCTTAGGGTCATGCCTGGTTTTCTTCTCAGTAGTAGCAACAGATTTGCCACCCTTCTTGAAGTTTACCCTTGGCTTGCCTTTCTTGCCTTTCTTGAAACTAATGGTCTTATTGATCATCAACACTTGATGTTCTTTCTTGATCTCCACTTCAGCAGTTTTAAGCATCGAGAGAAGCTCAGGAAGAGACTTCTTCATGCTCTGCATATTATAGTTCATCACGAAGTTCTTGTAACTAGGTGGCAGAGATTGGAGAACACGATGTATCCCTAGCTCAATGGGAATCGATATTCCCAAGGCTATGAGCTTATCAGCGTACGCAGACATTTTGAGTACGTGCTCACTAACGGAGCTGTTCTCTTCCATCATGCAGCTAAAGAACTTTTCTGAAGCGTCATAACTCTCAACTACGGCATGGGTATCGAAAATCTTTTTCAATTCTCCCATTGTGGCATAAGCAGTGCTGTTCTTGAAACGTTTTCGCAGCTCTGGCTCTAATCCATAGAGGATGCCGTAGTGAACTATACTGTGGTCTTCTTGTTGAGTCAGATAAACATTTTTATCCTCATCAGAAGCATCATCAGCGGGTTGGTCACCTAGAGGTGCATCAAGCACATAGAGCTTCTTGCAAGCGGTGAGGAGAATCCTCAGGTTAAGTGCCCAGTTGGTAAAGTTGCTTCCATTGTTCGCTAATTTCTCTTTCTCCATGAACATATTGAAATTGAAGGTAGGTGGTGCCATGATCTACAACATATTTGCAAAGACTATTTAGACTATGTTTATGATAAATTAAGTTCAAGTTAATTCTATAATTATCCCATGAACTCCCACTCAAAAGCAACATCCCTCTTAGTTGTCTTTAGTGATTACACGAACCAAATTCACTACACCGAAACCGATCATCACGTGAGACGGTGCAGTTGCAAAGGCGAACATCAACATGTTCATCATATCATTCATATGACTCATGCTTTACCTTTCGGTTACGTGTTCCGAGGCCATGTCTGTACATGCTAGGCTCGCCAAGTAGAACCGTTGTATTGCATGTGTTTCAAGGCCATGTCTGTACATGCTAGGCTTGAAAACACCCGTTGTATGCGAACATTGAGTCTATCACACCGATCATCACGTGGTGTCTCGAAACGACGAACTTTCTTAATGGTGCATACTTAAGGAAGAATACATTATTATCTTGATATTAAGTGAGAGGGATCAACTTATAATGCTACCGTCGCGATCTAAGCAAAATAAGATGCATAAAAGATAAACATCACATGCATGGATAATGTGATATGATATGGTCCTTCTTGCACTTGATCTCCATCTTGTGCATCATGGTATGATCTCCATCATTCCACCGGGTGGCACCAAGGTCCGTGGCACCTCCATCTTGATTGTCCATTACAATCATATCACATGGATATGACATACAACACGCAGGCCTTAAAATAAGACAACCATATGGCTCCAGCCGGTATGTCAATAATTTACAAAAGATATCATCTCATACATAACGTTTAACATTGACCATATCACATCACATGCCCTGCAAAAACAAGTTAGACGCCTCTAATTTATTTTTGCATGTTTTACGTGGCTTTGGGCTTACGAGGATAGAACCGTTCATACCTACGTACAAGAACCACAACGTTGATAACATATTTTTAACAACCCTTTGTAGATTAGATCTTAACTATATAGGAGAAACGGACACCCCCTTAGTCACATGTGAGACAATTCTCGCGTACATAGTACACGTAAACTTAGTCCGGGCAGCTTCATCCTACTATGCCACTAAAGATCATAAAATACTCAAAGAGACAAAAACATGATCATCAACGCCCACATACTCCTATGTGTTCTACCTGTACAATTCATCTACGCATAGATCCGGCTCTGATACCACTGAAGGGGAACGTAGCATAGAAAACAAAAATTTTCCTACACGCGATAGACCCGAATGGCCAAGATCTAATCTATGAGATGAAAAGCAACGAGGAGAAAGAGAGTCTTGAGATAACACCCTCGAAGACTCAAAGTGGTACGAGAAAAGATCTCGTGGTTGGCGTAGTCGTTCTCACGCCGATCCCGAGCGAGAAGAAGAGCACCGCAATCCGGCGGTGCCTCCGTAATCGGTAACACGTTCAGCTCGATGAAGACTTCCGTTCCCTCGTTCCAGCGGGTTGCGGAAGTAGAGGATCCCTCCGGAATTCCAGCAGCACGACGGCGAGGTGGTGGTGAAGAATCCCACGGTCAGGGCTTCGCCAAGCCGGAGACCATGGAATGGAGCAGCGGGTGGAAGGGAAAATGTGTGGGCAAGTGTGTGTAGAAGAGAGAGCCCTCACCCTCCTTTTATAGGGGAGGCAGCCCAAGGGGGGGGGGGTGCGGCCAGCCATGGGTGCCCCCACCCCTTCCTCTCTTCATGTGAGTGGAAGCTCCACTCAAACCCACTCAAAAATCCCTTAATTTCCCACTTGGAAAATCCAAAGATTTTTCTTAAAATAAATAAATAAAACATTTTTATTTCTTTATTTATATTTGTTAATTCCATTAACAAACATTTGCATGCAGCACCTCGAACCATTTGTTAATTCTATTAACAACCTTTCGACGAAAAACCCCTTGAACTATTTCAATTTTCCCCGAAACAATTCCGGAGCTGCCCAAAATATTCTTTGGTATTCTGTATCCTCTCTAAACGCTTCATCGAACCTTAAGTGTGTCTCCCTACGGTTCGTGAATATTATAGACATGATCGAGACTCCTCTCCGATCAATAATCAACAGCGGGGTCTGGAAAACCGTGATGACTCCTATATATTCAACGACGACTCTCGTGATCATGTGAACCTTTCATCGTCGTAACGATTTCCCTTTGTCTCACGATATATTACTTGTCCGAGATCCGATCATCGGTATCCATTATACCTTGTTCGATCTCGTTATCCGACAAGTACTCTTTTCTCGTTCCCGTGATATAACATCCTTGTGATCATATCACTTGCTTGCAAGCAGTGTCGATGTGATATCACCGAGAGGGCCCTGAGTATCTATCCGTCATATTGGATGGACAAATCCCATTCTCAATCCATGAGCTTCAACCAACACTTTCCGAATATCCAATGCCACCTTTATAGTCACCCTTTTATGGTGTGACGTTTGATGTCATCAAAGTATTCTTTCGGTATTAGTGCTTAACATGATCTCATGGTCTAAGGAATAATGTTACTTCGAATGTAAGATATAACAACAAAACTAAATGACTTGATCGTATTGTTATACTTAGTTAGGGTTTAAGTTCATCATGTCATTCTCCTAATGACATGACCCCGTTATTAACAACATCCAATGTTCATGATCAGGAAACCTTGATCATCTGTTTAATCAACGAGCTAGTTAAAAGAGAGGCTTCACTAGGAACGTCTGTTTGGTTATTAATCACACATGTATCAACGTTTCCGGTTAATAGAATTCTAGCATGATAAATAAACATCTATCATAAACAAGGAATAATATATAATAAACACTTTATTATTGCCTCTCGGACATATTCCCTTCAATTTAGGATCAGAGGAGGCATTACAATGACTTTTCTTGCGATATAGGGCCCGTTTTAGATTTTCGCAGAGGGCCTCGGATATTTTCGGCCCGGCCCGGAATATCATAAGCAGAGCTGTTGTCTGCTTAGTCTTGTTTGTATGTTGTGTGTTATTTGTATTCACTCAGCCTCCAGAGGTCTATACCGAGTATCCCGTGGTTTGGCACTCGGCGAAACCAGACATACTCGGCGGCTTTGCGTTTTCGAGTAGTGTTAGGGAATACGTCATTGAAGAGAGCTTGATTGGCCTGGTCCCATAGGCTTCCTACATTTCAGGAGATTTTCAAGCGAGTGTTATGAACCGCCTATCAGGGGGTTTAGACTTCACTTGGCACTCTATTCCTCCACGTGGTAGATTGGGTGGCATTCTACTAGGCGTTAAAACTGACTCCTTTGATGTGTTAGCAAGGTCGGATGGTGATTTTCATATTAAATTACACCTCCGTAACCGTGCCAACAACTTCATATGGAGTTTAGTCGCTGTGTATGGTGCTGCCCAGGAGGAGTTTAAGGAGGCTTTTCTTTGTGAGCTGGTTAACTTGGCGAATAATAATCCACATCCAATTTTAATTGGAGGAGATTTTAATTTTCTAAGGTTTCCACACGAGAAAAGTCGGGGACGGTTTGACGGTCATTGGCCTTTCTATTTAACGCTGTCATTGATAGCTTGGATTGAGAGAGGTGTACATGACCGGACGACAGTTCACCTGGGCAAATAGTCTGCCAGAACCGACATACGAAAAACTAGATCGCGTAGTAGTGAGTACCGATTGGGAAGATAAGTTCCCATTGGTTACGGTACGCGCTCTAGAACGTATTGAGGCTCTGTTGGATCATGCTCCCCTTCTACTCTCAACTGGCACATCAAAACCAAAATGCCAGACACAGTTCAAGTTTGAACTAGGTTGGTTTTTACGTGATGGTTTTGATGAACTAGTTAAGAAAGTATGGACCAAACCGGTCTTAGATGATAACCCAATACGGAGATGGAATAATAAAATGCGCAATTTGCGTAAGTATCTCCATGGATGGGCGAGACATACGACCGGTTTGCTCAAGAAGGAAAAAGAGCGTCTTTGTTCCATTATTGATGAGTTAGATCGTCTCGCAGAAACTAGGTTGTTATCTTTGCAAAAGGTTGAACTTAAAAGTCAATCCAATGCGAAAGTAGAACAAATGTTGCGAGAAGAGGAACTCGATTGGTATCAGAGATCTAAGGCTCAATTCATTCTTGAAGGAGATTCGAATACGCGTTATTTCATAATGTTGCTAATGGCAGACATAGGAAAAAACGAATTCACTCTCTCCATCAAGATGAAGGTCTCATTGAGGGACAAGTATCTCAAGACCTATATCACAAAGTTCTATAAAGATTTGTTTGGGCCTCCCGAAGTAGTTAATATAACTATGGACGAGAACCGCACAGATGATATTCCTCAAGTATCCATAGAGGAAAATGCCTTTCTTAATGCTCCCTTCTCAGAAGAGGAGATCAAGAAGGCGATATTCCAAATGGAGCATAACAAGGCACCTGGTCCAGATGGTTGTCCGGCCGAGTTTTATCAGTATTTCTGGAGATCATTAAACATGATCTCATCGAAATGTTTGATTGCTTGCAGAGTGGACAACTGGAGCTGTATCGCTTTAACTTTGGGGAAATGGTTTTGTTACCTAAGGTTTTGAACACAGAAAAGATACAACAGTATCGACCAATCTGCCTTCTAAACGTTAGTTTCAAAATCTTTACGAAAGTTGCAACTATTAGTTGAATTCTATGGCAGATCATGTGGTAAAACCTACACAGACTGCATTTATGCAGGGTAGGAACATCCTTGATGGGTTCGTGACCTTACACGAAACCGTACATGCGCTGCACTCAAAAAAAATTAATGGGTAATTTTTAAAATAGACTTTGAAAAGGCATATGATAAGTGAATTGGGAGTTTCTCCAACAAACACTGAGAATGAAAGGATTCTCAGAAGAGTGGTGCGCTCTAATTCGCAGTTTTGTGGTTGGAGGTAGCGTGGCCATCAAAGTCAATGATGATGTTGGCCTATACTTCCAAACAAAAAAAGGCTTGAGACAAGGTGATCCGCTATCGCCCGTATTGTTTATTGTGGCTGCTATGTTAGCGATCATGATTGACCGAGCAAAGGAAATGGCCAAATTGAGGGAGTAATTCCACATCTGGTTGATGGGATTGTCTATTCTTCAATATGCAGATGATACAATTCTCTTTATGGAACATGATTTGGAGAAAGCGGCGAACCTGAAGTTAATTCTTTCGGTGTTCGAGCAACTATCCGGATTAAAAATTAATTTCCACAAGAGTGAATTGTTTTGTTTTGGCGAGGCCCAAGAAGCAGTTGCACAATACACCGAACTAATTCGGATGTGATCAAGGTCAATTCCCTATCAAGTATTTGGGAATACCAATACATTATAGGAGATGACTAATGCAAAATGGGTCCACGTTGAAGACCGTCTGTAAAAAAGGCTAGCTAGTTGGAAAGGAAAATTGTTGTCGCTTGGTGGTCGACTGGTACTCATATGGTACTGTATATGGTACTGTATATGATATCATTCTTCCAGTTACCTAAAGGATCTTGAAAAGATTGGATTATTTTCGATCAAGATTTTTTTGGCAAGGCGACAACGAGAAAAAGAAATATCGATTGGCTAGATGGGATGTAGTTTGTCGTCCACGGGATCAGGGGGTTGGCTATTCATGACCTACAAGTCAAGAATTCAGCCCTACTTGGTAAATGGATGTTCAAACTATTAACCGAGAAGGGGTCTGGCAAACCATCCTTAAACGTAAGTACATAGGCTCGAAAGAAATATCACAGGTTATGTGGAAACCAGGTGATTCACATTTTTGGGCTGGACTTATGGCCAACAAAAATAAATTTTTTCGCTATGGGGTATTTAAAATTAAGGATGGATCGCAGATACGGTTCTGGGAGGACAAATGGTTAGGTAATACCAACTCCGAGAACAGTATCCGTCTTTATACGATAGCGCGACATAAGGATGATACGCTGGCTACGGTCATGCAGACATCACCTCCTAATGTCACGTTTCGACGAGATTTAATCGGCCCTCGACTTCCGTCTTGGCAGGCTTTGGTGGATAGATTAACTATGGTTACTCTTACACCAGGCACGGATGAGTTTCGTTGGAAGATCACTAAGAACGGTTTGTTCTCGGTGGACTCCATGTACAGAGCTATGATCCAATCAGACTTGCTAGTCGATATTTTCAAAAATGTATGGCGTATGAAGGTACCGCTGAAGATTAAGATTTTTGTGAGGTATCTTCGTAAGGGAGTCATACTTACAAGAGATAATCTTGTCAAACGTAATTGGCATGGGAGCTCTAGGTGTGTTTCTTGTACTCACGATGAGACTATTAAACACCTATTCTTTGATTGCACGTTTGCGCGTTCTATATGGTCAGCTATCCAAATGGCTTCGAATCTTTATCAACCTACTTCCGTTGCGAACATATTCGGCAACTGGTTAAATGGGGTAGATAAACGTTTTAAGACTATTATTAGGGTAGGAGCGATTGCCGTTATTTGGTCGCTCTGGCTATGTAGAAATGACAAGATTTTCAATGATAAAAACTTTTCTCGTATGCAGATTCTATTCAGGAGCACAGGTATTCTCCGTTCGTGGTCCACATTACAGCGATGGGAGTTACGAGGCCTTTTTACGGAGGCATGTGCACGACTGGAGCAGGTGGCGAGAGATATTTTTATCCCACATGGATGGCCACTTGATCTACGGATAGCGGCTCCATAGAATCGACAATCTACATCGGTTGTTTTGTAGTATTGTCGCTCTGTTTATTTTCTGTTTCGGATTTCGGCTGTGCATTTCATGATGGAGAGGCCGATGTAATGCTTGAACTTTTTGAGTAATAAAGCCCTTTATCAAAAAATGTCGCGCTTAATTCATACGGCAGGTCCGCTTCATTCTGAGAGAGCAGAACCAAACAACCCAGGTATATATGTATCGCCATTGACTTGACAAAATGACAAGATGTGGTAGTTAGAAGAAACATATAATTATATATCAAGAGACCCCGCAAAAAAGAAATACTATATCAAGATGATGTCTACAGATGATGCTGGGCCCTCGGTGGCCACGAAGAAGTCGTCGTCGTCGAGGTGGAAGTTGTTGTGATGGTTGAATTCTTGCCGAAGAACTAAGTCTCAGGAGCCTCAGCCGCCGGCTATGATTCTGGCAGAGAACCTGCAGGAGCCGGCTGCAACGATCCCACGGATGGACTAGCTAGAGAGACTTCAGGCCTTGAGGCGACGGCTACCAGCTTACCACCGCCGCAGCAGCCCACAGCGACCAGTGCTGTGGATGGTTCCGGCGCCGACGAGGAGGGGGCCTTGACCAGCACAGCAATTGTTGCCACTCCAAAGCAGGCCACCGTTTTGTCGGCCTCAGCACCTGTTGGCACCATCGCCGATGTGGCGCCTATGAGCTTCAAGATGCTCGCGCGTCTAAAGAGCGGGAGGAAAAGAGATTGTAACATCCCAAGTCTGAAAAATAGCCTTTAGAATGTTTTGCTCTCTGTTATTTTATGTTTTGCATCATGGCATCATGTTGATTGCAATTGTTTTGTTTGTTTTCCATTTGTTTTCCACTGTTTTCATTTGTTTTCCAACTGTTTACAGTTGTTTTCCTTTGTTTTCTATTTGAATTCCAAACCAAAATTCAAACCCTTTGTTTCATCCTTGTGATGTTACAATTTCCAAAATGTTATTTCAAATAAAAACAACCAAATTGTTTTCTTTTCTTCCATAATGTTCATCTATGAAATTGTTGGTTTTATTCAATCAATTAAATCCCAAATCACTTTCAATTTCAAATCAATGCATCAAGCAGAACCAATTTGAACTTATGAATTTAATCAACTAATTTAATCAAATTGAATCTTAGGGTCACCCTAATAAAAACATGGTTTTTCATCAATAATATTTAATTATCAAATTACCCAAATTTCAAACCAATTCTCAAATCAAACCTTTTGAAACCTAAGTTCACCACCCTATTTGTAATCTTTAATCACCTTAAATCTTAGGGGTAAACCCTATAAAAATGTTTGTTTTCAATAAGGTTTAATTCATATTAAAAATCCTTTCAAATATTGGTTTAATTAACAAACAACAATTAAATTTGTAAACCTTGGAAAACAAAAGCTAGTTTTGGGTTGCTAATTGAAAATAGAACTAACCATATTCTTTTACCAAAACTTTTATTTAACTTGGAAACTCTCCTTTTCCTTCCATTTGTTTTTCAGCAAAAAAAAATAATAAAAAACAGAAAACAGGAAAATAAAGAGAGAGAGAGAGGAGCACAGCAGCCCAAGCCCATCCATTTTCTTGGCCCAGTACCCCTTCAGCTCTGTTGTCGTCTTCCTCCCAGCGCACGTCAGCTCTGTACGATCTCCTCCCTGGCCACAAGATCATCTCCTCCCCTCACCGATTGCTTGCCGTACCAGAGCCTTTCTGCCCTTAAAAACCACCACCGATCCCTCTGCTTCCAGCCTAGACCTAGAACCCTAGCTAGTTTCCCTTCCCCTCGCCGCCATTCTCCTCTCTGCTAAGCCCTTTCTCCCTGTATCTCTCTATGCTGAACCTGAGGCTCCCACCTAGAACCCCACCTTCCTCCACTAGCGCAGGTAGCCACCTTCACCTCGAGGGGCTCCGCTCCCCGGGAATGGAAACGGCGCAGCCCCTGGAGTCGCCCCGTCCCCTCGGTGCTTGCCGGGAGGCACCGTGGAAGGCGCGCCATCGCCGGGGAGAAGCCGCCGCTACCTGCCTGTCGACAGTCGTCATCGACTGACAACGCGAGGTGAGCCGCTGCTCCTTCCCTCTCCCTCCCGATCTGTCCGCACCACACACTCCCTGGCATGTCACGCACGTCCCTCGTTTGTCCATGCCTCCGATCTCCCAGGATCGCCGCCGGTCGAATCACCGTGAGGTTCTGTCCGTCGAACGCTGTCTGTATCTTTTGGTCAGGTTCAGAAACGGCAGAACTGAATCAAGGTTCAGTTAACCTCAGTTGCAAGGATATCTTCCAACGCGCCCTACATCTGTCACGATTCGATGTTAGCCGCACTGGTAGAGAGCCTGTGCGCGCAGCGAGGCGTCCCGGGGTCGAATCCCCGCGGGCGCACCCCAATTTTTGGGATTTTCTCTCCCCCGCACCTGGCCCCACCTGTAAGCCCCTATGGTTGACAGCTGTACTGCCACGCGCGCGCGCACGCCCCGCGTAGGCCCGCGGCCCCACTGGCAGTGGCTGTGGGTGGAAACCCACGCGGTAACAAATTGTTAACTCCTTTTTCTGTTATTTCATAAACCAATTAAAAGGCAGAATTAAACAACCAAACTAAATCTTTAATATCTTTTAATATATAACTCTAAAAAATAAAAGTTGTATATGTTTCCTGTTCAAAATTTAACAATCTTTCCAAATAACTTATTTGTGTTCTGTTTTGAATTTTCCAAATACTTTAAAATTCAAATTTGAATAATTCAAATGTAATTTGAAATAATTCATAACTAATTCATACTAATTCCAAATAATGCAAATAAAATATTTTTCCATACCATTTGAATAACCTATTCAAATATAATTTTTGTTTCCTGGTTTGAATAATTTAAATTGCCTAAACATTTTAATTCTTGTTTAATTCAATTAAAACTTGTTTAATATTGTTTAATTCATAGTTAAATAATCCTAAGTCCAATTTCAAAATGTGAAACATGTAATCCAACTAAAATTTGATGTTCTTTTCAAATATAAATTTTGTTAATGGTTTTGCACACTTTAACTTGATGAAAACAACAATTGGTTGTGTGACATCTTTAAGTAACCAAATTTTCCAAACTTAATCAATGATTTCCAAAACTTGTTCCAATCCTTTTTCCCTTGCATCTATCATTGTTATTTGTTGTTATTTTGTTGTTATCATCATGCATGCATCATGTTTAACCACTTACACTTGTTAATCAAATGTAGATCATTGTTTCAACCTTAACCATTTGCATCCATATGCAATTCACATTGCATATGGGTCCAATTAAATTGTGTTATCTTTCCAAGTAGTTTATTCTGATGCATCTATTAACATGACATGCATCGTCCCATGTTGGTGCACCTTTGCCATGATAATGATTGCTTATCTTTCTGCAATGTTTGCTTGCTTCTTCCCGGATAAACGACGACGTTGAGACCGACGATACTTACGACATCCCTTCTAAGGATTTAGCTCAGTACCAGGCTACTGGGTTTTGCAGGCAAGTTATCACTCACATGAACCACTGTGAATAAGGCACTGGAACAGCACAACTACCACTTCACGGCAGCATCAAGCTCTGGTCTACGTGCCCCTGTATTCAGAACTGAAGTGGACAGTGATGCATGGCCAAGTCAACATAGAAAGCACACGTATGAAGTGTCCGTATACTAATCGATTATATTCGAGGCAACAATATCGAGCCAAATCTCATAAAGACTTAGTTTATTCCCAAATCGACAGCACAAACACACCCAAAACCGAAGCTAAAAATGAAACCCCTCAGAGACTCCAAGAGCTCCGTTTTAGAAATAGTAGTAGAACTTTGTCAACTCCAAGAGCTTAGGTGGCAAGCGAAGTGGGTCCAGATGAAGAAATCACCGCTGAATTGGGCAGTTGTGATAATTAACAGAGAACTGTCAAAGGGATTTACTCGAAAAAAAATGCAGGTGGCATATATGAAAGACCTGATACCCAGGCAGGCAGGCAATACTATATTATATGGAAACTGCCATGTCCCAAACTAAATATGAGACAGTGGCTTCAAGTAACTAAATATTCTGCACAATACGATCAATCCAGTATTCGGTTGCCATGATAAAAGGACCAACACTTCTTGAAGCTGAATCAAGTGAAAACACATAATAACTACTTTTTTAGCAAATACATAATAACTACTTAATTTTGCAGATTACTAAGTGACATAGTACTGGTTTATTAAGATGTCACATACACAATGTGTTCCAGAGGATATGCAAGAATTGCTAGTGGAAATATTTCATGCATTCATGAGTGTGTCACTTGTAAATCTAGTTCTGAGAATCACTCAATGGTACCTCTGACTACATTGGTTCCTGAAATCGTGTAGCCCTCAAACTTCATGATAATTCCTTGTCGCTGACACATGTACGGAGTGGTGGCATTACAAAACATGTGTGCATTGTTTTTTGTGACTACATATGGGCCAGAAAATCTACAATTTTTGCAATCAGAGAATACCAGAAACCTGTCGGAGTCATGGAACTTTCTTTCAGTATGAATCAACGGTACCAAAGACATTAACAAATGAATATGAAAACCTAGGTAAAGCAATGTCACATCCTCACTCGAAGTTTGAGCAGAAGAGCAGACAAGGACTAGTCCGTTTGTCACTGACCTCCACTGGACGCCAAAGGGCAGGACGAACCCGCATCCGTCGTGCCATCGGCGGTGTCTCACCCTTCTTCCACGCGCTGAGGGGCTGCCCTCTTCCGATGCAGCACCCCCGTGGCGCCTCTGCTTGTGCGGCGGCGCTTGGAGGGGAGGTGCGACGGCAATTGGGGTGGAGCTGTTCTGGACATCTTTCCATAGCGGGCTCTCCCTCCCGGAGGCGGCTTCCACGGTGGTACCCTCCTCGATCTTCCCGCGCGGCTCCCCTCACCCATTCCTGGCCACCCGGTCGCCGCAAGGTCGACCTTGTCACTGGCGACGACGGTGGAGTGTAGTCACTGACGGGAAACGAGTGATGATGGGATCGGGATGGACCGACTGGGTGTACAAATTTTGATCTCCCCCTGTTGAATCTGGAAATTCTTTTCTGGGACATTCTTTCTTCCTCTACCGAGTTTACCCTTGGTGGAAAAAATATTTACGGCTCGATGCACAAATATTGATCCATTTCAGCCATTAGATCTAGGGACTACGTGCGTTGCATGGATAACAAAGGTCATGTAATAATAATAACGTGGGCATTGCAGATAATAATAATAAAGCATCCAAGTTCTAGGTTAACCATAGGCATGTGTTCCAATATAGTCGTACGTGCTCGCAATGAGAAACTTGCACAACATCTTTTGTCCTACCAGCCCGTGGCAGCGGGGCCTCTAGGGAAACTACTGATAATTAAGTTGCTCCTTTTTATAAAGCACCGGAGCAAAGCATTAACACTCCGTGAACAACTGTGATCCTCACATCACAGCCATCCCCTCCGGTTGTCCCAATTTCTGTCATTTTGGATCCTCGGGTTCCGGACAACAATATGTGTAAACAACTTGCAGGTATAATCAAGAAATATAAATATACTCATGAAACGATAACATATTAAAATCTGAAATCATGGCACTCGGGCACTAGTGACAAGCATTAAGCAAAACAAGTTGCAACAACGGTAGAAAACACTAATATTGGATACAATGCACTATGCTCTCACAATCTGTCATTATTATATGATCAATCTCATCCAATCCCTTACATCCCTCTCAGACTACATCGGTGTTTACTCACACATGGACGGGGGAATCATGGATGGTTGATGGAGAACGAGTGGCGGTGTCAATGGCGATGATCTCCTTCGAATCCCCGTCCCGACAGGGTGGCAGAACAGGAACTTCTGATCCCCGAATTGAGTTTCGGGGTGGGCGGCGCTTTGTTTGTTTCTGTGGAATATGACGAACCCCCTCGCGTTTTTGGTTTACGAGGCATATGTAGTTGAAAGGGGAGCCCGAGGGGGTGGAGGTGGCCTCTACACCACCTGGCGGCGCGGCCTTGGGGGGCACCCAGGGGTGGTCTGGGCCCCTCCTGGCCCCCCTCCAGGTTTCCTTGTGGCTCCCTGGGTCTTCTGGTGATATAACCCCAATAGGGTCTTTTCTGGGCATTTTGCCGAAAGTTGATTTTTCTGCATAAAAACAAGACACCAAAATAATTTTGCTGAAAAATAATGTTAGTCCGTGTTAGTGGTATCAAAAACTCCCAAGTTTAGTGTAAACCATAAGAAAGTGTTCGGAAAAGGGATACGTTTTGGACGTATCAATTCCCCCCCCCCCCCCCAAGGTTAGCTTATTGCTTGTACTCAAACAATTCAGTGACAATTGAGTGAGATAAAAAAATTACGAACACATTTGTTTCATACGATGGAAATATACTCGCTATATGATCAAGTTCTTATGTAATTCATAATAATATGCATGTAAGATAAAAGTCACGTAGCAGATATGCAAACTATGAAGGGATACCAACAAACTAATGATAGACAACACAAAGTATGTCCATATGCGAGATTGCAATGCTCATAATAGGGTATGATAAAAGTATAATCGCTTGCCCTTAATAATGGAGCAAAACATAAATGCTAGGGCACCTCTGAAGTTCAAATGAAGACTGATGCGCGCGATACACACATGTTTGTTGGAGACCCCAAGAGGAGGATGTGATGAGCACAGCGGTAGGTATTTCCCCTTGGTTAGAAACCAAGGTTATCAATCCAGTAGAGAAAGAGGACATTCGAAAGGTTGATGCCACTGACGGTGGTGCTGGCGCTTCACCGGTGTCAGCAACAACGTGGAACCTGCACACAACACAACCAAAATACTTCCGGGATGCTTCCGGGGAAATAGGGCACTATAAATGATTCGATTTGGTGTTGACATGGATCCCGATGGCACTATAAATGTGGGATGATTTTTTATATATTCAATTGATATGTCAAATATTATGTCATATACATTAAAATTATGTACTACTCCCTCATTTCCGTTAAGAGTGTCCTGAAAATAAACACACCAGGTACAAACCTATATTAACACTAGTGACAGTTATTTATGGGGGAACGTAGCATAGAAAACAAAAATTTCCTACACGTGATAGACCCGAATGGCCAAGATCTAATCTATGAGATGAAAAGCAACGGGGAGAAAGAGAGTCTTGAGATAACATACCCTCGAAGACTCAAAGTGGTACGAGAAAAGATCTCGTGGTTGGCGTAGTCGTTCTCACCCGATCCCGAGCGAGAAGAAGAGCACCGCAATCCGGCGGTGCCTCCGTAATCGGTCACACGTTCAGCTCGATGAAGACTTCGTTCCCTCGTTCCAGAGGGTTGCGGAAGTAGAGGATCCCTCCGGAATTTCAGCAGCACGACGGCGTGGTGGTGGTGAAGAATCCCACGGTCAGGGCTTCGCCAAGCCGGAGACCATGGAATGGAGCCGGTGGAAGGGAAAATGTGTGGGCAAGTGTGTGTAGAAGAGAGAGCCCTCACCCTCCTTTTATAGGGGAGGGGGAGGCAGCCCAAGGGGGGGTGCGGCCAGCAATGGGTGCCCCCACCCCTTCCTCTCTTCATGTGAGTGGAAGCTCCACTCAAACCCACTAAAAAATCCCTTAATTTCCCACTTGGAAAATCCAAAGGTTTTTCTTAAAATAAATAAATAAAACATTTTTATTTCTTTATTTATATTTGTTAATTCCATTAACAAACATTTTCATGCAGCACCTCGAACCATTTGTTAATTCTATTAACAACCGTTCGACGAAAAACCCCTTGAACTATTTCAATTTTCCCCGAAACAATTCCGGAGCTGCCCAAAATATTCTTCGGTATTCCGTATCCTCTCTAAACGCTTCATCGAACCTTAAGTGTGTCTCCCTACGGTTCGTGAATATTATAGACATGATCGAGACTCTCTCTCCGATCAATAATCAACAGCGGGGTCTGGAAAACCGTGATGACTCCTATATATTCAACGATGACTCTCGTGATCGTGTGAACCTTTCAACGTTGTAACGATTTCCCTTTGTCTCACGATATATTACTTGTCCGAGATACGATCATCGGTATCCATTATACCTTGTTCGATCTCGTTATCCGACAAGTACTCTTTTTCTCGTTCCCGTGATATAACATCCTTGTGATCATATCACTTGCTTGCAAGCGGTGTCGATGTGATATCACCGAGAGGGCCCTGAGTATATCTATCCGTCATATTGGATGGACAAATCCCATTCTCGATCCATGAGCTTCACCAACACTTTCCGAATATCCAATGCCACCTTTATAGTCACCCTTTTACGGTGTCATCAAAGTATTTTTCGGTATTAGTGATTAACATGATCTCATGGTCTAAAGAATAATGTTACTTCGAATGTAAGATATAACAACAAAACTAAATGACTTGATCGTATTGTTATACTTATTAGGGTTTAAGTTCATCATGTCATTCTCCTAATGACATGACCCCGTTATTAACAACATCCAATGTTCATGATCAGGAAAACCTGATCATCTTTTTAATCAACGAGCTAGTTAACAGAGAGGCTTCACTAGGAACGTCTGTTTGTTTATTAATCACACATGTATCAACATTTCCGGTTAATACAATTCTAGCATGAGAAATAAACATCTATCATAAACAAGGAATAAGATATAATAAACACTTTATTATTGCCTCTCGGCATATTCCCTTCAGTCTCCCACTTGCACTAGGGGCAATAATCTATATTACATAGTGATGAATCTAACACCCATTGAGTTCTGTGTTGATCATGTTTTGCCTTTGAGAGAGTTTTAGTCAACGATCTACCACATTCAGATCCGTATGTACTTTGCAAATCTTCACATCTCCATCTGCGACATGCTCACGGATGGAGTGAAAACGCGCTTGATATGCTTGGAATTCTTGTGAGACCTTGGTTCCTTAGCATTGGCTATGGCACCATTGTTGTCACAATAGATAACCATTGGATCCAACGCACTCGGAACCACGCCTAGTTCGGATATGAACTCCTTCATCCAAACTGCTTCCTGTGTTGCCTCCGAGGCAGCAACATATTCCGCTTCTGTTGATGATCCCGCCACCACGGATTGCTTGGAACTCCTCCAGCTTACAGCTCCTCCATTCATAATAAATACGTACCCGGACTGAGACTTAGAGTCATCCGGATCAGTGTCGAAGCTAGCACCGACGTAACATCTTGCGACGAGCTCTTCTTCACCGCCATATACGAGAAACATATCCTTAGTTCTTCTCAAGTAATTTAGGATATTCTTGACCGCAGTCCAGTGTTCCAAACCTGGATTGGATTGGTACTACTAGTCAAAGTAATAGCATGTGCCACATCCGGTCTTGTACATAGCATAGCATACATGATAGAACCTATGGCTGAAGCATAGGGAGTCTTATTCATCTTTTCTCTATCTTCTGATGTAGCTGGACATTGAGTCTTACTCAACGTCTTGCCTTGCAACATAGGTAGGAACCCTTTCCTATATCTTCCATTTTGAACTTCTTCAAAATCTGTCAAGGTATGTACTTTGCGAAAGTCCATTAAGCGTCTTGATCTATCCCTGTAGATTTTGATGCCCAATATATAAGCTGCTTCATCGAGGTCTTTCATCGAAAAACTATTGTTCAAATAACCTTTTACGCTTTTTAAAAGTTCTATATCATTTCCAATCAACAATATGTCATCCACATATAGTACCAGAAATGCTACAGAGCCCACTCACTTTCTGTAAATACAAGCTTCTCCGTATTTGGACAAATCCAAAAACCTTTGATCACTTATCAAAACGGAGGTTCCAACTTCGGGATGCTTGCTTCAGTCCATAAATGGAAAGTTGAAGCTTACACACCTTGTCAGCATCCTTAGGATCAACAGAACCTTTGGGTTGCATCATATATAACTCTTCCTCAATGTCACCATTAAGGAACGCTGTTTTGACATCCATCTGCCATATTTCATAATCGAAAAATGCAGCAACTGCTAACATAATCCTAACTGACTTAAGCATCGCTACTGGTGAGAAAGTCCATCATAGTCAACTCCTTGATTTGTCGGAAACCTTTTGCGACAAGTCGAGCTTTATAGACGGTCACATTACCATCAGCGTCAGTTTTCCTTTTAAATATCCATTTGTTCTCAACGGCCTTGCGGTCATTGGGTAAATCCACCAAAGTCCAAACTTGGTTTTCGTACATGGATCCTATTTCGGATTTCATGGCTTCAAGCCATTTGTTAGAATCTGGGCTCATCATCGCTTCCTCATATGTCGCAGGGTTCATCACCTCCATCTACCATGAAGTTTAATACGGGATCTCCGTACAGTTCAGGAGCTGTACGTTCCCTAGTTGACCTGCGAGGTGCGGTAGTTTCCTCTACGGAGTTTCATGATCTAGATCATTATCTCTCTCTTCAACTGACGGGGTCAGCTCCGGAACAACTTCCGGCGCTGCGCTACTCGCCATTCCAAGAAGAGAAGGTTCAATAACCTCGTCGAGTTCTACCTTCCTACTATTCACACCTTTCGAGAGAATCTCCTTCTCCAAAAAGGATCCATTCTTGGCAATGAAAATCTTGCCTTCGGATCTGTGATAGAAGGTGTACCCTATTGTTTCTTTAGGGTATCCTATGAAGACGCATTTTTCCGCTTTGGGTTCGATTTTATCGGGTTGAAGCTTCTTCACATAAACATCGCATCCCCAAACTTTTAGAAATGACAGCTTAGGTTTGTTTCCAAACCATAATTCATACGGTGTCGTTTCAACGGATTTAGATGGTGCCCTATTTAAAGTGAATGCAGCGGTCTCTAGTGCATAACCCCAAAATGATAGTGGCAAATCTGTAAGAGACATCATAGATCGAACCATATCTAATAAAGTATGATTACGACGTTCGGAAACACCATTACGCTGTGGTGTTCCGGCAGGTGTGAGTTGTGAAACTATTCCACATTGTTTCATATGCATGCCAAATTCGTAACTTAGATATTCACCTCCACTATCAGACCGTAGAAATTTAATCTTTCTGTTACGATGATTTTCAACTTCACACTGAAATTCTTTGAACTTTTCAAACGTTTCAGATTTGTGTTTCATTGAGTAAATATACCCATATCTACTCAAATCATCTGTGAAAGTGACAAATAACGATATCCACCGCGCGCCGATACACTCATTGGTCCACATACATCAGTATGTATGATTTCCAACAAGTCTGTCGCCCGTTCCATAGATCCAGAAAACGGGGTTCTAGTCATCCTGCCCATAAGGCATGGTTCACATGTTTCAAATGATTCATAATCAAGTGATTCTAAGAGTCCATCAGAATGGAGCTTCTTCATGCGTTTAACACCAATATGACCTAAGCGACAATGCCACAAATAAGTAGCAATATCATCATTTAACTTAATTCTTTTGGCATTCACATTATAAATATGTGTATCAACATTATCAAGATTCAAAAGAAATAAACCATTCTTCTCAGGTGCATGACCATAAAAGATATTATTCATATAAATCGAACAACCATTGTTCTCGGACTTAAAGGAATAACCGTCCCGCATTAAGCAAGATCCAGAAACGATATTCATGCTTAATGCGGGCACCAAATAACATTTATTGAGGTTTATAACTAATCCCGATGGTAGACGTAGAGGTAGCGTCCCGACGGCGATCACATCAACTCTTGATCCATTGCCGACGCGCATCGTCACCTCATCCTTTGCTAGTGGTCGCTTATTCTGCAGCTCCTGTTTCGAGTTACATATGTGAGCAACCGAACCAGTATCAAATACCCAGGTGCTACTGCGAGTACTAGTAAGGTACACATCAATAACAAGTATATCATATATACCTTTGTTCACTTTGCCGGCCTTCTTATCTGCCAGATACTTGGGGCAATTGCGCTTCCAGTGGCCAGTACCCTTGCAATAGAAACACTCAGTCTCAGGCTTAGGGCCATGCCTGGTTTTCTTCTCAGTAGTAGCAACAGATTTGCCACCCTTCTTGAAGTTTACCCTTGGCTTGCCTTTCTTGCCTTTCTTGAAACTAGTGGTCTTATTGATCATCAACACTTGATGTTCTTTCTTGATCTCCACTTCAGCAGTTTTAAGCATCGAGAGAAGCTCAGGAAGAGACTTCTTCATGCTCTGCATATTATAGTTCATCACGAAGTTCTTGTAACTAGGTGGCAGAGATTGGAGAACACGATGTATCCCTAGCTCAATGGGAATCGATATTCCCAAGGCTATGAGCTTATCAGCGTACGCAGACATTTTGAGTACGTGCTCACTAACGAGCTGTTCTCTTCCATCATGCAGCTAAAGAACTTTTCTGAAGCGTCATAACTCTCAACTACGGCATGGGTATCGAAAATCTTTTTCAATTCTCCCATTGTGGCATAAGCAGTGCTGTTCTCGAAACGTTTTCGTAGCTCTGGCTCTAATCCATAGAGGATGCCGTAGTGAACTATACTGTGGTCTTCTTGTTGAGTCAGATAAACATTTTTATCCTCATCAGAAGCATCATCAGCGGGTTGGTCACCTAGAGGTGCATCAAGCACATAGAGCTTCTTGCAAGCGGTGAGGAGAATCCTCAGGTTAAGTGCCCAGTTGGTAAAGTTGCTTCCATTGTTCGCTAATTTCTCTTTCTCCATGAACATATTGAAATTGAAGGTAGGTGGTGCCATGATCTACAACATATTTGCAAAGACTATTTAGACTATGTTTATGATAAATTAAGTTCAAGTTAATTCTATAATTATCCCATGAACTCCCACTCAAAAGCAACATCCCTCTTAGTTGTCTTTAGTGATTACACGAACCAAATTCACTACACCGAAACCGATCATCACGTGAGACGGTGCAGTTGCAAAGGTGAACATCAACATGTTCATCATATCATTCATATGACTCATGCTTTACCTTTCGGTTACGTGTTCCGAGGCCATGTCTGTACATGCTAGGCTCGCCAAGTAGAACCGTTGTATTGCATGTGTTTCAAGGCCATGTCTGTACATGCTAGGCTTGAAAACACCCGTTGTATGCGAACATTGAGTCTATCACACCCGATCATCACGTGGTGTCTCGAAACGACGAACTTTCTTAATGGTGCATACTTAAGGAAGAATACATTATTATCTTGATATTAAGTGAGAGGGATCAACTTATAATGCTACCGTCGCGATCTAAGCAAAATAAGATGCATAAAAGGATAAACATCACATGCATGGATAATGTGATATGATATGGTCCTTCTTGCACTTGATCTCCATCTTGTGCATCATGGTATGATCTCCATCATTGCACCGGCGTGGCACCAAGGTCCGTGGCACCTCCATCTTGATTGTCCATTACAATCATATCACATGGATATGACATACAACACGCAGGCCTTAAAATAAGACAACCATATGGCTCCAGCCGGTATGTCAATAATTTACAAAAGATATCATCTCATACATAACGTTTGTAACATTGACCATATCACATCACATGCCCTGCAAAAACAAGTTAGACGCCTCTAATTTATTTTTGCATGTTTTACGTGGCTTTGGGCTTACGAGGATAGAACCGTTCATACCTACGTACAAGAACCACAACGTTGATAAAACATATTTTTAACAACCCTTTGTAGATTAGATCTTAACTATAGTAGGAGAAACGGACACCCCCTTAGTCACATGTGAGACAATTCTCGCGTACATAGTACACGTAAACTTAGTCCGGGGCAGCTTCATCCTACTATGCCACTAAGATCATAAAATACTCAAAGAGACAAAAACATGATCATCAACGCCCACATACTCCTATGTGTTCTACCTGTACAATTCATCTACGCATAGATCCGGCTCTGATACCACTGAAGGGGAACGTAGCATAGAAAACAAAAATTTTCCTACACGCGATAGACCCGAATGGCCAAGATCTAATCTATGAGATGAAAAGCAACGAGGAGAAAGAGAGTCTTGAGATAACATACCCTCGAAGACTCAAAGTGGTACGAGAAAAGATCTCGTGGTTGGCGTAGTGGTTCTCACGCCGATCCCGAGCGAGAAGAAGAGCACCGCAATCCGGCGGTGCCTCCGTAATCGGTAACACGTTCAGCTCGATGAAGACTTCCGTTCCCTCGTTTCAGCGGGTTGCGGAAGTAGAGGATCCCTCCGGAATTCCAGCAGCACGACGGCGTGGTGGTGGTGAAGAATCCCACGGTCAGGGCTTCGCCAAGCCGGAGACCATGGAATGGAGCAGCGGGTGGAAGGGAAATGTGTGGGCAAGTGTGTGTAGAAGAGAGAGCCCTCACCCTCCTTTTATAGGGGAGGGGGAGGCAGCCCAAGGGGGGGGGTGCGGCCAGCCATGGGTGCCCCCACCCCTTCCTCTCTTCATGTGAGTGGAAGCTCCACTCAAACCCACACAAAAATCCCTTAATTTCCCACTTGGAAAATCCAAAGGTTTTTCTTAAAATAAATAAATAAAACATTTTTATTTCTTTATTTATATTTGTTAATTCCATTAACAAACATTTGCATGCAGCACCTCGAACCATTTGTTAATTCTATTAACAACCTTTCGACGAAAAACCCCTTGAACTATTTCAATTTTCCCCGAAACAATTCCGGAGCTGCCCAAAATATTCTTTGGTATTCTGTATCCTCTCTAAACGCTTCATCGAACCTTAAGTGTGTCTCCCTACGGTTCGTGAATATTATAGACATGATCGAGACTCCTCTCCGATCAATAATCAACAGCGGGGTCTGGAAAACCGTGATGACTCCTATATATTCAACGATGACTCTCGTGATCGTGTGAACCTTTCAACGTCCTAACGATTTCCCTTTGTCTCACGATATATTACTTGTCCGAGATCTGATCATCGGTATCCATTATACCTTGTTCGATCTCGTTATCCGACAAGTACACTTTTCTCGTTCCCGTGATATAACATCCTTGTGATCATATCACTTGCTTGCAAGCAGTGTCGATGTGATATCACCGAGAGGGCCCTGAGTATATCTATCCGTCATATTGGATGGACAAATCCCATTCTCAATCCATGAGCTTCAACCAACACTTTCCGAATATCCAATGCCACCTTTATAGTCACCCTTTTATGGTGTGACGTTTGATGTCATCAAAGTATTCTTTCGGTATTAGTGCTTAACATGATCTCATGGTCTAAGGAATAATGTTACTTCGAATGTAAGATATAACAACAAAACTAAATGACTTGATCGTATTGTTATACTTAGTTAGGGTTTAAGTTCATCATGTCATTCTCCTAATGACATGACCCCGTTATTAACAACATCCAATGTTCATGATCAGGAAACCTTGATCATCTGTTTAATCAACGAGCTAGTTAAAAGAGAGGCTTCACTAGGAACGTCTGTTTGTTTATTAATCACACATGTATCAACGTTTCCGGTTAATACAATTCTAGCATGATAAATAAACATCTATCATAAACAAGGAATAATATATAATAAACACTTTATTATTGCCTCTCGGACATATTCCCTTCAATTTAGGATCAGAGGAGGCATTACAATGACTTTTCTTGCGATATAGGGCCCGTTTTAGATTTTCGCAGAGGGCCTCGGATATTTTCGGCCCGGCCCGGAATATCATAAGCAGAGCTGTTGTCTGCTTAGTCTTGTTTGTATGTTGTGTGTTATTTGTATTCACTCAGCCTCCAGAGGTCTATACCGAGTATCCCGTGGTTTGGCACTCGGCGAAACCAGACATACTCGGCGGCTTTGCGTTTTCGAGTAGTGTTAGGGAATACGTCATTGAAGAGAGCTTGATGGGCCTGGTCCCATAGGCTTCCTACATTTCAGGAAATTTGGGCTTTTCGCGTGTCAGCACTCTATACTCCCGAACTACCCAAAGAAAAATCGTCGCTGCTCAGGAAAGGATCGATGATCTTGGCGGTCCGCAGGAGCTGCACGTCCTCCTCCGTGCAGGCCATCTGCGACATGAAGAAGCAGTAGGCCGTGACGGGCCTGTTCACCATCTTGCTGTGCTCCTCCAGCGCCATGAGGTTGCGCAGGAGAGGGATGGAGAGCCTGCCTCCATGGAGCTTCACGTCGAGGATGGTCCACACCGTGTTGGCGTCGAACGCCAGGGGCTTGAACCGCAGGTTGGCGTACCTACGGTACTCCGTCGCCCGTCGCCACCGTCCAATTTGGGAGGGCGGCGTGTAGGTGTAGCAGCAGCCCCCTGGAGCGAGTGGCTCAGCAGGCCGTGACCGCGGGTCGATCGAAGTAGGAGTACACCAGGTGCAGAAGGTGGTCGGACGTCGACGGCGCCTCCCTCCTTGTCTTGCTAATGTAGAGCTGATCCTTGAGCAGGTTCTGGACGCCTCCGGCGATGAGCGTTGTTAGCTGAATAATCTTGTCAGTAGCCGTTTGAGTAGCCTAGGATTCTGTCAGTTAGTTGGTTAGGCGTGCGTCCGCGAGCTGTGCGTCGCATGCAAATAGTTGGACTTAGACGCGGTCTTGGCGTTCGTGGGATGGCACGAACCTGTAAGCTAGGATCTAGCGCTAAGATAGGATCATCACTCAGTATAAATAAACGAAGAGAAAAACCCTGAAAAGTTGCAAGTTTTACGCAACGCAAACGACTTGTCTTGTTCTCTGTCAGTTTCACACCAATTTCAGAGAGCAGACTCCAACAAGCGTCAGGGCGGTGTGTGGTGCATCTGCGTACAGCAACTTGTGGATGTCTTGAATGATGGACAGAGGAAGCTAGTTCTCCAGGAGGTACAGGATGTCCCGCTTCACCGCGTTGTCGCCGCTGGAGGACTCGGCCCGGCTCTTGTTACTGCTCGCCTGCTTACTCGGGTACTCCACAAAGACGCTAAGCAGATAGCACCCATCACGCAGCAGCATGCTGTAGAACTTGTCCGGGCCGGGGTCTTCGGCAAGGTCGGAGTAAGTATTCTCTCGGTGTCGGATTCGCTTGGGCACTCATCAGTCCCTTTTTGGGATCCGAGAGAGAGATCAACCCCGCGTCGATGTTGTAGATCCTCGACGGCACGCTTCTTCTTTCCGGTCGACTCCCACGAATCTTTGTCTTCATGGTAAGAGCCGATCGGCGTGAATAGCTCACCCGCGACGCGTCGGAGTTCCCCACGGACCTTGGGGATCTCCTCCCTGCTCTCTCTATATATACGTGTAAAAAAAGCTATCGAATATACATAGGATGAAATCTAACTAGCCGCGAGTACATTTTACTTCAAATACATACCTTTCTCCATAGCCACGGGGACTGCTAGTCTGCCAGTTGAAAGCGACGTACGATCCCTTTCTTAATTTGATGGATCCTCGCTACTGGTGTGGCTCTTGCTACCTACGTTAGCTCTCTATATATACACATCCCGTGGTATATACACATACCATTCTCTTCACTCCTTTTGCCCCTGATTTATCAGTTAAGGAAAGTTCATAAGTGTGTAAACAAAAGATAAGAAGGATGATCTACTAACCCTAGTAGAATGGACGTCCTTCATGGGAGCTGCTCTGGTAAAGTCTAGTTAACTTGTGACTTAATGTATTGTCTATTTGCTCATTCGTTGACACATACATACACCTCTCTAAAAATTGTTTTCAATACCTCTGTTTATCAAATAAAAATCTCTAGCACATGAGTAATCCTTGCTTCCCTCTGCGAAGGGCCTTTCTTTTACTTTTATGTTGAGTCTTCATCTTCTAACTTTATGCACCAATTAATAGAGCATAGTTGTCATTCTGAGTATAATGTTTATCAGTCCCAAAATTTATTATTGAATGATTCATTATTTTTTTATTACTTGTTCTCAAATTATTTGTATCTAGCCACCACTTGAACTTTGAAGGTTTTCTGGCATTTATGCTTTGCTATCCTTTTAAGGACAAGCTAAATGCCACTTTGCTATGTTTTCTTTATGCTCGAAACAAGCATATACCTTTAAGTGCATTATTATTCATGATCTTTTGTTTGTGTTACTTTTCTGTTGCAACATAGTTGCGAAGTTGCATTGTTATAATTATACCTATCATGTCTATGTTTAGAGTACTTTGATCTCAACTTACAATGCTTTTACAATAATGTTGATCAAGATTGTGTTGGTAGCATGTCACCTCAGAAATTATTTTGTTGTTATCGTTTTACCTACTCGAGGACGAGTAGAACTAATCTCGGGGATGCTTGATACGTCTCCAACGTATCTATCATTTCTGATGTTCCATGTTGATATTTGCCAATTTTGCTACATGTTTTGTATACACTTCTTATCATTTTTATGGAATTCTTGGGACTAACCTATTGACAAGATGCCACATGCCAGTTCCTGTTTTCTGCAGTTTTTGGTTTCACAAAAGTTGTTCTGGAAATATTCTCGGAATTGGGCGAAACAAAAACCAATGGTCATATTTTCTGTCACGTACACGGAGTCCGGAGGAGACCCGGAGGGGGGCAGGGGAGCAGCCACACCATATTGTGGCGCCCCCCTTGGCCGCGCGACCATGTGGTGTGGGCCCCCTGGCCACCCACCGACATCGCCATTTCTCCTATTTAAACTCCTTCTTGGGAAAACCCTAAACGCCCGAGCCTCCATCCACGAAAAGTTCCATAGCCATCGTCATCGTCAACCCTATTTCGAGAGGGTTCTAAAGCTCTCCCCGGCACCCTCCCGAGAGGGGAAATATCACCGGAGGGCTCTACATCACCATGCCTACCTCCGGAGTGATGTGTGAGTAGTTCATCCTTGGAATACGGGTCCATAGCAGTAGGTAGATGGCTGTCTTCTCCTCCTTTTGTGCCATCATGTTTAGATTTTGTAAGCTATCTAACATGATCAAGATCATCTTATTGTAATGCTACATGTTGTGTTTGCTGGGATCCGATGAATATTGAATGCTATGTCAAGTTGATTATAGATCTATCATTTATGTTATATGTGATCTTGCATGCTCTCTGTTACACTACTAGGAAAATGGGCATAGATGACATAGCATCAGTGGCGCACCATGTAGCCGTGTGCCACTGATGTGGCTCGGAGCACACATGTACAGGCATCAGTGGCGCACCATGTAGCCGTGCGCCACTGATACCCAGCACCCATGTGTACCTAAAAGAATCAGTGGCGCACCACTAGAAGATGCGCCGCTGATGCTCCATAGCATCAATGGCGCACCTCCTAGTGGTGCGCCACTGATTCTATGTGCCATGTATGCCCGGAAACATCAATGGCGCATCATGAACCATACGCCACTGATTCTATGGAGCATCAGTGGCGCACCACGCACAGGTGCGCCACTGATACCTGCCACCCATGTATTCTCCATAGAATCAGTGGCACACCTCCTAGTGGTGCGCCACTGATACCCTGACAGCACCCATTTATAAGTGGATAAATTCAACATATTTATTTTTCTACATATGATAAATCCAACATATTTATTTTTCTAAGTATGATGTAATGTGTGCGTGGATTATATTGATTTGTTTGCTAAATAAAATAATATTAATAAAAAATGTTGGCTTATCTGCTAAAAATGCACGAAATTAATTAATATATTGTTCTAAATTACTCAACACATTTCGTTGAATTGTATTGATTTATTTTCTAGAGAAAACAAATTTAATAAAAAGTTAGTTTTGGGGGAATCGAACCTGGGCGTATAGGAGCAGCAGTAGACAACATCACCAAGTGGGATAAGTAGTCGTTGCTGTCTATGTTGGATTTTTGAACTTTTTATTAGTTTCTGTCTAGGAATGCGTGGCGCACGCGCCTCTGATGCGCCATGGATTCGTCCTGGGGGGATATCGTCGCGCGTATACGGTCTCTGGCCACTCGAGATCGATCCCCTTTCTCTTCTCCGATCCCCTCTCAGCCACCAATCGAGAACACCCGCCCTTGGTCGCGGGATCCCTGGAGAGAGTGCCACCGCCGCTGCCACCGGAGTCCCTGGAGAGAGCGCCAACCGAGCGGCGAGTCCATGACGCGCCGCCTCCTCGAGTTCCACAGCACGGGCAACGGCGAGTCCGTGACGCCGCCGCCGCAATGCCGCTGTCCAAGCGCGCGAAGCTGGCCGAGACCACTAGCGACGACGAGGAGCGCCCCATCAGCGACGACGAGAGCGACAGAGACAGCTCGTGCAGCGGCGGCGGCAGCTCCAGCGACGACGACGCGTCCCAGGAGGTGTGTGCTGCCATCTCCTTTTCAATAACCTTAGGATTTTCTGTCTCGCCGGCAACAGTCTGATGCTTTGCTCGTCGGATTGGCGGTTGTAGATGGAGACCGTGCAGGCGGACTTTTCTTTCTTCGACCCCAAGCCCAGCGACTTCCACGGCGTCCGGCTGCTGCTCAAGACCTACCTCGACTCCAAGCCATGGGATCTCACCGGCTTCATCGACCTCGTCCTTGAGCAGACCACTGTGGGCACCATCGTCAAGATGGCCGAGGACGAGGAGGAGAATGGGAAAGCTAATGCGGCTGACGGAGGAGATGACGACGATCTGTTCGGCCTCGTCACCGTGCTCAATTTGGGAAGATATGACGTATGATGCACATCCCAGTCGCTCTGTAAACTGGTGTTGGTGTCTGCTAAGTTGCTGGTCGGTTGGGTTTCAGACTGAACTAGACACCTCGTTGCTGCTGCTGCCTTGCACGAGAACCGCTGCATCAAGGATCTGAAGGATTACCTGCTCTCTGTCTGCGGTGACAAGGACACCAAGAAGAAGCTTAAGTTGTTGCTGGAAGAGAAAGCGTCTACTACTGGACTTCTGGTGTGCCGGCGCTTTGTGAATTTCCCGTATGAGATGGTGCCTAAGATGTATGATTCGCTCTTCTACGAGGTTTCGTGGGCGACAGAAGACAAGGTCGGTTTTCTGTTCTCGAGCATGTTTGATTATGTTCTTTTTTAAGCGTGTATTGAATTTTCAACTATGGATGCATGTCTGAAGCCAACACAAGAACTTCAGGCTCCTTCCGGTTCAAGCGGTACCTGTTGCTTGTCAGAATCTTTGAGGTGAGTTATGCAGTTTGTTTCCTTTTCCTATGACCGGACCCCTTTTGTTTGAATGTACACAGCGCCATGTTTGTTAATCCGTAGAGTCCTATTGTTTGTGTGGTTCAATAATAACCATGCCTCGTATGTATATTGTTTTGGGAATCGTTCATCGGAACAAACTTGTCTTTGTCACCTTGCGCAGAGGAAAACTCCTCTAAAGCAGAAAACAAAGACCGACAAAGATGACGATGAACCTGTTATTTATCCAAAGCTGGAAGATGAAATTTTCCGTGAGGTATCAAGACATTCTGCTGAGTTATTGGCTGTTTGTGTATTTCTGTGACAGACAGGTGCTAATAACTCTTCTATTTTCTCAGCTTAGCTCGTGGTCTTTCACTTTCCCAATTCGTGCCGAACAGTCGGCTCAGCAGGACAGTTGTGCTTAATTTTTCTATGCCTTTTTTATGCTTCGATATGTGATAATATCGGCAGCGTACTTGTTTATCATGCGCAACTGTGTTGAAGGTTTTACTTGTGTTAGTGGTGCATATGTTGCTTTGGTAGTTTCTTTTGTATTGTTTTGGAATGAATGACCATTCATCCTATTATTAGGATATACCAGTAGGCGCATACAAGCATGCCAAGTCGGAACATTTGTTGCTTTTTCATTCTGTTGGGAAGTCTCATTTCCATTTTCTTCTAAGAATGATTTATATCCTCCCCTATAACAAGTCTATCGGACCCTCCCCCTAGAGAGAGAGAGAGATGGCGTCTCCACCCACCTCCCACCTCCCCTCTACCCTAGCCCTCCTCAATGGTGTCTAGATCGGATCCTCCATGGAAGCTCTCCTACACTGGGATTTCTCTCCCGGCCTTGCCGTGGAGAGACAGGTGCGTCGGAGATTTGGTTCCTCGGTTCATTTCTCTCCCTCCTCTGGCCTACGAGAATTCTTTTTGGTTGTTTCTTTCTCCTCGGCCTCTTTTCCTCTTTCTGAGGAGTCAGTTGGTATTGCGCTCCAAACTTGTATTGGGGGTATTGGCGCTGGTTTTCGTGTCTACAAGCTATCAGATCGACGATTTCGTTTCTCGGTTGCATCTAACCGTGTGGGACATTTCATATATGGACTTAAAGATCGCATTTGGCCGGATTTCGTTTGTCACTTTAGTCTTTTTCGTGGAGTTCTTCCATCCATCTCAGGATTTACCTATCCGGATCATCATTGGGCCTCCTCTGATGAATTGCTTGAGATCTCTAGCAGGAAACCTAAAGCTATTAAAGTTAACCTTGACGTGCTTAGAGCGAGTGCTTCTGATCATTCTTCAGACGCTAATGTTCTGGCTAAATTTGGATTCCCACGAACAAATCAAATTTCGAGCCCTCTTGTTGAACCTCCATGTGTTCCATCCGTTGAACGTGAGCTCATTTTTGGTAGCTTTCATTTTCCTCTATCTCAGGAATTTACTACCTTCTCGAAAGAGCCGATCGTATCCGCAAATTTCTTGGAAAAATTTTGGGCTAGAATCCCCCTTATTACGCTTGAACATATTGTTGATTTAAGACAGGCAAAATATTCGGATGCGGAAATCATGGAATCTTTACACTTGCCTTGCTTACCTTCGCGGGAAAAATGTTTTGAATTACTGGGCCGCTGCGCCATTTGCTCGCTCTCCAGCCACCTTACTAAACACTGCCCTGGGGTCTGTCCCAATTGCCAAATCTTGGGCTTCACCTGCGTTGATTGTGAGGTCCATATTCCTGTCCCCTGTGCGTTGGATGATATTGGGCCTATGAAAGATACCTCTCTTACTGGGCCACTTAGTTGCTGCTACAAATGCCTTGAACTTGGCCATCTTAGGCGCAACTGCAAAAATAAGGTTAAGTGCTTGTCTTGCTTTGGTTGGGGCCACATGTCACGCCATTGCCCCCTTAATCGCAGGTGCTCATTATGTCACCAGCCAGGCCATCTAGTTAAGGCATGTCCGCGAATTTTATGCAATTTATGTAAGGCGTATGGCCATTCTGCTACTATGTGCTCTAGACGGCAAGTTTGGGTCCGCAAGGATATTTCTGTGATTGCCTCTGCTCCTACCCGGCCTTTTATTTGGAAGAAAAAATCAATTACGATTGATATTGATACGCATGCTGCTGACACACCTTCTACCCACTCTCGCTGCTTCGTGGGCCCTGTGGTTACTTATGGAAAATTCCCACGACTTCCGCTGCAGAGAATCGCGTTACCCTTACCTTTTTACCCTGGCGCCGTTTCGTTTCCTTCGGCATTCCTTCTCGCGTTGACACCTGCCCCTTTTGGGAGCCGCCGCATCCCCTTTTTCCCCCTATTAGCTTTTACTACACCGTCCACCCCTCCACTCGCCTCCAACCCGTCCCAATCCCCTTTCTCTCTGCTCTGCGCCGGCATCGTTAGCTCCGGGAGCGCCATGGCCAACTTCCCTGCCAACCCTTTTGGCTTCATGCCGGGACCCATGGAGGTGGAGGCGGATGCTGATGGCAGGCTACAGCGGAACATGGTTGTCGTCGACGACACTCCCCTCTCCCATGAAAGCTTTGCTCTGGTAAATGTCAATCCCCTTGTCCCCGAGCACCGTAAGCAATCAGTCCTCGAAGAGATTGTCCGCATTTTGACCGAGGATTTTGATTTGCATCTTGCGCACTATGAGACCTATCCGTGGGGTGTCGGATTAATTGCTTTTGATTCGCCTGTCATCCGTGACCAACTAGTTCATGATAGTCCCCATGCGCTAGATGAAAATTCCACTTTTAGCATTGTTCGTCACGACGAAGGAATTAACATGCGATTTGCGGTATTTGAGTATGAAGCATGGATAATGTTCTTGGGATTTCCGATTGATTATCAAACTGAATACTATATCAATAAGGCGGTTTCTTGTTTTGGTAAACTTATTCTTTGGCACCGTCCTGGTACCCGCCACGCTAGAGTCTTGGTTAAAGCTTGGATAAATGATCTGGCTTCGGTCCCCTACAGCTTAGTGATCAAACGCATTGGATCTCTTGGTGGGGTGGGTCGTTCTTGGTATGTTCCTGTTTATGTTCTTAATGGGCGCCACTCGAACACTGCACTGTTCTCTACTGAAGACCCGCTCCCTCTGCATAATGCCACGCCTCACCCGCTGATTATGCCTGGACTTTCTGTCGCTATGCAGAATCAGATGGCGGTGCATAACTGGCTCCAGATGAATGCCCAGCATCCTCAGGAGGGACCTGCCCCTGCTGACGCTCTGCAGGCTGCGATAAACCATTGGGAGCAGCCATCTCCGGTACCGGACCCCATCCTGGCCAACGGATGGCGTGCTTGGCCTTCGGCCAATTCTTCAGCCCCGATGATCGTTACTTTCCGTGGGATTAATTTCCGCAGACTTACTGGTTATGATGGTCTTTCTATGATGGACGGAATCCCACCCTCTGATTCTGATATTGTGGACGGCATTGACCTATGGAATGCATATGCTGCGGAGTCTGATGATTCCGTATCTTCAGTTATCTCCGCTTCCACTGCTGACGTTGCTGATATGGGACTGATGTGGCCTTCTTTTATTCATTATCTTGGTTGGATGTTTTCATTGACGCATCGTCGTCGCATTCTATGTTCAAATGATTCCTATAGTGCCCCCCTCAGTACGGGAGTATTTCTGAAGTTCTATGATGCATCTAAATGGGCTATTGAGGATGCCTTCCTTCACCTGTTGGACCCTGTTGCTGCTGTGCTCCCCATGCCTGCTCTTCCCATCTGGATTGGTGCTGCTAATCTCCTGCAGACGGCTTCTTCTACATGCTCGCTTGCTGGTATCTTGGACGTGTGCACTCATGCACAGACCTCTGGAGACTGCTGTCAGTTCGCTGACCTAACTGATATGGGTGCGGCATCTGACGGCAGCTATCAGGTTGCAACTTTATCTGATGAGAATAAGGTGACCTCTCCTCCACGCCCTAGTCGTGGACGCCCCCGTCGTGCTCCTACTCCGATTCAGATGGCTACGGTGCGCAGATCTACTAGGAGCAACAATGAAGGCTATAAATTTGAATCCTTATCATTGGGCCCATCTCGTCGCAAGGGCACTCAGACCCCAAGAGCCAATGCACCCCCTGTCACTCTTCTGGCAGAGATGCAGCGTATTGGCGTCGAGGAGTGCAACATTGCACCTGAAGAGCTCTCGGCTGCCAAACTCCTTCAGAACAAGCCCACCTAGACGTGCTCGCTACCTTATAATCTGCTGCTACTTTCTTAGCATCTGCTAGGATCGTTTATCTATCATTTCGTTTGTGTTCATCTCGTAAGTGTGATGTCGAATCGTTTTGTTAAACCTAAGTTATCGAACCTTATGTGGCACATTTTATGTTGGAACGTTCGTGGTCTGAATGGTGCGGAAAAGTGGCCACTTATCTACGATAAAATCTCTGAAAGTAATGCTTCTATCTTATGTTTTCAAGAAACAAAGCGCGCTAGTTTTGATCTTGCTTTTATCAAATTATTTGCGCCTAGACGTTTCGATCGTTTTGCTTTTGTCCCCTCGGATGGATCTTCGGGCGGTATTATTGTCATCTGGCCTAGCCAAAAATTCAGCGCACACGTCCTGCTCGAAGAATCATTTGCGCTTGTTATGCAATTTACCTCTGTTACTACATTGGATTCCTTTATACTTGTTAACGTATATGGTCCTTGCGATGGCATAGCTCGAGAGAATTTTGTTGCCTGGCTATTCCATCTTGACATTCCTTCGGATGCTTATTGGATCGTTCTCGGGGACTTTAATTTCTATCGATACTCTGACAGCCGTAACCGACCAGGAGCTAACACTGTAGACATGGCTACTTTTAATGAGATTATAGGCCATCTTGGCCTCATTGAGCTGCCCATCAAAGATCGATGCTATACCTGGAGCAACATGCAATCGGATCCCCTTTTAATTCAATTAGATTGGTTTTTCACCTCGCATGAGTGGACACTTAAGTTTCCTAACTCTACTGTCCGCACTTTGTCTCGTCCTATCTCTGATCACTCACCATGTGTAGTCTCTATTGGCACGGATATACCTCGCGGATCGGTTTTTAGATTTGAAAATCACTGGATTAAGCTTCCAGGCTTCATGGATCTTGTGCAAAGAATCTGGTTTATCCATTGCCCTGGTGACAGTGCTCGTTCCATCTCAGGCAAACTCAAACTCCTTCGCAAAGCACTCCGCAATTGGTCAACTAGTATTTCAATGATATCCTTTTATATCGAAAACTGTAATAGAACCATCCTCCACTTCGATGTAATTGAAGAACAGAGGCCTTTGCACATCACTGAATGGAATTTCCGGCGCATTGTTAAACAGAAGCTCAAAATCCTTCTTGATTGCAAACTTGAATATTGGAAGAAACGCTGCACCACTCGTTGGGCTAAATTTGGAGGTGAAAACACTAAATTCTTCCACTCAATGGCAACTATTCGGTATAGACACAATAATATTGCTACCCTTGACAGAGGAGATGGTACAATGACTATGGACCACTTTGAGAAAGCTGGTATCCTTAGAACTGCATTCAAGCAGAGGCTAGGTGTCTCCTCCCCTATTGATCCTTTATTTGATTTCTCTTCATATATCACTGCTAGGGATGGCCTTGAGGACCTAGCCTTGCCATTCACCCATGCAGAGATTGATAAAGTCATTGCTGATACTCCTTCTGATAAAGCCCTGGCCCTGATGGTTTCTCTGGAATTTTCTTTAAAACATGCTGGCCAATAATTAGATGGGATTTCTACAAACTTTGTGAGGATTTCTGGTCAAATCAGGTCAATCTTCAAAGTATTAATGATGCTTATATTGCTCTCATTCCAAAGGTGTCTGGACCCACTGGCCCTAATGATTTCAGACCTATTTCCTTACTCAATTCCTCCTTTAAATTGATTACCAAGCTATTGGCAAATAGACTGCAAAACAAAATTTTGGAGCTTGTTCATGCTAATCAATATGGATTCCTTTCTAATAGATCAATCCATGACTGCCTTGGTTGGGCTTTTGAATATATCCATCAATGCAAACAATCCAAAGCTGAGACTGTTATCCTAAAATTAGATTTTGCTAAGGCTTTTGATACTATTGAACATGCTGCCATTTTAGCTATTTTTAAATGTTGGGGCTTTGATAACAGATGGCTCACCTGGATGCAATCTATCTTTAGCACTGCCACTTCCTCGATCCTACTAAATGGAGTCCCTGGAAAGAAATTTCCATGCCATAGAGGTGTTCGTCAAGGTGATCCTTTCTCACCTATTTTATTTGTTGCTGGGGCTGACCTTCTCCAGTCCATGATCAACTCACTTATGATTGCGGGAGCACTTACTCCACCTCTTCCAATACCTGATGCTGATTTCCCAGTGGCTCAATATGCTGATGACACGCTACTCATCCTCCAAGCCTGCCCTACTCAACTGGCTACGCTTAAAGCCCTTCTAACCAGCTTCACTGCTGCCACTGGCCTGCAAGTAAACTACTCCAAATCCTGTCTATTCCCTATCAATATTACTCAAGCGAAATTGAATGATCTAGCCAGCATTCTGGAATGTGCCACGGGTTCTCTGCCATTTACCTACCTTGGGCTCCCCCTAGGAGATACCCGCCCTACGGTGCAAGACCTTTCTCCTATTGTGGACCAAGTAGAACGACGTCTTAATGCTAGTGTACGATTTCTAGATTATGGCTGTCGACTTACTCTTGTTAATTCAGTACTCTCATCCCTACCGGTGCACTTCTTATGCTCCCTACGCATCCCTAAAACCTCGATTGCTCTATTCGATCGGGTGAGGAGACAATGTTTATGGAACAAGACTGATGAAGGTCGTACTCACTCTCTAGCTGCTTGGCCGCTTGTCTGCAAGCCAAAAATTCATGGTGGGCTCGGGATTAAAAACATTGATTTGCAAAATCAGGCCCTGCTCATGAAACATCTACACAAGTTTTTCTGCAAGCATGATACCCCATGGGTGCGACTAGTTTGGTCTTTATATGATACCAGCTCACCGCCCCAAGCCCAATCTGCCAGAGGATCCTTTTGGTGGCGGGATATTTTCAAACTCATTGGTACCTACAGGAGCATTACCACGTCAAACGTTAACAATGGGCTTACAACTCTATTTTGGAAAGATTATTGGCTAAACAGGACTTTGCTATGTGATCGTTTTCCTCGTTTATACTCATTTGTGCTAAATGAGAACTCTTCCGTGGCTGGGATGAAGTCCACTTGGGATATTAACAACATGTTTGCCTTACCACTATCTGACCAGGCTTTTGAAGAACTCAACCAACTTCTTATGTTAATGGGTTCCATTATGCTCACCAATGACGTGGAAGACTCAAAATGCTTTCCTTGGGGTTCTAGTCTCTTCACTTCATCTAGATTCTACAACTACATGTTCTCTCAACTGCCTAAGCAAGAATCTTGCATTGCAATTTGGAAGTCAAAATGCCTTCCAAAATTAAGAGTATTTGCCTGGCTCTTGCATATGGACAAATTGAACACTAAGGACCTCATGACCAGAAAGCATTGGTCTTTTGATGGGGGAACTAGCTGCATTCTTTGTGATCACAATGTTTGTGAAACACGAGATCACCTGTTTTTCACCTGCCAGTTTGCTGCCAACTGTTGGAACTTTATCCGAATTAATTGGAACTTATCCCTCCCATTTCCCCAAAGATTTCTCAAGGCCAAGAAGGATTTCAGAGGAGAGCATTTTACTGAGATTTTTGTATGTGCCTCATGGAACATTTGGAGGTGTAGAAATGATTTTATCTTCCAGGGCATTACTCCTACTTTCACCAAATGGAAGCGCACATTCCATGAAGATCTCCTCCTGCACCAACATAGGATTACACCTCTATTACTTCAAGGTTTTCTAGCTTGGATTTCCAATCACTTTTCCTAATGTATATTTACTTTCAAGTCCACCTCTTCCCCCCCTAATTGTAATAGTTGTAAACTCCAAACCCCCCCCCTATTCTCCTTGTAAGCTCCTGGCTTTCATATAATTTGAAAATCACACCATAGGGTTTTTGCCCTATGGTAACACTTTCAAAAAAATAACAAGTCTATCGAAATCTGATGTTGCCTATACCTATCGGCTTGTGGAAATTAAAACTTGTTGCTAAATAGGACCTTCTGCCTACCCTTGCAGCTAAAGAACTACAAGGAGATGGGCTTGGTAACCAAGCGTTTGCTTCTGCATACTGCTCGCTGCATGCGCGGTCGTCGTAGTCGTACTAACTTGATAGTTACTAGAAGGAACTTTCTGTTGCACTCTGTCAACGTTCTAGGCAAATTGGCCCATGACACATTGTTTTAATGCAACATGTGTTTGATTGATTCCACTAATAATCTTACTTGTCGATTGATGTAGACGAATAGCTCCAGGTTGTGCTTGGCTGAACTTTTGCTGTCAGATTCTTCAAATTTTACTACTGTAGGTTTGTTGCTAGTATTAGTAAAATTTATTACTTATACATCTCTGATTTGTGGTTCTACAAAACATCAGTTCAGTGGTGCTTGAACAATTCATTTTTTTAGATTTGGTTCTTATAGATCAAATGAAAATTCCTATGTTTGAGTAACAGGAACCGGATGAAGACCTTTGCCGTCTTGCTCGAGGAACGGGATCACAGGAACATGAACAGATGAAGACCTTTGCCGTGTTTCTCTCCACGGTGACTACGGTTCTGATCTATTTCTGTTGGTAGTGTAGGTGATTGTCCACTTCTTAATTTGTAATGTGATGAGATCGACGAACTTGTGATTGACGAGTTGCTACTAGGTGTAGACTACTATGTGTTGATGAACTTGTAATATATCCAAACTTGTCACTATTTCGGGTTTTAGCTATGAGTGAGACGATGAACTATATTATGACAATGATCATCTTTGTCTATTTATACTACTTTGCAATCTGCTATCTGAATTGTATAACCTGTATAAATACATGTATATATACCCGTATAAATACGTGTACAAACAAAACTGCGTAAACCTATGTAAGAATCAGTGGCGCATCCCCAAAGAAATCAGTGGCGCATCAAAAAGGAATTAGTGGCACAGAGCACCCCAAAGAAATCAGTGGCGCATCAAAAAGGAATTAGTGGCACAGAGCATCAGTGGCGCATCAGTCTGGTGAGCCACTGATTCCCTAAAGTGCATGCATACTCTAGAGAATCAGTGACGCACCAAAGTCATGCGCCACTGATTCCCTAGAGAATCAGTGGCGCACCATTGAGGAATCAGTGGCGCATCACTTTGGTGCGCCACTGATTCCCAAAATGGTGCGCCACTGATGCCCATTTTCCTAGTAGTGTTACTAGAAGATGCTCTGGCCAAGTTGACGCTTGTAACTCCAAGAGGGGGTATTTAAGCTAGATAGTAGGTTCATGCCTCCAGTAATCTATGAGAGTGACAATAACTTCTAAGATTGTGGATGTGTTGTTGCCATTAGGGATAAAACAACAATGCTTTGTCTAGGGATAATTCTATTGTTTACATTACACAATTTATTTAATGCAATAATCTGTTGCTTGCAACTTAATACCCAAATTTTGCTCGGAGGACACCTTGAGGGTGGATTATTAGTCATAGATGCAGTTGGATTACAGTCTATGTATCATGTTGTAATGCCCAAATGAATCTCATAGTAATCATCATGTTATGTATATGCACTACGGTGCAACCTCTGTTCTGTCAATTGCCCAGCTGTAATTTGTTCACCAAGCATGTTATTTATCTGTTACGGAGACACACCACTAGTGAACTATGGTTCCCGGTCCATTCTTTTACACTGATAATACAACCTACTTCAAACACTGTTCTTTTTACTACAAATATTGTTCTCATTTTATTCACTTCAAACAAACATCATTTTGCACACTATACGTGTAACATCCCAAGTATGAAAATTCCCCTTTTACATGGTTGTTTCTTGAATTCTAATTAATGCATCATGTCATCATAGTGCATCCATGTGTGGAATTTCAAATTTCAAATAAATTCAAATCTTTATGTTTCACACTTGGTCTGTTACAACGTTTTCAAATAAAATATTCAAAGCAAACAATTTAATTGTTTTCCATAAACTTGATTTTCCAAATAAGTGACTTGGGTAATTTTCAAATAATTCAATTATTGCAAAATTCAAGCAAATTCATTTAAATTTCAAACTGCAACAAATATTTAAAATTTTGAAAAACAAAAGTTGGTGCAACTGGGCATTTTCAGTAAGGAACTTATAAAAATTATTACCATAATTTTTGGATCCCAAAACCCCTTCTTTTTCCTTCTCTTTCCTTTCTACAAAAAAAAGGGAATAATAAAAAGAAAAGAAAAGGGGGTGGCAGCCTAGTTGGGCCCAATCCAGCCCAATATCCCTTGGCTGTCTTCTTCCTCGTACGGAACAGAGGGCACGAGGAGCAGGTGAGCTTCTGTGGTTTCCCTGCCTCCACGCCTCCTCCTCCTCTCCCCTTTCCCCTCTACTTAAAGCCATCCACACCCCAAACCCTAGCCCCTTCCTCCTTCCTCCTTGCCGCCACCAACCTTTCTCCTCTTGATCGCTCTCCTTCCTCCCTGTTTTTCTGAACCATCGAGAGAGAGAGCACCCACCATGGCCGGAAGTTGGAGAGGATGGCGCGGTCGCCGTGCTCGTCGATAGGCCGTGGTCTCAGCGGGAATGGAACCAGGAGAGTGCCATCTCCAATTTTGACGAAGGAACTGCGGCCGGAGGCGGACTGCAGCGACGACGCCGTCGAGCTCTTCTTCCCCGGCGAGCTCCTGTCCCTGCCGCGCGAACGCGTCCTCCTCCTCCGTTCCTTCGTCGCCGACCAGCCCAGGGTGAGCACCCCCTGCACTCCTTTCCCTTCCCCTCCACATGCCCATGCACGCGGTACGGCACGCATAGACAACGTCGTCTCCCGCCCCTGGTTGTCGCCGGCGTTTTCCCGTCCATCTTCGTCGATCCGTAGCGTGCAGATAGATGCGTTCTTCAGTTTTCCCGTCCATCCCTTTGTTACACTTTACCTTCCATCAGATCTGTATTCCTTCACAACCCGAGCACCAGCCCAGTGGCACAAGCCCCACGTGCATACACTCGAGGGCGTGGGTTCGAGTCTCCTCCCCGCGCGGAATAAGCCCCCTTTTTCTTGTTTTACCGCGCGCAGCGCCCGGGGTCACACTTGATCTTACGTCTGCACCATATCCTATCACAAGTCGAGCAGCAGCCCAGCGGTTCGAGCGCGCGTAACGTCTCAGGAGGTCTCTGGTTCGAGTCCGCTGAATCCCTTCCTTTTATTTTGATTTTACTGAGCGTGGCACAGACATCAATTCTGAATTCCAGCACAGGCTGCACGTTAGCACTTCTGTCCTATGATTAAAACATCCATAACTTGCTCAATTTTAACCCAAATATTGTAAACTTTGAGTCTATTTTGTTCAGAATTTCGTAAGCTATCTAACCAGCACTTTTGTTCACTGTTTTGAGTAATAAAACCCGTGGAAATAATTAGTTTGTTCTACTCCTTATTAAAACTTGTTAAAGGCATAAGTTTTGTTTTACTTATTCAAATTGTGCAAACTTGGTATCAATTTGTAGAGGAGAGCATAAGTGTTCTGTTAGCATTATGGCATGCATATTTAACACCCTTAAAACCTATGGTCTTGTAGATAACCCTTGTATTTATGCATATGGGTAACCTCCAATTGCATTAGCCTATGCATCGGAACCCATTTAATTTTGTGTAGATGATCTTAGCTTATCTTGTTGCACCAATTAAAATGTCATGCATCATCCCATGATTGTGCATTATGCCATGTTATTGATTGTCCGTCTCTCTCCGTTGTTTGTTTGCTTCTTCTCGAATAGACGACGACGTTGAGACAGACGAGGTTTACGATACCACTTCAGAGAGGCTACTGACCTACTGAGTTTGCAGGCTCAATCACATCCATTGTGTCCGTTCCACTTGATACCGATACTTTCCGTTGTCTAATGCTAGCCTTATGATTCCGATCCTATCACATGTCATCCTGCAGCCAATATAGCCTCACCCCCACACCTACAACCTTGTTGTTTGTTAGCCTGTGTCGTAGTATCATGCTTAGGTTTGTTTATGCTCGAGTCTTGTTGTCATTTATCTTATCACCTGTTTAGTTTGATAGATGGGTTTGTCATAATCAATATCATGTTAATGTTTGCGGCAATAATAATTTGATGATAAGGCACCGGCAGGAGGCCCAGGTTAGGGTTTTGAAGCCTGCTAGTGTCGACCCTACTTAGGAAAAGGGTCTTGTCCTCTGATCCATGATGAGCATGCTCACCGCATCCGGGTGGTCGTATGGAACCCCCCTCGACTTTGACCTGATCCGCAGTTTGTCCGAAGAGCCACACTTAGTTCGGGTGTTCCATTTGCGCATACGCATGAATGGGTCGCGCCCATGGTTGATGATTATGATGATGATGATGATGCATATAGGGCGAGGCCTGTGGTGCCGGGGGGTGTGGTTTTCACCCTTGCGCTTAGGTTAGGTCGGACTGGCCGGGACCTTATAGCTCCGTGGCTCCTAGGACAGGTTGCAGAGATGGTTCGAGTCGTGTTGAGTCCACCTGAGTTTTAGTTGGTGGCTCGAGTGTGTACGGGTACTGGAGCACACCCTGCAGGGATGAATCTTCTCGAGAAGCCGTGTTGTCCGCGGTTATGTGACGACTTGGTGAAAGTGCTGGCTAACAAGTACTCAGACAACTTACACCTAATTAATAATAATTTGACTAGTAATAGGCATATTGTCACAATAACCTGACCCTTCATTAATCCAACTGTGTGGGTTATCCTCGGATTGCTTCTTTGGATAAGGGGCGAGATCCAGGATGGGTTTGTTTGAGGTTAGCGGTAGTTGGCTCTGATGCGCTATCTTAACCCTTTCTTTTAGCCGGATGTTGTAGCGTGTCTCTGTACTTGGTTAGTGCAGCCCGCTGCCGCACCTTTGTATCACCTATCTTCGGTTGAACCCAAAGCATCTGTACTTGGTGTTGTCGGGTACACTTTGGTATCTTGTGCGTCTTGCTTGCCAGTACTCGTCCGTACTGACCCCTTTGGGGCTGCTGGTTCTGCAGACTACGTTTCCGAGGATCCCCATGGTGGCTACTACGTGGAGTATGACGAGGCTGCTGGCGAGTAGATAGCGGACCCGGGCAGGATCCGAGACTTCGTGGATGGGCTCCGTTCTTTTCGTTTCCGGCCTCTTAGGCCTATTTGGATCTTGTCTGTATCTCAGACACTTTGTTTCCTTCCGCTGTGATGTAATGATGACTTGTTGGGACATGTGTCCTCTGTATGAATGTATTTGATATCTTTGCTCTAGTGAGAGCTTTTGCCACTTATTTCTATTTCTTTGTGTCTTAAAGATTTGTTGTGATATCACTTGTTCAAATGCCATTGACGTACCATGTGTGTATGTTATGAAGTACGTCAATGGAAGTATTCGGATTCCTATTGGATGGTTTCGCAGACGATGAATAGTAGAGAATGGTTGTCACACGTTTACGTGTCGGCCTACTCATATTGAGATGCGGGTGCAGGTAGGCCCCGTAAGCCAATTATCTACTATTTAGCGGGCTGTGTGTATCCTCTAGAAGTCCTGGTGCGACAATACATCTAATCCTTTGTTTTCAGCAAAACCGGTAAGATTAACAACCTCACTGTCTCGTTAGGGCAATGTATCTTGGTTGTGTGGTGTGCAGATTCCACGTTTCTGTTGAGCCTGGTAGTGCGCTCTGACAACATCAGCTGTCAACAACCTTCAGAAGTGATTTCATCTCCTACTGATCCGATTAAACCTTGCTTTCTTTCCGAGGGAAAATCTGGCTACTATACTCATCATACCATTCTCTTGGGGTCTCCCAACGAATGTGTGTTCACACGCCATCAGCGGCACGTCCACTGAGACCGCGTCCACACGACCCCCCACCTCGGTAACCACTCGAGCGCCAGGGGCTAAGAAAACTACCATATCAATCTCGGGATCCCATCCTGCTTTATCTCCTTCCGCTCCCACACCAACGGGCAAATCCTCCTCGGGATCCCTCCTCTCTTTAACTTTTCCAGAGTCCGCATCAAGAGCATCTGGGTGGGGCCGCACCACTTCCCTCCATTTTTTTCCAGAATCCGTGCAAGGGATAGCTGGGTGGGGCCGCACCACTTTTCCGTACACCCGTACTGCCCCACCCCAGACACTTTTGACCGATCGGGAGAAACCCGCTCCGGGTTCATCTCTCCACCCCCCTCCCCCGCTCAGCAGATGCCGCCACATGGCGCCTCAAGATTTGACAGGGGCTAACACGGCCCACCAAGTCTTTGTCTGCACCTGCCTCCCTAGCCCTAGCTGTGAGCACGTGTACCAATTGGTTTTTGCAAATAATTTGTAAAGTGGTAATTTTTGTAGCCCTAGCCCCAATTGTCGTAGGTTTGTGCAATTTACGTTGCCCCCCTTGGGGGCATCATTGTTGGAGATGTGCATCACTCCAAGGGACCGGTGTATGCATATGGTGGTGGATGCAGTGTTCCACGTGGTGGTGGATGCATGGTTCCATGTGGTGCCTAGTGCCGCAGTGACGATGGCGACAAGTGATGTTTTGGTTGCGGAAGGGTTTCGTTAGTCAGCTTCTTGTTCCGGCGTGTTCGATTCGTCTCCCTGCAGGCCTTCCTCTTCTACCAAGTCGGAGCTACTGACCGTCCTGTCTCAAGCGACAACGATGACCTATGTGGGGCAGTCCGGTCACGGTGACCTCGTTAGCGTGGGTCCCGTTGATCTCTTTGGGGCTCAATTTTGGAATCAGAGGTGGGAATCTTCTATGCTAATGGTCATATGTTTGTCGTAGGCCAGCGTGCGCTTCACGAAGCCCGCTACATTGGCGTCTTCTTTTGTAGTTGTTTCTTTAGTGAAATCGGAATCGCTCTTTGTGGAGTCATGACGATGACGCTGGTGGACAACCTCGACGATGACCTTCGTCTTCAGAGATGTGTGTGCGGTCTGCATTTGATAGGTAGTCCGGCTATGTGTGCTATTGCGACGGAGGTGTGTCATGACGGTCGGGGTTTCGGCACGGTTTTCGGCCGGTTTCGTTAATTAACCGGCCAACTCTCTTCTCATTAATTAATGAAAATGGCAAGTCTTTGCCTCATTTCAAAATAAAATAGCGACAAATCAAGATCGGCACAAACATTTCGCCGATAGTTTGGGAGCTCCGTTTTCCATAAACCACAGTATTTCAAAAACTAAGTATTTGAGTGCCAGACGGATGAATACTTCAGTTTCTTGGTATAGGAAAAATGAGGTCAGGACCAAAGTCTCCAAAACGATAGAAAAAGGAAGTATTGGATGGATACTTCAGTTTCCAAACGCGTTAAAGTATTTAATACTTCAGTTTTTTTTTATAAACCATGGTATTCTTAGAAAATTTTGAAAATACTTTGATTCCAAAAGGGCCCTAAACAACATAAACATGTGAAATCATGTTGGAACTCTAATTTTGGCTGCCAAAGGAACACCGTACCTAGTCATGGGAAGCTTTGCAGTGGCAGTGCTAACAAAGTCTGGAGCTCTGTTTTTGGTTGCAGAGCATCCCACGCCTCCGTGAGGACCTCTCCGTAGGGAAACAACAACTGCTGCCCCCACGCAGCCTTTAGTCGAACACCTCGAGTGCACAGGGTGGACGGCGGCGCCGAGGGCGAGTACCCTAGGTCGCCCAAGCTCCCCTGCTGATGCTGACGCGGAGATGTCGGATCGCAGCGCCTAGTCCACGGGTGGTGCTGATGCGGAGGTGTGGAGACGGCCGGCAGCATGCCTGCCCGCTGGTGACCGAGCAGGCGGCCAGGCCTGTCCGTGCAGGACGCCACGCACCTCTCTGAGTGCTCTGCAATTGCTCGACGAAATGCCGCCCCTGCGAATGCACGCCAAGTGCTCGACGAAATGCTCCCATGCGCTCGACGAAATGTGCGGAAGAGATCGGCATTCCTGTCAACGTGTCCTTCGCCTACCCAGCTTGGCCATGAGACATAATGCCTGGTGTGTCTCCTATTCTGTTGTTCATATTATGTTGTTATTACTACATGGGTCTTGTGATGGTAAAGATTAGGCGTGCTTCGTCAACCGAGTGCACGTGTTCCTATGTTCTCACTACTTTAGCCCCCAACTAAATTAAACTCTTTGGAAATCTGAACTGCAGCGGGATCATGTTCAATGGTTCCCGTTCCACAGCCTGTGGATATGCCACCTAGGCTTGAACCAGTGCCGCTAGATAACTTGTTAGATAAATGTTGATAATGACCCCACAGCTTATTTAGCTAGATACTTATGGAGTACAGTGGGGCTGTCTTTTGGCTGCTTATCTTTGTCAGAATTGCCTGTACCACTCTATTCTGAGAAATGGAGAAACCTTGTAGAAATTGCTGTGCCACCCTTGTTCTTGACAGTTTGGAATAGGAGAAATAGGACAGGTTTCCAAGTTCAAATGTATACCGCACCTAGTCAATCTACTAATAATATAGTTTTCTTCTCCTTGCCGGCTGTTGAACAGATTGACTGCGCCGTCCGAGACTATCTCGACTAGGAATGTATCGTCCACGAGGTGGCCGGTGACAGAATGGCTGGATATGCCTGGGTGGAGACTGCCCTGTAGCTGTTCGACGAAATGCTCCGGCCACATTGGGTGTCACACGCCTGCCTGCGCTTGTAGACAACGGTAACTGTACCAGGTATGTGTCCAGCTGAGCTGCTTGGACAAAGATATTTTATATTGTCCATGGTGCTCCTTGAACACGAACATTGACAAACAAAAAAGATCTCAGTTTTAGTTCTTTGGCCCTCATCCGAGAATAACAATGGAAGGAAAACATACCAATAAATATCAAACATTTGCTCTAGCTACTAGTTGATGTCTAAAGACGTGTGTGATTTTAGTTAATATATTGCCTGCGTCCACGCCCTCCTGTAGTTTTGACGCCGCCACAGATCGCTCGGAGTAGTGCGTTGGCGGCCTCCACCCCTAGCAAGCTCAGACCACCGGCACGAGCTCTCTCTCTCCCTGCCCTCGCCTTGTGTTGTCCCTGATGCCACTATGCGACATCTATCATAATGTTGTCGCAAGTCTCTTCAGTTTCTGTAAGTCTTTCTCTTAGAGTAGGTGTTTCGATTCTTTTTGTAGATGTTACAGATTTTCCACTTCACATTTCTTCATATAGCATTCGGGAGTGCACAGACTCTTAACTTGTGCAATCTTCAGGTATTTGGGTGTGCAACATCTTGATTTTTGCAATCATCAGCTTTAAATCTATAGATGTAGAGAAGAGAGAGTTAATGCAATGGTTCTGAGAAACCGGTGGATTTATTTGCATTGAAATGCTCCTTTCGAACCATGGCGGCATTGAAATAGTTTTAAATCTATATTTGGGCGTGGAAAACTAGGTGTGAACAATGGCGGCAAAACGCTTGTAGATAGAAAGAACCTCGAGAGATTTCATAAAATAGAGCAGGACCCCATATATCAGAATGAACTAACACGAAAGGACGCTGAGACACTGACTCACTGGTAGGATAAGTTAATTGAGTCTGTTTGCCAAGTCTACAACCCTAACACTGCAGTGTGACATCTCCTGAGACAGGCCCAGAAGACCCTGACGAATTAAAGAGGAAAGGCGAGAACCACAAATTTGACCAAGTTGATGATGCCACTACTGAAAAGAAGCGGAAGCGGAAGTAACTAGAGCATGGGAGCCAGTGGGTGCAGATGCGAAGGAAGGAACACGAAGCCACTCTAGCTCCCAAAGGCCTGGAGAGTCACGGGGCCGAGGGCCAACCCCAACCAGAACCTTGGTATGACGATCCTGGACATAGCAAGAATCAACGCCAGGAATAACACGGCAACCGGAATCAGTAAGTTGAGCAGAAGAAAACAAGTTCATTGTGAGACGAGGGACATGAGACACATCCGGAATAGAAAAAGACGGAGTAGAAAGAGTGCCACGACTAGCAACAGGAAGAGGTGTACCATCAGCAGTGCGAACATTGACAGGAAAACCAAGAGGTCGAAGTGAGGACAAGACAGAGGAATCAGAAGAAATATGAAAAGAAGCTCCAGAATCCAGAACCCACGAAGGTATATCTGACTATGTGGACGGCGGTCGCTCGGTGGTGGAAGCCGCAGTCACAGAAGCTGCAGTACTGTCGAAGTAGAGCCAGTGGAAGCAAGCAGACGCTTAAGCTGCATAATGTCCTAGTCCATAAGCGAGAGATCCACAGAAGAAGCCCGAGTCCGCGCATGTCCCTCTGCTTCTTGTAACAATCAGACTCTGGATGGCCCGACTTCGAGCAGTAGCCGCAGATGATACGGGGGCGAGATTGGCCATATCGACCAGAAGCCCGAGCAGAAGGAGGGCGGCTCACCCCCCCATGGGGCGTGGGAAGTAGCGGCGGAGCACTGTTACAAATATACGACATAGCAGGAGCCCGAGCAGCAAGCACAGAGGGAACTACAAGCAAACCAGCACCTCGAAGACGTGTCTTCTCAGCACGAAGCTCCGAAAGTACCTCTGAGATAGGAACACGACCACAAGCAAGCAGGTTGGCACGCCGAGGCTCAAACTTGGCACGGAGGCGAGACAGGAACTCAAAGACACGCTGAAACTCCAAGTCCGATCTCGTAGTCTGGCAGCACGGGCAGGTACCACAAACAACAGTGCGGAGAGAGTCAATCTGATGCCAGATAACAACGCTCTTTGTGTAGAACTCGTCAATAGTGGAGTCACCCTGCTAAAGATTATGCCCCCGACATACCACAGATAAGTAGAGAGCATCTCTGGAGGGCTCGTAGCACTGACAATGCTAAGACCACATCTGAGCAGCACTAGGAAGTCCCATAAACTCGGAAGCAAATTGAGGCAGAACACTAGAAGTGTGGACAGTCGCAACACATGCATCATCATTACACCGCTGAGTGTAAGTAGCCAAGGCATCCCTGTAGGCGGATACAGCAACCGAGTAATCCGATACCTGCTGCTCATAAGCATCAACTGTTGCATCATCAAGAGATTTGGCTGCCTCCTTGTCAGCCTAAGAAGCATCATCAGCAAGAACCGGTGTCGTCGGCGGCGGAATAGGAGCCACAGGAGCAACGGGGCACGACGGACGAGAGACCTCGCCAGAGAGAACACCCCAAAGCATAAGCCCGCACATGAATACGCATGTGGGCAGCAAACTCAGCATACTTGGTGCCATCAAAAATGATTGTGCAACGCAGTATAACAACATAGCCAGACATGATTTTGCCTCAATTTTTTTTCAAGTCAACAATCAGGTCCTGATCTGGATCGAGCGTACGCACAGAGCGCTCGTGCTCATGCTCGCACAGGGAGGAAGCAGGCGGCCAAGGCGGCGCTGCCGACAGCGAGGCCGGCCGGTGGTGGGCTGACCGGGGCGAGGCCGGGGCGGTCGGCAGCGGGCGGTGACGGCTGCGGGGCGGCCCAGGCGAGGCAGGAGCGGCCGGCAGCGGCCGGCCCGGGCGAGGCGGGGGCGGCCGGAGTTTGCAGCTCGAGGCGGCAGCGCCCTGCACGGGGGCAGCAAAGGCGTTCCTCGCTGGAGTTTGCAGGATGCGCGCACGAGGGCGGCGAAGGCGGGGCGGGCCGGAGCTGTGGGACTTGGGAGGCGCGCACGGGAGCGGTGGTATCCGGGAAGAACGAGGCCGGCCGGAACACCAGAACAGTAGCCCGATAGAAAAGAGGAAGAGGTACAGGGAGAGAGCACGCCGATAGCAGCGATGCAAGCACGGAGTTGCTACGTGCGCAAGAGACCCTAACTGGGCTCTGATACCATGTTGTGGAATTGGGAAAATGGCAACTAGTGTTCACACGAGGCCAAAGGCCAGTACATATACAAGTGGGCAAAGTGCAGGAAACCCCTTATACAATGGGAAAATACATAAAAGGAAACTGTACATCTCTAACAATATACTCACTACACAAGTGCTGGTACATATTTTTCTTGTAACTGGAGGTGACGTCCCCTGCTCCTTAAAACTGGAAATATAGTAAATGCTCGCACAACATGGCATTTCCAGACTGATATCCACTTTGCTGATAATCGCCTTATGGCTTACGGGAACGTTTCATTATGACGAGGCGCTCAGCGATATCGGTCATTGTTGGCCTTTGATCCACATCAAGGTTAACACAATCCACAACAAGCACTGCTAGACTGTCAAGAATGTCCAAATTCCTTTCTACTGCAATTTCTTTGTCAACTCAACTCAGTTGATTTCTTCATGTCTTTGTGAACATCAAGGAAACTCTTCACCAAGTTGTTATCGTCAGAGTAAGTGGCCTTCTTCCTGCTGATAAGCTCTAGGATCACAACTCCAAAACTGTACACATCACTTTTTGCGGTCAATCTGCCCGTTTGTAGGTACACTGGATCCATATAACTCCTGTCACCAATGACAAGGGCAGTATGTTCCTTGTCTGTTGCAATCAACCTTGATATGCCAAAGTCGGAGACTTTGGGGGCAAACTGATCGTTCAAGAGTATATTTGCCAGTTTAACATCACCATGCAAGATTACGGTATTGGTCTGTGAATGCATATAAGCTAGACCCTGTGCTGATTCTACAGAAATATTTAGACGCATACCCAAGCTGAGAGCCTTCTTGTCCTCCCTGTAAAGAATGTCATCCAAACTTCCTTTGGGTATGAACTCATACACTAGCATGGGGCTATCCACTTCTAAGCAACAACCTATGAGCCTAACGATGTTCTTATGGATTATCTGAGACTGGATGATGACTTCATTTGGAAATTGTTCACTCTTTAGGACAGTACTGCTAATCGGTTTCTTTACCGCAACCAATTCGTTACCGAGAAGGCCCTTGTAAACTTCACCAAAGCCACCTTTTCCAATTCTATTGCCATTTTTAAAAATTTGTTGCAGGTCAACCTTTTTGAAAAGCTTTATAGTGCGAGCTTTCTCTAATATAGGACCACCATTCCTTTTTATGCATCATGAACCTTCTTCTCTTTGATAATAATGATAGTGAATGACATAATGGCTATGAGAAGAATCCCACTTATTATACCTACGTAGACAACGAAACAAAATTCACTATTTAATTGTTCAAAGTTTCTAACATTAATCTAAGAAAAATATGAGAGCAGACATAATACGTTCTATAAGAAACAAATAAGTAATCGTTACTCGCCACTATGGGTACGGTACTGGAACGGGCCTTTATGTCAACCATTAACGTTCTACTTCAATCACTGAAGAACAAAGACAGCTCATAATCCAAGATTTTTTGTTGACGGCAAGATATAAAGAGATACTATTAGTAGAGTATGATATTAACTGTGCAACTAATCTACGCACTGGAGCAATAGTAAGATCAGAACTCTAATAATCCCCCGATTCATTTGGTGAAAAAGATGAAGAAAGTGGATATATTGAAACGAAGCAACTTGTGTGAGATGTTACCTACGAAAATGCATGCTGCCAACGGGAACTTGGGGGTGCAGCGTTCATATAATGGGTCACTGCTCTCATAACCAGCACGACATGTGCATTTGTAATCTCCCTCGATGTTCTTGCATGTACCCCGGCAAGGATACCCTCATTGAGGTGCACATTCATCTATGTCTACACTCCATGTCACCGAAAATATTCATCAGGGCATGCATGGGAATTGATTTGCTGAGAGAATCGAGTTGCGAGTGGTACTTACCGGTGCAGCCATCGACGACGTAGGGGTTACCCGCGTAGCCATTGGTGCATTTGCAGGTGTAGCCAGGGCCGTTCGCGGAGTCGACGCATGCGATGTGGCGACTTAGGCAGGCATACCCCGTCTTGGTCGCTCCGCATCGCACTACAGGGAGCCGTTGTCGCGGATGGCCCAATCGAGCGACAACGACATGCTGGTCCGGTTCCCGTCCATCTCAAGAAGGTCCGCCTTCCGGAAATGATAGTAGTCCCTGTTAGTGATGAAGGCGTAGTCGCACGGGCAGATCTCCTGGTTTTTGTGCGTCCAGGAGTCACCGGCCCCGAAGGTGATCTCGTTGTTGGTGAGCCCCGGCGATATGTCGATTTGGCAGCAGCCAATGCCCCTGCACCCACCATCCCGCGGATCACTGGAATCGTTGGCGAAGGCCACACACCCCGTGTAGTACTGGAAGTCGAAGCGCCCATTAACACCGTTGTTGACCTGGGCGAAGCTAATGCAGCCAAGGAGGACGAGCTAGTTGAGGTCGCTGGAGATGCGATACACGCCTTCCGAGTTCATGCCCACCTTTCCGTCGAAGGACCAGGTGACGTCGCCGGTGGAGTTGAAGCAGTGCCAGGCAATCGGCATCATCACCCGGACCAAGGAGCTCGGTGACAGCGTCAGGTTCAGCACAAGCATGTCTTGGTTGGTGCCCACTCTGACAAGCACAATGTTGTTGATGCAGGAGATCTCGAAGCCCTTGCGGAAGCAGCCGTCACCGATGCCAAAGGGGTAGGGGATGTCAACGCCGCCGCAACTACCCACACATCCTGGCGGCCTTGTGAGGGTTGCCGCCCCCGCCCTAGTGGCCGAAATTGTCACGACGAGACGCACAGGGAACAAGATACCCATCCACATTGATGAACTCCCTGTCAGGAATAGACAACTTGTATTCCACGGGGCCAAAGGCCACAATATAAATATACATGTACAAGGTGGCAAATATGCAGGAACACCCCTATATAATAGAGATACTACAAATATGCACTAATATGTCTAACACTCCGCCCTCAAACTCATGGTGGATTTACAACACTGTGTTTGGAGAGAAAGAAACTATGCTGTGCTCTAGTCTGGGCCTTTGTAAAGAAGTTCGCCAGCTGTAACTCTGAAGGCACATATTCGAGCGCAATAATCTGATCATGCACACTAGCACGAACAAAAGAAGCATCAACACCAATATTCTTGGTAAGCTCATGCTTCACCAGGTCACGTGCAATACTGATAGCACATGTACTGTCATACAATAGATCAATGCGTGTCGTAACGGAGACACCAAAATCTGCAAGTAACCACCGTAACCAAGTCATCTCAGCAGTCAAAAGAGCCATCGCTCGCAACTCAGCCTCTACACTCGAACGAGAAACTGCGGTCTGCTTCTTCATCTTCCAGACAATGAGAGAAACACCAAGAAAAACACAGTAAGCAGACAGTGACCGGCGATCAATAGGATCACTAGCCCATGTAGCATCAGAGTAGGACTGGAGTTGTAACTAGCTGGAACGAGGAAAAAAGAGAGAAAGAGAGATCGTCCCACGAAGATAGCGTAGAACACGAAGAAGATTACTATAGGGAACCGAGGTAGGAGCAGAAACAAACTAACTCAAGATATGAACATAATAAGAAATATCTGGGCGAGTAACAACTAAATAGACGAGATTCCCGACAACATGTCGATAACGAGTCGGATCATAGAGAGGATCACCATCTGAAGCACAAAGAGAGAGGCGGAGATTCGTAGGTGTCTCAGTAGTACACTCATCAGTAAGAGCGGCACGAGTAAAAAGATCACGGATATACCGTTCTTGGGAGATAAAGAAACCATCAGAGGTAGATGAAACCTCAATCCCAAGAAAGTAACGAAGCGGACCAAGATCCGACATAAGAAACTGCTTACTCAGACGGGTCTTAACAAAGCCAATATACTCAGGGTCATCACCAGTGATAGAAGAAGGAGAGTGCGACCACGAGGAGAGCAGTGAAGAAACATCGCAGGATCATGAGCACTGGGAGAAAAGCTAGCAGCCATAACCACAGAAGCAAAACGCTCAAACCATGCACGAGGGGCGTGCTTAAGACCATAGAGAGAACGACGTAGACGACAGACCATGCCGTCATCAATAGAATACCCAGGTGGTGGTCGCATATATACCTCCTCACGCAACTCACCATTAAGAAAGGCATTCTTAACATCAAGCTGAGACACAAACCAATGACGAACAGATGCAACGACAAGAAGAGTACGAACAGTTGTCATGTGAGCGATATGAGCAAAAGTCTCGTCACAATCGCGACCATGCTCCTGCTGAAAGCCACGAGCAACCAGACAAGCTTTGTAACACTAGTTGGACCCATCAGAGCGAGTCTTCACCTTATAGACCCACTTACAGGCAATAGGGCGAATAGAAGGAGGGAGCGGAACAATCTCCCATGTACCGGTGCGCTCGAGTGCAGCGATCTCCTCGGCCATCGCAAGTTGCCATTCAGGATGAACAACAGCCTCACGGTACGTAGTTGGCTCCGGAATAACAATAATACTGTAACTGGCAGGTATATAGTAATCAGGAGTATTACACGACCGACTGCGAAGAGAATAAGTCGGCTGAGACGGTGCATTAGAGGACTCGTTCACAACACGTGGGCGAGGAGTATAGTAAAAGGGAAAAGTAGGCTATGAGGGAATGGTAGGAGGAGACGGAGAGGAAGAAGACACTGGTGAAGAGGGTGAAGAACGCGACGAGGAAGGATGAGGGGATAGTGTCGTTGTAGGTGGCTCCGGAGTAGGAGAAGAAGAAATAGGAGAAACCAAGGGAAGAGAGTCAGGAAGAGTGAGGAAAGAAAGATCCTCCATAGTGGAGATCGAGGAGACCAGTCGCGGATAGAAAGGTCTAGACTCATCAAAAGTCACATCCCTGGAAATACGCATCCGACGAGCCACATGATCCCAACAGCGACAACCCTTGTGCTCATCACTGTATCCAAGAAAAACACACTCAACAGACTGAGCGGTTAGTTTGGTGCATTCACGGGGAGCGAGGAGAATATAGCAAACGCAGCCAAACAAACGCAACATAGAATAGTTAGGAGAAAAGAGGAATGGCACCCTGAAGGGCGGCAGAAGGCTGGATATTAATAAGATAAGCCGAGGTAGAGACAGCCTCAGCCCAGAAATGAGGCGTGAGAGAAGAAGCGATCATCATCGCACATGCAGTCTCAAGCAGATGGCGATGCTTACGCTCAGCCACGCCATTCTGAGCATGCGCACCGGGACAAGAGAATTGAGCAAGCGTGCTCTGCTCAGTAAGGACACCACGAAGCTGCTTGGAGATATACTCACCAGCAGAGTCTGCACGAAACACACGAGTCGACGTAGAAAATTGAGTAAGAACCATGGCTGCAAAACGCTTATATATGGAGAGAACCTCACTATGGGAAGATATAAAATACAACCAAGTATAACGAGAGAAATCATCTATAAAAATGATACAGTATTTATGGACCCATTTCGAAGTGAAAGGAGCTGGACCCCAAACATCAGAGTGAACTAAGTCGAAAGGACGCTGGGAGATAGACGCACTAACAGGATAGGGCAACTGAGTTTGTTTCCCTAGCCTACAACCCTGACACTGTAAAGAAACATCTCCTGAGACAGACCCCAGAAGACCACGATGAACTAATGACGATAGACGAAAACTACAAAGATGACCAAGACAATGACGGATGCGGCGACGGCGGGAGAACTGGCAGGCGAGATGGCAGCGGAAGGAATACGAAGCCAGTCTAACTCCCAAAGGCCCTGAGAATCACGGCGACGAGGGCCAGCTCCAACCAGAACCTGAGTGCGACGATCCTGAACAGAGCAAGAATCGGCGTAAAAAATGACACGACAGCCAGCGTCAGTAAGTTGACTAGCGGAGAATAGGTTCATAGTAAGACGAGGAACATGAGAAATATCAAGAACTAAGAAGGAAGAAGTAGAAAGAGTGCCTCGATCAGAGACAGAAAAACGAGTACCATTAGCAGTGAGAACATTAAGAGGAGAATCAACAGGTCGAAAAGAGGACAAAACGGAAGAATCATAAGCCATATGAAAAGAAGCTCTAGAATTCAGAACCCACGACGATGTACCTGACTGTGTAAAAGATGATGGTCCCAAAGTGCCAGAAGAATCCGTCACAGAGCCAGCAGTACCAGTCGAAGAAGAGCCTGAAGTAGCAAACATCTGCCGGATCATCTGCACGATCTCTTGCTCAGTAGGAATGACTGTAGAAGCCGATCTAGTAGACGAACCTGGCGAGCCATGAGACGGACGAGGTCCAGACTGCGTCCTCTGCTGGCGCAGATCACTCTCCCTCGTGTAGCAGCGAGACTCAGTGTGACCATCCATGTTACAGTAGGTGAAGTGAGATCGTGGACGAGAGCCACGACCCTAACCACGACCCTGGATCTGAGAAGTGGGCAACAGTGGTGGAGCAGTGGACCGCGGAGGGGCTGGTGGAGTCGCGACGGAGTAGGACCACGGGGCGACGGGACAGGTCCACGAGCAGCGAGCACAGAAGGAACATTAAGCAGACCAACACCATGGAGACGAATTTCCTCAGCACGAAGCTAAGACAACACCTCCGACATAGGAATACGACCACGGGCAAGCGGCTGAGCACGACGAGGCTCAAACTCAGAACGAAGACGTGACAAGAACTCATATATGCGCCGAAACTCCAAGTCGGAGCGCACGGTCTGACAACACGGACAGGTGCCACACACGGCAGAGCGAAGAGTCGAGCTGACGCCAGATAGCAGAGCTCTGCATGTAGAACTGATCAATAGTGTAGTCACCCTGTTGTAGAGCATGCTCTTGACGAACCACAAACACAGACATATAAAGAGTATCTCCAGATGGCTGATAGCGCTGACCAAGATGAGCCCACATGACGGCGGCAATACCGAGTCCCATAAACTCTAAAGTGAATCAGGTAGAACACTGGAAGTAAAAAATGGCTGCAACACGAGCATCATCGTCCATCCACTGAGTATACGCAGTCATGTCCTTCTGATACCATGTTAGGAATAGACAACTTGTATTCCATGGGGCCAAAGGCCACAATATAAATATACATGTACAAGGTGGCAAATATGCAGGAACACCCCTATATAATAGGAATACTGCAAATATGCACTAATCTGTATAACACTCCCCATCATTTTTTGTTAGAGAACAAGCGAGTTTTATGTGTCCATCCATTGCCTGCAGCGTTCGCTTAAATACACAAATGAGAGCTACCTGATGCGTACTACCTCACCAGGCACCACCAACTGCAGTAGCTTTTTTTTCTTTGTGCAGAGGAATATTACCCCGGCTTGCACAATTCAGTGGAAAAATTGTCGACCCTAGCTTAGCTTGCACAATGCTTTTAAGCTTTTTATAGCACATAGTTTGAGTAAGTCACGTAAAGAATAGTTTGAGCCTAGCTTGCACAATGAATGCTTGTGGCCTTTGGCCTATGGCTCAATCCCCACTAATGAAATGCACCTCGCTATCGACGAGAACATTATGTCGTAGTGAAATGTTAACGGTAGTTGGTAAGACATACATAAGACAAGATGCTAAAATGTAATGTGATGATGGACGGATGCTTCATACCTAATGCTGGTGGTTCAAAAGGTCAGTCTTTCACAATTATTGAAAATGTTCAATGGACAACTTGCCATTTTAATATTTTTCTTTTGACGTGCGACCACTTGTTTATAGCGTCAAACGAAACTTGCATCTTTGTTCAGTATAGAGTATAAATGGAAGACTTCTCAACGATGCAACTCAATGGAAAATTAGCGTTCCTGTGGTTACTTGTCTAAATATGTGAGGTTCGTCGTCTTTAGAACACTAGATGTTTCATCGGTAAGAGTCTTATGTGAGGTTCATCATCTTTGTCTGAATATTTTTAGTGACTAAGGATTGTGCGAGGGTCATGGGTCCGTAAACACCACCTAACAATCCAACCAATTGCCATTTCTCAAGTACTGCGTAAACACGTAAATCACACCTAATAATCTAACAAATTGTCACTTGAAAAAAATATCAATTGTCATTTCATAAAGGAGGAATACTGTATTTTTTAGACCTAATGTTATTTAATATTTCTACAACAGACTTAATATAATGCCAATCTCTTCAACTTACTGCAGAGACTTAATATGTACAGAAAGTCTTCCCAACTGGTGGATGTAGTATATACATATATAGACTCAGCACAAAAACATTATAGGTACATAAATTTGTTGCTACTGGCGGAGGTAATATAGACAGACTCCGACGCAAAGGCTTGATTGGTACAGAACAATCTTCCCTACCCATCAGACCTAATATATATAGACCAGACACAGAGACTTGATGGGAATTTTCCTTTTTGTGTTTGATAATCTAGGCCAGGGCGTTAATCAGAGAGGCAATTTATGAGAACACGGAAATAGTCATAATAATTGGGAAGTGCTAGTTGCACGGTAACAATTTTAAATTTCTAGTTGCACATTAATCTATCTACCCATTTGGAATTAGATACGTACTGAGACGGAACCCTAGCCGCCCCCTCCCTCCCGAGCCGCCCCCTCCAGGCGACTCCGGAGACACCCGCGCCTCCCTCCCTCCGGAGCCCCTCCTACCCCCCCCCCCCCCCGTCCCTGCCGTCGCTGCCGCCTGTCGCCGGCGGTGGTGGCGGCGCCCCCGTCACCGACGGTGGGCAGGAGAGGTGCTCCGCGGCGGTGCTCCATGGAGGCGGTGGAGAGCCGGCGGTGGGCACGAGACCTAACAAAATATGTAAACCAGAAGTGTCGCAAAAGACTAGATGGGGCGGCGCGGCCTAGGGCCGGCGCTTGAGCCTCCCGGCGGGAAGGTGGTACGGCGGGGGTGCTGCGTCGCCGGCGGGCGCCTGGATCAGATCCGGGAATCGCTTGGGGACGCGGGGATTTGATGCTCGATCTTGCGATCTTAGGTATCGAATCCGGCATTGGCCGGCCGTGGTAGTCTGGCTACGACCTTGGTCACGTCGGCGACCTAGTGTTGGGCAATGGTCTACCCCTTCTATGATGCTTTCCTGTTGGGAGTGGCTTCGCGGTGTCGGGCCGCGAGGCTAAAGAATAATGGCGGTGGTCCTAGGGTTTCTTGTCGCGCGAAGATGAAGATCATGATGTAGGTCCTCTTTGATCAAGCCGGGGTGTCGACCGAAAGGCTCCGCCGGCGACTCCCATAGGCAACGCCTGGAGATTGCTGGATCGGTGGAATTTGGTCGCAATGCTCAGTCATCGAAGACGAGATTGGAGGACTAGCAACGGTGTTCGGAGTTTTTGCATCGATGAGGAACTGGCTTGGAGTTACAAGATTCGTGGCATCTGTATGTCAGAGGGGGAGACAATATGCGTGGAGTCCAAAGTCCTACCTTTCAGGGTGAAAACCCAAGGTCTGGCCTTAATTGGTTGTGCCTGGCACTGGTCTTCTTGGAGCCGTTGTTTTGAGAGCGAGGATTATCTTCAGGGTGAAAACCCAAGGTCTGGCCTTAATTGGTTGTGTCTGGCACCGTTCTTCTTGGAGACGTTGTTTTCGAAGAATTGGACGTCAGCTGTTGTTTAGGTGGTGGTTGTGCGGATACTGCGAGGATTGTAACCCTGTAGCGGGACTTTTCTTCTTTTTTATTTCTTCTTTTTATTGTCTTTCGGCTGTGTGCATCCATTGCGTTGTTGCAGAGCCCAGGTGTAATTTGTATCTCCGCGATATTAATATACTTCCCTTTTATCTAAAAAAAAATTCTATCGATCTACCTATTTATCTATCTATTATATCACTCCGTTACTGTCTGTTTATTGTAAATCTACATCTCGACATCCAATTAATACCTTCCGAGGAAGTTTGAATTTGAAATTTACTTTTCAAATTTGTCCGGTAACCTTCTAGGATTTCTCGGTAACCGCAGTAACCAGGAATCCCAACCTCCCATGGGAAAATTTTCATTTCCGGAACAAAAACCTTGGCTGGTGCTCGAAGGAATGCTCCCGTACGACCGCGTATCCAGCACTCTCAAGTGTGGTGACACATTTCCAGGTATGGGCTTCTATTGCTTGGCTTGTGGTAGTGTACTGTCCGTCCTGACAATGCTTGAGGACGTGCATTCTGGCTGTATGTGACCTACACGCACTGAAACTAAAATCGTTGGTATGTTAACTTCAATACTAGTAGTGTTTACTTCTCCTGGCTTGACAAGTTCTGCCGTATGTCTGGCCTGTAAAAGAACGCCCAGTTATGGATGACATGAAGCTCATCGCACTGCAGTAAAAGAATGCCCAATGTTATGCTAAAGGTAATTGTCTAGGAGAACCGAGAATCCCGTATGGTGCCCCAAGTTGTCATCTTCTGACCAGAAGCCGCCAGGATGATAAGAGGGTGTAGCAAGCAAGATTGCCAAGAGCAGCAACACGGCACCCCTATTATCCAACAGATTAGCATCTAGCTACCTGGTTGCCAAGGACAGCTGCATCTTACATATATGGATCAGGAAATTCATTATGATACATGCTGAAATTAATTTTGTCTCCATTAACTTTAATTTGCAATCTCCGGTGCATTTTTTTATACAGCGCGACCACCCTTTTCATTCATTCACAAACTGTTCCGTACAAATGATGGTTCAGATGAAAGCAGGTACCCCATTAATAATGCTCTCGATTACAATGTGTGCATCTATGATTTGTATGAAAATATCTAGGTTGGGTTTCCCCTTGGTCCCTAGAGTCGCTCCTGTTATATACATAATGACTCACGGGCCCTTAAAGCCTATCGATCGATTCTGATACTAAATAGGATAAAAGGCACACAAACGAAAGAAAAAGGTAGAAATAAGACAAAAAGGGAAATTGGAGCTAGCAATAGCAATCTGCTACTATATATCAAAGGTATTTAATTCATTAATCTTAGTACATCTGGTGACATCATAAGATGTAGCCCACTTCGGTACAGCTACAAATATGCTTGGAACCAAGGGTGACCTCCCCTACTTCTAACGACCAGAAAAATTACAGTAGAACTTGGCACATGAGGCCACACATAAGAGATAAATACTCACTACACAAGTACTGGTACATATTTTCTTATAACTGAAGGGTGACCTCCCCTGCTCCTCAAAACTGGAAATATAGTAAATGCTCACACAACATGGCATTTCCAGACTGAAATCCACTTTGCTGATAATCGCCTTATGGCTTACGGGAACGTTTCATTATGACGAGACGCTCAGCGACATCGGTCATTGTTGGCCTTAGATCCACATCAAGGTTAAGACAATCCACAGCAAGCACTGCTAGACTGTCAAGAAGGTCCAAATTCCTTTGTACCGCAATTTCTTTGTCAAACAACTCAGTTGATTTCTTCATGTCTTTGTGAACATCAAGGAAACTCTTCACTAAGTTGTTATCGTCAGAGTAAGTGGCCTTCTTCCTGCTGATAAGCTCTAGGATCACAACTCCAAAACTGTAGACATCACTTTTTGCAGTCAACCTGCCCGTATTTAGGTACACTGGATCCATATAACTCCTGTCACCAATGACTAAGGAAGTATGTTCCTTGTCTGTTGCAATCAACCTTGATATGCCGAAGTCAGAGATTTTGGGGGCAAACTGATCGTTCAAGAGTATATTTGCCGGTTTAACATCACCGTGCAAGATTACGGTATTTGTTTGTGAATGCATATAAGCTAGACCCTGTGCTGATTCTACAGCAATATTTAGACGCACACCCAAGCTGAGAGGCTTTTTGTCCTCCCCGTGAAGAATGTCATCCAAGCTTCCTTTGGGTATGAACTCATACACTAGCATGGGGCTATCCACTTCTAAACAACAACCTATGAGCCTAACGATGTTTTTGTGGATTATCTGAGACTGGATGATGACTTCATTTGGAAATTGTTCACTCTCTAACACATTACCACTAATCGGCTTCTTTACCGCAACCAATTCGTTACCGAGAAGGCCTTTGTAAACTTCACCAAAACCACCTTTCCCAATTATATTGCCATTTTTAAATATTTGCTGCAGGTCAACCTTTTTGAAAAGCTTTATAGTCCGAGCTTTCTCTAATATAGGACCACCATTCCTTTTGTATGTATCATGAACCTTCTTCTTCTCTTTGATAATGATGATAGTGAATGACAAAATGGCTATGAGAAGAATCCCACCTATTATACCTACATGGACAACAAAACAAAATTGACTATTTAATTGTTCAAAGTTTCTATTATTAATTTGAGAAAAATATTAGAGCAGACAGAAACAAATAAGTAATCGTTACTCGCCACTATGGGTACATTAATGGAAAGGGCCGTTACACTACCTATTAACGTTCTACTGCAATCACTAAAGAACAAAGATAGCTTATAATCCAAGATTTTTGTGTGACGACAAGATTTTTTAGATAAAGAATGTATAAAGAGCTTCTATTATTATGTTATTAACTGTGCAATTAATCTACGGACTGGAGCAATAATAAGATCAGAACTCTAATACTCCTCCCGATTCAAAATAAGTATCGCAGTTTTGAGCCGATGAATCGGAGGGAGTAAGACATATGTGGTGAAACACATGGAGAAGGTGGATATATTGGAGCGAAGAAACTTGTGTGAGACATTACCTATGGAAATGCGTGCTGCCAACGGGAACTTGGGGGTGCAGCGTTCATGGAATGGGTCGCCGCTGTCATAACCCGTACGGCAGGTGCATTTGTAATCTCCGTCGATGTTCTTGCACGTACCCTGGCAAGGATACCCTGATTGAGGTGCACATTCATCTATGTCTGTACATGTCACGGAGAAAATATTGATTAGGACATGCGCAGGAATTAATTTTCTGACAGAATTGAGTTGCGAGCGGTCGTTACCGGTGCATCCATCGACGATGTACGGGTTACCCTCGTAGCCATTGGTGCAGTTGCAGGTGTAGCCAGGGCCGTTGGTGGAGTCGACGCACGCGCTGTGGCGACTGATGCAGGCGTACCCTGGCTTGGTCGCCGCCGCGGAGCACGACAAGGAGCCGTTGTCGCGGATGGCCCAGTCGAGCGACATCGGCATGCTGGTCCGGTTCATGTCCATGCCAAAAAGGTCAGCCCTCCGAAACTTGTAGTAGCCCCTGTCCGTAATGAAGCCGTAGTCACATGGGCAGAACTCCTGGTCGGCGTGCGACCAGGAGCCCGAGCTCTGGAAGACGATCACATTGTCAGTGAGCCCTGGCGGGATGTCGACGTTGCAGCAGCCGACGCCCCTACACACTCCATCCTGCGGTCCCCTGGAGTCGTTGGCATAGGCCACACACCCGGTGTAGTACTCGTAGCTGTAGCGAACACCCACGCCACTCTTGACCTGGGCGAAGGTGTTGCAGCCAAGGAGGACGAGCTGGTTGAGGTCGCTGGAGATGCGGTATACGCCGTCCCGGTTCATGTCCACCCCGCCGCCGAAGGACCCGGTGATGTAGCCGGTGGAGTTGTAGCACTGCCACACAATCGGCAGCATCACCCGGGCCACGGGGTTCGGTGACAAAGCCAGGTTCAGCACCCGCATGTCTTGAGTGGTGCCCGCCATGACCGGCACGGTGTTGTTGACGCAGGAGATCTCGAAGCCCTTGCGAAAGCATCCGCTGCCGATGCCGAAGGGGTAGGGGATGTCAACATCGCCGCAGCTACCCACGCATCCCGGCGACACGGTGTGGGAATCCGCCATGGGGGACAACATTGTCGCGACGAGCAGCGCGGGAAACAAGAGACGCATCCACATTGACGAACTGCCCATGGTTTTTGTTAATGGCTGGGAGCGAGCTATCTGTGTCCATCGCCTGCAGCTCTCGTTCCCTTAAATACACAAATGAGAGCTAGCTGACGCGTATTACCTACCGCAATAGGTTTTTTCTATGGGTCCGCCTAGCTATAACAACGGCATCTTGGTTTTCTTTGGCCACGCTGCAAGCTACTTGTCTAATCTAATCATAATTCTTTCACCATGGACTTAATTCATATCAACACTACCCCCAAGGATCACAAGGCATAAGAAGACCTGAGATTTTTTTTTCATGAAAAGAAAGATTACCCTCGGATTGCACAATTCAGTTAAAAAATTGTCAAGCCTAACTTGCACAATGCTTTTAAGCTTTTGTCAACACATTGTTTGAGTACAAGATGCCAAACATTTAATTTGATACTCTCAGGAGCAGCCAACTTTGTTTTTAAAGGGAGTTTTGTTATTTAAAAAGATTTAATCATTACACCTAGCCTCTGCATAGTTAGGATGCACACAGCGCTGACACATGTCTGAAGTCCAGAAAGATTAAAAAAAAGGCGAATTACACTAGTTTTCATATATTTCAAATTGTACTAGCTGGCTAGTGACTGGCCAAAATATAATGTGGTGATCGATGGATGCTTCCTACCTAAGGCTGGTGCCAACCGGGGCGAGGAGGCGGGGCGATAGGCCCCTTATCGCCCGTGGCGGGGCGAGAGGAGGCGAGGGGGGAGGCGAGAAGGCTCGCCCGGGCGCCAGCCAGCTCGCCCGGCGAGATGCGGCTGTAACGCGGCCTATCGCCCGCGCTAGCGAGGCGATAGCGCCCACGACGGGCGAGAGTGAGGGGCGATAGCGGGGCGACGCGGTGCCAATGGGGGCGATAGGCCGGACGATAGTGGGGAGAGGAGTGTGATAGTGTGGGCTATAGCCCGTGCACTGGCACCGTGCTGTGAGAGTGGCGTGAGAGTGTCGTGAGAGTGGTGAAAAAAGGTGACGTGGCGGGGCTATAGCCCGTGAGAGGGAGTGATGCATTGGCACCAGCCTAATGTTGGTGCTTCAAAATGTCACCCGTTCACACCTATCTTCTACACCTCGGGTCATTTTAAATGTTCCCCGGACAACTTGCCATTTTTTAAACTTTTTTTTGGACGTGTCACCACTTGTTATTAGCGTCAAACAAACCTGCATCTTTCTTCAGTGTAGATAGAATACTTAGACAATGCAACTCAATCGAAAATTAGGGTCCTTGTGGTTAGATGGAATACTAGAAGTTAAGAGTGTCAATATGTGAGGTTCGTCATCTTTGTTTGAATATTGTTAGTGAATAAGGATTGTGCAAGGGTCATGGGTCCGTAAACAAAACCCACCTAACAATCTAACCAATTGTCATTTCTTAAGTACACCGTACACGCGTAGAACCCACCTAACAATCTAACAAATTGTCACCTGAAAAAAGAAAACCAATTGCCATTTCTCATAAAGGAGTAATAATGTATTTTTTTTACATCTAATGTCACTAAATATGTTCACAACAAACAAACGAGCTGTGTTAGGGTGATTGGGGAGGTATCCCGAGTACTTTCAGGTACCTCCCCCACTGATTAATTCTGGCCGTCGATTTAGCAGTTAATTGCATTATAAATTTAACAAGTCAAAGGGTATTTTGGTTATCTATCTATTTCTTCTGCGGTTGGTCCGCCCGGTAATCCGCAAGGCACTTCTCCGCATGATATCCCAGTGAGAGGAGCTGGCTAGTCACCGGAGACTGGAGAACAGGTGAGCTGAGCTGACATCTTCCTTCGTGCATGCTGGCCGCCTGCTCGCGGCGCCCAGAAGTCCCCAAGGCACTTCTTCTTTCCGTGGCCGCCGCCGGCTCCCGGCGCTCCTCTGTTGCGAGGCGCGGTGGCTTTCCTCATCTTCCCGGTGTGCTTTCTCGCTGCCGCCGACAGGCGACAGATAGCCGCCATAGAAGGGAAAAAAAGTACGGGCTCTGGGTTGCAATTGACACTGCTTCTTACCGTTTGTCCCCGTGCACTCTCCAGGTGCAGAAACCGAAGAGCTAGAACATGTGACTGAACGAGGGAAAAGGAAGCTGCTGGTCATGACGGCGGCCGAAAGCGTGGGAAATCGGAAAACAGAAAAGAAGCTGATGCGGTGGGCTACATCGCGTTGTCGGCGGACGCGCCGTGCATGCCGCTACTCGGAGGAATCCTCACTGTCGTCATCGTCGTCGGCGGATGGCGCCCGCGGCCAGTTGAGTCCATGGAGGCGGAGAAGTACGGCGACCGGGCGACGGCACCTGCGTCCATCCGACAAATTGGGCACTGCCGGCGAGAAGGCGATGGCGCCCGCGACCAAATGCTTCCGGGGAGGCAGAGAAGTACGGCAACCCGGCCTTTTCGCCCGCGCCCATCCGACGAATTGGGCGCTGCTGGCGAGGAGGTGATGGCGCCCACGACCAATTGCTTCTCGGGAGGCGGAGAAGTACGGCGACCGGGCGACGGCGCCCCCGCCCATCCGACGATTTGGGCGCTGCCCGCGAGGAGGCGATGACGCCCGCGCCCATCCGACGATTTGGGCGCTGCCGGCGAGGAGACGATGGCGCCCTCGATCAGTTGCTTCCGGGGAGACGGAGAAGTACGGCGCCGCCCGCGCCCATCCGGCGATTTAGGTGCTGCTGGCGAGGAGGCGATGGCGCCTGCAACCATTTGCGTCTGGGAGCGGAGTCCTGGCTGCCGCCGCCGGCGAGGAAGGGTGGGGACGGAAACGCCGCCGATTTAGGATTTTGAGCACCATCATTGGTACAGAGCAGAGTAGAGGGAGAGAGTGAGGCGAGGGATATGGAGAGCTCGGTGGTCAACGGTGATAGAGTGAGGTGAGAAGGAGAATTAGTACTTACGGCCGCTAATTTTTTTTACATTGATGCCCTTTTATATTAGATATAAAATAAAAGAAACTTAGTAGTTTTAAGTACCTCTCAGTACCTCTAATCAAGTACCTCTCAATACCTCTTATTTTTTGACCATCCGATTAAGTTGGATAAACGGTTGCAAAAAATGCCAACTACTCTAAAACTTGTAACAAACATAATGTAATGGCAATCTCTTCAACTTATCAATGTGAAAATTAGGAATGTGAAACTTGATGGGTACAGCAATTTGTTTCTACCGGGGGAGGTAATATATAAAGACTCCGACGCAAAGACTTGATGGGTACAGAAAATCTTCCCTACGCATCAGAGGTAATATATATAGACTAACACAATGACTTGATAGAAGTCTTCCCTTTTCAGTTCACAATCTAGGCCGGGACATTAATCACAGAGGCTGTTGATGAAAACGCCAAAGCTCAATCTTAATAATTGAAAAGTGCTAGTTGCACAGTAACAATTTTAAATTTTCAGTAACAAGTAACAAGTTGCACAATAATAAGTTGAATGCCATCATAAAAATTGTATTGAATGTAAATTCTAATACACGAGGAAAATATTGCCCGACAAGCTATCAAGAAAGTCTCACTTGGTTTCCCGGTTCGAGCCCCATGCGTTGTGACTTTTTTTGTTTTGAGGATTAACTTTGTTGCAGATCTAATTAATCCGAAAAGACGTATTGATTGAAAAGAGTCGTATACCTAGGATCAACCTCACGAGCACATACTAGTGCACTGCTGATTTAGCACTGCGTTGCTGTTGTTTATATATATTACCTTAGAGCATCAATAGCAGATCAAGCATTTCCGCGAAAACTGTAAAATAACCGCCGTTTTGCCGTTTCGGGCAAAAAACGCACGCAGACCAGATCCCGCAAAAGTGGCCGGCCTGGAAAAAAAATTTGAGGGGCGCGCCAGGCTTTCCCCCACGGAACTGTCAAAATCGTGTTTTGTGCGGTCGACCCGGCGGCGACCTCTATTCCAGATAGATTTTGCGGGAGGGACATTTCCTGTGGCAGTTCACCTTTCCTCTTCTCCCGCCGCCGAGGATCTTCACCTCCCCACGCCAACCGAGCTCCCGGCGGCCCTCCGGCGTGGCCATGGACACTCCCGACCCCGCGCTCGTCACCGTGGAAGTAGAGGTAGCCAAATCAATGGCGTCTGGAGCCGCGGTGGAACTCCTTGTCGGCTATCTCCAGGCCGCGCTGGAAGCCTCCTCCAACGCCGTTCCTCGCAAGCGCGACAACATCATCGTGCAGGGAGGCGCGCCCGTTCCAGCCGCCACCGTTGCCGCCACGAAGGGGGGCGGTCCCCCTAAAGCTCGCCCTCCTGCTCGATAGAGGGACGCCGGCAATATTGGTGAAACCGAGGTGGCAGAGGCAGCGAAGAAGGAGGTCGTCCTCAAACGCAAGTAGGCGCCTCCGGCCAACAAGGCCCCGGCGAGTTCTACGCCTGCCACCGCCGCCATCCCACCGGTGTTCGACGGAATGCCCGAAAGGTACGTCCGACCAAATTGCGTCTTCTTGTTTGCCGCCGTTGGGGGTTTTGGCTCAAGAATTCGCCGTCTCTTTTCTAGGTCCGAGTACGCGATATCCTCGAGGAAAACACGGTGAACATTGAGGATGCATCGCTTGGGGGCTATGGATACAATGGAATGGACAACGGGGTACACAGTGGCGGCCAAGAAGAACAGGAGGAGGAGGATCTGTAGGAGATTGGAGGGGAGGTCTTCTAGGCATCGCAATCCACGGTAGGGTATAGCAAGAGGAAGAAGATCTATACCCGATTGGAGGATGAAGTGTTGATCCGGGCTTGGGAGTCTGTGTCACTTTATGCCATCTACGGCACCGACCAAACCGGGAAGAGGTATTGGTAAAGGATAGAAGACAACTTCTTTTGGTTGATGCGAAACAATGTCGACAAAACACCACGCACCTATAGACCACTCCAAGGTCATTAGGATGTGATCAAACCGGCGGTTAGCCGGTGGTGTGGATGTTTGGAGCAAGTATACAATGCTCCTCCAAGTGGAACCAATGAAGAAGATTAGGTGAGTGGTTCATCCGCAATCATCATATTGTTTGCAAATCATAGTGCTTTGACATAGTTTCTTTGGTTGTAGGACAAAATTGCAGCCCCAAGGTATAAAGATATGTCGGCATCCAAGGGCAAGCCCTTTGCAGTTGAGCATTGTTGGGTGATGCTTAAAAATAGTGAGAAATGAAAGGTGAGGGACAAAGAAGCACTACAGAAGAAAGGTGTCTTTACCATGTTTGATGATGAGGATGATGATGAAGAAGAATGGAACAAGGGTAGGCCGGATGGCACCAAGAAGGCCAAGGACAATATGAGGAAGGAGTCGGAGGCATCAAGTTTGAGAGAGAAGATAGACCATATGGTGAAGTCAAATGAGTTGATGGTCACCATGACTATTGAAGCAAAAAAAAATAGTTGGCAATGAAGAGGTCTCAAGAGAAAGAGGAGAAGTGGCACCAAATCAAGGAGAGCAAGTTGTGGAAGGCGGCCATTGAGGACAAAAGAGCCCAAGCCGAGGAAACCAAAGCTCTCGCCAAGCTCATTGCCTAGGAGAACAAGATCATGACCATGGACCGCAATGAGATGGATTAGATAACCTTGGAGTGGCATGATTTGATTAGAAAGGGGATCTTGGAGCGAAGGAGGACAGCTGCCAGCGGTGGTGGTGGTGGTGCTTGATGGTTCTTCATCATGGTTTCGCGACTTTAATGAGATTATTTTGATGCAAAAATGATCTATTCGATTGTGTGGATGCTTAAAACTATATTATTTGCTATTTGTATGTGACAACTATGTTGAATTTCCGAAATTTTCATGTTAATTTTCGAAATTTCTTTTTATTTGTGCAATACATTTTTCGCGGTTTGGAGGTCCACTTTTGCCAGCGGCAGAACAAACACCGCATTGCAAAACAGAATATTCTGTTTTGTAGTTCGGCAATGCGGTGTCTGTTCTGCCGCATCGTGGGTTTGCAGGCTGGCGGAATGCGGTATCTGCTAGAGATGCTCTTACGAGAAAATTTGAATTTGAAATTTGATTTTTGAATTTATCCGGTAACCGTCCAGGATTTGTTGCTAACTACGGTAACCCCGATTCCCGACCTCCCTCTGGAAAATTTTGAATTCAGGAACCCAAAACTTGGCTGGTGCTTGACGAAATGCGCCAGTAGGCCCGCGCATTCAGCACTCTCAAGTACGGCGACACATTTTGAGGTATGGGCTTCTATTGCTTCTTGGAGTGTCGGTGTACTGTATACCTGGACATAGGTAGCTATGCAGTTGTAGTAATTTATTTTTGAAAGTGCAACGGGGGCCGATCGTCCACCTGAACAAATTCATTCAAATGCTTTTGGGGGACAAGAAGGTGCAGCGGCATACCACACGGGTGGCACGACACGCGCGCGAAGGCGGTATACCACCTTCCGGAAGTATAGGGGGAGAGAAGCTATGCTAAATCGTCACAACAACTCTGTAGGGTCGAGGTCGACACGTCGCGGCGCGCGCCTCGTCCAGAGGCGCAGGTGATCGACCATCAGAGCAATAACCCGGGGGGCGGAGAGCCAGTCCCTGTCGAACACCATGCTATTGCGTGACTTCTAGACCGCCCACAAGATCGCAAGGAGTGCAGAGTTAAGCGCACGAGGGTGAAGACGAGGTAGGCGGAGCGCCAAGCCTTCCAGTAGAGAGGAAATGTCGGCATCGGGGAGGAGGGGGGGAAGCCACCTGCAATGCGTGACCAGGAATCGGCGAAGCGGACACAATGGACGAATAGATGGGAGACATCCTCCAGGTGGCCGGGGCAAAACGGGCAGTCTGGAGAGGGAACACATCTAAGGCGGGATAGGTGGGTGCGGGCCGTGGTTCTGCCGAGGCGGAGGATCCAGAAGAACACCCTGACTTTAGGTGGAGCGAAGTTGTGCCAGTTGACGTCCTGTAGTAGGATCATAACGCCGGAAGCGCGGAGCGCCCGATAGACATCGCCCACGCGGTTGCCCTCGGAGGCACCCAGGGCGAGAGAGCAATGGTCAGGCGAGGCAGAAACACGCGCGTTGCGCAACCGGGTACGCAAGAAAGCCAACTCTGCCTCGTCCTAAGCGGAGACACGGGGCTGGGTGAGAATGAGACTCCCGCCACCCATCACGGAGTTCGTGAGAGACATGTCAGGCAGAAGATTGTGGGAGAAGGCGGTTGGTAGGGCTAAGGAGAGGGTGCCGAGCTCTTTCCACGAGTCGTGCCAGAGGGAAGTCAGGACACCATCCTCCGGGTCCACCCTCGTTTTGGATTGATAAAGAGGGGTGAGTGACACGAAGTGCCGCCATGACAGAGTGGAAGGCTGAGGGCATGGGCAAAGGTAGCATCGACGGACCCATCTTTACTAGGGGGTGTCACGACCAAAGAAACGGTTATGGAGGTTCTTCATGAGCAGACACGTGTTCTGGAGTTAGAAATTCATGATATATACGCACGCTTCTATTCTTGTAGACAGTGTTGGGCCTCCAAGTGCAGAGGTTTGTAGAACAACACCAAGTTTCCCTTAAGTGGATCACCCAAGGTTTATCGAACTCAGTGAGGTAGAGGTCAAAGATATCCCTCTCAAGCAACACTGCAATTAAGATACGAGAAGTCTCTTGTGTCACCAACACACCCAATATACTTGTCAGGTATATAAGAGCACTAGTTCGGCGAAGAGAGAGTAAAATATAAGCAGTATGGATGAATATAAATGATAATAATAATCTAAAATAAATATGGCAGTGAGCAAACATGTAGCAAAACAGGCGGAAAACGGTGTTTCAATGCTTGGAAATAAGTCCTAGGGCTCCTACTTTCACTAGAGGACACTCTCAACAATGATCACATATTTGAATGCATAAATATCATCTCTTCACTATGCTACTCTGAACCACTCTCCGGTCGAATAACGAACACTAATCATTGCGTAGGGCTTTAACAACACTCCTCAAGTCTATATTCCCTCTCTAGGGCACCTCACTGTCACTAAGAGCGCCATAAATTAGTACTAAACAAACGCCACAATTTCATAGGTTCATCTTCCAACACAAGATATAAATATCATGCTAAACCACGCGGTGCACACACTATCACCTTTACACCATGATCAAATTGTTTACGGAGATAACAAAACCACTTGAGTAGCATAAAAGATGAAGACCAAATCTACACATTCAACTAGATTACAAAGCTCATGATCTCATAAAGATCACACCATGGGAGAGAGAGATGAACCACATAGCTACCGATAGAGCCCTCGGCCCCGGGGGAGAACTACTTTTTCCTCGTCATTGGAGACAACAACGGTGATGGAGACGGCGGTGGAATTAATGGAGATGACTTCCGGGGGCACTTCCCCGTCCCGGCAGGGTGCCAGAACCGAGATCTGTCCCCCAAAACTTGTCGGTGGCGGCGGCGGAGCTACGGATGTATTTTGCGGAAAAGGTCGATTCTATATAGGTCAAAGAGCAACGTCGGTGGACGCCCGAGGGGCCCACATCACTAGCCGGCGCGGTCAGGGTGGAGCCCGCGCGAGCCTATGGTGTGGGGTCTCTAGGGCCCCCCTCCAGATCTTCTTTGGACTTTTGGATGCTTCCGGGGAAATAGGAACTTTGGCTTTTGTGGCATCCAATTCCTAGAATATTTCTAGAACAACTTTTCTGAAACTAAAAACAACAGAAAATAGGGAACTGGCTCTGTGGCATCTTGTTAATAGGTTAGTCCCGGAAAACGTGTTAAAATGACATCAAGTGTAAGGAAAACATGTGGGAAACAACATGGAACATCAGGAATTAGGGATACGTTTATGACGTATCAGTCCACAACCGCCAGTCCACCCTCCGAGCGCAATATGTAGACAAAATCCCAGGCCACTTGGCAGTCACCACCAACACATGTAGCGGCGGCTTTCCAAAGCATGGCGCGGCGAGGTTTGTCCATCCTAGCAATAACTCCTCGCGGGAGTGGGAGAAAGTCAAGACGGAGGTACAACAACTTTTTGTGATCCTGTAACATGTTGTCCAGCTTCAACCTCTCCAATTCACTTTCACAGTCTTCCCTTGCATCAACAATAACTCGGCCAAGATCATTATCGGGCTCATATGATACCCGTTGTTGATCACCTCCTTCTTCTGCATTGTCTTCCATTGCAGTATCACCGTATTGAGGAAACAAAGGATCATCTTCTTCTTCATTGTCTTCGATTACAACCCCTCTTCCTCCATGCTTGGTCCAGCAATTATAGCTAGGCATGAAACCTCTCCGAAATACGTGGCCGTGAATGACTCTCGAGGAAGAGTGCTCCCTGACGTTTCGACAATCAACACATGGGCAACACATAAAGCCATTATCTTTGTTCGCGTGAGCTACAGCGAGAAATTCGTTCAGGCCTGCCATATACTCGAAAGTGCGTCGGCCACCGTACATCCATCGCTGCCGTGCGTCCATCTGCATCGTATTATTAAGTTTATAAAAAAGATATGCGAAATGTCCACCATACATCGACAAATATAATATTTTTGTATCTATTATAGATGAAAATGATAAGAATGCTAACCTCGATCGAGGATATCATTTTGTGTGGCTCGGGTATTTCATCGAACACCTCGTGTGCATAGCAAAGATACACAAAGACTAGAACCACCTCTCACACCCTCCTAGGAGAAAAAAAAAGATGAGACAAGGGGCTGGGTGGCTGGTATATATAGGGACAGGGACATTCTTCCCGGTTCGTGGCTAGAACCGGGATCAATGCCCCTACGCTGGCCACGTGGCGGCTGACCGGGCATTTGTCCCGGTTCTAGCCACGAACCGGGACGAATGCTCCCTCCCCAACCCACTACTACAGAAAACGTTATAGGAGGCGCATATTTTTTTTCGAGGCGCATATATAATGCACCTCCAGCGCAAAGCCTCGCGTATATGGTTATGCGAGGCGCATCTAATAAATGCGCCTCCTATACCTGCATATAGGAGGCGCATATTATATGTGCCTCGCATATGTATAGAAATGCGCATCCTATAATTCCCAATATGCGCCTCCTATAACTCCCAATATGCGCCTCCTATAACATTTTTTATTTTTATAATTTGCAGAATTACTGCACAATCCAGAATACACAATATAAATGTATATAGATGCAGAAATACAGTACAACAGTCCAGAATTTCCAGAAACTGGAATCACCATGAATACAAGTACATCTCATGCACATCAACTTGAATCAATCGCGACATAAATATATACAAGTTCATTTATACGAAGTACATCACACAACACAAGTGTTTGTGCCTTCGATCGACTACAAGTTCACAATCACGTTACAACTCCGACGACGGATCGAGCTCTAGCTAGCTTAGGTGAGAGTAGAGCACATAGACTATGATGGATAGCAACAAGGCGATGATGATCACGATGAAGTTCCTTCACTTTTTCCTCCCGTGACTCCAGTTCTCTTCCGCCACCTCTCTTCCGCCACCTCCTCCACTTCTACTCCACTTCTCTTCCACAACCTCTCTACTCGCATAGCCTTGGTAGAGGTAGCCCGAGAAGGTGTTCACTTGCTTCGTGTAGTCTTCCCACTCGTCGTACACACCTGGAACCCACCCGATGTACACGACATAGCACTTCTTTGCCATATCCTACACACACAAATAAAGATGATATTAGTTATATGCCAGTGGAAATAAATAGGTAAAATAGCTAGCAGTTGACAATATAGAGTCATGCATATATATGGGTGCAACAAGATGATCACCGACACTATGAAGAAAGACTGAAAGAATGCAAACCAAGAATGACTTGGATTCGTGCCTCATACTTAGGTTGGGCACGAAAAATGACAATGTCGTTGTTTGATCTTGTGCGGCAAATAGAATATATGCCTAAATTACTAGTCTACTTGGCACACAAGATCAAACAACGATATTGTCATCACACATAACGCCACGACACGTTCTAATCATTGGCATTTCGAAGAAAGACCAAAAAAAAAGAAAACCACAAGAAATAGAGCGGCAACAACGAATGAAAAGCAACAGAGCACATAGAATAGTTCATAACACAAATAAATTACTAGTGTCGCTCACAATCAAGTTTACAACATAGTGATAAAGAGTTTACAACACTTGTTCGAAACTAACAGCTAGCTACCTAGATAATGGAAGCTTCAAGACTTCTTCGCCTGTTTTTGAGACGTCATCGGCTTGTCGGGGCCGGCATGGAGCAAGCCCATCTTATTGGTCGACAGCATCATCATGGAATTGTCGTCACCCTGCATCGCCAAGCGTTCGTCTATGACTCTATTGGACGGTTGATTGCTAGCTTAGGACATGCCCCCGGATCTGATGACTCCGTTATGCACGAGAGTCGCGATATCCTCCTGGATCTCGAAGAAGGCCTGCCTGAGAGCGGGATCTGGCGTGGTTGCAAGCCTTTCACCCCACTTGACGACGTCATTTGGCAGCGTTAGAAGCTCCATATCATGGACGTACTTCTTCATGTGGTAAAGGGCGTAGAAGGCATCCTTCTTGTTGTTTGCCGGCTGCTTGGCGCAGGGGAACTTCATCAGGTGTTTGAAGACGTGCGTGCCGAACCTTACATGATGCGTTTCCGATGGCGTGTCTCCCTGAGCGACGTAGGCGGCGAGAGCACCATCAAACACAGTCTTGATCGTTGTGTAGTCCTTCTAGATCGCACTGTTGGAGTCGAGGTACAAGGCTGTCGAGCGCCTCATGTACAAGCATATGAGCATGCTGCCTTACAAAGCACCAGGTATAGTGGGATGGTAGGGAATGAGAATCGGAAGCCTGTCCGAGTATCTTTGCATGAAGGTCGTTAGATAGTCGGTCGCCATTCCGATTCCCTCCTCAGTTCCCAGGAAGGTGTCACGAAAGAAGTAGGGATCCACTACCTGCAGGAGCGGGAGGTTGTCTCTGGTAATCGCCATGGAAGTATTGAGGGAGAACAGCCGGACCAGGGTATCGTGCAGCCGGAACCCGTCCAACAAGTCGAAGATGTCGGTATGCCGCAGGAAGAAGATATCCCCTGGGGGTACATGGACGAAGCACAACTCTTTACTGTCCGGCACCTTAGCCATCATAACCATGTACGAAGGGCCGTTCTCTTTAATGCGTCGGTCCTCGGTATATAGACAAATATGATGAAGACTGCGCATATTAGAGCCCGCGACGTCGAGCATCGATGGATACATCATCCCTACACCCGCCAGGTGCACCTTAGGCATGTTGGCTTGGAACATAGCGCCATCCTGAGCCCGGAAAACGGGATTCGGAGCATCCTTGCCCTTCTTTGCTGGCCTTTTGCGACCCTTCTTTGGCTTTCCAGAGTCGTGCTATGTCTCACTGACCACCCTATGGAGGGTGGCCAAAGGAACTGCTAGTATTGGAGGCTTTGTGAAGGTTGCGGGTGGCGGCGTGTCCTGGCTAGTTGGGAAGAGCCGCAACTGACAAGCGGGTTTCGCCGGTTGGGTCTCTGGCTCTGCCGGCTCAAACGTATCAGAAATCCCTCTTTTACTTGAAGCCCTCATGCAAATGAACTTGTCGCCGAATCTGGGGTCAACACCATCATCATCATCATCATCTGGATCCTGTGTCATGTTGAAAGCTTCTTCATGTGCTGGCTGTGCTGCCTCCGCGGTGATAATGTTGGGCTGGGGGTCCTCATCTGTCCCCAAACGGATCTGTCTCTTCAGACATAGGAACAAGTAGCCAAAGACGGTACCGAGGACCGCCGCCGGAGCGGCATCTTCCCATCCCAAAGGTTGAGAGGGAGGTTCCAATTTCTCGTATCCGGATATCACCATATTGATTTGGACCCCCTGTCGGGTGGCATTGTGGCAGTGTGCCATGTGCGGTTATCCGGTCCAATGATGGATCCCATGGCAACATCCTTCAGCTGGCCGCCCACCAAGTGCATTAGAGTGCAAGGAGTGTCTTCTTGCGAAAGACATGTGGTCCGGGCGTCAGTAAAACGGAGATCAAGTCATCGGTGTGGTTGAGCCTCCCAACTCTCGATTTAATGACTTAGTAATTACCTTGAGGGCGTCCAACGCGGCCAATGGCGAGGGACCGCCGCCGACACGCTTGAGCGCGAAAGTGGCGGAGTGGCTGCCTGATGGAGGAGCGGTGGTGCGGGTAGCCGCCTTCGCCGCAGCGACCTCCGGAACTGGAGGAGTGTCCACCAACACCGGCCCCGCTAGAGGAGTCACCAGCGCCTCCGGCCGCGGCCTGTTGTCCGATTGGGTGCTGCCGATCGCGAGGTCGGGAACAGGTGGTGGCCCCTTCTTACCACTTCTCTCCCACCTCGTGTACCTCTCCATGTAGATGGGAAGGATGGTGATGAGCTTCTCGTTCAATTGCGACTGCATTTCTGTCTTGACTTGTTCTTTGAACTTCCTCTCGGCAGCTGTCACAGCCCTGGTCACGACATCTTCTACTACACTGGGAAAGGCTTCAACCTTTTCCCTTAGCTGTTTCACCTCGGCGCTTTCGGCCTTCTTGCCCTTCGGGTTGGCGCCATAGTACTCGGAACACGATATGCCTCCGAAGCCAGGCACACGACCAGCCGACGACGGGGCATTTAGGGGATAGACATTCTTGGTCCGGCTCAGCGCCCTGTTGAATGTGGTGTCCCACTTGGCGATAGGCTCCGACCCCTGGGATGAGGAGCTCTTACACTACTCGCCCTGCGCACGAGGTAACGCGATTAGTCGACTTTATTGATTAGTCGTGAACGCAAAGAATCGAGTTGCATGCAAACTACTTACATAGTTTCCTATTAATTCCTTGACCTCTGAAGCGAAGGGGCCGGTGGGCTCCGAGGTATAATCAGAGCTCCCTTTCGCAATGGAATGTCGGACCCTGAAAAACTTCCTTGCCTGCGGCTCCTTTATGTCGGCAAAGGGTTGTGTCAACCCCTTTTCGCGATATGCGGCGTCCTCCTTCTCCCATTTGGGCACACGGTTCTATAACCGTCGACGCCGAGATGGTGGGTACCAATGTTGAGGCTCCTCATATCCTTGCCCTTCTGACTCTTAAGCTTGATCAAGGCGGACTTGCATCTGGCCTTGAACAGATTATAGTCCTCTTCCTTGACCAGTGGCTCTTCTTAAAGACCTCCGGGTAACTTAGCTTGTCCTGGATAATCAGCTTCTTCACCCAGATCTTCCAATTGCCCAAGGCCTTGGTCATCGTCTTGAGGGCGTACTTGTTCACCGGGTTCCCTTTCTATTCGTCATTGTTGTACTTGTTTTCCACATCACCCGGGAACGCGTATCTTGCCTGCAGCTTTCGTAAGAGTGTGATGAGGAAACCCCTGTGTCGCTTCGGACTTGAGGTTCTCCGTGTTGATCGTGACGGTGTTCCGGAGGATTGCCGCGAGCTAGAGGGAGTAACCCACGGTAACCTTCTTCGGCTCCTTCGGAACACCTTTAGCACTCACACTCGTGATGATTGTCCTTGTGCCGATGTCCACCATGATCGGGGTCCGATCCTTCCGGGCCTTCTTCGAGGCACTACCACCGCTCATAGTGGCACCACCGCCGCCATCGGTGGTAGTGGCGTCCTCGGCGTCCACCATTATCTCCTCATCGTCCGGCGAGGTTTCCTCGGCCTCCTCCATCTCTTCGTCCCGCGGTTGGAATTCCGGGTCCTCGCGGGCTTCCATCTCCGCCTTGAGATCCCAATAGGCCAGCTTATTGCTTGAAGGTACCGGCTCCCCCGACATTTCTAAAAACACAGAAAGAAATGAAACTAATAAGTATAAAATTCACAGAAAATTTTGGCATGACCTTTGCTAATTTTCTATGTCTAGGAGTGCCAGAAATTCGCCGGGATGGAAATGAATCAACATCCCGGCGAAACATTGGCATCTCAAAAAGAAAAACCTGCACAAAGTGCTTTTCGACAACCAGCTGATCAAAGAAATCAACAGGTTCACCACATAACAAAATCATCAGGTTCAGTCCACAAAAATCCCTTTCAGCCACAAAATCATCCAGGCACACATGAATCTATCAGCAACCTGCACTGCAGTTCAACCGGTCTATTGCAACTAAAGATAGCACATAGGGCCATCTTTGCTATCACCACATTAAAGAATACAAAAATATGAATTAACAGAGCATAAATAAAATGTACAGAGAATAAAGATAGCACTACCTGGTCTTTGTGTTGTTCAATCTACAGACTTTATGACTGTTATTTTGTTCAATCTACAGTCACTAGACTGTTTACTTAACTTTCATAAGGTTCTATAGAGGCCTACAGGTACCTGCCTGCCAACTTCACTTTCTGTCTTTGTTTATGTCTTGCAGTTTTGGATATTCTTAATCACCATTGATAACCAGCATAACGATATTCGTGTAAGCGAAGAAAAAACGATGAAGAATATCACGTTCCACTGACCTATAGTCACCCTCGTGTTTTTAATTGCCTGCAATTGATAAGATCATAAGAAGGGAATGAATTTCTTGTTGGCGTCAGGCAAGGAAAAGGATCATGGATGCGCTAAGGAAAGAAGTATCCAAGAGGCGAGGGAATGGCCTGAAGCTGGATCACCGCGACGACTTTCTGCAGACCCTTCTTCTCAGGGGCCATATGGATTCACCTGAAGAAGCGCTCACCGATGAACAAATTTTGGACAACATTCTGACACTCAGAATTGCAGGTACAATTATATGTTAAACCTATTTTTTCTATTAGTACAAACAACTAATTAATGTTTCAATCCAGGTGCATGATGTACTAAAGCCTTGTGTTTGTAAATTGTAACCGAGTGTAGGGCAGGTGACAACAGCGACAACAATTACATGGATGGTCAAGTATCTGGGCGACAACACATAACTCCATGAGAAATTAAGAGTGCGTTTGGGACGGTACAGGGGGAATCGAAGCAAACAAGGACAGTCTTGCCACACGGATCAACATGCTCAAATCCCCGCTGCCCTGCTGCCAAGCGGCCATGTCGGCTTTCCGCGAGCTAGGGGAGACAACCCAACCCTGTTGCCGGCCGTGCTCTCAGCCCTAGTTGGCCAGGTCTTTTGGTGACCCAGCACACTACTCCATCTGTAGTGCGCAAGTCGGTGACATAATACTCACAGAAGGACTTATCCATGAATATTACATCTCTCAGAGTGGTACAACAGAAACACAGCGGGTCCAAGCAAAGCTATAGGATACAAACTTCATTACAAAATCTTCAGAATCTCTTTGATGAACCAAGAAGATCTCATACAAATGAAACATCAGAATAAGAAATTCGAAGCTCCAAGCTGAAGAAGAACTCTAGCTCAGAACTAAATCTACTACGGCTAATGTCAGCCCTAAACTATGGCTTGTAACAGCTAAGTCTGAGAATGGTCTCCACCAACACCCTGATAGCTTCTCCTCATCTAGCGTTGTTGATGACGATGGTTTCCTGGCTAAGTAAGAGATCACTCCACCTAGCTTCATGAGGTAGCGATGATTCACGATGACAACTTCAATAGGACTTCAACTCTAAGAAGTGGGTCAAACGGGAACGAATGAGTAACGAGCGTTACTCAACAAGATCATGATATATAGAGGGTGGTTTGATGCACTAACTACAGCTTTAGACTCGAAAGAGTCATAAGCTAATGTAAGGTTTTGTACAACTTTCCTCAAGAGGTTGCTTTTAATTATGAAAATTATGCCCGCCAGACCATCACATGACTAGAACTTCATGGAGTTGCCTTTCCTGTAGCGTTCGCAGTTCCATCCCGGAAGAGGGGGTAACATGCCACATCCTTTTTACACTCTGTAGAGGTGCGTTACTTTACCCATGGACGAAGAAGACCATGTTGCACAACCAGGTGTACATTCCTGTCCACTCCCACTCAGGTGTCGGGCCTGGTTGTTGGTCAAAGCCAAACCGTGCGTCTCTGCACAAAGCATGCCCACCCATTTCTGCCACCAGGTTGAACGCCTGATTCCACCCCTCACGATGGACATCTACGCGCTCCTGGCAGACACTCATAGACCCTAGAGTCCGCGGGACGTAAGGGCTCCCACCCATGTGCATGTAGTCCCGCAAGACCTACAGCGTACGTCTTTGGAAGTCCGTTGACATGCGAACGAGAGAAGATCACAGCTGACTTACCCCCCACCCCCGTAGAAGACCCATGGTTAACGCGGTATTTACGGCGCACCGAGTTCTGACAGCATTTGTGATTAATTCCTAGGTAATACTTTCCCATGCAGATGGAACCTTCCTGTGACCTATTCATCTTACCATGGTCCCATCCGCCCACCAAACAGAACACTACCACTCGGGTAGTCATTCAGTTAGTCATATTATTATAAAAATAGGATCATGCATTCTTTTGAGATTAGGTGATAATACAATAGGGTTTTTGCAAATAGTCTGATATGAAATACTGCAAAGGATATGAGCAAGTGATGAACTTGCCTGAGATTGAAATAGCAATAATAATCGAGGTCTTCGGGTTCAAGGGTCGCGTAGAAAATTCCGACATCTGAAAGATAGCAAAGTAGTCCCGACAAGGGCTACTAGAATACTTGCAACATGCTATTATGCATAGTAATGAGATGCATCGTGATTTACCCCGAAAATACCCAAGCTTGAATAATTAATCTACGTCTTACGATACTTAGGTTTTATTAGTTTTACTTGACTTTGAGTTGTTACATTAGTTCATATAGTGATGATTTGCATTACTTAAGGTTTTGATCATAAGTTTGTTAGTTGATTCATTAGTTACTCAGGGTTCTAACTCATATGTTCAGTTGGTAAACATTGCAAAATGTTATGCATTAATGGATTAAGTATTATTCACTTTATGCAAGTAAGAAGTTGATATCTTGATAAGGATAATTCTTTAAGGAAAACAAATATGGCTGGTTATGTTTTGGCGAAATTGCTCATGCAGAAGTATTACTTAGGTAAAATGGAATTCTTGAAATACCCACTTCTATCACATGCTAAGGTTTTAAGTTTAACAAGTGATGATATTCTATTAAGTAAGAATTGCATTTATGAATTTAAATTATTTTGAAGATATTAATTAAAATCCTAAAATAGTCAAATGAGGTTATATTCATTTCTTGAGACAATGTATTAAACATCAAAAAGAATAATTAAATGATATGCTTAAGTTTTAGAGTAAAGACACTTTAAACTTAAACAATATATTATTTTCCATTCCTTAGCATGTGATTTGAGTAGTTTTGGATTTAAAGACTTAAAGAATATATTATTTTCATTCCTTTATTAATTTGATCTGTGTTAATTATCTTATTTTTCTTTGATAAATCAGAGAATAAATAATTAATTTTATAAAAATAAGCCATTAAAGCTATACAAGTTGATATTTATAAACAAGGAATTAAGGATAACATTATTCTTAATTATGTGTTAATTTTATTTATTTTATCAATGCTATTTAAAATTATAATTTTAAGATAGAACATATATTATATAGTTAATTTAAATTGTTAGAGTATTTAAGAATTTATATTGGTGAATTTATTTAGGATTAATTTAATTATAATTTTGCTGATTTGTAAATGATTTTTTATTATCCTTTTTTTTAATAATGAAAAATGGTCAAAAGACCATTTAGCCCTCTAGGCTGACTGGTGGGCCAACCCACCAGTGGGTTGGGTCAAACCCACTCGGTTGAACCCGACCACCCCCCACACGCACCCGCTCCCGCACCCTGCCTCCTCCTATCCCCTCTCTCCCGCGACACTCTCCGATGTCTTCCGCCACCGCCAGTGGTCACAAAAGACGCGCCATGCGCCACTCTGCCACCTCATGCCCTTCGATCTGGGATTCATTCCCGGAGACGGCCGTGCACCACCCAAACCCCCGCCTAGGGTTTCAGTGAACTTAGGCCCCGACGCCGCCTCTGCTCCTCCGATGCTCCAAGGCACCCCCATGGTCTGGACGTGTTGCTGCGGTGCTGCTGCGACCACAGAGATGTGGACGCCGTCGGGACGATTCCTGGTGAGCAACCACGTCTCCACCGCCGCTGACGATCTCGCTACACCACCTGGCTGTGTTCACGACGATAGTGAACCCCTGGGAGTACTCCTGCCTCTCTTCTCTTCCTCCCACTCTCACTGCTCCCTTCTCTCCATCTCCCCTTGCTCTGGAACCAGGCCATCGAGCCTGATATCATGCCATGATGGATTCTTGATTGTGGCCACTCGATATTTGTGATTCAATTGCTGCCACCTGTGCTGTGACTTCTATGAACACACATGCTAATGTTAATTTCATTAGGATGCCCTGATACTATACTATCTCGATCTTGGGGAATTTTCCAGTGTGTGGATCTTGTTTAGTGGAACTGGTGATGTGGTTTACTGGAACCAGAGCCTATACCCTCTGTGAGGAATTAAAATTCACTATGGTCTTTCCCAACTTCTTATGTTGCCTTAGCCCCCTCTCTGTTTAATTCCTAGCAAATCTCACCATGTGTGCATAACTTAGAAGTGGAAATCTTTACTGGCTAACTATGTATGCTTACTGTGGGTGCTACTCTGAACCTCATGGTTCAGAGGATGTGCCACAACTATTTCTGTGGTTTTATTAGCTATAAAATGTCATGTGCCCCCTCTCTCTGTACTTACTGAGCCTTGTCCTAAACCTGCTATACAATTGTTGTGTTGAGGTGCTGCTCCAATGGACTAGTGCCCAGCAACTATTTACTGAAGACTTGAGCTTAGGGGAATTTTCTTGGTCCATAATTTGTGCTCCTAGTAGTCATTTAGACTGATAAGAACCTGATACTATTGATTTTAGAGCCCAAGAGCAACTTATCTGATAGGAACAGTTGCTCCTATCCTTGATGATGCCCTAGGCCAATGATGCAAAGTCTGAGGCCATGATCTATGTAAGAACATTTACTTGTGAATTAATCATGGTCTGTTAATTTGCTTTCTCCTAGTTTTGTGCCCATGCATCTGCATGTCTGGCAAGTTATCTCCCTATGGTGCCCTCTTTTGGAAGTTCCCAGGTTTGATTCCTACCAAGAATGGTTTTTGCTTGTTGGTATAAACTTAGGAACTGCTACTTTGGCCCTTTTTTAGCTACTTTCTGATAAGAACAGATTGCACATGATTTTTATTGCCTAAGCCTATGATGTTGTTCTAAGGCATATTTTTTTATAGATAAGAACATATATTATGCTACTATTGAATTCCCTGTGATGAGTTTAGCATAGAAACACTATGCTAGACTGAGGGAAATAAATCCCAATCCCTCTCTTTGCATAGCTTAGCAATTTCTTGCTAAGTGGTGTGCAGGGATCCACCTGTTAGGATTTGATGCTGGGGTGGTATTGAGAACTTGTGGATCTGGTACTGGTTGGTGTTGCTGCTTTGTTGGCCTTCCACCCTGCAGTCTTGCTGGCTTGTTCCTCTAGCTCCTAGGCTTGACCTTTCTTTGCCTTGCTCCAGGTCTACTTCTCCAGCTCCTGGCTTGGCCTTGTTGTGATCTTGCTGGATCTTTTCTTTGTTGATCTTCTCACATCAGATCTGGATGATGAGGTTTGTGGTTCTATGATTTCCTGGTGGTGATGTGTTTGTGGTAGATGCTGGAGCTGTGTAGATCGAGCAGTCCACTCTGCAGGAGAAGAAATGGGCTTTGCCCCTTGCCCTCTACAGCTGATGGTCTTTTATCCAACTCTTGTGGCCGTGCATGGAGGTGTAAGCTGTGTGATTCTGTGCCTAGCTCTAGATATTTTGCCCGAGCTGATGTACTCGGTTGGGCTTGGTATTATCCTGATATGGTTTTATTTTGGACTGAAACTTGTATTACATGATGCTTGGCCAATGAGGTTACACTAGGATATTTCTCTGATTTGAACATATGCTTAACTTGACTAAGCCTAAACTCGATGATGCGATTAGCAGTGCACATCACTGCCTAGCTAAGAGTACTAACCACCACTAATCTTATTGTTTACTTTTCTTTTTCTTTTTCTTATTTATTTTGCAGGATCAGAAGATTAATAGAAGACTTGGAGATTTGCAAGAATTAGATTAGGAATTTCTTTTTGTAATTTTTCATTTGTCACATTCATCTGTAATTTTACTTGTCTTTTCTATTTATTGTAATTTGTAATAACTTTGTGAAATTGTGTTATTATCAATAAAACCTATTGTTTTTCTATTAATAGCTTCTATTAATGAGTTTGAATTGAATTAAGATTTAATTATGAAATGTTTCAAAATTATCTAATTATCAAATTATTCCAATTATCAAATCATTCAATTTGAACTCAAATTCCAAGTACAAACATTCTTTTGTTTCAAGTGTTGAAGTGAATCCCTCGGATCCAATAACACCAAAGGTCATGTCGAAATTTCACTCTCTTCCTATATTGGTCTCTCTCTCTCCACTAGAATATCGATGGAACCTCGACCACTCCAGGGTCTAGCACTTGAGAATATGTCTTTAGTTGCCACCTCTCGTTTGATGATGTCTCATAGTCAATTACCAGTTTGTTCTTGTATAACTTAACCTAATGAAACTCCGGTGTTTAATGCCCTCAGAAATAATCTGCTTACAAGATTGATTAGGTCCTGTACTCAAATTATTCTTGTATGACACCAAACACCAGGATTTCACACCCTCGGTTGATATGTTCTTATCTTGTCTCCCTCCTGGTTTGCTTCTCTTGTAGCCATGGTCATGCAGGAACGTAGACAAGAGTTTGGAAAGATCATAGACAGTGATCAGGGTTTAGTATTGGTTTAAGAAGGTTTATTTCCTTGTTCAGATTCATCCTTTAGGACTGATGAGATCATCTAGTTATACACGACTAACTTTCAAAAGTAGAGTCTTCATCTGGGTGATTTGGATACTCACCCCTCTTCGAGTTCTAAACTACCTAGATGAATCCTCTCAAGTCAATCATAAACTTGAGGTGGATCTTGTTGAAAGTTAGTGATGGTCATCACCAAATCTAGTTTGACTTATAAGATGGTTTGGTTTAGAAAGATGTTTGTTATAAAGATCACTGCAAGATGTACCCTCAACCAGATGATCTAACCCTATTTCATCATGACAAGAGAAACATTGGTCACTTTGCTTCGTTTGAACTTTCGCGCCAAAATTTCCCGTATTTTCAGATGCATGCTTTGCGAATGCACATATTAAATTTAGATCCTTATAACCTCCCAAACACTGGGATGTTACAGTATCTCCCCCTTAACAAGAACTTTGTCCCGACGTTCCACCTGTCTCACGTAAAAATGGTAGAGAGAACTTATCTAGACCGTTGATTCTTCACAATTGTTTTCTTGTGTTGACCTTGGCATGTGTAGCCTCTTGTCTGGATTGTTCACCTTCCACTGTCTTGCATAATGATCTAACACCTTGCTTGTTATTAGGCCTACCCTATTTTTTTTATAGGCCATCCTAATGGTCTCATGAAGAACACATGGTATTTCCACCATATAGTGGATACCTTGTTTCGTTCTCCGATGAATAGGTATGGTTTCCTATCTCTCACAACTTTCTGAAGAACATTTTGTATATCCACCAGGTGATGAATAACCAATAAGATTCTTCTGGTACCCTGGATATTGTCTATGTTTAGGACTCCATTTGGGTCAATCTAATGGTCTTAAGAGGAATACTGTTCAAAGAAACTTGTACAACGTAGTGTACATTGACTGAGACTCCATTATTAGTGAAAATATCTTCGAGTTTCCTCGAGTTTTAACTCTGTCTGATGGGTGACTATAACCTATTCCACTGGTTACTTCCTATGGCCTTCTATATCTTTGGGTTTCAACTTCTGCAGGGTGACTCTATGATCAGATTTTTCAACTTCTACCTATTTCTTTCTATGATATAACTACTCATGATCACATCTTGGCATCACTTGTGGTATATCTCCATGTGTTGATGAAGGGGAAGGATGTGAGATCCTGGCGCAGAGCTTAATAGGATTAATAGGATACTCATATCAACAAGTTGCATCTTCTTTTCCAGAAGCTCATCTTGAAAGAACTCAAGTGTTAAGCGTGCTTGGCCTGGAGCAATTTGCGGATGGGTGACCGGCCGGGAAGTCCTTCCCGGGTGCACATGAGTGAGGACAAAGTGCGCAGGAAAGACTAGTGTTGGTCTGTGGGGCCAGTCTAGAGATCCTAGAGAGCTACCAGGGGTGACAGCCGCCGGCTACGAGGTGGCCGGGGTGTTACATTTGGTATCAGAGCCGACCCTCGCGGTTACACGGACGGTTGCGGGTCAGTGGGTGGACATGTTCCGACACTGGGCGCACAGACGAGTGCCAAGAGGGGAAGTTCCTGGACTGTAGGTTGACCGACGAGGGCGTCGGTCTTCTAAGGGGGAAGGATGTGAGATCCTGGCGCAGGGCTTAATATGATTAATAGCATACTCATATCAACAAGTTGCAACTTCTTCTCCGGAAGCTCATCTTGAAAGAACTCCAGTGTTAAGGTTGCTTGGCCAGGAGCAATTTGAGGATGGGTGACCGACCGGGAAGTCCTTCCCGGGTGCGCATGAGTGAGGACAAAGTGCGTAGAAAAGACTAGTGTTGGTTTGTGGGGCCAGTCTAGAGATCCTAGAGAGCTACCAGGGGTGACAGCCGCCGGCTACGAGGTGGCCGGGGTGTTACATTTATTTCTGAATCCAAACAAGACGTGGAATGTGGTCCATTCCCATCAGTGGCTTTATTGATTTCTGCCTTCTTGACTTCAAGGAATTCCAGAGCTTTGGTGATTGCTTCAATCTGCTGATAACTCACACCGCTCTCAAACTAATCCTATACCCTCTAGACCAGTAACATCAAGGAAGAACTCATTGTTTGCACATGCATTTGCACATCAAGTTCAATCTTCATGTACAGATCTAGTCAACCAAAGATCCAAATAAGAAGCAATAAATTCCAAATGCATTAGTCACTCATGCATCAAAAGCCTGTGAAATAGAAGTACTTAGAGTAAAACATCTCAAGTACCAAGGCTCTTAAATGCTATACACTACAAGTAGGTATATAGTACCTTGTAATCCTAGTCTACACAACCACTCTTTGCCTAGGTAATTACACCAATTGCATGCCTTACTGTAGTGGAATACACTAAGACAAAATGACCCTATAGTAGTTGTTGTCTAACTTGATTCCATATAGGACTAAGTACCATGTCAATTGAATTACTTCATCTTGGTTATGATAAGCTTCTCATGGAATCTGTTGATCCTTCATGGTGTTGATCATATCGTAGGAGTAGTAATGTAGCTTCCATCAATTCTTATGCCTTCTCCTAATTCTATTCTATACTATAGTGATTCACCTCTAGACTTGATAACTAAGGATATAGAATATACCCCATAGTTACCATGGTTTAATGATAGTTCAGGATTCTCAAACACCCCTTCTTGAGGACTCCTAAACTTACTCTATACCAAGTTCTACTCCATCCTATGCATTCATAGAATGGGGTAATCATCACTTTGACTCAATCATCTCTCACTATGTCAGAACTCTTTTTCTCATTGAAACTGATAAATGTTAGACTTCTAACTATTCATACCTAGGTATAAAGAAAATAGATAAGTATATCTACTCAAGTTGAGTAAGAAATTATATAAAAGTATGATCATATCATTCTCAAGTGGATGATCATCATAGTTTTAGGAAATAAGGTTTAGATAAGATGGCTTCCTATAGTCTTTACCAACCTACAGATCTCCTAAAAGGTTTTAAACCTAAGGTTGCTTCGCTCTGATACCATATGTGGTGACCCAACACACCACTGAATGTGTAGTGCGCAAGTCGGTGACATAATACTCACAGAAGGACTTATCCATGAATATTACATCTCTCAGAGTGGTACAACAGAAACACAGAGGGTCCAAGCAAATCTATAGGATACAAACTTCATTACAAAATCTTGAGAATCTCTTTGATGAATCAAGAAGATCTCATACAAATGAAACATCAGAAGAAGCAATTCGAAGCTCCAAGCTGGAGAAGAACTCTAGCTCAGAACTAAATCTACTACGGCTGATGGCATCCCTAAACTATGGCTTGTAACAGCTATGTCCGAGAATGGTCTCCACCAACACCTTGATAGTTTCTCCTCCTCCAGCGTTGTTGATGACGATGGTTTCCTGGCTAAGTAAGAGATCACTCCATCTAGCTTCATGAGGTAGCGATGGCTTCACGATGACAACTTCAATAGGGCTTCAACTCTAACCAGGGGGTCAAACGGGAACGAATGAGTAACGAGCGTTACTCAGCAAGTTCATGATATATAGAGGGTGGTTTGATGCACTAACTACAGCTTTAGACTAGAAAGAGTCATAAGCTAATGCAAGGTTTTGTACAACTTTCTTCAAGAGGTTGCTTTTAATTCTGAAAACTATGCCCGCCAGACCATCACATGACTAGAACTTCATGGAGTTGCCTTTCCTGTAGCGTTCGCAGTTCCTTCCCGGAACAGTGGGTAACATACCACATCCTTTTACACTCTGCAGAGGTGCGTTACTTTACCCATGGACGACCAAGACCATGTTGCACAATTAGGTGTACATTCCTGTCCAATCCCACTCAGGTGTGGGGCCCGGTTGTTGGTCCAAGCCAAACCGTGCTTCTCCTCACAACGCATGCCCACCCATTTCCGCTCGCAGGTTGAACGTCTGATTTCACCCCTCACGATGGAGATCTACGCGCCCCTGGCAGACACTCATAGACCTAGAGTCCGTGGGACGTAAGGGCTCCGACCCATGTGCATGTAGTCCCGCAAGACCTACAGCGTACATCTCTGGAAGTCCGTTGACATGCGAACGAGAGAAGATCACAGCTGACTTACCCCCCCCCCCCCATAGAAGACCCATGGTTAACGCAGTATTTACGGCGAACGGAGTTCTGACGGCATTTGTGATTAATTCCTAGGTAATACTTTCCTATGCAGATGGAACCTTCCTTTGACCTATTCATCTTACCATGGTCCCATCCGCCCACCAAACAGAACACTACCACTCGGGTAGTCATTCAATTAGTCATATTATTATAAAAATAGGATCATGCATTCTTTTAAGAGTAGGTGATAATACGATATGGTTTTTGCAAATAGTCCGTTATGAAATACTGCAAAGGATATGAGCAAGTGATGAACTTGCCTGAGATTGAAATAACAATAATAATCCAGGTCTTCGGGTTCAAGGGTCGCGTAGAAAATCCCGACATCTGAAAGATAGCAAAGTAGTCCTGATAAGGGCTACTGGAATACTGGCAAGATTCTATTATGCATAGTAATGAGATGCATCATGATTTACCCGGAAAATACCCAAGCTTGAATAATTAATCTACGTCTTACGATACTTAGGTTTTATTAGTTTTACGTGACTTTTAGTTGTTACATTAGTTATTAGAGTGATGATTTGCATTACTTAAGGTTTTTATCATAAGTTGGTTAGTTTATTCATTAGTTACTCAGGGTTCTAACTCATATGTTCAGTTGGTAAACATTGCAAAAATGTTATGCATTAATGGATTAAGTATTATTCACTTTTATGCAAGTAAGAAGTTGATATCTTGATAAGGATAATTCTTTAAGGAAAACAAATATGGTTGGTTATGTTTTGGCAAAATTGCTCATGCAGAAGTATTACTTAGGTAAAATGAAATTCTTGAAATACCCACTTATATCACATGCTAAGGTTTTAAGTTTAACAAGTGATTATATTCTATTAAGTAAGAATTGCATTTATGAATTTAATTTATTTTGAAGATATTAATTAAAATCCTAAAATAGTCAAATGAGGTTATATTCATTTCTCGAGACAATGTATTAAACATCAAAAAGAATAATTAAATGATAAGCTTAAGTTTTAGAGTAAGGACACTTTAAACTTTAAGATTTAAGTATTATTACTAAAATGATTTGAGTAGTTTTGGATTTAAAGACTTAAAGAATATATTATTTTCCATTCCTTTATTAATTTGATTTGTGTTAATTATCTTATTTTTCTTTGATAAATCAGAGAATAAAGAATTAATTTTATAAAAATAAGCCATTAAAGCTATACAAGTTGATATTTATAAACAAGGAATTAAGGATAACATTATTCTTAATTATTTAGTAATCTCTACTACCTAGTACAGCCTAACGACCGTATGTACGTCGTGGCCTTTTTGCGTTTTAGCCCCCCATAAACCAGGTAATAAACCCGTAGAGTCTATAACTTTCTCTCGGGACTCCTCTGCGCCTCAGGCACGAAACTCCGCAGCCGCCGCCATGCGACCCCAGCCGCCGTTCCGTGCAACCCCGCGCCCCCGTCCGCCACACCAGGAGCTCTGGAATCCATTGCTCGGCCGTGAGACTCGGTATTTGGGGAATAAACCCACGGTCCAAGACACCCCACGCAACACACCTCAGCCCGATCCGATCCATCTTCGCCCTCGCGACGGGACACGCAGCGGCCGCCGGCAAGGAGCCCCGAGGACGTGGATCCTTCTTTTCGTGCTACCTCCCGCCGGCAAGGAGCCCCAGTATCCCCCCAGCTCGCCTCCCGGCGTTGGCCTTACTGAGGCCTCATCTCTCCGCCGCTCCCGGCGGCGCGCGTACTAGGACCTCCTCTTGCAGCGGCAGAGGGGGTGGCCAAACTATCCAGCGAGGTGCCGGTCATCTGTGCAGAAGAGAAGCTGAAGTTCAAGCTCATGGCCCGGTCCTGGTTCAGGCCATCGCCAAGGACAACCTCCAAGCTCTCCATGGGCCTCGTTGTCTTTGCTGCTCAGCTTCTTTCTAATTATCTGTTGTTGTTCAGTCCCAGTATTATGTGATTATATACCTGCTATTCTCTATCTCATTCTTTGTAGATCATGATTTTCTGCCATCGATTTCTGAGTATGAAACATATTAATTAATATGGTGCTCTCTACGTTTTTCTGCAAATTCCTACTAGCAAATATATTGTGTGCACTACTAGGAATGCATATCTTGAAAAAAAAATAGTACTCATATTACTGCCATGGATACATGTTTATGTATTTCCCTTTGGCATTGTCATGTGACATCGCCTGCCTTGAGCAGATCTCCGACGATGCCGAGATGCCATGCTAGAGCTGAGTTGAGTTCCACACAATTTCTCTTTGTTGGAAATTGCATCTCTCTGCAGTTGACAGCGTGGTGTTTGATCTGATTAGGTGGTTTGTATGTGTCACGGAAGCGCTTCGAGGACTTCGGCGACAAGGAGAGAAAAGATTGGTTTCGGCAGCCGAAGGGCGTGGACTGGTGGCATGCGACCACACCGAGGTGTATGCCTCCATGTCAGGCAACTATGGCTGTGCTGTCTTGGAGCAGTGTATTGTCATGGTTAACTGCGCCATTAAGGTAAGTGTATGCCAGCACCCTACTATGCATTTCAGGTTAACAATCATGAGATGGTATTTCTACTGGTAATATACATTCAGTATTTTTTTAATCATATTTGTTCTAACATGCTACTCGGTGGTGTAATCTTTGTGTTGGGTATGCTGAATCGATGAAATATGCACCACTTCCTGTTTGACATGCATCCCTTTCTACGGCTTCCTTGTCTGCATCGAGGTGGTTGCCATTGTCGGCGGTTTGTCTCTATGATCTCATGTTCCAGCCATGGTGGCCTCAAGCTCGGAATAGATTCCATGATGGTCAATCCAAAGTTCAGGCTGAATTGCTTCACATGCATCAGAATTGTCTACATTCAGTCCAATCTTGGGAGCTAATATGCTGCTCCGCTCTGCCTCCCCAACAACTAATGGGATGATATGGAACATCTTCAGGGAGCAGTGTGTACTGCTGCAGGACATCTTATGCATGAGTGACTTGCATTTCTCCCAATTTTTTCCCCACTAATTGATGCTACGAGTCATTGCTGGATATCTTGCAGGGTTGGCTTATTTTCAATTTGACTGGCGATGGAGCTATCTTTCTTATATCTCAGACTGACAATGGCAAAACTCTCGTTTAATATGGCTACCCAATTTCTGTTATAGCCTGTCTTTTCTTATTACCAATAGTATGTGTGTTTTCTCCTTATTCTGTAATTTCACCTCTACTCAATAATTGAGTAATGTCCAAATATTTATTCTCTATTTATATGAATAATATTAGGATTAGCGTGTCTGAGAGGGTCCATGGAATGCATTCTGATGTTCTTTATTTCTCTAATGTCAATGCTCAGTTAATGGATATATAAGGATATACGGAATGGTTTTGTAATTCAAGCGTGCAGGGGAGGTACGATGCTGGTGGAGGGGTTTTTCCAAGCAGTTTTTATCCATTTTAATGTTTGGCTAACCGGTATTTTTTGGATTCTAAAATTTATTCTACGGGACAAGCCTTAATCTGCAATACCTGACAAAAACCAGATGTATAACCCATCGATGTTACTTCTCAGAACCTTTCCAACGTGGTGTACTATGGTAACATTTGCTATTTAATTTTAGGTATACATAAGACCATCAGCGGCTCCCCGCATACGAGGTCGAGCCTTAACCCTCCGCATGAACGGACCCGTGACAAGAGCTTTTCCGGCACAAACCTCCCCATCCGGACTCACGCTCGCCGATGTGACGCCCCGAGATCGGGCACTATGCAGATTTCAGCATTCCCGCGAAAATCCACATAATAACCGATTCCAGGTTGCCACTTGTGATAACATTACATCAGTTCACGAATATTCCGCAACAACAACAGAATGAGATATATACAAGGAGGACTCAAACGAGTCAAGGATACAACTGATACAATACAAAGCTCCAAATAACAGCGGAAGAAACAACATAGCGTCCGGCTACGGACAAGATACAAATTGGACTAAGAGTCCTGAAGATAACCGAGAGCGTCCAATCCCTGCCCAGGCCAAGCCGGAGGGATTCCCAAGCTAACGTCGTCAGACTTCAAACCTGTTGACTGCAATATTGAATATGCAGCCACGAAAAAGAATTCGTGGGTCAGTACGGTTAAGTACTGGCAAGTGGATAAAAACCCATACTCACAAGATACCGGCGTAATCCGATCATCACAAGATACAAATACTTTGGGATCAACGGAAAGGAAGGGGTTATTGCAAATAAGCGGCAACGAGCTGCACTAACCAACTACAGAAACACTCTACAACTTCCGGCTAAAAGAGAGGGATAAGATAGCGTATCGAAACCAACTACAACTACTCACCAAACAATACCCATCCAATGTCACCCCCTACTAAGGAAGCAACCCAAGGATAACTCACACGGTTGGATTAATGATGGATCAAGTTATTGTGTCCATAAGACTATTAGTCAAATTATTATCATTAGGTGTAAGTTGTCTGAGTACTTGTTAGCCAGTACTTTCACCAAGTAATCCATAACCGCGGAAAACACGGCTTCTCGAGAAGATTTATCCCTGCAGGGTGTGCTCCAGTACCCGTACACACTCAAGCCACCAACTAAAACTCAGGTTGGCTTGACACGACCCAAACCATCTCTACAACCCATCCTAGGAGCCACGGAGCTATAAGGTCCAGCCACGCAGCCGAATACTCAGCGCAGGTGTGCAAAACTCCCGCAGGACACAACACCCCGGCACTACAGGCCTCGCCCTATATGCATCATCATCATCATAACCAGTAACCATGGGGGCGCCTCCCATTATGCAAGGAGCAAATGGAACACCCGAACTAAGTGTGGCTCTTCGGACAAGCTGCAGATCAGGTCTAAGTCGAGGGGGGTCCCATACTACCACCCGGATGCGGTGAGCACGCTCATCATGGATCAGTAGACAAGACTCTTCCCTAGTTTCGACACTAGCAGGCTTCAAAACCCTAACCCGGGCCTCCTGCCGGTGCCTTATCATCAAATTATTATTACCCCAGACATTAACAGTTTGTTGATTGAATTGAAACCCAACTATCAACTAAACAGGTGATACGACAAAGGATAACAAGACTCGAGCACAAACAAACCTAAGCATGCAACTACGACACGAGGGCCAACAGGGTAAACAAACAACAGTTGATAGGAAGTGGAAGGGAAAGCTATATCATGGCTGCAAGGTAAACATATAATAGGATCGAGACACAAGCATCGAAACAACAGGCTAGAATAAGAACAACGGAAAGAATCGATAACAAGTGATGAAAGGTAGCCATATGGCAGCAAGTGAGTATACTTGCCTGAGATCCCGCAAGGTAGCAGCACTTGTCGTTGCTCACATCATCTCAACGTCCTATCCGGAAAGAAGCAACGAACCTCGAACAAACACCGGATGCAACAATTACTACTACGGCAAAAGATCCAGCATGATCCTATTTTATATGCATGACATGGCAGGATGCAACAGGGGAAACAACTTAAGCAATTTAATCGAAACCGGAGTCCGGAGAAATAGGAATTGGTTCAAGTTGTTTATCTAACCATCAATATTAAATGTTGATTAACAGGGTTAAACAAGGTAGAGGTGATCTATCCAATATTAAATGGAATAGGGCATGATTTGAATTTAATACCCCAACACATTCCATATTTATTTAATAGGTGAACATGCATAACACAAACTAAGATGCAACATACAAAATGCAAACATGAGCATGGATGGCATATTAATATTCCTTGCATTTTTCTGGTTGGAAAACATATTTTATTTGTTGGATTTGGAATTAAAATGAGCAAGTTATCAAATTAGCAATTTTAATGCATTAATTAAGAAATAGTTGTTTTCAGCAATTTAAATTATTCAAAACAGAAAACAAATGTTATATTTGGAAAGAGCATGGAATTTTGGTTGGAAAACATATTTTATTTCTCAAATTTGGAGTTAAAATGAATTAGTTATGAGTTATGCAATTTTAAATGGAACCGGAACAATATTTAGTTATTCCAACTCATTCCATAATTAATTGTTAGGTGATATTATTATTACCCCGAAACCCACAAGATGCAATGCAAACATGATGCGATGACATTTTAAATATAGTTGATATGGTATAGAAAATAGGGCATAGGGGGTTGGGGTTTGGTTCGCACGTGTGGAGGGGAGGATCGCCGGTGTCGTTGGTGCGTGGAGGAAGTAGATGTTGTAGTGGAAGTAATCGACGTAGGGGGAGTAGCTGTTCGTTCTCATGTAGACGAGGAAGTAGTCGTTCCAGGGTCATCGTCATGGAGGTAGTCGTTCACGCCGTAGAGGAAGTAGTCGTTCTCGAATCACGCGGTCATCGTCGTCGAAGTAGTCGTTCAACGTCCGGAGCCGGTGTAGTCGTAGTAGTCGTGGGCGAACCGTAACAACACCGTCTTCGGGGGTCGGAGACGAACCTGACGGTCCCGGTCTTGGGCGCGCACGAAGGCGGCCAACGCAAGCGAACACGGAAGATGTGAGAGAGCCGTTCGCAGGTTGGGGTAGTGGTACTCGTGGAAGATCTTGTCGATGAGGTACGGGTCGGGGAAGAACTTGGCGGCTTCGGTCATAGCTGCCGGGGTCGTTCTTGTCGTTGCCGTTCGGGTACCGATGGCAAGTGACGCAAGTTCAGTACCTAGACCTTGAAGTGCAAGCCCATCACGCCGCACCAAACTCGCTGCGCACCGGCATGCCATCACCGGCCCCAGCTCGTGCGCCGGCGGGAGGCACGAGCAACGTGCAAGCGAGGGTTGTGGTGATGAGGACCTCGTGCACCTCGGCGTTCGAGCGGAGGGAGATCGAGCGGCAGGAACCGGTGGCTGCGGACGTGCTCGAGCGGCGGTCACGAAATGAGTCAGCTAGAAACTTGGAAGGCAGCATGTTGGCACCCTCACAGACCAGCCCGTGGAAGTTGGTTCGGCTCCACCTCGAAGACAAGGCGAATGCCATCACGGGTGTCAACCGCCACAGGCATGCAGGAACGGAAGAGGCCGCTCTCCACGACGCAGTGCACATCCTCCTGCACTTCCTGCACCGTGAGCGCTGCGTTGGGACGGCACGCCCGCAGCGCTGCCGCGGCTGCCTCCTCAAGCTCGGGCCGCTCTAGGGGACTGGGGAGCGACGGGAGGAGCTTGGCGAGGAGAGGACGCCGGTGACGGGGCGCGGCGGCCGGAGTCAAGGGGAAGGAGGCGGCGCCCGCGCGCGCATGGCCTCCTGCCGGCGCCGCGATAGGGAGAGGAGATGAGGGGCGACGGGAGGAGAACCACGGCCGGCGGCGGCCATGGCCGACTGCAGGAGGAGCGGGGCGGCCACGGGAAGGCGGAGGACGGCGCCGTCGGGGCTCGGGAGCGACGCGCCCATGCGCCTCCTCCTGGCGGCGCTGCGGGAAGGGAAAGGGAGAGTCGAGGGGGGGGGGGGGGGGGGGGGGCGAGGCAGCACACCATGAGGGAAGGGGAGATGAGCTAGGTGGCGGGTTCAGAGAGGGGAGAGGCGAGGCGGACTTGGTGATGGCGATCGAGGGGCTCGAGCTCGGGAGGGGTCGAGCGAGCAGAGAGAGGCGACGGGGTTGGCGAGCGGGAGGAGGACGAGGGGAGAGATCCCCTCCCGTGAGCGTTGCGTGCGTGTGTGCGGTTCGGTGCTGTGAGGTGGAGGGACCTAAACGCCAATAGGGGAAACGGCGGGGGGGAAAATGCGAGGGAGGGAAATAATTTTAGGGTTTGGGGGAGAGGGATTTCGGTGGGGGCTGGCTGGGCTGCCGATTGGGCCTAGCTGGGCCGAAAAAAATGGGGCAGGCTGGCTGCCTCCTCTCTTTTTTTTTTAATTTTTTTTTTCAGAAACTGGTTAGGCACCAATAAAAATGGATTTTATACACCAAACGAATTCCAGAAAGTTTTATAAAATTGGACTGGATGTAATTTAATTTGATTGCAAGTTTTAAATCAATAATGATGCATTATGCCATGTTATGCAAAGAAAAAAAAACAAGCAACATATTTTATTAGGGGGGAAAATTCTCCGGGCGTTACAGTCGACACCACTAACAAGGGATTGCGCCCTCGCAATCCGCTCACAAACACGGGAGAGGGAAGAAGTCGGAACTATCGAGTCTTCGGTCATCTTGTTGATCTTCTCGACACCACTAACAAGAGATTCTTGCTCACGTTGATGACAATGTTCTTCCGTCGTGAATCCTTCCGAAGATCGAATCTCTTAGGTTAACGGCTCAGAAAACGTCCACCCACGTAGGATCCTAACACTTTGGAAGATAGACAGGGGGGAGACTCCAAAACGAATAAGATGGGAGGGGAAATAGAATAGGGATAAGGAGAAAACAAGAATTCTATTGAGATGTTTTTCCAAAATAGTTTAGCAGAAATAGTTTTTGACACTCTAGAAACAACGACCGTTAACGAGGTTATGTAATGGATATATGCATGTAATGGATATATTAGTATGTAATGGATATATATTATTATGAATGGATATTATTTCTATATTAATTCGTAGCTATATTATTTCTATATTATGTCAAACACATATTTCAAAACAAACAAACAAAAACACATCAAGAAAACAAACAATAACACATCAAGAAAACAAAACAGGAAAACTACCGTTCTAAATTAATCTAAGCCATAGATGCATACGTTTCCTACGAGTTGTTCCGCATCTACTCGACGGAGCTCGAGTAGATGGTGTTTGTGTACCGCATCTTGCGTTCAATATATGCATGTAATGGATATATTAGTATGTAATGGATATATATTATTATGTAATGGATATCAATTCGTAGCTATATTATTTCTATATTATGTCAAACACACATTTCAAAACAAACAAACAAAAGCACATCAAGAAAACAAACAAAAACACATCAGGAACAAAACAGAAAAACCGTTTCTAAATTAATCTAAGCCAGGAAAACATAGATCTAGTCAATACCAAACTCATCCAGTTGGATTTACTTCAAATACATTTTTGAACTCATTCTAAAACTAATAGAAGAGCCTACTGGTCTTTTATTAAAAAAGATGGTATTTTCATTTGGTTGTTGAACTTGGATCTGCAAATTTTATATGGTTTAGATTTCATATGGTTTGGTTCATGAATTTTATCAGATTTTATTTTGCATTTAGGAAACGGGAAAATGAATTAGTTTTATTTTCCTGAATTTTTTGATATATTATTTGAATTTTTAAGATTTTAAAATGTGTTAGTTTTATTTTCCTGAATTTTTTGATATATTATTTGTATTTTTAAGATTTTAAAATGTGTTAGCTTTATTTTTCTGAATATTTTGATATATTAATAGTATTTTTAAGATTTTAAAATGAATTAGTTTTATTTTTCTGAATATTTTGATATATTAATATTATTTTTAAGATTTTAAAATAAATTATTTTTATTTTTCTGATTTTTTTTTAAAAATAATACAAATTAAAAAGTTAATATTTATTTATTTAAAATTATTAATTACATCATTACTTTTGTTTATTAAAAGATTTATTTGAAATTCAGACAATAAAGAAATGTGGCATCGACCAACATGTTAATAGGATTGATATGATATTAGTATCACATACATGCGTGCGAAACACTTGGATGCGGGACGAGATGGAACTCGGAAGTTAAGCGTGCTAGTGCTAGAGTAGTGGGAGGATGGGTGACCGAGCGGGAAATTTGACCACGAGTAAGAAAGTTGACTAGAGACAATCTTAGTTAGACACTAAGCAAATAATAAAAATTCTGAAAAAAAAAGAGAGTGAAAATTTGGGAGTGAAAAAAAGGGAGTGAAAAATAATTAGAAACCCCAAATGAATTAAAGAAATAACGAAAAAGCATGTAGTCCCGGTTCGTGTGGCCAACCGTGACTAAAGGTCCCCCGCCCCTGGCGCACGCCACCCGCCCACGTGGACGGGGCTTTAGCCGCGGTTCGTAAGAGGGAGCGACTAAAGTGAGGAGGGGCCTTTAGTCGCGTCTATTTAGTCCCGATTGCGCGGCCGGGATTAATGACCATTGCGAACCGGGACTATAGGCCTATTTTCTACCAGTGTTTGTTTTGCGGGTGGCTTGTCCTTTAGCTAGATACTTATGGAGTGCAGTGGGGCTTTGCTTTCTTCTTTTGGCTGCCTATCTTTGTCAGAATTGCATGTACCACTCTATTCTGTGAAATGCAGAACGCTTGTAGAAATTGGTGTGACACCTCTGTTCTTGGCAGTTTGGAATAGGAGAAATAAGTCATGTTTCCAAGTCAAAATGGATACCATACCGAGTGAATCTACTAATAAGACAATTTTCTTCTCCTTGTCAGCTGTTGAACAGATTTACTGTGCCGTCCAAGACCATCTCGACCTGGAATGTGTCGTGCACCGGTGAACGTGATGGCCGGTGACAGAATGACTGGATATGCCTGGCAGGAGAGCACGCTGTAGCTGTTCGACGAAATGCTTTGTCCACATTGGGTGTCGCATGCCTGCCTGCGCTCATAGACGACTGTAACTGTACCAGGTATGCACCCAGCTCATCTGCTTGGACAAGGTCATTTTGTATTCTCCATGGTGCTGCTTGAACATGAACATTGACAAATAAAAAAATCTCTTTTTTAGTTCTTTGCCATCGATTATAATGGAAGGAAAACATATAAATAAATATCAAACAGTTTCTCTACTGGTTGATGTTCAAAGACGTTTGTGAGTTTAGTTAATATATATATTGTGTCCAGAGAGCTCCCATGTGACCACCACGCGGCCGGTGCCGCCGGCCATTGCCTGCGGTCACGCCCTCCTGTAGTTCTGGCGCTGCCACACACCAGTCGGAGTCCTTCAGCAGCCTCCACCCCTAGCAAGCTCAGGCCACCGGCCTCCACACAGCACACTCTCTCCCGTCGCCTTGTGTTGTCCCTGACGCCACCGTCCGGCATCTATCATAATGTACATTTATAGACAAAAAAATTTCCAAACTTCGCCTTTGTACATATACATATCGATGCGGACTCTTCCACATAAAATTTCCAAATCGCCTCCTCTATAACAGCGGCTTCACTCACCTCGTTTCCAGTTCTGATGTCATGAGAAGCAACTAATAGAAATCAACAATCCACCCGGATCGCCACTAATAAGCTCTCCTTCCATCATCGACTTTCAGCTCACTCCCCGCCGACTAGACATTGGAGAGATGTTGTGTTCATCCTTCCCATTCCTAGCTTTAAATACTTATCCTCTTTGGCTACCATGGCTCAAAAATCTTTCTAGGCGTTCCTCTCTTCATTTAATTGATTAATAAAAATAAACAGTTTGTGTTGCCAATTTTAGAGTGTCCGTGCGTTGCTACGGAAGTGGAAAACCACTATTCTTGAAAAAATGTTAACACAACCCAAATTTACCCCAAGGTCGATTGACCGGCATAGAATAATATATATTTCATAACATATGAGCATAAGTTAACACAACACTAAAGTAACTCGATGAGTTAACACATTGGTAAAATAACTTTGATGGGTACAAAAAAAATGTTGATACATTCTTATCTTTGTAATAACTTGATATAAATTTATCGCATATGAACTTCCTTTTTTTTATTAAGGGTTTTTATTACTTAGAGTTAAGGGGTTCATCATCGCAATTGATTCTTTATATGTTCTGTTGCGTCTGAACTCACAGTTAGCCATAATTTGCTCTATTCTACTCCCTCTGTTTAGCTCGCTAAAAAGGCTTACATTTTGGAACGGAGGAAGTAGTTTTTTTTCCCGTTCTGGCTGCATGTTTGCATATTTAAGCCCTTCTCTTTATTTGTCTTACGTTTCTGGTTCTAAATTAGCATATTTCTTTCTTCCTTGTGTATATAGTTTTTGTAACTGGGTTGAATTTTTAACCGTTTTGTTTTGCTGATATGCTTCACGACGCCTTCTTTTTAAAAAAAATTCTGTTTTTTTCGTTGCTCTCATCTGTGCATATCGATCTCTATCTTTTTTTTCCTTACTCCTTGACATCCGATGTTGGATATTGCGTCCAAAATAGCTTGCCTACATCCGAGTTTTCCGTGGCGTATGAATCTGTCATTACTTAAAAAGAAGAAATTTATTAGTTTTTAATTACACGTATAAGTTTTATTCCACTGAAATACGCACGCATTGACAAGCTAGCCTAGTCTATCCAACTGATTTAGCTAGTACATGCACACACGTATGCAAAAGGGATTTGATTCCAGCGCCAGGCGCCTGTTGTGGTCATGTTGAAGCGGCACAGCGGCGAGCGTGGGCAGGACACACTCGCGTCCCGATGGCATGAGTTTTGACCAGTACCGCGGCATGCAGTCGTGAAGCCATGATTTCCAGCCACATGCATCTAACGATGCCCACGTACATGCATATAACCATGCACATGCACGTAGAGTAAGGCTGGCCTGGATTGATGATTGGCTTAACCGTCTGCATGTACCACGCCATGCCCTGTTGCGCTTGATTTTCCTGCTTGTTAGCTGTTGCCGTCGTGGCCAAGGTGAGAGACAAAGACGACTGCCTCGGTACCTAGTGTGGTGCAGGCCGTCGTGTGGCTCCCGGTGCTGCTGGTGGTGTTCGAGGCAAGTCAGGCGTGTACGGAGGTGACAACACGGGCGTCGAAGGCTTTTAGGACCATGTCGGCCGGTAGACGGCGGTGTGCGTGTTCTGGGCGACGCTGCTGACGAACGGAACTTGAGAACGTGTAGGTGAGGCCCCGCGCGATCGTGACCTTCTTCCACGCCTTCGTAAGGATGCACAAGAACGTGCGCGGACGCGATCTGCAATTTGCTTTGCTGCCCGGACACCATATAGAAGAAACGGATCAACAACCACACGACTGTGACGGATCAATCAACAACAGAAGTCCTGCGACGGTAGTACTTGGAGCCACGTACAAAGTTCTGTGGTATCGGTGATGGACGTATGGACCTGCGGCCACATTCGTCTCGCTGACAATAGAAGGCATGCGGGCAACGCATGACATCATGGGGAATTGGGGATTGGGGAGCACGGAGACGGTGTGGTATTGCTGTAACCTATCTGGGCGATGCCGATCGACCGATGACACGGCGTCCCTAGAGGCCGAGCAACACGGAAGCAGCGTTGGCATCCCATATCCAGCCTTATCGACAACACGGATCAGCTGGGCCGGCGAGACGATGTTCCTGCAAGGGCGGAGAGGTGCTGTCCCGGATCATCTTGGCCGGTGAGGCGTTGTTCCCGCGAGGGCGTAGAGGTGCTGTTCGGACCCAGTATCCAGGAGGGCGGCGAGGTGTCGTTCTGTCGGGTTCCACTCCCCTTCGAAGGTTTAAAAACAAAAAGGAAACCGGTCGTATGGTATTGTGAGTCGAGTTTGTATTGGATTGGATTAAAAACCTAACCTAGCACGACTTGGTACACCAATCGACCGCACAAGGCTGACGTACCAAAAAAAAAAACGGATGATGGAAACCAAAACGTACAAGGAATATACGAACAGTTCACTTACCGGTGGCAGGATGGGTAATTTATATCAACTTTGGGGGCACTTTAAATAACGGACCGACCAACCAAGCAACCAACCAGGGAAGACTTAATGTCTTTATTATTAGGTAAAGATATAGTGGATTGATGCTTTGTAGTTTTTATAAAGACACCATTTCTTTCTTATCTGCTTGTAAGGGTCCCTAATTATCGTCCTGCCCATGGGCCCCATAAATGTATGGATCGGCCCTGATACGACGGTTCCACTGGGCTGGGCTTGGGCGGTCGGGCCACTGAGTAAGCATCCCACGTCTCCGTGAGGATCTCGCCGCAGGGAAACATCAGCTGCAGCCCCCCGCTAGCTTGCACATTCCGTCGAGTGTACAAGGGTGGACGGCGGCGCTGAGGCCGAGTACCAAGCTCCCTTGGTGGTGTTGACGCGGGGATGTCGGATCTGAGCGCCAAGTCCCCTGGTGGTGCAAGGTGACTGAGCCGAGATGTGCAGGACGCGACGCGCCGCTCGGAATGCTCGGCATGTGCTCGACGAAATTCCACAAGTGCGAATGCACGGCCACTGCTCGACGAAATACTCCCATGCGAACGCACGGCAAGCGCTCGACGAAACCTGCGGAAGAGACCGGCGTTCCTGGCAGCTTGGCCATGACCCATGAGGTGTGTCTCCTATTCTGTTGTTCATCCTTTCATATTATGTTGTTATTACTACATTAACATGGGTCGTGCTTCTTCGACTGAGTGCAGAACTAAATTAAACTCTTTAGAAATCTAAACTGCAGCGGGATCATCTTCAATGGTTCCTGCTCCACAGCCTTTGGACATGCCACCCACCCTCACCTAGGCCTGAAGAGAAGAAAACGTCTCAGAGAACAAGCTAATTGACCGAGTTACAAACCAGAAGGAAGAGCCCCCTGCCCCTTTTGCCAACCATTTCGGATCACCAGTGCATTTCTTACATCATCCATTCATGCTTCTCTATAATTAATTATGCTAGTGTGGCAGTCTAGACTCCTTAGTGAGATGCCGCTGTCGGAGGTTGCTGTTAGTGGTTGGTTTTGCATCGGCTGGGGTTCAGCATGATGCCTGAGAAACGCTTGAGGCGTGTGAGAAAGCCGTTGAAGATCAAATGCGTCCATGGATTTTAAGTAAGAAAATGATTTTACTTAGCGACAAGCTTAACAAGAGGGCCTTCCTGGTGTGCCAAATGTGGTTATTTAGAGTCGACACTTAGCACATGTGGTTATTCAGCCACTCTATTGCGCTCGATTTATTGTTTCTATTGCATTGCCGCTAGATAACTTGTGAGATATGTGTTGATAATGACTCCACAGATCATTTACTTTCTGGCTTGTCCTTTAGCTTTTTTTTTTTTTTGCGGGTGGCTTGTCCTTTAGGTAGATACTTACGGAGTGCAGTGGGGCTTTGCCTTCTTCTTTTGGCTTCTTTTGGCTTTTTCTGATGTTCATTTGTATGAGATCTTCTTGATTCATCAAAGAGATTCTCGAGATTTTGTAATGAAGTTTGTATCCTATAGTTTTGCCTGGACCCGCTGTGTTTCTGTTGTACCACTCTGAGAGATGTAATATTCACGGATAAGTCCTTCTGTGAGTATTATGTCACCGACTTGCGCACTACACATGCAGTGGTGTGCTGGGTCACCACAACGGGGCAGTGGCGGCGCGGCGGCGGAGGAGTGCGGCGACGGGGTAGGGGCGGCGCACGGGGCAGTAGAGGCCCAACGGGATCGGGGCAGCGCGGTCGGCGCGACGGGATCGAGGGCGGCGCTCGCGGGCTGGCGGCGGCGCTCGCGGGCAGCGGGACGGAGCGCGGGGCAGTGGCGGCGCGGCGGCGGAGGAGTGAGGCGACGGGGTAGGGGCGGCGCGCGGGGCAGTGGCGGCGCGACGGAAAATTTGGGCAGCCTGGCGGCGTCGGTTCTGAAATTGGGGAGGGGAAGGTGACGTGTATATATTCACGGTCATCCGTCCCGGTTGGTGGCAGCAACCGGGACGAAAGACCCCTTTAGTCCCGGTTGGTGGCAGCAACCGGGACGAAAAGACGCTTCCGTCCCGGCTGGTCGCACGGGTCGGGACCAGATGTATTTTTGGGCCGGGCGCGCCAAATGTTTTAGCGCCAAAATTTGAATATTTTTTGAATATGCACATGAATAACTTCTATATACTTTCGAATTTGAAAAAATTTCAACATGAAAATTGCTTGAATTTGCATAACTAATTCAAATCCGTTTTCTGTTTACCTAAATAATTATTCTAACTATTCAAACTATTAACTATTTTACTATTTGCATTCAAATCCGTTTTCTGGCTACTGAGTGCATATATGCATACCGAATGCACGGCAGCACGTATGCTGGCGAATCCTGATGTTTTGTATTTGGTCGATGAATTGACCGGTGTATGAAGGTGGGCTATATATAGGGTCCTCTGTCTCACAAAGTGTTGTGCTAGGGTTTTGATCCAACGGTTAAGAAACAGCCTGATCCAACGGCTCACAACCGCTCGAAAGAAACATACCGTAGCCCTGATCGATCGGCTCACAACAGCTCGAAAGAAACACACCCCTGATCCAACGACTCACAAGCGTTTGAAAGAAACACACGATCCGTGTGATTCTATCTGATTGGTCCAAACGAAACCCTAACCATTTCGTCCCGGTTGGTAAAACAGGCCGGGACTAAAGGGACGATCCGTTTCCCAACGAAACCCGTACCATTTCGTTCCGGTTGGTAAACCAGGCGGGGCCTAAAGGGATATGTTTTCTTCTCACTATATATATGTATGCATTGCCACACCATTGGCATAAACACATATAAACTCACTACTCTCTCATGGCTTCTACCGTACCCACTCTAACCTTCAGCCAGGCGGAGCCTCTTTCCGCCTCGAACTACCCCTGTCTGCCCGGCTACAGCGTTCCCGCCGGTTGGATGCTGAGCGCCGGAGGAGTGCCGGTCCCTCCTCTTCCTTAAGGTGTGGCGCGTCGGGCGGCCATCACGAACCACTACTACCACGAGCTCATGCCGGAGCAGCGGAGGAATCCCAGTTGGAATCCTGACTACCTTCTTCATTAATCGGCATTAGAGTGCGCTCGCCAGGTACGAGGAGAATGGCCCGCCCCCTTCGAACTTCAACGAGGCCGGTCGTCGGCTGTGGTGGGGCGGCGGACGGACTCTTCAGAGCGTCATGAACTACATCAGGGCTGGCGATAACCCCCGCCTGCGCAACCCTCACGCCCAGTCCTGGACTCGTGATCCTCCGAGGGAGTCCAGAGCACCGTCCGACGATAGTGACGACGACGGCGGCGACTACAACGACTACAAGTCGGAGTATTATAGGCCTAGGCAGGAGTAGGACTAGCTAGTAGATCGATACACTCTTGCCATTATGTACTGCCTTGTTTATTTAGATCTATGCTTCCCGTTTAGATTTAGATCCAATCTTGCCATTATGTGTACTGTGCCTTGTTTATCTATCGAAATGCATGTCCCCCTCTCCTTAACGTGAGTCGTCTGAATCCAACCAATCAGGAAGAATCACACGGAAAACAGAAAGCAGACGCGCTAGCGCGCCGCAGTTTCCCGGAAGACAACAAATTCTTTTATTAAAAACAGAAAACAGACGAACACTACTCCTCGAACTGGTCGTCGTCGTCGGTGACCTCCTCGTCGTCGTCGGAGGTGCATGATGGTATGTCCGACATAGGCCTCCACCTCGGATCGTCGGAGGCCCAGACTTTGCCGGCGTGGTCGGCCCGACGGAGCTCTTGCAGAGCCTTCGTCCTCGCCTCCCGAGCGGCATCTAACGCGAGGTGCCGTTCGAGGCGCCGCTCCGCCCGCTCAGCCGCGCGGGTCTGCCAAAGCTCCTCGTTGGCGCTCTCCTCTCCCGGATTGTTCCGGTAATACTCGCGGACCACGCGGTCGTCCCTAGCGTCGACTAGGCCCTGAAACGTGTGGTGCCTGAGGTGGCGGTGGTCGGCGGCAGTGACGATCTGCGGCGTCGGCGCCCTGGCCTCCGCTTTCCAGAGGGTGTGGCAGTCGTTGAAGTTCATCAGCGACCGCGGGCGGTTGAGGCGCCAGGCCGCCGCGTCCCAGGCGCGGGCGCCTCCGCCGCCGTCGCAAAGGAGCCGAGGGGGATGCGGTCGTCCCCGCAGCGGATATGCGTGGTGAACATTCCGTTTTGCCGTGCTCGGACGCCGCGGAAGCCGATGGTGTTGTTTCTCCTCGGAGGCATGGTGGTGGCGCGACGGTGCGTGGAGAGGAGAAGACGCTCGAGGCGCGGCAGCTTATAGCGCGCATTCGTAGGGGAAGGGGCATTGGTCCCGGTTTGGAGAATGAACCGGGACCAATGCCCATGCGCGTGACACGTGGACTGTGGCTAGGCATTGCACACGAACCGGGACCAATGCATAGAATTTATCCCGGATTTTTATGCAACCGGAACAGATGCCCCTGTCCCCCTAGACGAAAGGGGTTGTTTCCACTAGTGTGTTGATACGCCGGTTCCACTAGGTTGGGCTTGGCCGGTCGGGCCGGCGTCTCTGTCACCGAGTGAGCATCCCCCTGAGGACCTCGCCGCAGGGAAACAACAACCGCAACCCCCACTTGCACGTTCCGTCGAACACCTCGAGTGTACAGGGTGGGCGGCGGCGCCGAGGGCGTTGACGCGGGGATGTCAGATCGCAGCGCCAAGTCCTCTGGTGGTGCTGACGCCGAGATGTGGAGACGCCCGGCCCGCAGGTGACTGAGCCGGCGGCCCGTCCTGTCCGTGCAGGACGCGACGCGCCTCTCGGAGTGCTCGGCATGTGATCGACGAAATTCCACGAGTGCGAAAGCACGGCCAGTGCTTGAGGAAATGCTCCCATGCGAACGCACGGCAAGCGCTCGACGAAACCTGCGGAAGAGATCGGTGTTCCTGGCAGCTTGGTCATGAGGTGAGTCTTCTATTCTGTTGTTCATCCTTTCATATTATGTTATTAGCCATGCTTCTTGGACTGAGTGCACGTGTTCCTATGTTCTGACTACTTTAACAGAACTAAATTAAACTCTATGGAAATCTAAACTGCAGCGGGATCATCTTCAATGGTTCCTGGTCCACAGCCTTTGGACTCACCTAGGCTTGAAGAGAAACACGGTACAACGCAAGCGCTCACAGACACGCGCACACACTCACCCCTATGAACGCACGCACGCACACCCTGCCTCTATGAGCACCTCCGAGAGACTGAGCCGACGGATCGAGTCTTGAAATTACGAAGTCACCATGGGCGCCTCGCTGTCGACAGGAACGTCGTCTCCCACTGAAGAATATTCCGCCTTAAATGAGAAACACCAGCGTCAAATCTGGGATTTGAACTCTGGTGGGCTGGGGGTACAACCACCCTCCTAACCATCCTACCACAGGCAGGTTCTCAAACCCCCTGCCCCTTTTGCCAACCATTTCGTGCATTTCGGATCACCAGTGCCAAATGTGGTTATTTATAGTCGACACTTAGCACATGTGGTTATTCAGCCACTCTATTGCGCTCGATTTATTGTTTCTATTACATTGCTGCTAGATAACTTGTGAGATATGTGTTGATAATTACTCCACAGATCATTTACTTTCTGGCTTGTCCTTTAGCTTGTTTTTTGTTTTTGTTTTCACTGGTAGAAAAAAGGCATTCCATACGCCCCCATCAGTCCCCAAACTTTGCGCACCGTGACTAAAGGGGTTTTAGTCCCGGGTCGGGAGGAGACCCGCGACAGAATGTCATGCGTCGTGGGTTGGGAAGCGCGTGGAGACGCGTGGAGGGCTTTAATTCCGGTTGGCCTGGCCACCCGCGACTAATGATCCAGTCTGCTGGCCTCCCTGCCTTTAATCCCGGTTGGCCTGGCCACCCGGGACTAAAGATACAAACTGCTCGCCCACCGCACGGCGGTTTTATTTCGCGAGCGGGAGGCAGAGGCCGGCCATTGCTACAGTGCGCACCCGAGAGTCTCTGTTTCTTCTCCTCTCTTCTCTTCTTCCTCTCTTCTTCGTCCACCAAGCATCCATGGGTTCTCAAGTTTGGAACACTCCCCGTGTGGCCACACCATGCCGCAGGAGTCTACACGTGGCCTACACTAATATGTGCGAGAGGCTCCCTGATCTTCTTAAGCATTTGAGCAATCTCTATGATGAAGCCGATGAACAACATAAGTTCTTCGGGCTTGATTTAGAGTATACGGCGAATCAACGGGATGTTGCCGTCATCCAAATTGCCTTCAAGGAGATCGTGTTGGTCTTCCAATGGGCAAGGTAACGCACACGTACAATCGATCTCTCTTGTAGGATAGTGTTGCATTTTCGATTTGTTTGTTGCATTGGAAGAATACAAGTGTTGCAACATATCTAACACGTTCTATTTTTGTTGTTGCAGTAGTTCAAAGCATTCTCCGGCCTTGTTGATTTTCTTGTCAACAAGGGGTACGACTTCTGCAGTGTTGACATCACTCAAGACCGGCATAAGTTGATGCGCTTGGGTATTGTGATACCTGAAGATCACTACATTGATCTTCAGGATCTTATCCATTTTGATGAGTTGTACGGTCACAAGACCGGGATGGCTCCGACGACAACCGCCTTCATCCACGCCGACTATAAAACCATGAAGTCTGGTTTCCCCTCCAAAAATCACATGCATTGGGGGAAGAACCCACTGGACCGGATCAACCTCAACTATGCAGCCATAGATGCATACGTTTTACTACGAGTTGTTCCGCATCTACTCGACGGAGCTCGAGTAGATGGTGTTTGTATCGCATCTTGCGTTCGATATATGCATGTAATGGATATATTAGTATGTAATGGATATATATTATTATGTAATGGATATTATTTCTATATTAATTCGTAGCTATATTATTTCTATATTATGTCAAACACATATTTCAAAACAAACAAACAAAAACACATCAACAAAACAAACAATAACACATCAAGAAAACAAAACAGGAAAACTACCGTTCTAAATTAACCTAAGCCATAGATGCATACGTTTCCTACGAGTTGTTCCGCATCTACTCGATGGAGCTCGAGTAGATGGTGTTTGTGTACCGCATCTTGCGTTCGATATATGCATATAATGGATATATTAGTATGTAATGGATATTAATTCGTAGCTATATTATTTCTATATTATGTCAAACACACATTTCAAAACAAACAAACAAAAGCACATCAAGAAAACAAACAAAAACACATCAAGAAAACAAAACAGAAAAACTACCGTTTCTAAATTAATCTAAGCCAGGAAAACATAGATCTAGTCAATACCAAACTCATCCAGTTGGATTTACTTCAAATACATTTTTGAACTCATTCTAAAACTAATAGAAGAGGCTACTGGTCTTTTATTAAAAAAGATGGTATTTTCATTTGGTTGTTGAACTTGGATCTGCAAATTTTATATGGTTTAGATTTCATATGGTTTGGTTCATGAATTTTATCAGATTTTATTTTGCATTTAGGAAACGGGAAAATGAATTAGTTTTATTTTCCTGAATTTTTTGATATATTATTTGTATTTTTAAGATTTTAAAATGTGTTAGTTATATTTTCCTGAATTTTTTGATATATTATTTGTATTTTTAAGATTTTAAAATGTGTTAGCTTTATTTTTCTGAATATTTTGATATATTAATAGTATTTTTAAGATTTTAAAATGAATTATTTTTATTTTTCTGAATATTTTGATATATTAATATTATTTTTAAGATTTTAAAATGAATTATTTTTATTTTTCTGAATTTTTTTAGAAATAATACAAATTAAAAAGTTAATGTTTATTTATTTATTCAAAATTATTAATTACATCATTACTTTTGTTTATTAAAAGATTTATTTGAAATTCAGACAATAAAAAAATGTGGCATCGACCAACATGTTAATAGGATTGATATGATATTAGTATCACATACATGCGTGCGAAACACTTGGATGCGGGACGAGATGGAACTCGGAAGTTAAGCGTGCTAGTGCTAGAGTAGTGGGAGGATGGGTGACCGAGCGGGAAGTTTGACCACGAGTAAGAAATTTGACTAGAGACAATTGCAGTTAGACACTAAGCAAATAATAAAAATTCTGAAAAAAAAGGAGTGAAAAATTATGAGTGAAAAAAAGGGAGTGAAAAATAATTAGAAATCCTAAATGAATTAAAGAAATAACGAAAAGGCATGTAGTCCCGGTTCGTGTGGCCAACCGGGACTAAAGGTCCCCCGCCCCTGGCGCACGCCACCCGCCCACGTGGACGGGCCTTTAGCCGCGGTTCGTAAGAGGGGGCGACTAAAGGGAGGGGGGGCCTTTAGTCGCGTCTATTTAGTCCCGATTGCGCCGCCGGGATTAATGACCATTGCGAATCGGGACTATAGGCCTATTTTCTACCAGTGTTTGTTTTGCGGGTGGCTTGTCCTTTAGCTAGATACTTATGGAGTGCAGTGGGGCTTTGCTTTCTTCTTTTGGCTGCCTATCTTTGTCAGAATTGCATGTACCGCTCTATTCTGTGAAATGGAGAACGCTTGTAGAAATTGGTGTGACACCTCTGTTCTTGGCAGTTTGGAATAGGAGAAATAAGTCATGTTTCCAAGTCAAAATGGATACCATACCGAGTGAATCTACTAATAAGACAATTTTCTTCTCCTTGTCAGCTGTTGAACAGATTTACTGTGCCGTCCAAGACCATCTCGACCTGGAATGTGTCGTGCACCGGTGAACGTGATGGCCGGTGACAGAATGGCTGGATATGCCTGGCAGGAGAGCACGCTGTAGCTGTTCGACGAAATGCTTCGTCCACATTGGGTGTCGCATGCCTGCCTGCGCTCATAGACGACTGTAACTGTACCAGGTATGCACCCAGCTCATCTGCTTGGACAAGGTCATTTTATATTCTCCATGGTGCTGCTTGAACATGAACATTGACAAATAAAAAAATCTCTGTTTTAGTTCTTTGCCATCGATTATAATGGAAGGAAAACATACCTTTTAGCTGTAAGCTCCGTGGGCTGGGAGCTCTCCCAGCGATTCTGGCGATTGTTTTGTCGCTGCATGTGGGACCTGCTGCGTGCGCGTTTGTGTGGTGCGGAACTTTCGGCCGTCTAGCTGTGCCGCACGCCTGCATGTTGGTCTGGTGGGTTCTGTGGCTGGCACGTGTGACAGCGGTGGCGGTGTGGGGGCGGACAATGGCCCGTTGCTTTGTTTTTTGCTGCTGTTTCCCCGTGGGCCCCAACTATCATAGGCTAGATAGTCGGTGCCGCCGTTGTTTTTCTATCCGTCCAGTGGGGAATTCGCCTCTTTTTCTCCGGGGCACAGGTGAAGAGAGGGTCTAGATTCGTTTTCTTCGTTCTTGCCTCCGGCGATTACCCGCCGGCGCTTATTCCCCTTTGCTGGCTGTGCCTTTGGGGGGGCGGCTATCCGGCTGTTCTCTTCCGATTCGGCGGGCGCTGGTGTGTCTGCGTTTGCTGGAGCCCAGGTTCCTGTCGGACCGACGGGGAGGACTGGCCTCTCCGAGCACCTCGTCGCCCATTGGAGTTTCGGACGCAAATGGAAAGCAATGTTCAGTTCAGTCGAGTGTTGTGTTTATAGTCAAGTGCGCGCCCTTATCTTGGAGCTACGCGGATAATGCAGGGCGGCACCAGTGTCCATCATCGATCCGCGATGTTCTCCGCCGCACGCTGCTTCCTCCCCGTCCACTCGCAGCCGCGCGTCGCCGTCCTCTCCCGCCGCCGCACACCGGCGCTCACCTCCGTGTCGGCCAGGCCACGCCGTGGGGGCGCGCGGCGCGACCGCTCATGGGACGACGACGGCGGCGGCGACGAGGACGCTATCGACGAGAGCTTCTTCGGAGAGCCGCGAGACGAGGAAGAGCCAGTCGAGCCGGAGGAGCCGGCCTGGAGGCGACGACCCGCCGCCTCGTCGGAGTCGCCCGGGAGGCAGCTGCGTGGGTCGGACGTGCTGCGGGCGCCGCAGAGGGCGACGGCGGCGAAGATGGAGGCTAAGAAGAAGACGAAGAGGAACGCGGGCGCGCGGCCGACGGCGCGGCGACAGCAGAAAGGAGTCGGTGGCGCTGGCGCCAAGCCGGTGGAGGTGCTGGGAGAGGCGAGGCCGATAGAGATAAGGCGCGAGTGGGCGACGAGGATACGGGAGCTGTTTCTGGCGGCGCTCCGCGGCGGCGTGTTGCGGCGCGGGTCTTGCCGTCCCCGCTGTCAGTAAAAAGCTTCCTACGTTTCTGTGTGCTAGCCTTCTAGGGTTTGGCTGGCGGCCGCCACCGAACCCCGCCGAGCTCCCTGCCTGCTGCGCCTACACCGGGAACCAACTCCACGGATTGACTCGCCCCATCCTTACCGCCACGAAGGAAAGGTGGGTGATGGCCTTTCCCCATGTGAAGCATGGCGAGGACGACGCGGACGTCAAGCTCGTGGAGGAACACGTCCGTTTACCGTATTTGGAGGTACAAAGCTTTCTGTGTCCCTCTTCTCTCCCTCCTCATCTTGTACCTCTTCAGGTCCGCCCAATCCTATCCGGTCCATTCACCTACCTAGGGCATCCGCTACCTCCTCTACATCGCGGTGGTCCTGGTGGTGCTCGCAATCGCTATTGATTCCTTGTCTTGGGCTCTCCCCAGTCCAAGCCCCTGTGGCATCATTTCTCTCTCTCTCTCTAATTTGGATCTTGGAGACTGGGCAGCGGTGGTTGCTTGATACATTGTTCACCATGCTCTTATTTTGTTGATTTTGCAGCACAAACAGAGGAGATGAAGGGCATAGTGATTTTGTTGATTTTGCAGCACAAACAGAGGAGATGAAGGGCATAGTGATTTTGTTGATTTTGCAGCACAAGTCATGCACAATATAGCGATGCAATAATCTCGTGGCCGAAGTAAGCTCATATCATTTTTCTCTTAGTTCTCAATTCTGCTTAGGAGTTGTCGATTTTCATTGAGATTATTGCATGTAGGAACTGATGAGTGATGACAAAGCTATTTGTATGCAGAAGGTGGTGATTTCATATGCACGGATGGTGTTTTCTTAAATGGCCGACATAATCGGGAATCCTCACTGCCATCTACGCCACACCCAGGAAGCTGTTCACCATGCTAGCGGCCGCCCATAGCAGGCTTGGGGACGCACAGCTCAGCTGTGGAACTTCTTAAGGGCCCGGGCTCTGGCAGTAAGGCTACCGGTGTGAATCTGAAATTGGTAATCAAGCTTACCTCTATATTATAGAGGAACAAGAACTTAGCTAGGCAATCTTGCCAATGCTGGTGGCAAAGTAGATACACAGGCCAATCCTGCCATAATATGCGGACTAACTGGTGCATCTATATGTGCAATTTTTCACCTCGTGTTTTTCGTTTGGCTTAGTAAGCACTAAACCATACGTTTAGTCTCATATATGCCCAATATTGCTTGAGTAAATGTCGAGACATCGTAGTAGTTTTCATAGACTGGGGTGCCATGAGACTACGGTAGAGACGTGGGGTAACGGGATAGCGTAGTAACACAGAACACGGGATTTACCCAGGTTCGGTACGTCGCGACAGTACGGCGTACCTACTCCTGCACTTCTCACTATGTGGGACTAAAGCCCGTATAATAAGGTTACAATGTAAGGGAATAGATCCAGCTACTCGTCGAGGATGAACTTCCCGGCGAGTTGCGCAAGGCTTAAGCTTGAACCTAGAACCTTGGAACTAAAAGAACTTATGTAATCTATCTCCCGTCCGGCTTTATATAATAGCCGGATTAGGGCTTACAGAACAAGAAACCTAGAAGACTACGTTTAACTTGTAACTTGGAAAGTAAGGAATCCGTCTTCTCCTCCAAGCCTGATCACGTGGGCCGTGATCCGGGTTCTTCTAGAATCCGGCTTCTGCGCGTCGGACTACTGGGCCGCCCAATGGACCTAAGCCCATTACCTTGCAGGCCACCCTGGTAGTCCAGCTCTTTTGTCTACCATCTTCTATACCCCTATTCGGTATATATCCGACAGTAGCCCCCAGGAAGGATCAAAACTCTGAAACTCCGCCTTTCGTCAAATACATTTTGTCCGGGAAACTTGATTCAGCAGTCTTGATTCTTTCTTCTTTCCTTTTGAAGGAGATGGTAACATAAAACTCGGAACTATGAAAATCCGGCTTTTCTTCTCGCGATCCTTCGCGGAAAAGGAACACGTGACATCAGCGCTTTAATCATGCTGACGCAAGCGCCGCTTGGTTTCACGCGGGAAACCCTGCAACGTATCTCTGACAGATTCTCACGAGAAACGAGGAGATAGCCATCATTCCTCTGTCGTTCCGTTTCCCGGATTTTCCGGCGAGCGACACGCGTCGAACATCCAACGGTCAAAAGAGCCGTTGGCGCGTATCTAGAGGTTTTCTGGCTATAAATAGCCGTCCTCGTCGTCACCGGAAATCTTTCCTCACTCCCTCACTGCCCACGCCATTGACGCAAACGCGAGCACGAGAGCTAGAACGAATCCTTGCCCCGACGAGCCCTTTGCACGCCGGAGCGCTCCGTCACCACCGAAAACGATGGCCTCTCCGTCGTCCTCACCGGCCCGCGCCTCCATCGACGAGCTTTTGGGCGACCTGGATCCGCAGCTGGGGTCGCCCAAGCATGCCGGCGGCGGGCCGGAAACAACCACGGCATCCGCGGCGGGCGGAGGAAATGCTTCCACCGCCACGGACGTAGCTGGCTCAAGCACCACAACATCCCCGCCGTTCGCACCGGAGACAGCGGAGGAGAAAATCGAGCTCCTAGGCGAAAAGCTTGCCGCCGCGAAGGCCGCCGCCGCCGCCGCCACCGGAGCAGAAGAGGAAGAGGAAACTGCAGGCAACTGGAGTGCCTGCAGTATTCCCCCGGCTCTCCTTCCCAACCTGGAGAAGGAGGGTTTGGTGCTGAAAAAGAAATGGCGGCTCCCAGAGGAGGAGACTGAACCCTTGCCACAAGAGGGCGAAAGGGTGCTCCTCGCCTCCCACCTTCTACGAGGTATGGGACTGCCACCTTCCTCTTTCTTCCTCCAGGTCCTGTCACACTACAACATCCAACCACATAACCTTCCTCCCAACTCTATTCTGTACATGGCCGGCTTCCAGGCCTTGTTCGAAGGTTACCTAGGAATAGAGCCTAGGTTAGATTTTTGGTTGTATTGCTTTGGGGTGAAGCGTAACTCTTCGGAGGGCGCTCTCCCAAATTGCGGGACCATTTCCTTTACTCTTCGGAGATTCCGAGAGGATTGGTTCCCCAAAATCAAAACCTCAGAATCCGTCAAATTTTGGACGGGTTCTTTTTTCTATCACCCCGACGTGCCTTTTCCTAAAAAGGCCGTCGGGGTTCCACCTTTTGTGAACTCCGCCGCTGTTCCCCAGGATAACTGGGTGACAGAGGCCGTCCAGGTTCTGCCTCCAGATCTACTAAGGATCAAGAGGCGCATCGCCAAGCTCACTTCCTCCAAACCTCCTTTGACCGGTATGGACACGGTCTTTTGCTGGCTGGATAGGCGGATTCAGCCGTTAGCAAACCACGGAGGCCGTCTCCTGTGTGAATACACAGGAGCCAAGGATCCAATGCGGACAACCGACAAGGATTGGCCCGCAAAGGAGCTTAGGCGGCGCATCAATCAGTTGGTCGCTTCGCGCGATCAATACGCGGAGAGTCGGCCAATGTACACGGCCGACAACCCCGCTCCTAAGGTAATTTTTCCGTTATTTGGGTATAATCTTACTTCCTGGATAATCTACCTTTTGAATCTGATTGGTTTTTTCCAACAGCTTGTGGATCTTCCAGACTCGGAGTTAGCCTCCGAGGCCGAGCTGGATGCGCTGCGCACCGCCGCTACGGGTGGGCGCAAACGCAAGAAGATAATTTCTTCGGATGAAATTATCGACCTTGACGGAATCCCCGTCGCCACTTCCAGGTTATTTTCTTCTGGGTTTTTTCTTTTATGGGATCTTTTTCGTCCATCTTCGGTGTTTTAACCTTTTCCGGGTTTGTGGTTTTTAGCTTACCCCCCTCCAACTTGAAGCCGAGGAAGTTGAAGAAACTCAGAGCTTCTTCTAACCGAGGCAGCCAACCATCTCCCGCCGTCGCCCCGGACACGCCGCAGACAATGGCGGAAGAACCTACTGCCGCCACCACCAAGCCCCCAGAGCCCAGCCAGCCCGTTGTGTCCGAGTCGGACACGAGGGAAAGGGCGGCTCCAGAGGTGGGGAAATCTTCTCGGACTTTCGACGAGGAAATCCCCACCTTTGACAAGGATTTTAAGGCTATAAATGACGGCTTGAACGCGGCCGAAAATCATTTCGCGGAATACGCGAAAGAATTCCGAGAAAACTTAGCAGGTTTGCAACGCATGAGCCAGGTATGTAACTCTAGCCCCCAAGCATTAAACAAAATGCATGCTTTTTTGCTTTGATGTTTCTTATTAACCATACTTTTCCTTGCTGTGTTTCAGCAAACCTCCGAGGCCATAAACCTTGAAGTTTTTAGGAAGCTCACTATCAAGAATAAAGAAGTTCGAAGTCTTCTTTCTATTCTTGAGGAGAAAGAGGCGGAGCTGGAATCATCTCAGCTCGCTTTGACGGAAACGAAAGGTAAGCTTTTTCGTTTTGAAATTTCCGATTTAAGACTTTGTCTAAGTTTTTTCCCGAGGAAATTGATCAACTCGGATTTTCCCTTGCTTTTCAGCTGCTTTAGCCGAAGCTAAACAAGCAGCGGAAGATTCCGGCAACGCCGAGATTCTCCGCAATGAGAACATTGAGCTTCACAAGAATCTTGTGAAGGCTCAGCAAGACCTGGAAGCCAGCAACCTGGCCCTTGGAGTGGCTAACTCCAAGGCTTCCGAACAGGCGGAGAAAGACAAATCCACCATTCAGGATTTGACTGAAGCTCTGAACCTTCGCTTGGAGGAAGTTTCCGAGATCGATAAACTCATCGGTAAATTTCTTACCCTTGTCCTCATCTTTCCATGTTTTGTTTTGTCTGTTTGTCTCCTTAACACTTTTGTATGTTTTATTGGATCAACCAGGGGACACCCCAGATGGCACTCGGGCTGCAGGCATCCGAGCTTTCGGGGAGACATGGAATTTGGTGAAGGCTGCTGCAACGCAGCTAGTAGGCAAGTTTCTTCCCGAAAAATCTGGGGAATGCTCGGAGGTTGAAAAACTTCCGGGTATCATCATGGAGGTGGCGGAGTCCAAGGAGTCTATTCTCCGCTCCGCTGCACGGGGTGGTGCGCGCATGGCCTTAGGCCTTATGCGCATGCACTACCCTAGTGCCAAATCCTGGCGTGTGGCCACCGGTGTCCCTCAGGGATACACGGATGCGCAACGATCCACCATCTTTGGTGAAGTTAAGGGCCACGCCACCCAGATTGCCGCCATGGTGAATGTCGCCGTGAACTATCCAGAAGAAGAAGCTCCTCCAATTCCCGATGAAGAAAGCAGCGAGGAGGAGTCGGATTCTTGAAGGGTTACCTGGAACCTGGATAGAAAAATTAGACAATAGGAGCATTACTGTTCTTTCATTTGTAATCCAAAATGTAATGCTTCTTATGTATTAATGAAAATTCCGCCTTTTGCAGTTTAAACTATGAAATTACTTTGCAAGTTGTTTGAATTTTACCACTCCTTTATCTTCTAAGTTCTCTGGAGTGTATGCTTTAACTGTCCTTAGTGTTTGAAATGGCTCAAATAGCATTATGAATCGTTATGCCGAGTAACTGGGGACGAACCAAGCAGTTTTGAAACTCGAAAACATGAATCATGCTAAAGGCATTTTTACTAACTAGTTCCAGTAACCCAGCATACGCACGATCAGATAAAGACTTAGAGAAACAAGGAAAGTTTTAAGTGAAACTTGGGCACGCAGGCAATTCAAGTTTCCTTTAGCCGTTAAAAGGCTGAAAAATCATTCAGTTATGTAACGCCGAGTACGCAAGCACAATTCGGGTTAACATTGAGAAATTTGTAAGATCATTGGGAAATAGATGAGGCGGAAACACTTTGCACTTATAAGAAAAATGGATGACAGTATTCCGACAACTTTATTTCATGATCTCAAAAGATGTTTACATAGATTTGAACTAAGTACAGAAGGGGACATAACTTGCTAGGTGTTCCCAGGCTTCCGCGATCCACTTGACCTTGTCGAAACTTTTCAGCAGCTTGAAGCGTGGTAGGGTTTTAGCCCCCAGCCAACTAAGAAATCTTTTTATGGCTGTGGCGGAACCCGGCAATTCTGGGACATCTTTTTCATACGTATGCTCTGAGATGTTCGAGATTGCTTTCATCTTTTCCTGGTTAACTTCTATTCCTCTGCTAGAAACGATGAAACCCAGAAGTTTTCCTGAGGGAACCCCGAATACGCACTTAGATGGATTCAACTTCATCTTGTAAGTGCGCAAATTTTCGAAAGTTTCTCGCAAATCCTCAAGGAGTGTATCTTTTTCCTTGGTTACGACAGCAATATCGTCCACGTAAACATGGACGTTTTTTCCAATCTGACTATGCAAACAACGTTGCATGCAACGCTGGTAGGTTGCACCTGCGTTCTTCAGGCCAAAAGGCATGGTTACGTAGTAATACGTCCCGTACGGGGTTATGAAAGAAGTCTTGATTTGATCTTCCTTTTTCATGCGTATTTGGTGGTACCCGGAGTATGCATCCAAAAAGCATAAAAGCTCAGAGCCTGCAGTGGCGTCTATTATTTGATCGATTCGCGGTAGCGCAAACCTATCTTTCGGACATAACTTGTTCAATCCTGTGTAATCTATACACATTCTGAGGGCAGTTGTATCTTTCTTCGGTACTAATACCGGATTTGCGGACCAGTCAGTATGGATTACCTCCTTGATGAAATCCGCTGCTAAAAGCCGGATAATTTCCTTGCCAATAGCCTTCCGTCTTCTTCCGTCAAATCGACGGAGACCTTGTTTGACGGGTTTTGATCCGGGAATAACCTTGAGTTGGTGCAGCAAGTTCCCTGGGTACGCCTGGCATGTCAGCTGGACACCAGGCAAAAATGTCCCAGTTCTCACGGAGGAACTTGATGAGCTCGCCTTCCTATTTGTCGGTCATCCCAGTCCCTACAACGACGAATTTTGTCGGATCTTTGGGATCTAGGATTACCTGTCTTGTATTCTCGGATGCCTTGAAGCTATCTGTTGGCTTCCGAGTTTCTTTTCCTGCCGGCATTTCTTTCGGCGATACCTCCTTGGCTAACTCCTTCAGTTTCTTCCTGAGCTATAACTCTTTGAGCGCAAAGGGCGTTTTGCTTCTCCAACTCATTTGCCAGCTTGAAATCACCGACAATGGTGATTACTCCTCCTTTGGGTCCTGGCATCTTCAGCTTGTTGTAGATGTAGCAAGATCTTGCCATAAACTTGGCGAAAGCCGGACGTCCGAGTATTGCGTGATACACGCTCTCGAACGGCACAACTTCGAAGGATACTTTTTCCTGCCGGAAGTGATCTTTATCTCCGAAGGTGACATCTAGGGAAATTTCTCCTAGGGATCGTGCTTGCCTGCCAGGAACGATGCCATGGAAGCGTATATTGCTGTAATTGAGCTGGGACTCGGATATCTTCAAGTGCTTCAGTGTATCCAGGTACATTATATTGATGCTGGATCCTCCGTCCATCAGCACTCTTCTTAGCCTAGTGTTTTGAACAATAGGGCTTACAACAAGAGCTTGTGTGCCGGGTTCAGGGATATTTCCGGGATGATCAGACTGATCCCAGTTATCGGTGTGTTGGAATACTTCAAGAATTTTGGGGTTGCAGGAACAACCGCGTTTATTTCTCGAAGTGTCCTTTTGGCCACCTTTGCTGACGGGGTTGCTAGGAAAGTTAGCATTGCTTCTCCGTCAACTCTCGGAAATTTAGGTTTGCCTTTTCGCTGTTGTTCCTGGATTTTGTCATCAGTGTCCGATTCACTGTCTTCTTTTTTAGCTTCTGGCTTTTGTTTGGCAGGCTTCCTTTTTGAACCCTTCCCTTTATTTCCGGATCCTGCATTGCCTTTCATATGCTTGTTTAGCCGGCATTGCGCGTTCGTGTGGGTTGGTTTCCAAACTGAGAGTGGTGGGACGCAGGGTTCCGACTTAATTCTCTCCCATTCTTCAGGAGTGTAATTGATGGGATCCGGACTGCGGCCTTTCCACTTGTTCCCTTTTTCTCCTCCAAAGGCTAAGTTAACCTCCTTGGGCTTTGTTGTTGACTCCGGGGTTCCTTTTTTATCAGAACGAGGTGTTTTCTTGGCCAGTATTAGTGACTCAATATTGCCTCCTCTTGCTCTGATGTCGTCTTCGGCTGCAGCATGCTCATTAGCGGTTGTAAGCATAGATCCGAGATCTTTGTGCTTTTTAGAACCAACCATGAACGGTACAAGTCCGGGTGTTAGGCCATTGACGAAAGCATGCATTGCTTGTACGTCAGTTACTCCAGAGCAACTATTCTTCATTGCAGTCCATCTGGAGATGAAATCCACGTATGGTTCGTCTTCAAATTGGGTGCAACGGTTCAGCTGGTTGATGCTATTTGGGCGTTTGTATGTTCCTCGAAAATGCTGAGTGAATACTCTCGCCATATCATCCCAACTGTCGACAGTTCTTGATGGTAAACCATTAATCCAATCTCTGGCTCCGTCTAGCAACATTAGGGGAAGAAACTTGACAGCTTCCAGGTCTGTCCCGTTGTTGATCTGGACGGCTGTGTAATAATCTGAAAGCCAGGTATCCGGGTTTGTACTGCCGGTGTATTTTTGGTAGGTTGGACCAACTTTGGCGAAGCCAGAATGCAGGGTTATCCTTCGGATCCTGTCTGTAAAACACTTAGGACCAAAGTATAGATCATCCTTTTCTGCTCTGTCAATATGTGCAGAATATCTCCCGGCTGAATGGACAGAAGGGGATCTGCTCCTTTCTTTTCCATTGTTGCGCGGACGCGTTTTTCCGAGGTTATCTCTATCTCTTCCGTTTCACGCCCTCTGGGATTAGGTGGAGTCCTGCTCCTGTACCTTTCCTTATCTTTGGGCGGTGTCCGAGATCTTTCACGCCTGTGAGGTGTATCGTATCTTCCAGCTTTTTCAGCTGGGTTTCTCGGAGGTGGCATTATTTTGCCGTCATTCCGGTGTTTGTCTTCCCGATCGTGTGGTTTATATCCGTCTTTCGGGAGATGAGGTCCGGTTCTAGACGCTGCGTCCCGGTTGTCGGGGTTTCTCTTGTCTTTTCTTGGATCCTCTTTTTTATCCGAATCTCCGGGTTCTTCCGGTCCAGGTGCTCCAGCAGCGCAAGTAACAGTTTTGCAGAGGGCGGAATTATCATGCAGCCTCCCTGATCGCTCTTGTCCTCGCTGTTGCTGTTGTAATGCTTTTCCTAGGAAAGCATACACCCCTTGGAGTTTTTCCCCGTTAGAGTACAGATCATTGTTCAGGATGGCGAACGCTGCTTCCGCGTTTTCAGCTGCGGTTTTGTATATTGGTTCGCCCTTGGCATCTTTGCCGTTTAACTGCTTTTGCCAAGATGGGTTATAGAACCTTTCTTTCGGCGGCAGTTCTTCCGGTTTTGCAATTCCGGGTAACCTTGTAGGTTTTAAGGCAGATCTATGCTTTCTCTCATACTCCTCAATTTCTTCCTTCATAATTTTGATGTCATTATGGGTTTGTTGGAGGTGTTGCCGAGATCTAAGCAGTTGTTGCTGTTGCCGTTGGAAAGCTTGTCTCCTGGCTTCCAGCATCTCAGGGGGTTCATTGGGTCCCACTGGAGTTTGTAATAGTTCTTGCTCTTCCAGTTCTGTCATTGGCGGAGCAGTGATTTCCTTGGATTTCTTTTCCGTAGGCTTTGTGCCACTAATATCTCCAACTTCCAGGTTTTCATCAGCGAGATCAGCTGACTTTTTCTTCCGGAGTTTGTACTGGAGTTTTTTAGAAGCACGGTGCTTTTTCTTGGAAGATGGAGGTTTTTTGACAGGTTCATCCTCTGTCATCTCCTTGACATTAGGAAATATCGGAGAAGTTTCTCCGTCTTCCCTCTCCTCTGCTGGCGGAGGGGTTTTAGGGCTTTCCTGGCTATCGGCACCCGTTGTATCAGCTGGTTTTGCCATTAGCACTTCATGGAATCCCTCTTGAAAGGACTTAACTTTTCTTACGAAGGCATCATCATCTTCGTCTTCGGAGAAGTTATCCGATCCGGTTTCCGACTCCAATCTCGCCTCAATGGCGGCGAGCACGGACTCTGTTTCCGAGTTCATCGTCTGGTTGACGGATGTCGGATCTTCCGTCTCTGTGACGGGTATTGGTTCTTCCGTCTCTGTGACGGGTGTATTGTTGTCTGCCTCTTGCACGGGATTTCCGTCATCCGTGTTTTCGGCGATCTCGGATTGTACCATGCCGATAAAGTGCGTATCACTGTTTTGTCGGCGATCTGAGCAAAATCCGGCATCATAGTCGTCTTCGACTGGGTATAGGGCGGGTGGGAGATAATTGCTTTCACCGCAAAACCCCATTGCTTCCGCGGTTAATCCGATAAAGATATTAGCAGATCCAATCGGTAAAACGCAGGCACTTACCAGATGGTTTTGCGCCGGTATGTAGGATCCGTTGTCGAGGAAGCGCCCGACGTCGTCGTCGAATTCCAAGCTTCCGACAGTGATCGATCTTCCGATTCCGCCTAGTATCCCAGATCGGAACTTCACGCCTGACGTCGTTAGCCCCACGGTGGGCGCCAACTGTCGAGACATCGTAGTAGTTTTCATAGACTGGGGTGCCATGAGACTACGGTAGAGACGTGGGGTAACGGGATAGCGTAGTAACACAGAACACGGGATTTACCCAGGTTCGGTACGTCGCGACAGTACGGCGTACCTACTCCTGCACTTCTCACTATGTGGGACTAAAGCCCGTATAATAAGGTTACAATGTAAGGGAATAGATCCAGCTACTCGTCGAGGATGAACTTCCCGGCGAGTTGCGCAAGGCTTAAGCTTGAACCTAGAACCTTGGAACTAAAAGAACTTATGTAATCTATCTCCCGTCCGGCTTTATATAATAGCCGGATTAGGGCTTACAGAACCAGAAACCTAGAAGACTACGTTTAACTTGTAACTTGGAAAGTAAGGAATCCGTCTTCTCCTCCAAGCCAGATCACGCGGGCCGTGATCCGGGTTCTTCTAGAATCCGGCTTCTGCGCGTCGGACTACTGGGCCGCCCAATGGACCTAAGCCCATTACCTTGCAGGCCACCCTGGTAGTCCAGCTCTTTTGTCTACCATCTTCTATACCCCTATTCGGTATATATCCGACAGTAAAGGATGACTGCACTGCAAGTTGTTTCTCTAGATTTCCTTATGATGATTGCACTTAATGTTTTGGCAATAAAATACCTCTAGAATTTAGGCATTCTAAAAAGATGGGCACTGTTGCTCCAAGATGAGATTTTTCATATATATATTTTGCATAGGTAATTGAGTGGTCAGCTCTGGCCATTTTCAATATGAGATTTTCTTAGACGAATTTTTCATATATCTTTTCAATCTGTGGTCTAAAAAAAGAAATGACGTGGGGATTAATGTGACACCTCATTTTCAAGATGAGATTTTCTTAGATGGATTTTCATATTTTTTTCATCTATGGTCTAGAAAAAGAAATGGCATGGGTATGCATATGTACACCTTGGGAATATGAACTTTTCTATATGTCTTAGCTTTACGTACATAATTTTCCTTTAATAGAGCTATTCAGCTATATATTTTACATAGTTTATACTTTGCAATGTCACTCAAAAGGGGTTTGTTGTTTTACGGGTTAGAGCTAACCTGCTAAGATTAAGCATGCCATTGAATCTTCAGAGATCCTTCTAGTGGTAGACTTTGTGGTCAGCTTGAAGAGGAAGCTGTCCAGCGATTTTGTGATGTTGATTACTTCGGTGTTGAGGTAACCTCCATGCTTGGATTTTTAGCCGGTTCAGCTAAATTAAATATGAGTCTGTCGCATTTAGAATTGGCCTATAATATTTGCGGCCCTTGAAATATTTTGAAGCCTAGCCAAATCAAATGTCAAGAGTACCTAAGATAATATTTTTTGTCGAAATTACCATAAAATTTACTAGAGCCATGGCATGGCATCGTCAGCAAGCCTGGGCGGCTGCCCGAGCTGGAGGTCCGGTATGTGTGCCCATGCTTGCCACTAACACGGTCGTGTGTTCTATGTGCTACTGCATTTTTTTAATAAATGAGGTTCCACAATCTTTAGTTTGTGCCTAATGCTGCCTGGCATGTTCTTAATTGATCTGATTAAATTTCTGTTCTCCCGTTGATCCATACTGAATCCAGTGTTATGAGTAGCTAAACTAATTTCTTCAAGGCCCTTCAATTATTTTTGTAACTTTTTCGGATTAACTAAAAAATTAGTGTTTTCTTTGTTCAGAATTTACTGAAAAGTAATTTGCTGTGAAGAAACATGTTCTCCATTCTGCTCTAGAGTAATTAGTTGTCCTTTGTGTTTTGACTAGGCCAAGGGGTTTGTGTTGGCTATCTGGAACTTAAATAATACATTTAGTGTCCAGCTCTTTGATTTGGTTCCCCAAATCAATCTTCCACAAGTGCACAAGGTATGTACACCCATGGCTACATACATTTCCATCATGACTGCATTGGAACTTGTTTCGCTAAATCTATGTTCTTTTCTGGTAATTTTTAGCTTGTGTTTTTAGTTTGATGTGATCCGAGAGATGCTGCTGAAGTCGGCTAGGATAAGCTGGGAATGGACGTTAGGCCAGTGAAGGTCTAACTAACCGTTTGACGCGGTGCCATTAAAGTGGCAAAGCCCACAGAGGAGGCTACAGGGGTGGAGAAGCTTAAGCAGTAGTAGGTGCCTCTACGACTATATGCTTGGGAGGAGGATCCATGGGTGTATAGAGCAGCTTGAGTCACGCGAAGGTATCATGTTATCTCTCTGTTTTGTGTGCAGTGTAGAATTTTCTGTGATCAATACACAGTGTTGTGATTGAAAATTGTGCTGCAGCGAAAATAAAGCACTGTCAAAATAAGATAAGCGCTTGTGACTTTTTTCCAACATGCTAACACACTAATATTGCAACTTTGGGCTGGGTTTGGTTCCTGTCCTAGCACTCGTGTTTGGGAGCATTTTTGCACAATTTCTTTAATATTGCAACTTTAGTCCATTTTTTTAATCATGTTTCTCTATTAATTCCACGGGGCAAGCAACAAAATGTTACGATTCATCCTGAGGCAAGATGTTTCATTTCAGTTTGGGAGTATTTCTTAATGCATGTAATATATACCCGATAGTAGCATTAGATTAAGAAAAATCTCTTTCGAAAGATGCCTTTAAGTTCATGAAATTTTAAAACCTTCGGCGTACCTATTTCTGTAATTGAATACTGGTAAATACCCTGAGTACCTTTCACTATGTAGATAGTCCATTCCCCCAGCATTTCTTAATGTACCTTTCCTCTGTTACTTTTACCGAAGTAAATTTAAATATTATTCTATCTCTTATGGTCAGTGGTATAGTGCAGGTGGGCCATAGTATTTGTTGAGATGAAAATCGTTCATGGACTTGAGGCTCAACATTATTTCAGGAATATTCATTTTTCTATGATGTTTATTTCTGTCACTCGAGGTTTTGTACCTCCAAAAATGTTAGGCTTCTGGTACGATGGTATCAAAAACTGATTGCCATTGCCCGTGGTTACCTTATTGAACATTTATGTTGTGTCGGTTCCATCAATTTAGGAAAAACATTGATTTGGATTTCTTAAAGGCCACTGTGTTGGACTTATAGCTCGAGGACATCAAGACATCATCATTTTGCTATTAATTTTTATTTCGTAAAGGCCCCTATGTTTGCAGAACATTGATGTGTGTCATTTACCTAGGTTCGTAGACAAAACGTGATTAATATTGAGTGGTCAACTACTGAACAGTTCAATAGTTGACCGCTCAATACTAATTATTCTAGACCAATTTTGTGTATCTTGCTTTGAAGGGAAACCACATGCTCTGATTTGATTCAATATTTTTTGTTACCACTTAAATTTAAATCTTGGATAGATGGAAGAAACTCTTTTCTCGTGGTAGTCCTAGCAAATAAGATAATTATACCAATATTCAAGGAGGAATATCAGACTGATGACAAAGTTATGTTTCGGACAAAAATCACAAATCATAGAAATCCAAGTTGAAATAGTTATATATTTGAAAATATACAGGTGGAAAGTTGTTGCTTTGTTGGCATGTGTAGGTAAGATATTCAATATATATGTGTGATTCAAATTTCTAATACCGTTTTGTTTCTTAATGCAATTTCATGGGGGGTCTTAGGCCTAATTTCTTCTTTGGTTGCTTGATTGGATATCTCTCATGGCTAATAAATTTATATCTTGGGTTGTTTCAGTTATTTGTTCTTCTCAATTTATATAACATATGCCTAGAAGTTATGTTTTGTAATTTTTGATGATTTATAATTCAAATATACTTCAGATATAGAGCATATTTGATATACAAAATTCGAGAGCTATGTGACAGGGCATTTGACTTAATTTGTAGCTTTATCATCGAGTACCTCAGTTGGCTCCTGGCGGCACCGCCTCTCCCCTCAAAATGATCAGTGGTTGACGGAGACTGGGCGAAGCGGGGGTTATGGCTGCTCCCTCCCCCGTTGCCATTGGTATAAGGTATAATCAGAGCTTGAATCTAGATGTTTTTTCCTGTCCAAGCTTCTTATCTCTGCTTAGTCAGCCTCCCAGGAGTAAGGGGGTATGGAAGATGAAGGTTTATTTGCTTCATGTCAATTGCCTTCTGTTGTTCTGTTCTCTTTCTGCCTGTGTAATTTCAATTCTTTGTTTATTTTCTTTCAACATACATGCTTCCAAAGAATATTCTTAATATTTTAGTTCAGCAACATGCATGTCCAAATTGATTTCTTTAGCCGAAAATCTTTTACCTAAGAGAACATCTCTGATGCAAGTTACCATGTTCCTCAAGGAATTCTAACATGGGATAGATCCTATTACTATATCAGTCACTATCCGATATTTTTCTAATTTGAGGTTGCAGTTTGCTTGATTTGTAGAACATGCTGATGCCAGGGTACTGACTTTGGTACTATCATGGAAGTTAATTGACACTGGCTGAATCCATCATACCGATTCATCGATCTGTGACCATTGTGTTCTATTTTGTTATGTTTTAACGTGTGTGGCTTTTTAGTTTTCGGTTTACATGCTCTGATAAAGAACCACATGTGGTCCTCCAGAAGCTGAAGCTATATTTGTTGAAGCTACCTTCGAAGTCACTATTGATACATATCATGTTTCTATATATATGCAATATGTATGATGTATCGTATTTTTATTGTGCCAACACCTAGCTCTGTCCATCCTGTAGGCCAAATAGGATGTTTCCTTTGCGAAAGCCAAAAGGTCATGGCAAATAGATTATGCGTGAGTCTCAATCGAGTGCCTTTGATGTGTTTATTTCCATTCAGAGTTGGATAACTTAAATTCCAAGTACCAGCCTCAACTGAAGCATGCCATGATTGAGTATTATACTTTATACATTTCTAGGAAAATCGACGGTAATCTCCACCCTATATACAATAGCTACGTCCCAAATGAGAACACCAAAGTGGCGTGACAACTGACAACGCTATGTAGGCGGCGCGGCGAAGCGCGCTTTTTTGTCTAGTATAAATAAATATCAAACAGTTTCTCTACTGGTTGATGTTCAAAGACGTTTGTGAGTTTAGTTAATATATATATTGTGTCCAGGACTCCAGAGAGCTCCCATATGACCACCACGCGGCCGGTGCCGCCGGCCATTGCCTGCGGTCACGCCCTCCTGTAGTTCTCGCGTTGCCACACACCAGTCGGAGTCCTTCAGCAGCCTCCACCCCTAGCAAGCTCAGGCCACCGGCCTCCACACAGCACACTCTCTCCCGTCGCCTTGTGTTGTCCCTGACGCCACCGTCCGGCATCTATCATAATGTACATTTATAGACAAAAAAAGTTCCATACTTCGTCTTTGTACATATACATATCGATGCGGACTCTTCCACATAAAATTTCCAAATCGCCTCCTCTATAACAGCGGCTTCACTCACCTCGTTTCCAGTTCTGATGTCATGAGAAGCAACTAATAGAAATCAACAACCCACCCGGATCGCCACTAATAAGCTCTCCTTCCATCATCGACTTTCAGCTCACTCCCCGCCGACTAGACATTGGAGAGATGTTGTGTTCATCCTTCCCATTCCTAGCTTTAAATACTTATCCTCTTTGGCTACCATGGCTCAAAAATCTTTCTAGGCGTTCCTCTCTTCATTTAATTGATTAATAAAAATAAACAGTTTGTGTTGCCAATTTTAGAGTGTCCGTGCGTTGCTACGGAAGTGGAAAACCACTATTCTTGAAAAAATGTTAACACAACCCAAATTTACCCCAAGGTCGATTGACCGGCATAGAATAATATATATTTCATAACATATGAGCATAAGTTAACACAACACTAAAGTAACTCGATGAGTTAACACATTGGTAAAATAACTTAAAATAACTTTGATGGGTACAAAAAAAATGATACATTCTTATCTTTGTAATAACTTGATATAAATTTATCGCATATGAACTTCCTCTTTTTTTTTATAAAGGGCTTTTATTACTTAGAGTTAAGCATTATACCCGGCTTCTGCAGGGTTTATCATCGCAATTGATTCTTTGTATGGTGTGTTGCGTCTGAACTCACGATTAGCCATAATTTGCTCTATTCTACTCCGTCTGTTTAACTCGCTAAAAAGGCTTACATTTTGGAACGGAGGAAGTAGTTTTTTTTCCCGTTCTGGCTGCATGTTTGCATATTTAAGCCCTTCTCTTTATTTGTCTTACGTTTCTGGTTCTAAATTAGCAAAACATAATATTTTTTGTGTATATAGTTTTTGTAACTGGGTTGAATTTTTAACCGTTTTGTTTTGCTGATATGGTTCACGACGCCTTCTTTTTAAAAAAAATTCTGTTTTTTTCGTTGCTCTCATCTGTGCATATCAATCTCTATCTTTTTTTCCTTACTCCTTGACATCCGATGTTGGATATTGCGTCCAAAATAGCTTGCCTACATCCGAGTTTTCCGTGGCGTATGAATCTGTCATTACTTAAAATGAAGAAATTTATTAGTTTTTAATTACACGTATAAGTTTTATTCCACTGAAATACGCACGCATTGACAATCTAGCCTAGTCTATCCAACTGATTTAGCTAATACATGCACACACGTATGCAAAAGGGATTTGATTCCAGCGCCAGGCGCCTGTTGTGGTCATGATGAAGCGGCACAGCGGCGAGCGTGGGCAGGACACACTCGCGTCCCGATAGCATGAGTTTTGACCAGTATCGCGGCATGCAGTCGTGAAGCCATGATTTCCAGCCACATGCATCTAACGATGCCCACATACATGTATATAACCATGCACATGCACGTAGAGTAAGGCTAGCCTGGATTGATGATTGGCTTAACCGTCTGCATGTACCACGCCATGCCCTGTTGCGCTTGATTTTCCTGCTTGTTAGCTGTTGCCGTCGTGGCCAAGGTGAGAGACAAAGACGACTGCCTCGCCGGTACCTAGTGTGGTGCAGGCCGTCGTGTGGCTCCCGGTGCTGCTGGTGGTGTTCGAGGCAAGTCAGGCGTGTACGGAGGTGACAACACGGGCGTCGAAGGCTTTTAGGACCATGTCGGCCGGTAGACGGCGGTGTGCGTGTTCTGGGCGACGCTGCTGACGAACGGAACTTGAGAACGTGTAGGTGAGGCCCCGCGCGATCGTGACCTTCTTCCACGCCTTCGTAAGGATGCACAAGAACGTGCGCGGACGCGATCTGCAATTTGCTTTGCTGCCCGGACACCATATAGAAGAAACGGATCAACAACCACACGACTGTGACGGATCAATCAACAACAGAAGTCCTGCGACGGTAGTACTTGGAGCCACGTACAAAGTTCTGTGGTATCGGTGATGGACCTTTGGACCTGCGGCCACATCCGTCTCGCTGACAATAGAAGGCAGGGATTGGGGAGCACAGAGACGGTGTGGTATTGCTGTAACTTATCTGGGCGATGTCGTTCGATGAGACGGCGTCCCTAGAGGCCGAGCAACACGGAAGCAGCGTTGGCATCCCATATCCAGCCTTATCGACAACACGGATCAGCTGGGCCGGCGAGACGATGTTCCTGCAAGGGCGGAGAGGTGCTGTCCCGGATCATCTTGGCCGGTGAGGCGTTGTTCCCGCGAGGGCGTAGAGGTGCTGTTCGGACCCAGTATCCAGGAGGGCGGCGAGGTGTCGTTCTGTCGGGTTCCACTCCCCTTCGAAGGTTTAAAAACAAAGAGAAAACTGGTCGTATGGTATTGTGAGTCGAGTTTGTATTGGATTGGATTAAAAAACCTAACCGAGAACGACTTGTTACACCAATCGACCGCACAAGGGCGACGTACCCAAAAAGAAACGGACAATGGAAACCAAAACGTACGAAGAAACATGAGAACAGTTCACTTACCGGTGGCAGAGTGGGTAATTTATATCAGCTTTGGGAGCACTTTAAATAACGGACGGACCGACCAAGCAAACAACCAGGGAAGACTTAATGTCTTTTTAGGTAAAGATATAGTGGATTGATGCTTTGTAGTTTTTATAAAGACACCATTTCTTTCTTATCTGCTTGTAAGGGTCCCTAATTATCGTCCTGCCCATGGGCCCCATAAATGTATGGATCGGCCCTGATACGACGGTTCCACTGGGCTGGGCTTGGGCGGTCGGGCCACTGAGTAAGCATCCCACGTCTCCGTGAGGATCTCGCCGCAGGGAAACATCAGCTGCAGCCCCCCGCTAGCTTGCACATTCCGTCGAGTGTACAAGGGTGGACGGCGGCGCTGAGGCCGAGTACCAAGCTCCCTTGGTGGTGTTGACGCGGGGATGTCGGATCTGAGCGCCAAGTCCCCTGGTGGTGCAAGGTGACTGAGCCGAGATGTGCAGGACGCGACGCGCCGCTCGGAATGCTCGGCATGTGCTCGACGAAATTCCACAAGTGCGAATGCACGGCCACTGCTCGACGAAATACTCCCATGCGAACGCACGGCAAGCGCTCGACGAAACCTGCGGAAGAGACCGGCGTTCCTGGCAGCTTGGCCATGACCCATGAGGTGTGTCTCCTATTCTGTTGTTCATCCTTTCATATTATGTTGTTATTACTACATTAACATGGGTCGTGCTTCTTCGACTGAGTGCAGAACTAAATTAAACTCTTTAGAAATCTAAACTGCAGCGGGATCATCTTCAATGGTTCCTGCTCCACAGCCTTTGGACATGCCACCCACCCTCACCTAGGCCTGAAGAGAAGAAAACGTCTCAGAGAACAAGCTAATTGACCGAGTTACAAACCAGAAGGAAGAGCCCCCTGCCCCTTTTGCCAACCATTTCGGATCACCAGTGCATTTCTTACATCATCCATTCATGCTTCTCTATAATTAATTATGCTAGTGTGGCAGTCTAGACTCCTTAGTGAGATGCCTGTAAAAGTACGTATAGTAGATTGGTTTGAAGGCTTGAAGCGATGCCTTTACCTCGGCTCGCTTTGCGTGTTAATATAGGGCCAAACCCTGGCCGAAGGGATATACACAAGGAGTTACAAACTTAGCGTACAAGGAACGTGTTCGGTTTATATTATACCGAACCTATACAACAACTAACAGAAGGCTAACAACTAGAACCTATCTGCTAATATCTCTAACATCCTCCCTCAATCTCAAGATGTCCATGTTGAGATTGAACTTGAAGGACTGAAACTGTCTTGCTGCCAATGGTTTTGTAAACCCATCTGCCACCTGATCTCCTGTTGGTATAAACCTAATATCCAACAGTTTCTGAGCTACACGCTCTCTAACAAAATGAAAATCAATTTCAATATGTTTAGTTCTAGCATGAAATACAGGATTTGCTGAAAGGTACGTTGCTCCAAGGTTGTCACACCACAAACAGGCTGCTTGAGGATGTTCAATACTCAACTCATCAAGCAATGTTTCTACCCACATTACTTCTGCAGTAGCATTTGCTAAAGCCTTATATTCTGCCTCTGTACTTGATCTAGACACAGTTGCCTGTTTCCTTGCATTCCAAGACACAAGGTTAGAACCAAAAAACACAGCAAATCCTCCTGTTGATCTCCTGTCATCTGGACATCCAGCCCAGTCAGCATCAGAGAAAGCACTAACAAGTGAAGATGATGATTTACACAGTTTAATTCCTGTGCCAATACTGCCTTTGAGATATCTCAAGATTCTCTTCACAGCAGTCCAATGTATAGAAGTAGGAGCATGCAGAAACTGACACACTTTGTTAACAGAAAAGGATAAATCTGGTCTAGTCAAAGTAATGTACTGTAAGGCTCCAACAATACTTCTGTACCTCGTTGCATCTTCAGGACTTAACACCTCACCTTCATGTAATGACAATTTTTCTGAAGTGGACAGAGGTGTACTTGAGGGCTTACATCCAGTCATCCCTACACGCCTGAGAATATCTGATGCATATTTTTCTTGGGTCAACAATATACCATTATTAATTCGGTTAACTTCAATACCAAGAAAGTAATGAAGTTCTCCCAAATCCTTGAGGGCAAAATCATTCCTCAAATCGGCTAGCAAGGCTGTTGTAGCTTCCTGAGAAGAACTCACAACAATAATGTCATCAACATATATAAGCATAAAAATAGTTACTCTCCCTTTCCTGTAGAAGAATAATGATGTGTCTCCCTTAGATGGTTGAAAACCAAGTGTTTGCAATTTAGCACTTAGCCTTGAGTACCAGGCTCGAGGTGCCTGCTTCAACCCATACAGTGCCTTGTCCAATCTACAAATATGATGAGGCATTTTTCCATCCTCATATCCAGGTGGTTGCCTCATATAAACTTCTTCCTCGAGAACGCCGTGAAGAAACGCATTCTGAACATCCAGTTGACGAAGACTCCATCCCCTGGAGACAGCAATAGATAAAACTAGTCGAATAGTAGCTGCTTTTACAACTGGACTAAAGGTGTCCTCATAATCTATACCATAACGTTGTTTAAAGCCCTTTGCTACCAACCTAGCTTTGTACCTATCTATAGTGCCATCAGCTTTCTTTTTAATTTTATATACCCATTTGCAATCTATTATATTCCTCCCTTGCTCTAAAGGAACTAAGTGCCAAGTTTGGTTCCTAACAAGAGCATCATATTCTAAATCCATAGCATTTTTCCAATTCTTATCCTCTAATGCTTCTTGTAGATTATCTGGTTCTCCAGTTGAACTAAAATGAGCATATCTGATTGTACCATCAGTAGGAATTAAAGGACGAAAAATCCCATGTTGGGACCTAGTACGTGCACGAGGAGGAGTAGAAACAACCTGAGTTTCGGGTGTGGCCGGCGCAGACAATCCGGTCTGCTGGGATCCGGTCTGCTGTGAAGGACCAGTGGGCGCAGAGAATCTGGTCCCCCGCTCGGAGTCCGTGGGCGAATCAGCCTCGCCCGCAGTGCCGCCTGACGCACGGTCAGGAGTCCACGCGTCCGATGACGAATCGCCAGACGCGCGTGTCGATGGAGACAGGACCCCGCCTGGGCCCGTGCGCGCGCCTTGTGTTCCGCGCGATGGTGCGCTTTCTGCCACGGGAGAACGCACCGGAGTGGCCCCGCCTGGAGTTCCGCGCGCGGACGCGCTTTCTGCCTCTGCACCCGTGCAGCTGCGCCAGGTGGCTTCTCCGGATTGGTGCGCGCGATTGCTGGAGTCCTGACCGCGGGCAGGCGATCTCTCGGGATCGGAGCAGTCAGGAAAATCCTCCTGGGATCCAGCGCTGGTTCCCTGCATGAAATAGCGACGTTGTGGCATGCTTGGGCCACTGTTAGGGTCAGGATTTTTTGCAGAAAAATCATCCACATGATCCGGACTACTATTTTCTTCCCCATGATCTGAAAGAAGTAGAATTTCTGATCGGAGTTTAGCACCTGCATTTGGATTAAGTTTGGAAAACGGAAAGATTGTCTCATCAAAGACCACATCTCGAGATATGTATATGCGCCCACTAGAAATTTCCAAACACTTAAATCCTTTATGCAAGTTGCTATAGCCTAGGAAAGCACATTGTGTAGAACGGAATGCAAGTTTGTGCTTATTGTAGGGTCGCAAATTAGGCCAACATGCACACCCAAAAACTCTAAGGGATTTGTAGTCTGGTGTTTCATGATACAATTTTTGAAGTGGACTCTCAAAGTTAAGAATTTTGGTGGGAGTACGATTTATGAGATAAGTGGCAGAAAGGAATGCCTCATCCCAAAATTTCAGAGGCATTGATGCATGTGCAAGGAGTGAGAGACCAACCTCTACAATATGCCTATGCTTTCTTTCAGCAGATCCATTCTGCTGGTGTGCATGGGGACAAGAGACATGGTGAGAAATTCCAATCTTAGTAAAAAAGGTGCTAAGCTTTTGATACTCACCCCCCCAATCTGTTTGCATAGCTAGGATTTTTTTATTAAATTGGCGCTCAACAAGACTCTGAAAATCATGAAACTTTTGGAATACTTCAGATTTATATTTGAGCAAATAAACCCACGTAAACTTGCTGTAATCATCAATAAAACTGACATAGTAATTCTTTCGTCCAACAGACTCTTGGGCAGGGCCCCACACATCTGAAAAAATGAGCTCTAAAGGAGCACTTGACTCACTAAAAGATTTTGAATAGGGTAGTTGATGACTTTTGCCCAATTGACAGGCATCACAAACGGAGTCATCACTAGACACACTAGAACAAGGGAGATTATTCTCACTAATGACTTTATTGACTATTGTGGATGAAGGATGTCCTAGACGCGAATGCCACCTCTCCTTAGAAGGTTTGATGACACCAAAAGCTCCCTTGCTTGAACTTGGACTCGACCACGTGGACGAAAGAGGATAAAGACGGCTCCTAGACCTGCCTTCCAGAAGGACCTTCTTCGTGATTTGATCCTTGATACAAAAAGAAGATGGATGAATCTCAAGAAATGCTTGGTTATCAAAAGCAAGACGATGTGCGGATATGAGACTTTTATTGGATTGAGGAACATGAAGAATGTTTTTAAGGAGGAGATCACGTTCGGGTGTATAAATAGTAGTCTGACCAATGTGTTTGATTTTCATACCTGACCCATTCGCAGCATGGACCACCTCATTGCCGGTGTAGTGGTCGCGGATGGTCAGCTTGTGGAGGTCGCCGGTGATGTGGTCGGTCGCCCCAGTGTCGACGTACCAACTCGGATCGGTGCCATTGGTCGAGGTAGTGGCGGATCCGGCGTTCTTCTCCTCCACTGCACCGGTGAACGAGGCATTGAACCTCTGATAGCATTTGTGGACGGTGTGACCCGGCTTGCCACAGAGCTGGCACCGGACCTTGTAGCCACCGTTCCCACCATTGCCTCCTCCGCGGCCTCCTCCATTGCCGCCGCCTTGGGTGTTCCCGCCGTTACCGTAGCCACGGCCACCTTGGTTTCCACGGCCTCCTTGCGGTGGTGGGTTGCCGTTGCCATAGTTCCCACCGTTCCCATAGCCGTTCCCGCCTCCGCGGCCAGCTCCATTGCCGAAACCACGGCCTCCGTTGCCGCGGCCGCCACGGAAAGCGGCATTCGCCGAGTGCTGTCCGCCACCTTGGAGCAGCTCAAGGCGCATCTCAAAGCTTAGGAGCTGAGAGTAGAGCTCACCAACCGAGACAGGTTCTTGTCGGGAGCACAGGGCCGAGACGATCGAGTTATACTCGGAATCGAGCCCTGCAAGTATGTAGGAGACGACTTCTTCGTCGTCAAGCTTCTTTCCGGCGGACGCCAGTTCGTCCGTGAGAGCCCGGATGCGCGCGACGTACTCAGCAATCGAAAGACTGCCTTTCTGAGTGTTGGCGAGGGCGATGCGCGTGTTGACAGTGCGGGCGCGAGTCTGCGAGGTGAACATCGCCTCGATCGCTTCCCACATGGTGGCGGCGCTGGTGTTGGTGACGACCTGCGCTCCAATCTGCGGTGACAGGGTTGTCAGCAGAAAACTCAGGACCTGCTGGTCCTGCGCGATCCACGCCGTATACTCGGGGTTGGGCTCCTTGCCGATGACCCCAGATCGCGTTGCCTCGATCTCCTTCGCAGGCTGCGTGGCCTTGCTGTCGAGGAAGCGTTCCATCTGGACGCCTCTGATCGCCGAGTGAACCTACGCCTTCCACAGAACGTAATTCGTCTTGTTCAGCTTCTCAATGGATGAATGGCTGAGTGGATTCATGGGCAGGGGATGGGTGGAGCTCGACGCCATGGATGCGTTTGCGAGGACTAGCTCTGATACCATGTAAAAGTACGTATAGTAGATTGGTTTGAAGGCTTGAAGCGATGCCTTTACCTCGGCTCGCTTTGCGTGTTAATATAGGGCCAAACCCTGGCCGAAGGGATATACACAAGGAGTTACAAACTTAGCGTACAAGGAACGTGTTCGGTTTATATTATACCGAACCTATACAACAACTAACAGAAGGCTAACAACTAGAACCTATCTGCTAATATCTCTAACAATGCCGCTGTCGGAGGTTGCTGTTAGTGGTTGGTTTTGCATCGGCTGGGGTTCAGCATGATGCCTGAGAAACGCTTGAGGCGTGTGAGAAAGCCGTTGAAGATCAAATGCGTCCATGGATTTTAAGTAAGAAAATGATTTTACTTAGCGACAAGCTTAACAAGAGGGCCTTCCTGGTGTGCCAAATGTGGTTATTTAGAGTCGACACTTAGCACATGTGGTTATTCAGCCACTCTATTGCGCTCGATTTATTGTTTCTATTGCATTGCCGCTAGATAACTTGTGAGATATGTGTTGATAATGACTCCACAGATCATTTACTTTCTGGCTTGTCCTTTAGCTTTTTTTTTGTTTTGCGGGTGGCTTGTCCTTTAGCTAGATACTTACGGAGTGCAGTGGGGCTTTGCCTTCTTCTTTTGGCTGCTTATCTTTGTCAGAATTGCATGTACCACTCTATTATGTGAAATGGAGAACGCTTGTAGAAATTGGTGGCACCTCTGTTCTTGACAGTTTGGAATAGGAGAAATAAGTCATGTTTCCAAGTCAAAATGGATACCATACCGAGTGAATCTACTTATAAGACAGTTTTCTTCTCCTTGTCGTCTATTGAACAGATCTACTGTGCCGTCCAAGACCATCTCGACCAGGAATATATCGTGCGCCGGTGAACCTGATGGCCGGTGACAGAATGGCTGGATATGCCTGGCAGGAGAGCACGCTGTAGCTGTTCGACGAAATGCTTCGTCCACATTGGGTGTCGCATGCCTGCCTGCACCCAGCTCATCTGCTTGGACAAGGTCATTTTATATTCTCCATGGTGCTGCTTGAACATGAACATTGACAAATAAAAAATATCTCTGTTTTAATTCTTTTGCGATCGATTATAATGCAAGGAAAACATATAAATAAATATCAAACGGTTTCTCTACTGGTTGATGTTCAAAGACGTTTGTGAGTTTAGTTAATGTATATATTGTGTCCAGAGAGCTCCCATGTGACCAGCACGCGGACGGTGCCGCCGGCCATTGCCTGCGGTCACGCCCTCCTGTAGTTCTGGCGCTGCCACACAGCACCCGAAGTCCTTCAGCAGCCTCCACCCCTAGCAAGCTCAGACCACCGGCCTCGACACAGCACACTCTCTCCCGTCGCCTTGTGTTGTCCCTGACGCCACCCTCCAGCATCTATCATAATGTTGTTGCAAGTCGCTTCAGTTTCAGGAAGTCTTTCTCTGATTTTCCACTTCAGATTTCTTCTGATAATATTCGGGAGTGCACAGGCTCTTAACTTGTGCAATATTCAGATATTTGGGTGTGCAAACTCATGATTTGTGCAATCATCTGCTTTAAATCTATAGATGTAGAGAAGAGAAAGGTCTGTGCAATGGTTTGAAGAAACTGGAGGATTTATTTGCATTTCACCGCAGTCAGTACTAGTAAGTTTGTACCGTAAATTCCTACTTATATATGTGTCCCAAATATATGCGGAGCTTTGCTATTTCTCAAGACAACAATGGGGCTCCAGACAAGTAGTACAGATGGGATATGGGATAGTAAATGATTTCATAGAATCCATCTATGCGTGACATGTCAAACAAATCAAGCAGTGATCATAGCTTATATAATGAAATTAAATCAATTCCTGATGGCAAGAAATTTTCCTGTTTTCCGGGACTTACACTCACAAACAAATTCATGACAAGATTTAGTTTGTCAAAAAAGCAATCAAACAAACAAAAATAAAGGGCTGCTGATAGCAAGTATCACAGTACCATAATTATACTTATTACAAATAACTCAAAGCATGCACACTGAAAATAATTAATGTAAATCACCAAAGGGGGAGATCATGTTGGTGCAACGTTCCTTGCTAGGTACGGAGCTCTGGAACATGCAGCAGCTTGCCGTGCATCTTCTCTGCGATCCAGTTAGCCTTGAAGTCCTTGTGCAGACTGAGCATCCAGAGCTTGGTCAAGGATTTAACGGATTCAATGCCGCGGGGGGCAGCAGTCAGCCCCCAGAGTGACACGATGTAGATCCCATCGATGCCAGGAAGGGCACCCTCTTCAATCACCATTTGCTGGACATTAGGCATGCGCCTCAGGACGAGCGTCTTGAGCTTTGGAAAGCACCCTGTAGAAAGAACCAATGTGCTCGCGCTGCTCACCCTGTTGAGGCTGAGGTAAGTGAGATCTGGCACAAGGCATGCCAGCAGCTGCAACGGGTCTTCCTGCCCAAGATCACACCAACTTAGAGCCAGATACCTGAGATGCTTCCCATGGCTACTAAATATCGGACAGTTGAGTGTCCCTTCGGCCCAGCCGCCTCGGACGATTAGCTTGTGGAGTTTCTTTGAAGTCGGCTTGAGGTATTGGAAACTAAGTGCCTCCTTCTCGTCACATGCACAGAGGAGCAAGCTAGAGAGCAGGGGCATACTTGACAGTGTATGGAAAATATCATCACAGTTGTATGCATTGATGTTGTCAATCCAAACAGTGTCCAGCTTATTCATCCTCTTCAGCTCGTGTGCCAGCTCCTTGCTGGCATGGACGGTCTCAAGAGTCTGCAATTCTAGCAGCTTGGAGATCATTTTAGGCGCTTCCAATCCGATGAAGTAGCGGAACTCCGTCTGTTTCTCATCAGCAAACCTGTCAGCTAAGAGGTGCCGCAGCTTCACAAGCTTGACAATTGCTGGTGGCAGCTTCTGTATTCTTGTTTGCTTGACGTCTAGTGTCTCCAGGTTGGAGAGCTTCTCGATAGTGTCCGGCAAGGACGCAACATTCGTGCGCCTTAGGCCAATGTAGCGGAGATTGAACAGATTCCCCAGGGATGCTGGCAGCTGGTTGATTGCAGAGTCTTGGAGCTCCAGAACACTGAGGTAGTTGGAACCAGTGAGAATTGAGGAGATCATGTTGGTGGAGGAGGCGGCTGCAGAGAGCGAGATGAAGGTTCGGAGTAGTGGGAATTCCACTGCCTCGGCAGCTTCTGTGTTGTTGTCTGTCCAACCAAATGTTGAGAACCGACGAACCTCTCTGTCCATGTGCATCATTACGCCCTGGTCGTTGGCGGAACCGAACTTCTCCTCTTTAGCAACTGCAAGGGCAAGGTCTCGGACAATGTCATGCATCTTGCAGGCGGTGACCCTGTAGAGCTCATCCCTCTCCACAACCTCGAGCATGTTGCGGCCTATGAGCTTCATGAGATTCTCCTCGGCTGCTTCCTCCGCCGTGCTGTGCTCTACCGGTGCTGCGAACCCTTCGGCGACCCACATCCGCACGAGGCTCTCCCGTGACAATGGGTAGTCTTCAGGGTACAGGCTGCAGTACAGAAAGCAGTTCCTCAGATCACCTGGCAAGTCATGGTAGCTCAGGTTAAGTATAGCCCGGACATGGTCGGTTTCCCTCAGCTCGCTCCGTAGGCGTTTGTACATCTGGTTCCAGGCGTGCTCTGTTGGTTGCTTCGTGCATAGCAGGCCGCCAGCGGACACAATGGCTAGCGGCAGGCCATGGCACCTCTCGACCATGGCTATAGCCACGGTGTGGAGATCAGAAGGGCACTTGCCGCCTTCGGGGAAAGCCCTGGAACAGAACAGCTTGAAAGACTCGGGGGCACCCAATGGCTGAAGTAGCAGGCGACGCCTTACCGGAGCAAGGGCTGCAACATCTTCCTTCCGTGTTGAGATGATAACACGGCTTCCTTGGACACCCTGGAACGCACTGCGCATCCGAGTGTATGCTTCTGTGTCCCACACATCATCAAGCACGACTAGGAATCTCCTCTGTTTGAGTATCTTGTTGATTGCCTCCGTTAGCTCGAAGACATCAGCTTTGCCATCCACTGTAGCAGGCATCACAGACTGCTGCTGCGTGTGCCGTCTTATCTTGGTTAGCAATGTTCCCAGTAGATCAGCCACATCATATGTTTGTGACACCACGATCCAAGCATTGAAATCAGGGAAGTTGGCTTTCTCCCGATCAAACACGTTCTTCACAAGGGTTGTCTTGCCCAGGCCTCCCATGCCGGAAACTGTGATCACTGTGCTCTCTTTCTCATCGCTGTTCAGCCATTCAGTCAACTTGGTCCTGTTTTCTTCAATTCCCACTAGATCATCATCACTGGTAAGCTCCGGAAAACAGCTTCCGGACCTCGTCCGATCAATTTTCTCTGCATGCTCTACTGTGGTGGGATCGTCGCTCCAGCTTTTCTTCAGTTCATTGATGTGCTTGATCTCCTCCTCTATCTCTGTAACATCATCGGCAATCTTACCAAAAACAAGTACATGTCGTGTACCTCTGAACATGAACTTATTTAGGAAGCCTTCTTCCTTGAGCTTTAGGGCCTCATACAAGTACTTGTCAATTACATCCTCCACACGGTAGGCCAGCTTCCTCACATCTGCAATCCAACCCTTCTTCCTATTGTTGCTCAGATGTGTTGTACCAAAATCGTGAATTGTATTATTCATCATCCTCAACTCTTTCTCAATTCTTTTAATCTTGCCAGGCAATAAACTCAGACTTTCAAGCCTCGTTGCCAACTTATCGACCACAAGAGTGACCCCTTTATTCAAACCCACTACCCCAATCTTTGTCACCACGGTCAGTATAGCCTCCGCCATTGACTTCTGAAAACGTACAAGAACGAAAAAGTTACATAATGCATCTGAAAACTCAGAACTTTCTTTTTGCATAATATAAGGTATGTTATGTTAATAAAAGATGCTAAAAAATATTGTTTCTTAATATTTAATATTTTTTATCAAACTTCCCAAGTTAGCTTACATAGACCTAGATCATCTGAATTACGAGGCCTACTAGACCTATCCTTGCAATACATTTGAAATGCTATCTACGATACCTAAGTGCATATATATGTGCAGTCTTATAGGTGTTGCGTTGTTGTACGTATGTTCCTGTGAGGATGTATGAAGGCGATGGTGAAAGTCGAGCTCTCCTCCGACAGACCTCGAGATGGATGGTGGAAACAATTCAGCTAATCTATGGCGAACGAGGCCGAGGCAAGGATAGCGATGATATCTCAATAATATATACCCGTATGCTCCTCGAATATGGCGGGTTTGTTTACGACATGGACATGAGTTACAAATCCGTGACCATTGACATCGGTGGGAGCATTTGATCGTTCCATTCCAAGTTCCCCGATCATTTGCTTGGTTCTGGTTGTAGTTTATTTTCAAGTGAAAGCGCGGCGTATACCTTATTACCTTCACTTCTTCAACGACATTTACGACGATCCTGGTGGCCCCGATCTAGGATGTGTTTACGTAGATTGGTCATGAAGGTTGTGCGTGCCGAGAGCTTTGTTTTGATTTTTCTAGGTCAGGCCTTAGCAGATGGGCACGTGTGTCTCCCATCAAAAAAGACTTTATTAGGTAAAGCAACATTCCTATTCTCATGTATGAGTTCGCAATTTCTAGTATCACTTTCAAGGGTTTAATAGACTGGGTTTGATAGAGATTTCATCCCGCGTAGGAGGAGTGGCCTAAGGTGGGTGACGGTGGTTGTTATCCATCTCATCCCTATACATCTTATCGCATTAACAGTCATGCAGTCATGGCGTGGTGTCACGACTAGAATGTGGTTACTTGAAAATTCAGAGAGGGTGGGGAAACTGAGAGCGCATACGCGTGGAGAGCCAACTAACTGGGGAAAGATGGTGTTGTTTGCGTCCACAACAGCAGATGGCCAGTTCTAGAGGAGGAGGCATGTCATATAATTAAAATTTCGGTCGCCAAGGAGGCATAATTGGTTAGGATTAACTAGGTGTGGTACCTAATCTGCAATTGTCAATGAAATGCCATGCTCCAAGCCTCAAGGTGCACCAAGTAATTTCATGAAAAAAAATTCCACTCTTTTGGTGAGGAGGGGGGAAGAAGATTTTGAAGAGCAATGTGCTAGGTATATGGAGAACGGACAGGGAGGTAAGAATGCCGAGGTTCAGCTCTCTGCCCCCACCCCCACCCCCAGGTACTCTTGTGGACTACGAAGGCGGCTATTTTTGGAGCGATGTCGACTTTCCGCGATCTCCAGGCCAGAGTGCTGTTTTGAAGGCAAGTCGTCTCAAGCATTGCGTCCGCGGCGTTCTCTTCTGGAGTTAGCTGTGGGAAGCGTAGAGCGAGATCATAGGCCCACGTGGTTCCATCCTCAGCCACCATGTTCTTGGTACTTCTGTGAAGGCGAAGACCAGAGGAAGAAGAAGGTACACATTGCAATTCTTGTTTTTTTTTCAGATCCTTCTTGTAATTTGACAGGACCAACTTGTACTTTTGTTTGAAACGAGGCAAAAGCTTTGCCTTTTATATTGATATAGAAGAAGCAAACATGGAACGGCCTAGGCCAAATAAAAAAGATCACTTCTAGAAAACTAGCGCCCATGAGGGTCTAGTTCAACCTACTCCGTCCAATCTATTTGAAAGAAAAATCGTCATTTCTTAGACTTCGACCTCTTGAACCAACGTGTCAGAACGACAAGTCGAAGCGGCGGGATGGCGCGGACTAGCAACCAGGAAGCTAATCAGACGGAGACGTCCAGCGCAACCGGTAAAGGGAAATCGCTACCCCCCAAGGCCAGCGAGGACCAACTTGTACGTTGTTTTGTTTCCTAGGTGCCCACCCTAGTTGTACCCTGGTGATATGAATGGAATAACAGCTCTTGTCATTCTGGATCCTTCCCCTGTTTTCTAAATAATTTGATTAGTTTTTTATTTTCTTTCTTTGGATTACCAAAATGTGTGGAGAATTTTACATTATTTTTATGCTCTTTTTATGTCTTGATTATATATATGGGGTCAAAAAAATCATTTAGTTTTTTGGGTAGATGTTAGTCCACCCAAAGATTTGGATTGAGAATGTTAGACTTATATGTAATTGTACTTGGAAGATAGAAAGTAAACAAGGTAAATGGCGAAATATGATTAGAGCCAGGTATTAGGACACAAACTATGGCTCGGTATTAAACTTATCCAATTCACTAGCCCATTATCTCTTACACACATATTTTCCACAATTGGTTCATAAAACTAGGTTTTGGAAAGATACTTGTCTAGAGGATAAGCCTCCATGTTAAATCTTCCCAAAGTTGTACATTCATGCTATTTGTCAGATTGTGACAACAACTAAAGTTTTTGATTTGGCTGTTAGTTAGGTTTCAAAAATTACATGATCAGGAAAGTGTACAGACATGGAACACTTGTTAGATACGTGTAGTCATGTTGTTTTGTGCGAAAAAACTCATAAATTTAGTTTGATCCTAAGAAAAAAAGTGACTTTTCAGTTAAATCCCTTTACACTTATTTGATCACACACCCAATTTTATTCCCCTAGAAAGAGATCTGGAAGACGAGGATTCCTCGAAAGGTCAAGGCTTTGATTTTGTAAATGACAACAATAGAATTCTAGTAAAGATAATTGTAACCATCTGACAAAGGGTTCAAAGGGGTAAAGGGTGGGAATGCCATGGTGATAAAGAGAAAATTTATCACTTTGTTGGCGCACATCTTTGAGTGTGATTGGGAGTGTTCTTGGAGAAGGGGTCGTCCTTCATACCTATATGTTTTATGCTAGAATTGGCTTTGTAGATACTGTTGCAATGGTGTAGTTGTGGTTTTTTAGGAATAGCTTGTTTACTTTGGGCGGTGTAAAGACCAAGAACATTTATGTCCGGAGATCCTACTAATGTGGTGTATTGTATTTATTGACTCTTGGATTCTTGGTCGATTTTGTATAAATCCATGGTGAAGAAGCTTGGATTGCAGATCTCACCTTAATGGACCCTCAAGTTATTTTAAATACCTACCAGGGAAGAAACCAAAGCGAGGAAAAAAACCCCGCCAAAAATCATAAATTTCAGATTGCAATTAGTTGTTTAATTTTCCCAAAAAATACAAAATACAACTAAACTTGCGTATTTCAACAAGAAATTAATGGCGTACCTACTGGAAACTTAGCTCTGCAACCTTGTCCGTGTCTCGCCAGGTAAAAACTAGAACACCTATTCACATTGATGTCCAGTCACCTGCATTTAAAAATATATGCAAAAGCATTCTTAAAATTTTAGTCCTAGTTATAAAGCCTTCAGTATGTAGCCAAACTACCAGACGATGTAGAAGATTTTAAAACTGGAATTCTTTTTGTTGGTACATAATGACAATATATAGTCTAGGTTGACCAATGGTGTCACTCGGAAATACAACTTTTATAACCACAATGAAAAAAACAAAGAATTCAACTCACCAGCGGCACACATATATGAACTAGACCACTCATTATTTATTTGTTTACTTATTAATCCATTAGTTCACCGATGGTACATAGAGCTGTACTTAAAATAATGCTTTGTTGGATCATCTTACATTATCTTCATGATGCTCCAGGTATTTTTTTTTATCATGATATTTGAAAAAATCTAGACGTAAAGTCCTTGTAATCAACCGTATACTTTTTTTTCGAAATGGGGGTTAAGCCCGAGCTTCTGCATCGATTGATGCACACAGCTGTTTTGTTAATCATTACAATCAAAGATCAATGAAGGTTGAGACTTGAGACACTAATCAACCATCGGAACAACATACTGGGGTTAAGTTTTCTACGGCCGGCGGCCGAGACCGAGAACGCGTCCCGCAGATCGTGGCAGTTCGCAGAAGGAGGTCGCGAGAAGACCTCACTCTGGAGCGAGTCGGACCACCTGGTGAGACCTTGCCCAAGTGGTCTCGTGGAGCTTACACCGGTCTATGTCAAACAAAGGACTCTTGGCGCAGAAAACTGCCATCTCTGATCCTAAAGTGGAGGTCCCGAGAAGAGATGAGCAGGACCCTCGCCAAGTTAGGTCTTCAGGGCGGCTGGACCGCCCCACACAGGTCATCGTGCACCGCCAGCAGCAGTGATTCCGACTTCACATCAGGCGAGGCTCGGTGCCATGTGTGAGCTGCCCTCCATGTATTGCGGATCCCCAAGGAGGTAAGCGACGTGAGAACGACGCCGCTGACCGGCCCATCCGAGTCTAGGCTTTTACCCGAGAACTTGATCCCAAGTTAGAAAGGTGGAGAGAACTCACGGTGGAGATGGAGATCGACACCCACACCGTCGGCCGGCAAGGCTTTTGCCTGGAGCTTCACGCCAATCCTAGCTAGCTACATATTCATCAACCTACTGCTACGCTAGGGAGAGCCAACCAAGTAACATATACTTGATCCCAATCTGGAAATATATACGGTTCAACTCCGAAAACATAGCTAGCTAGGCCGAAAATCCCCCGCCGCAATGAAACGAATTCGCAAGATAATCTAGGCAGAGCTAGTCCAGCTACAACGATCTGGGATGCACACGACTGGATGTTCAGGCAGAGAAGGATATCTAGGAAAAACGACTGGAGAGCAGGAAGAAGAAATGCAAACCTGTTGGAGACGATGGAGAGCATCCGCGCTTGTGTGAGAAGACGAGGAAGACCCGGCCCGTTGGGCAACCAATATATGCCCAGCACAAGACCAGTTGTCTCGTCGACGTGCTCACCTCCTCGTTTGTTTTTTGTATCGGCGACTTCACCAGCCACACCTCCCATGTGTGACCTCTCCACTAATTGCCATGGCACAATGAGCTGTTCACATTCAGGTAATGTGCAACTGACGTAGTACTGTATTATTTTTCTGGGACGATAATGTGTGTGCAATTATTATGGTTGCTCACGCGTCTTCATTTGCCTGCCTCTCATTAACTTCCCGGCCTATAGATGCATGTTCCACAGACTGTCAGACCAAGACGGAAGACTTTCTGTACACACCAAGTCTTCGCGTCCAAGTCTATTTATATTACACTACATCATTGGGGTTGTATATGTTATACCACATCCTTCGTGTTTGATTTTCAAAAAAATGTTGCTGTCAGATTAAGAGGGAAGACTTATTCATGTACTGCTGTACGCCCAACAGCAAGTCTTTGCGTCTGAGTCTATATACATGTTACCTCCGGCACCCATCAAATCATTGGGGTTGTGTGCCATTTTCCATTAGTATATTATGGCAGCTATATACTACAACTAGTTGTAGTTTAGTGCCCTACAACATTCGGCTCCCTGTAGGGTGGGATCCTAATGGAAAAAAAGTTGCGACCTAACCGCACTCAACCCATCCTAATTAGCTTCTTCTCTATAGGGCCGAGCGAATGAGCGACGGCGGGACGTCGACACGAGCGACCGAGGCCCGTCCATGACATTTTCCCCACCCTAATCAGTTTCTTCACCGGCGTGGCCAATCCCCTAATCCTCCCTACCTTCCTCCACATTGGGCTTCTGCGCGCCTTCTTCCGGGGCGGTGCGGGCGTGCTACCACGGAGGCACCTTCTTCCCCGCGGCTCACCTTCCTCCCCGCGGTACGATTAGCCGAAGAGATCCACAATCCTCCCCCTTCTTCCTGGTAGGTGCCATGTGCGATTTGCTGCCCTTCACACGCTCTCTCTCTTCTCCATGGTCGTGGGCCGCATCGGCCTCCCGCCACCGGCAGGTCTATTGGTCTGTGCGGCTTGGACTCCCTAGAGCTGCAGCCTAGAGTCCCGGGTGGCGGGCGGTGCTCCACTGGACTCGCATGTGGACTTCCGGGGAACACACGGTGAGATGCGGTTGCCATGCGCCCATGATGGTGAAGAGGATCCATATGCAGAAGGCGTGCAGCGCGCCGATAGCAGCGAGTACCGGGAGGAGCGCAGACGAGATTTCACATCAGATGAAACCGGGTCCGAGGGATGCAGGGGATTAGAGGGCCACCGGACTACCGCGGTTGCAGGTGAGGAACGGGGCACCGGACTACCGTCGGGCTTCCATAGCTGCAGGTGAGTGGCAAGGTGCCGCCAGCCTGGTGTCGATACAATTGATGCAGGAAATCTTCCATCCAACATGTACGGGATGCCGTTTCGTGCGTAGGTGGGGGAGGAGTGTGTCCTCCGGCGTGTAGGTTGTTGCTGAGGGCGGCGGCCGCCCGTCCAGTCCTCATACTTGGCATCGGTGCCGACATGGCCGACGGCAACCCTGAAGTGTCGCCGCCACGATCTCGGTCCGCCCGGCTGTTGTGTCCCTCCGCCTCAAGTTCCCACCCTTAGAAGGTCTAGTCTCCGTCCAGTCGCCGACGAGCTCCTCCGATGGAAGCTAAGAGAGATTTCTTTTTTTATAATTACTCCAAGAAAAATATGATAAGCAATAGAAGAAAAATAACCATTTGTCAACTAGGTCATGTCGAGACATCGTAGTAGAGTTCATAAACGGGGGTGCCATGAGACTACTGGTAGAGACGCGAGGGACGCGGTAGTATGACAACCAGGAACACCAATTTTAACCAGGTTCGGTACGTCGCAACTAGGCGGCGTTCCTAGTCCTGCAATCTCATTAAATCAGGGCTGAAGCCTGAAGTATACAGAGTACAATGTGAGTAGGATTTCGCTAACTCGGCGAGGATCAACTTCTCGGCGAGTTGGCTTCTAGCTTATTGTCCTCTCTTGTTCTTCTCTTCCGTCCGTCTTTATCTAGATAGCCAGGTTAGGGCTTATAGAAAGGAAACCTAGAAGACTACGGTAAGTATCTAACTTGGAAAGTAGGAATCCGCCTTCTACTCCAAGGCGCACCACTTTGGGACGTGGTCCGGGTTCTTCTAGAATCCGGCTTCTGCGCATCAGCTTACTGGGATGCCTAATGGACTGTGATCCATTACCAAACAGGCCACCCTGTTAATCTGGCTCTTTAGGCCAATGCCGGATATACCCCTAATTGGTATATATTCGACAGTAGCCCACAAGAAGGATTGAGACTTCATTCTACCACCTTTCCTCATTTCGCATTTTGTTCCCCGAATCGTTCATAACACGAAACTCGGATTTCATCAGAATCCAGCTTTTTCTTCCACGAGTCTTCGTGGAGAAGGAACTTCATAACGTCAGCGATGAAATCGTGCTGACATCACAGACGCTTGGGTTCAGTCAACCCTGAAACGTATCTCGATTCTCACGGGAAACGAGGAGATAGCCATTATCACCCCGTCCCCTCGTTTCCCGGAATTTCCGGGCGTGACACGCGTCAAGGATCCAAAGGCCAAAATAGTCATTGTAGCCGATCTCAACGCATTTCCGGCTATAAATAGCCGCGTCGGCTTCTCCGGATTTCCCTTCTGCTTCCTCTTCTCCCTCAAGCCCCCATCGCCATAGCCACAGAGCCCGAGCTCGAGCTTGCTGTTGGGAATATGCCCTAGAGGCAATCATGGATGATGTAATTCCCAGTGTATTCATAAAGATATTAAGTTGTCCTTGTTTTGAACATCTGATATATGTCATTGAATATGTGATTCTATTGTGGAACTATATATTCATGTTGTTCATACTAGATTGTCCTTGGTCATTTAGGTTGTGCTGGACACACACCCTAGACTAATGTGAGTGTTGGCTGATGACACGGTTCCACTTGTCATTGACATGGTGATGTCATTCTAACATTCACAGACTTGGCTAAAGAGTTTAGCAAGTCGGACTGACCCATATTGAGATGCAACGAGCAAGTCGTCATTTGCATGTCTCAATCAATGTAATCCTTAGACCTGAGGTTGTCGCACAATCCGAGTTGTGGATCACCGAGTTAGGTTCTCTTAAACGCTGCTCTGTGACAAGACAGTTATAAAAGCAGAGTTCGGATCGAATGAGAAACAAGCTGCGTGATGTGGATAATCAAGATGGGATTTTGCACCTCCTAATAGAGAGATATTCTCTTGGCCCTCTCGAGTGATATGATTCAGGAAGCATGGCCATGCGCGACTCAGTTAAGTGTTAACTGTGTCTGTTGATTAAGAGTTAGTCAGATGAATCATATATCACGAACCGAGAAGACAGTTGAGCTATTTAAGGGATGACGATAAATCGCCTATAGTTCGACAAGGTATATCGTGAGGCAAAAGGGATTAAGATGAATATCACATTGAAAGGTATGTCGTCATGACTCAATGTGACTTGGGAGTCGGCACGTTCTGCTAGGAGCCGCTACCGATTGATCGATTGAGAGTCGGACTCCAATCATGTCCAAGTTGCCATGAGCCTGCAGGGTCGCACACTTAAGAGCGGGAGCAAGTATTGGTCGGGTTGGACCCGAACCGGAAATGGACTGAGTTTGTGAGTCGGACTCACAGAGGGAATGGGCCACAAGTGTTGTGAAGCCCACTACCATTCGCTATATAAAGAGGGGCGCAGGTTGCCCAGCGGGCACGTTAGTCCACTCCCATGCGTTGGGAACCCTAGCCCCACTCAGTCCAGCCGTCGCACCGGACATAGCAGTCCGCCGTCGGAGCTCCTCCTCGTACGTGTGGATACCGGCAGAGGTGCTGTACGTTCAGCACTTCGACGTTCGCGGGATCGGATCGGCTGGATCGGATCGTGGACTGCACTGCCCCGACGTGCTTCATCGATAATCCGCAACCGCGCGTCTAGTGGTAATCATCGTGGCCTTCTACCTCGGCTAGATCTTGGAAGTACCGCGTAGGAAAAGTTTTGTTTATCTCTACACGTTCCAACAGTGGTATCAGAGCGGTAGCTTCTGGTATTAGGCCCGAGATCCGTACATATGTGATATGTAGTTAGCGTTAGATGTGATCTAATTGCTGTTTTGGTGGTCGTTCTATGAGATAGATCGATTTTGTACAAGGTTGATTGGATCAATCGTACTCGGGGTTAATGGATGATCTGGTTTCCGTGATCATACTGCTAAGGTCGTGGAACAACTTACCCCTACCGGTCGGTTTCCGCCATCGGGGTATACCGTGACACATAAATCCAGTTGCGGTGATCGAAGATCAAAGAGTTTGATCGAATTGGAATACGGGTCAGATTTGGGTAAAACTGTTTTATCCGATGAAGAAATCCATGTTCGGACCGCCGGATTCGCCCTATCGTAGCGCCTTAGATGTCGTTGCGAGTTTCACAACGCCGGTAGATTCCGCGTCTATGCATAACTTGTTTTGGCAGGAAGTTGTGAATGGTATGGCTTATGTGCATGTGATGTGTGTAATCCATACATGATCTGCGTATCATGTTTTTGTCAGCCGGCTGGAGCCTAGGTGCTGTCATTTTATTGTATAACGACCTGCGTGTCGGATTTTCTATGTAAATTTTTATTTACTAGCTAGTGTAGCTTCTTGGAGAACCCGGATGATATACAAGTCGATGTACAAGTCGGTTACATGGAGTAAGATGGCACGTGACAAGAGTTGGCACGAGTCGACTTACAAGATTCGTGGGGATGGAGATCACCATGAAGAGAGCCATACCATTTCACATTATAATTGCTTTATTTGTGTTATTGTTATGTCTCTATTTACCTCTATTTAGATAGTTGGTAGATTTTAATCCCTCAAAGAAGGTCTAGTCGGTCGCCCCGCCAGTGCTGCACCATCACAAGTCGGACATTCTTGGTAGTGGGCTCATAAAATTGAGGTGCTATCAATTCTTTCCGATTAGGTGGGTTTGAGTCGGACTCTTACTGCAGAAGCACTTGGTAATCTAGACGAGTCCATCACAATGGTTGTGGGGCTCGGGGCTCGGTAGGTTGGGAGCCGGGGCATGTGATGTCACCCAACTAACAGAAGTCGTATTGGATACGATTGGCAAGGTGTTGCCTACCTAGATCACTTGACGGCTAGCGGTGATGCTAAATCTCACTAGTCGGGTTGCTTATTTAGGATCTTGAATCACTTAGCAACCATCGGAGGGGTGTTGGTTCTAGTGGGAGCATAAGTATTAAAACGTTTAATATGCCTGCTCTTTTATGAATACATGTCTTAAGTGTTTTGCATATTTTCTGTTTTAGATCAATAGCACGTAGCAACCTTCCTCAGTTGTCCACTTTTGCGTTGAGGTCAATCCTAGAGAAAGATAAGCTTAATGGAACTAATTTCACCAACTGGTACCGTAATCTGAGGATAGTCCTCAAGCATGACAAGAAAGAACATGTTCTAGAAACTCCACTTCCAGAAGAGCCAGATGACGATGCGACTGTCGCAGTCATGAATGCCTACCGTAAGACTAGAGATGAGTCTACGGAAATTAGCGGTCTTATGCTTGCACACATGGAACCGGACTTGCAGCATCAGTTCGAGAATGTTGAGTCCTACGATATGATCGAAAGCCTCAAAAGTATGTTCCAGGCTCAGGCAAAGACCGAGAGGTATCAAGTCTCTCAAGCTTTGCTGGGCTGTAAGCTGAAAGACGGCGATCCACTGAGTCCGCATGTAATCAAGATGATTGGTTACATATAGTCTCTGGATCGGCTGGGCTTCCCAATTAATGAAGAGTTCGCTACTGATATAATTCTGAACTCTTTTCCTAGTGCGTATGGTCCGTTCATCTCGAACTACCATATGCATGGTATGGATAAGAGTATCACTGAATTACATGGGATGCTCAAAACGGCAGAGGCTGATATCAAGAAAGGCGCCAGTCAAGTGTTGATGGTGCAGAATAAGGCTAAGTTCAAGAAGAGTTCTTGGACTAAGAAGAAGAAGGATAAGTCAGGAGGCAACGCCCATGGCCCTGTCCAGGGTGCTTCCTCAAAGACTAAGCCTTCTCCTACAGCCGGAGACAATTGCTTCTATTGCAAGCAGGATGGCCACTGGAAGAGGAACTGCACCAAGTATTTGGCTGGCAGAGCCAAGAGTGGAGGTATGACTTCCAACTCAGGTACGCTTGTAAGCAATGTTATAGACATTTATCTTGCTGATGCACCTAATAGTTCTTGGGTATATGATACCGGATCAGTTATTCACATATGCAACTCGTTGTAGGGACTGGTAGGAACTAGGAGCGTGGCAAGAGGAGAGGTTGATATTCGGGTCGGCAACAAGCCGAGAGTTGCTGCGTTGGAAGTCGGCACGATGCAACTTCATTTACATTCAGGATTTTTAATGGAATTAAATAATTGTTATTATGTTCCAGTGCTTAGTCGAAACATTATTTCTGCCTCATGTTTGATGAGACAAGGTTATGAGTCGAATATTAAGAATAATGGTTGTTTTTTATATTTGAAAGATATGTTTCATGGCTTTGCACCCGTTCAGAACGGGTTATTTATTTTAAATGTTGATAGTGAATCGGTCTATAACATAAATGTTAAAAGGTTGAAACCAAATGATCTGAATATGACTTACTTTTGGCATTGTCGGCTTGGTCATATAAGTTGGAAGCGCATGAAGAAGCTCCATCATGATGGACTTCTAACTTCGTTCGACTTAGAGTCGTTCGAGACATGCGAATCATGCCTACTAGGCAAAATGACCAAGACACCTTTTGCAAGGAGTTGTCAAAGGGCGTCCGACTTGTTGAAATTAATACATAGTGATGTATGTGGTCCAATGAGCACGACAACCAGAGGTGGTTATGAGTACTTCATTACCTTCACTGATGATTTGAGTAGGTATGGATATATCTATTTAATGAAACACAAGTCGGAAGCCTTTGAAAATTTCAAGGAATTTCAGAGTGAGGTACAAAATCAACTCGGCAAGAAAATAAAGTTTCTACGGTCGGACCGTGGAGGCGAGTACATGAGCCATGAGTTTGATGACCATCTAAAGAGTTGTGGAATAGTTCCTCAACTCACTCCGCCGGGTACACCGTAGAGAAACGGTGTATCGGAACGAAGAAATCGGACCTTGTTGGACATGGTACGATCAATGATGAGTCGGACAGATCTACCTTTATCATTTTGGGGTTATTGTCTAGAAACTGCAGCGTTCACACTAAACAGAGTACCATCAAAGTCAGTAGAGAAGACACCGCATGAGATGTGGACTGGCAAAAAGCCAAGTTTGTCTTTTCTTAAGATTTGGGGTTGTGAAGCATTTGTCAAGCGACTTCAGTCGGACAAGCTCACGCCCAAGTCAGATAAGTGTATTTTCGTGGGGTATCCGAGGGAAACCTTGGGGTACTACTTCTACAACCGGGAAGAGGGCAAAGTGTTTGTCGCTCGGAATGGTGTCTTCCTTGAGAAAGAGTTTCTCGATCGGGAAGTCAGTGGGAGCACAGTGCAACTCGAAGAAATTCGAGAGGAACCGGCTAGGGGCGAGTCGGTGAACGCCTTGGAGGCTGAGCCGGTCGTGGTACCTACACCGGTAACAACACCTAAACCACGGAGATCTGCCAGATTACAAAATGCTCTTGATGTCTTACTGTTAGACAGTAATGTGCCGGCAACTTATTCGGAAGCGATGGTGGGATCTGATTCCGAGTCATGGCTTGGAGCCATGAGATCCGAGTTAAAGTCCATGTATGAAAACCAAGTTTGGAATTTGGTTGATCTGCCTGACGGTGCAAGACCCGTCGAGTGCAAATGGGTCTTTAAGAAGAAAATTGATATGGATGGAAATATGTCCGTCTATAAAGCACGACTTGTCGCGAAGGGGTTCCGACAGGTTCAAGGAGTTGACTACGACGAGACCTTCTCGCCCGTAGCGATGCTTAAATCAATTCGGATCATGTTAGCCATAGCAGCCTATTTCGACTATGAGATATGGCAGATGGATGTCAAGACGACTTTCCTTAATGGAAATTTAACTGAGGACGTGTATATGATACATCCCGAAGGTTTTGTCGATCCGGCTAATGCTGACAAGGTATGCAAGCTTCATAAATCCGTTTATGGGTTGAAGCAAGCATCTCGGAGTTGGAACATTCGCTTTGATGAGGTAGTCAAATCGTTTGGCTTCATCAAGAGTGATCATAATTCTTGTTTATACAAGAAGTTTAGTGGGAGCAAAATAAATTTTGTAATCTTATATGTGGATGACATATTACTGATTGGAAATGATGTCATGATCTTGCAAGAAGCCAAAGAGTCATTGGAAAGGAGTTTCTCAATGAAGGATTTGGGTGAGGCGACTTACATATTAGGAATCAGGATCTATAGAGATAGATCAAGGCGGCTCATTGGATTGAGTCAGAGTACATATCTGGACAAAGTTTTGAAGAAATTCAAAATGGAAGAGTCCAAGAAGGGATTCTTACCGATGTCCCATGGTATAAAACTTAGCAAGACCAGTGTCCTTCGACGACTGATGAGCGAAGTCGGATGAGTGTGATCCCGTATGCTTCGGCAATCGGATCCATCATGTATGCCATGATTTGTACTAGGCCAGATGTTTCCTATGCTCTAAGTGTTACGAGCAGATACCAGGCTGACCCTGGCGAAGCCTACTGGGCAGCGGTTAAAAACATCCTTAAGTACTTGAGAAGGACTAAGGAAGTGTTCCTAGTTTATGGAGGTGATGAGGAATTCAGTGTAAAGGGTTACACTGATGCAAGTTATCTCACCGACTCAGATGATTCTCGTTCACAATCTGGATACGTGTTCGTAATGAACGGGGGGGCTGTGAGCTGGAAGAGTTCCAAGCAAGATACAGTGTCTTCATCTACAATAGAGGCTGAGTATATTGCTGCCTCAGAGGCGGCAAAGGAAGCTGTTTGGATCAGGAACCTCCTGATAGATCTTGGTGTGATTCAGGGCGCGTCCAGTCCTTTGGACGTATATTGTGACAATAATGGTGCTATCGCACAAGCCAAGGAACCTAGACAACACCAGAAGAACAGACATATACTCATGCGGTACCACCTCATTCGCCAGTTTGTCGAACAAGGTAATATCAAGTTATGCAAAGTACACACGGATGAAAACATTGCAGATCCGTTGACAAAGGCACTACCACAGCCTAAGCATGAGACGCACACGAGAGGTATGGGCATTAGATGGCTAGGCATATAATGCCAAGATGATTGACTCTAGTGCAAGTGGGAGACTGTTGGGAATAATGCTCTAGAGGCAATCATGGATGATGTAATTCCCAGTGTATTCATAAAGATATTAAGTTGTCCTTGTTTTGAACATCTGATATATGTCATTGAATATGTGATTCGATTGTGGAACTATATATTCATGTTGTTCATACTAGACTGTCCTTGGTCATTTAGGTTGTGCTGGACACACACCTTAGAATAATGTGAGTGTTGGCTGATGACACGGTTCCACTTATCATGGGCATGGTGATGTCATTCCAACATTCACAGACTTGGCTAAAGAGTTTAGCAATTCGGACTGACCCACATTCAAATGCAACGAGCAAGTCGTCATTTGCATGTCTCAATCAATGTAATCCTTAGACCCGAGGTCGTCGCACAATCCGAGTTGTGGATCACCGACTTAGGTTCTGTTAAACGCTGCTCTGTGACAAGACAGTTATAAAAGCAGAGTTCGGGTCGAATGAGAAACAAACTGCGTGATGTGGATAATCAAGATGGGATTTTGCCCCTCCGAATGGAGAGATATTGTCTGGCCCCTCTTGAGTGATATGATTCAGGAAGCATGGCCATGCGCGACTCAGTTAAGTGTTAACTGTGTCTGTTGACTAAGAGTTAGTCAGATGAATCATATATCACGGACCGAGAAGAGAGTTGAGCTATTTAAGGGATGACGATAAATCGCCTATAGTTCGACAAGGTATATCGTGAGGCAAAAGGGACTAAGATAAATATCACATTGAAAGGTATGTCGTCATGACTCAATGGGACTTGGGAGTCGGCACGTTCTGCTAGGAGCCGCTACCGATTGATCGATTGAGATTCGGACTCCAATTGTGTCCAAGTCGCCATGAGCCTGCAGGGCCGCACACTTAAGAGCGGGAGCAAGTATTGGTCGGGTTGGACCCGAACCGGAAATGGACTGAGTTTGTGAGTCGGACTCACAGAGGGAATGGGCCACAAGTGTTGTGAAGCCCACTACCATTCGCTATATAAAGAGGGGCGCAGGTTGCCCAGCGGGCACGTTAGTCCACTCCCATGCGTTGGGAACCTAGCCCCACTCAGTCCAGCCGTCGCACCGGACCTAGCAGTCCGCCGTCGGAGCTCCTCCTCGTACGTGTGGATACCGACAGAGGTGTTGTACGTTCAGCACTTCGACGTTCGCGGGATCGGATCGGCTGGATCGGATCGTGGACTGCACTGCCCCGACGCGCTTCATCGATAATCCCCAACCGCGCGTCTAGTGGTAATCATCGTGGCCTTCTACCTCGGCTAGATCTTGGAAGTACCGCGTAGGAAAAGTTTTGTTTATCTCTACGCGTTCCAACACTTGCGAGAATGAGCAGAGAACGAGTGTCACCACCTTCTCCGGAAGAACCATCGGAAGATCCAAATCAATGACGGGCCGCCCGAAGATGACCAACGGAGGATCACCCCGCGCCACGGAAGCGAGCTCCGTCGCTCTAGACATTTACAACATCATAAACGACATCGACCCGCAGTTGGACTCCCCCGGCCACGCCACCGCGAGCGCGCCGGAGGGAAACGCCAGCGATTTGGCCCGTGGGGATCTTCCTCCCACGGCTGAAATCGCGCCACTCGTCATCTACCGCGCCTACTCCGCCCCTCGCCACCGAGCCCGCGGAAGAAAAACTCGCTCGCGGCGGTGAGGATCTCGCCACCTCGGGCGCTGCCGGAGCCGAAGAAGATGCGGAGAAAAACTCCGGGAACTGGAGCTACTTCAACGTGGTTCCGTCCCTTGTTCCGACAATGGAGAAGGAGGGACTCGTGCGGAAGGGCAAATGGAGATACGAGGAGGACGACTCTGAACTGTTGCCAAAAGCTGGAGAAATTGTTCTCCTTACCTCTCACATCAACAGAGGTATGGGATTTCCACCTTCCTCCTTTTTTATCCTAGTCCTCAGCCACTACAACATCCAACCACATAATCTTTCTCCCAATTCCATTCTTTATCTAGCTGGGTTCCAAGCCCTTTTCGAAGGGTATCTAGGGATAGAACCTAGGTTAGGTTTCTGGCAGTATTGCTTCGGGGTGAAGCGCAACCCCTCTGAGGGCGCTCTCCCTACCTGCGGGACCATCTCCTTCACCCTGCATAGGTTTAGAGAGGAATGGTTTCCAAAGATAAAACCTCAGAATCCGTGAAATTTTGGACAGGTTCCTTCTTTTACCATGAAGATATCCCTTTTCCTGGAAAGGAGATGGGCATTCCACCTTTTGTCAACTCCGCGGCCACTCCCCAAGATAACTGGGCAGTGGATACAGTGCAAACTTTGCTGGATGATCTGATGAGAATCAAATAGCGCATCGCCAAACTCGTCTCTTCATCTCTGCCTCTCACTGGCACCGACACGGTTCTGTTATGGTTTGGGAGGCGCATCCAACCATTAGCTTATCGCAGAACCCGGCTACTGTGCGACTACACGGGTCCGAAGGACCAATAAGGGGAAGAGACAAAGCGTTCTCCAAGAGGGATTTCAAGAAGCGAGTAAATCATCTGGTCGCTACTCGTGACCAGTATGAAGAAATCCGAGAAATGTATCATGAGGGAAATCCAGCGCCAAAGGTAACATTTTTCTTCTTTGGGCGATTTCTCGGATTCTCTTTCTCAGATTTTTAACTTAGCCAGGTTTTGTGCTTCTTTTACAGCTGGCCGATATTCCTGATGAGGATCTTGCCACCGATGCCGAGTTGGACGCAATGTGTGCCAACTTTGCAGGCGGACAGAAACGCAAGAAGCCTTCCACTGCTCAAGAAGTGATCGAACTTGACGGAGTTCCCGTCGCGACTTCCAGGTAAATCATCCGGATTTTTCTTTTCTCTGCTTTTTATTGCAGGAACTTCTTTTCGTTCTCGGAATTCTAACTTCTCGGATTTTTTCCTTTCTAGACCGGCTCCGACAACACTGAAGCCAAAAAGCCGGAAGAAGCTGAAGTCTGTTGCCCGTAGAGGGGCACAGCCTTCTCCTGATGCTGCTCCCGCCACTCTAGTCGCAGCTCAGGAGGAAAACTTGGCCGCCAGGGAAAAAGATCCCTTGCAGACCAGCCATCCCATTGCACCGGAGAAGGACGAGGGGGGAAGGGCGGTGGAGCCGGAGGTTGGGGGTCCTTCCAATGATCCAAAGGAAGAGCCAATCCCCAACTATGACCCGCAATTCAAGGTAAAACAAGAAGAACACTTTGACGAACATGGATATATTCATCCATGGGCGACAAAGTTCTTTGCTCCAGCTCCATTAATCCGTCCTTGGCAGCAAGGCAGACTTATTTTTAGGAATAATTTCGTGTTTTCGCCTCGGCAGATTATCCAAGATGGCCTTTGCCATGCTGGAATTCTCTTTGCCAAGTATGCGAAGGAATTCAACGAAAATTTGTCAAATCTCCAACGGATGAGCCAGGTAATATCTCTAGGCCCCAAGAATTTTGCCAAATGTATTCACTTTTGACTTAATGCTTTTATCATGACCTTGCTTGTTTTTGACTTAAGCGTTTTGTCTCTTTTTCGTGTTTCAGCAAACTGCTGAAAACATCAACATGGAAGTTTTTAGCAAACTTACCATAAAGAATACGGAGATGAAAACTCTCCTTAGCATTCTTGAAGATAAGGACTCGGAGCTGGGCTCCGTTCAGCAAAAGCTGGATGAATCTACAGGTAATTTTATCACTTGTTTTGTTTAGGATTTTTTCTAGGTAATTTTCCAAGTTTTTTACTCTTCGTTTTACTTACTTTTCAGCTTCTTTGGCGAAAGCCAAACAAATTGCTGAAGATGCCGGCAATGCCGAGAACCTCCGCAAGGAAAACCTGGAATTTCACAAGATCACTGTGAAGCTCCAAAAATACCTAGAGGCCAGCCAACTGGTTGTCGGCATTGCCGACTCCAGAGCCTCTAGCCAAGCCGAGAAGGACAAGGACACCATCTGGGATTTGGAAAATGCCCTGAACCAGCGCCTTGAGGAAGGCACGAAGATGGACAGAATTCTCGGTAAGTTATTAAACTTTCACCGGAAGTTTTCTTTTTCCCTTCTCCTGTTTTCCCTAACTGTCTTTTGTTGAACGAAACGGAAGGTAGCCCCTCACTTACCCGGATCGAAAGAATCTGGGCTTTCGAGAAGGTCTTCACCGCACTTAAATCTGCGGGAATGCTACTTATCAATAAGTACATTCCTGACAAAGCAGGAGAATTCTCGGAAGTCAGCAAGCTTCCGGAGGCGATCAAGGAGGTGGCGAACCGCAAGGAATCCTGGTTCCGCTCCGCGGCTCGCGGTGTTGCGCATGGCCCTGGGGCTCATGCGTATGCATTATACCACCGCCAAGTCTTGGCGCGTGGCGTTAGGTATCCCTCAAGGATACACAGACGCGCATCGGGCCAGCATCTTCGACTCCGTCAAAGGCCATGGTACAAAAATAGCACAAATGGTGAACATCTCCACCTTCTACCCCGAGGAGGAAGTTCCGACAACTCCTGAGTATTCCAGCAGCGAGGATGAAGACTCGGATTCTGAAGAAGCTGCTTGAGTCCTGGGTAGATGGCAGGAAAAAATAGAAGCATTACTATTCTTACAATGTAATATTCATTGTAATGCTATCTATAATTTGTATAACAAGTACTCTGCTTTTGCAGTTTAATTTATAAGTCTATGCAATTTTTTCGGGTTTTAATTCCCTTCTAAGTTCTCTGGTTTATATGCTTTAGCTTTCCTTAGTGTTTGAAATGGCTCAATAGTACTTAATCTTCACGCCAAGTGATTGTGTTTAACCGATCAGTCGAAACTCGGAAACATGGATTGTACCAAGGCAATTTTACTTACTAATTTCAGTGATCCAACATAAAAACAATCAGATAATACTTAGAGGAAAGTAAGGAATTTTGAAATTTTTATGAAACTCACACACGTAGGCACAATCTGGGTTTCCTTAAGCCTGCTTAGGCGGAAAATCATTCAGTTTTTTTTAACTCCGAGCACGCAGGCACAATTCGGGTTAACATTGAGTATTTTGAAAGATCATTGGGAAATAGATAAGACGGACTTATGCTTTGTTCTAAAATAAACATGTAAAACATAAATGCATGAATTCCGACAACTTTATTTCATGATCTCAAAGATGTTTACATAGAAATTGAACTAAGTGTAGAAGGGACGTAACTGCCGGATACTCCAGGGTCTCTTTGTTCTCCCAGTTCGATATCTATCTTTATCTTTCTTTTGCGATTCGGTCTTTTGGGATCATCCTCCGTATCCCGAATGTCTACAAGATAGCAAGATCCATTTTTCATAGCCTTACTAATGACGAATGGTCCCTCCCATACCGGGGCTAACTCGTGCTTCCTCTCCTGCACTAATCTTAGCACTAAGTCACCTTCTTTGAAAGAACGGTGTCTGATTTTCCGACTATAGTAGCGTCTCAATCCTTTCTCATAAATGACAGATCTTTGAAGCACAAGGTCTCGCTCTTCTTCTAAAAGATCGACGACATCCTGTCATGCGCTTTTGGCATCCGAGTCATCGTAAGCCTGCACTCTTGGGCTATCATGGAGCATGTCCGCTGGAAGCACTGCTTCTGCGCCATAAACTAGAAAAAACGGGGTTTGCCCTGTTGATCTATTTGGCGTCGTTCGAAAACTCCAAAGCACGGAAGGTAATTCCTCTACGCACGCTCCAACTGCTCTATGAAGAGGAGATTAAAGTCTTGGGTTTATTCTCTGCAAGATTGAGCTATTCATTCTTTCAACCTGCCCACTGGATTGTGGGTGTGCCACAGATGCGAGATCTAGGCGTACTCCCATTTTTCGGCAATATTTTTCCAACTCTCCAATTGAGAAAATTCTCCCGTTATCCATGATTATGCTGTGTGGAACGCCGTATGTCATGACTACGTCAATGATGAAATTTCTGGCAGTCACACCATCAAGTTTTTTTATGGGTTTTGCCTCCACCCACTTGGTATACTTATGTATTGCAACAAGTAGATGTGTGAGTCCACATCTTGCAGTTTTGAATGGTCCCATCATATGTAGCCCCGGGACCGCAATTGGCCATGTAATGAGTATAGTTTTGAGTGCTTGTGCTGGCATATTCGTCTGCTTGGCGTAATACTGACACCCGACACATGTGTTTACTATGTGCTCGGCGTCTGTCTTGGCTGTTATCTAGAAAAACCCTGCACGGAATGCTTTTTGGACTATGCTTTTTGATTGAGCATGATGTCCTCTATCTCCTGCGTGGATTTTTTGCAGGATTTCTCGACCTCCTTCAGGGGAAATACATCGCTGAATTTTTTTGACAATGCTGCGTTTATACAGGAAACCATTAATTACCGTGTATCCTTTGCATCGACGTTGTATCTGTCTTTTCAAGACCTCGTCTGCTCCATCCGGGAACTTGTGGCAACTAAGAAGTTTAAATATGGAATTGTCCAATCCGGGTTAACGAGCAAGACTTCAATTGACTCGGAAACGAGAGGATAATCAACATCTCCACCTTTGATCGATGGTTTGTGCAAATGCTGGACAAGTACATCTGGTGGTAGGTTTTCACTCTTTCCTAGCCCATGCGCGCTAACGCATCCGCATTCCAATTTTCTTCCCTTTTGATATGAAGTACTTTAAATCCCAGGAAGCAAATGGCGAACTCGTCCACCGTTCTCCAATATTCGGCCATGACGGGGCTTTTGGCGTCCCATGTTTGGTTTAGCTGATGCTGTACCAAGTCTGAGTCACCATATCATAGTATGAATTTGACGCTTTTTTAGTTTGTAATATGCAATCCATGAAGCAAAGCTTCATATTCTGCCACGTTATTACTAGCGTTGAAGTGCATTTGTAATACATACTCCATTGTATGTCCTTTTGGGTTTTTAGCACTACACCAGTTCCAGCGCCTTCCTTCATCTTGGATCCGTCCAAATGCATGACCCAGTATTCCGACTCCGGTATTGGTGTGTTTTCCAGTGCTTCTGTCAAATCAGCGACGAAATCTCCCAATGACTGGGATTTAATTTCCGACTGGGCTTGGTACTTAATGTCGAACGCAGCTAGCTTGATGCCCCATTTGTCTACTCGGCCTGTTGCGTCCGCATTGTTTATAATATCCCCTAGTGGTGCTTTACATACTCCCCCCGTCCACTTTTATAAGGCCCACTTCTTACTATTGAATAGTAAGAAGTGGGCCTTATAAAAGTGGACGGAGGGAGTACCACTATTATGGAACATCCTTAGAAATAATGCCGGAGTTTTCTTGATGCGAAAAACACGCCATATGCCAGCTTTTGATAGTGTGGATACCTTTGTTTTGACTCGGAGAATACTTCGTTGACGTAATACACTGAGTATTGATCTGGTATGCTTTGTTCTTCCTTCCGTCTTTCCACAACTATCACTGCACTAATAACCTTTTTGTCGCTGTAAGATATAGTAACATGGGCTCTTCGTCTTTTGGGGATGCCAAAATCGGAGCTTTTATCAAGGTTTCTTTTAAGTGGGTTAATGCTTTATCCGCCTCTTTTGTCCACTCAAATTTGTCGGATTTCTTCAACAATTTGTATAATGGCAGAGATTTGTCTCCTAGCCGGCTTATAAACCTGCTGACTGCAGTTGCAGAACCCGTCGATCTTTGTACATCTTTTAAACACGTAGGCTTTGAGATGTTCAAGATTGCCTTGATCTTTTCCGGGTTTACTTCTATTCCTTTGTGAGAAATGATAAAACCCAGAAGTTTTCCTGAGGTAAACCCGAATACGCACTTTAATGGATTCAACTGCATTTTGTAAGTGCGTGGATTTTCGAAAGTTTCTCGTAGATCTTCAAGGAGTGTATATTTTTCCTTGGAAACGACGGCAATATCGTCCATGTAAACGTGTGCGTTTTTGCCAATCTGACTATGCAAACAACGTTGCATGCAACGCTGATATGTTGCGCCTGCGTTCTTCAAGACAAAAGGCATGGTTATGAAATAGTATGTTCCATACGGGGCTATCAAGGAAGTTTTGATTTGATCCTCACTACACCACGGACCAGATTTGGGGGCAGAAAACAGCCGGCAAAAATCGATTTTAGAAGGCAATTTAACTGCCAGGAAAAATAAACTGCCGGGAAATATCAGAGAGGGCAGCTTAACAGCCGGCAAAAATATCGATGCTCCGGCTATCAACAACCGGCAAAAATATTGATTTACGAACGCACCAAATCTGCCGGCACACGTAATCACGAGAGTACCGAATATTTTTGGTGCGGGTTATCCACATAACGCGCGGGGAGCGAAAATATTCCACACTTAGGCGCGTTGAAACCCTAGATTGAACAGCCAAATCCCATATTTCCCCAATCTCTCACATAGCTCGCGCCCGCGCCGCCGCCCTCCCGCACCAAAGCTCGCACTGCGCCGCCGCACACCGCCTCTCCTCACCTTGCTGCCACACTCCATATCGGCGCCCGCGGCACAAGGTCGCCGGTAACCACCGCGTCGCTGGTCTTCCTCGACGCCCGTCAGGGGCTTCTCCGGCTTGACCCAATCCCTCTGTGAGCAGGGTGCCGCCGGACTCCATGTCTTCCTCGAGACACCCGTCGGGGCCTTCTCCATGCCGACCCGCGCCGCCGCCCTCTCACATCAAACCTTGCACCGTGTCGTCGCCCTCCCGCGCCAAAGCTGACACCGTGCCGCCCCACACCGCCTCTCCCTCACCTTGCTGCTACACTCCATCTCGGCGGCCGCGGCGCAAGGGTCGCCGGTAACCACCACGTCGCAGGTCTTCCTCGACGCCCGTCAGGGCCTTCTCCGACCCGACCAAATACGTATGTGAGCAGGGCGCCGCCGCACTCCATCTTGGCGCTGCCAGAGCAAGGGTCGCGGGTCTTCCTTCAGCGACCTGTAGGGGCTTTCTCCACACCGACACAATTCCTCGGTGAGCAGGACGCCGCCACATCCACACAACGCTCTTTACCTTGTCACCTTGTTCTTGCTAACGGCCGTAACATCCTGCCATCTCCTCCCGCATCCCCGAGCGGTGACCACGCCGCTACACCGTCCGCCACCGCCCTACTCCCTGTATCTCCTTTCTTATGCTCTCTGTATAATCCAGCGAGGTTACTTGACCTGTTTCTTTGTGTGCCATGCTAGGAATCCGGCAAATCTGACCAGAGTGAACCCTGCTGCCTACTAGTTCTCCCCCTGAGCATACCACGAGTTCCATCAGATCCATTGGCAAGTACTTGAGAAGATCATCACCTCTACCTATAATGTGAAGAGGTAAGAAGAGGCAAGCCAGCTGATTTGTAGTATGAGTATCAATATAATTATGCAAGCATAAATATTTTAGCTCAGCTGAAGTTTGTTTGGTTCTCTAGAATTTTTTTATGACATTCAAGTAGTATCCATTATAGTTATAGATTGATTTTAGTGTGTTTATTGGAGTACTTGTGCCGTTTGGTTTCACTTTTGTATGTAATATAAAAAGAAAAAATTCTAAAATGGGATGGATTAAGTTGACCATATAGTGTATATGTTTAATCGTTTGTTGTTATGGCTGCCCCTCAAATGTTAATTGCTTGCATGAGAATATCTTCACTTCTGGTTTAGTGTTAGCTTTTTTCTGAATATTTTAAATTATGGATGTGCTAATTGATTCACTCCATAGGTCAATTGTGGAACATTGAGGAACTTAGCTGAGGTGGGGATAGAAGTGGTCTGGACAAGGTTGGCGTAAGCTTCTACCGAGACAAGTAAGTCAATTCTGGTGCTAGCTGGTTTGTTGCTTGGTTGTATGCACTTCAATTCGATAAAGCTTTGAGGGATAATGAACATCTAGGAGGAGTTAGATGAAATTAGGATGATGATTTCACAACCATAGTAAGAAATTTGTTGGCTGTGCATTCATTATAATATCCCTACAAGATTGAGAATAAAGCCACCATATTAACTAAATTTCAAATTCAAGAGGATCTAACCTGCACAACCATCCATGAACTAGTCCATAGAGGATATGCTCACCCGGGTGTGCCCTCTGCTAATTGTTTTGGCTTGCTTAATAGACCTAGTTGTATAATCCTTTTTTTATCGTTTATAAGCTCTCCTGGGTGGCTGTGAGTGTCAATCTAAAAGGTGTGCTTAACTCTTTTATTTGACGATGCATGTGTTGTGCAACTGGGAAGATTCTGTTGTTTGTGAAGTATTTTTTGGGCTTTATATATTAAGCAGAAAATGAGCATATTTATCATTTCAGTTACAGCTAGTACCAATTTCTGATTTCATGTTTAACGTGACTGCTCTTTTGGGCACCTCAGTTGGTGCAAATTTTAGTGGTGATTTCATCTCACATGTGCTCCAAAGTGACTTTTTATTTTGTGCGCGTGCCATGATTTAATTGGCATGTCAGTACTCTGTATATCCTAGGCTAAAAGAGGTTCTATTTTTCTGTGCTAGGTTGTTAGAACACGGTGAACCTTCTATTTTGCAATCACGTTTTGGCTGCAATTCTTGGTAGACGTGTTCATTTATCAGCATGTACATATATGATCATCTGAATAGCGTATTTAATTTTGTTTCTTGTGCCTTTTGGATTGTACACATGCCAATTTTTTGTCAACTTGGATGCTAGAACATGTTTGTATTGTGCAATTTCATCTTATTGCCCACCATTTGACTGGATGTGCTTGATGGATATTGCTTTATGTGGTCTCTATGTTGTTTTTGCTCCATTGGAGATTGGTGGTGTTTTGTGTTCCTGTGTTGAACTGGTATCCCTATTATGTTGTATCTGTGAATATTTGCTTTCTATAAAAGAAGAGTGTTTTTAGGCCTTTTCGCTAAAAGATGTGCTTTGCAAACTTATACAGTTTTTACATAAAATGGCTATTTCTAGGCTTGGTTACAGATCAATACTTAGCAGTTGTTTATGCATAGCATGTTATGATCGACCTTAATGCATTCAAACCTTGTACTAATGTTCTCTTCTTTCCCTTGGTGTGGTGCAGGGGCGGCCTCGGAGTCGAGGATAACTCTGTTATGCGCTTGCGGCTAGGAGTCGAGGATGACTCTGGTGTGCGCTTGCAGGTGCTTGAGTTTGTACTGACCGTTTGGCCTATGTGATGTTGGGGGAATGAGTACTTGGTAGATATATGTTCTTTTGCTCACTTAGGTGTAGACTACTCTTTAGAAACATATTTAAGATCCACTCCAGGAAGTGCATTTATTTTGAATATGACTTGGTCTTTGTATTGTTGATATTAACCATGTGTTTTGTCAATGATCAACGGTGTGATGGTATTTCGAATCTGACTATCTTTGCACAGTTCATATGAACCATGTTTCTTGTCAATGGTCACTTGTGGAAGAGCTGAATAAATATTGTGAATATTCACCCGTGGAAGATATCATGTACTATAGTCTCCATGTAATGTATTTGATTGAACTATAACCGTAAATGAGCATGCATGCTGAAAAATGCTAATCGTGAGCCCAATTTAAGGGCAATTCAGCAGCCAGCATTAAGCAAAGAAACAGCCGGCAAAGCTAATTGCATATTAGGGCACCTAAACAGCCGGGAAATCCCCGGACAGCCGGCACAACTCATTCCCGGCAGGCCAATCTATCTGCCTGGAAAGAATATAACTGCCGGCACAAATAGAGCTTGGAGCGCAGACCAACTGGAGGCAAAAGACAAACAGCCGACAAAGATCTTTGCAGACAGGGTTATAGCGGGCAGTTTTACCGCCCTCTAAAGTGACTTTTCCCGGCAGAGCATGTGCCCTCAAATCTGGTCCGTGGTGTAGTGCCTCCTCCTTCATTTGTATTTGATGGTACCCGAAATAAGCATCCAAAAAGCATAAAAGCTCAGAGCGACCCGTGACATCTATTATTTGATCGATTCGTGGTAACACGAACCTATCTTTTAGACACAATTTGTTCAACGCGGTGTAATCTACACACATCCTAAGAACGATATTGTCTTTCTTCGGGAATAATACTGGGATTGCAGATCAATCAGTATGTATTACTTCCTGTCGCACCCTGATTTCTAGGGGATACTCACCGTACGAACTGGATAGCAGATGCTTGGATTATGGGGCATAACTGCTCCCACGTCCCAGCTTCCTGGTAGGCCTGCGCTTATGCGCGACAACACAAGCCCTGCTATTCCACCGTCGATGTAAACTATCCACTAGAGATCAAAGGCACTTCCGTCGACGTACTTCAACCATACACACATGGTACGTCAACGGCGTTTAACAAGTGATATCACAACAGATCTCTACGACACAAAAGAGTGAAATAAGTTGCAATTGGCTCTCATTAGAGCAGAGATAGCAAATACAATCATTCAGAGGGCACATGCCCCAACAATACATCATTACAATACAGCGGAAGCATTCAACATGTCTGAGTACAGACAAAAACCAAATAGGCCTAAGAGGCCGGAAACGAAAAAGACGGAGCCCATCCACGAAGTCTCGGATCCTGCCCGGGTCCGCTATCTACTCGTCAGCAGTCTCGTCAAACTTCACGTTGTAGCCACCATGTAGATCCTCGGAATCGTCGTCTGCGTAAACCACAGCCCCAAAGGGGTCAGTACAACAACGTACTGGCAAGCAAGACTCACAGTTCACCAAAGTGTAACCCGTCAACACCAAGCACAGATGCTTTGGGTTCAACGGAGGAAAAGGGATGTAAAAGATGCTGCAACTGGATGCGCTAACCAACTACAGAGAACTACCACTTCCAACTAACAGAAAGGGGATAAGATCGAGTATTGTAACCAACTGAACGATAACTTCAAAACAAACCATCCTGGATCTCGCCCCTTATCCAAAGAAGCAATCCGAGGATAACTCACACAGTTGTAATAGTGATGGTTCAAATTATTGTGTCAATAAGCCTACTAGTCAAATTATTAATCATGGGGTGTAACATGTTTGATCATTATGTTTAAGTTGTCCTGAGTACTTGTTAGCCAGTACTTTCACCAAGTAATCCATAACCGCGGAAAACACGGCTTCTCGAGAAGATTATCCCTGCAGGGTTGCACCAATTTGGCCGTACACTCATGAATAACCGCCAGATGGGATGCCTCCCACCAAGCGGGGCACTCAACACAACCAACCATTCTTCGCATCAAGCCCAAAGAACCTTGGGCGCACGGCTAATCGAGCCCAGAAGAAAATGGACCCTCATAGCACTCTAAGAACGTGTCCCCCTATATGCCGACTACGAAAGTTCCACCCTGGCCTGGGCTCGCAAAAACATGATGCGGCAAATGGAAAACACGAACTAATGAGGCGATTTGGACGAGATGCGAATCAGGTCAAGTTGAGGGGGGCGCCCATACTCGCTTCCCAAATGCGGGTAGTGCGCTCATCATGGATCAGTAGACAAGACCTTTTCCTATTAGGGGTCGACACTAGCAGGCTCCAAAACCTCTCATGGGCCTCCTGCCGGTGCCTTATCATCAAATTTATTATTAATAGTAACATTAGCATGATTGATTGATTAAACATCGAGCCCCCACAACGTAATAGAAATAGTAACAGAAAAGTAACGGGTAACAGACTCGAGCAAAACAACCTAAGCATGCTAGTAAGACACTGGCTCAAACAATGGGTTATAGGAAGGGAGATGAGGCAACATCAGGTTTAAGGGATTCATGTGATAGGTTCGTAACAAACAACTACTTCTAAGGCCCAGAAAGGAACAACGGAAAGTATCGGTAATCAATGTTGAAAGGAACACAGTGGTTCATGTGAGTGATAACTTGCCTGCAAAACCCAGTAGCCTGGTACTGAGCTAACTCCTTAGAAGGGGTGTCGTAAGTATCGTCGGTCTCAACGTCGTCGTTTATCCGGGAAGAAGCAAACAAACATTGCAGAAAGATAAACAATCAATACCATGGCATAGTGCACAAACATGGGATGATGCATGATAGTTTAATTGATGCATCCAAAAATAAACTAGTTGACAAGTTAACATAACATGATTAAATGGACACACATGCAATTGGATTGCATATGAAAAGCCATGCATTTATGGTTGAATTAATTGTTTTACAACTAATCATTTATATGAAAGTGGATTAGCATGATGCATGGATGAGGAAAACAACAAAATAACAACAATAGAACCAAATGGAAATAAGGTTTACCAAGTTTAGAAACTCATTTATTAAGTGTTGGAATTTTGGTTACTTAAGGTGTCACAAGCATTTGTTGTTTTCATCAAGTTAAATTGTTCAAAACAAATAACAAAGTTTATATTTGATAAGAACACACAATTTTAGGTGGATTGCATGTTTCACTTGTTGAAAAAGGATTTCAAATTATTTATGAATTAAACAAGTTTAAACAAGAATTAAATGAATTTAATTCAAACATGAACTTATTTGAATTTTTATTTGTTCAAAACATTAAGTGAGATTCATATTTGAAAAGTTTATTTTTATGGTTTGAAAACATATTTTATATGTCCCAAAAGAATTTGATTTGATCAAGTTATGAATTTAGCAATATTAAATGAATTAAACAAGGATTAAATTATTTAACCAATTTTAATTATTCAAAACAGAAAACAAAGTTTATATTTGGAAAGAGGGTTTAATTTTGCATGGAAAACATATTTCATTTGTTGAAATTGGATTTAAAATGAGCAAGTTATTATTTTGGCAATTTTAAATGCAATAAAGAAACAGTTGTTTTCAGCAATTTAAATTATTCAAAACAGCAAACAAAATTTATATTTGGAAAGTACATGAAAAATTGATTGGAAACATATTTGGTTTGTGAAATTTGGAATTTTTATGAACAAGTTATGAATTTTGCAAATTTAAGTGAATTTGACAAGAATTCAAATGTTTCACCAATTTAAAATATTCAAAACAGTGAACAAATTTTATATTTGGATAGAACATTTAATTTGGTATTGAAAACATATAAAAAATGTTGGATTTGGAATTAAAATGAATTATTTATGCAATTTCCAATTTTAGGGTGCAATCTGCCATTTTTTATAACTAGGGACTTAGAAAATTTTTCCAGGGGCTAGAATTATTGTGCAAGGGCATAGCTGTGATTTCTGAGATTTGTGCAGCACCAAAATAAAAGGAAAAAGATTGGGTTTTCATGTGGGGAGGGGGATTCGATCCCTGGACCTGTGGTTGGGCGCAGGGGAACCAACCAGCTGGGCTACTGCTTTCGGTTGTAATAGGTAGGGCCTCGGGGGGGTATAAGGTGATGTTTGCGGGTATTATTTCTGAAACTGCACGAACAGGTACTGAACCTGCAGCGGACAGAACAGATCGAAGCTGGGCTGCTGCATCCATGTGCTCGCTGTGGCCGATGGATGTTGTGGCCGATGGGGCGTGGGGGTGCGGTGCCTGGGAGGAGGAGGGAGGAGCGGACCGAGGGAAGGGAGAGGAGCGGTTCGAGGGGGGCCTCACCTCGATCTGTCGATGCAGAAGCAGCTGCAGGCGGACGGACAGCAGGGAGGCGGCGGCACTTGGCGGCGACGGCGCGGTCGACTCGGCCAATATCCGGCGGTGAGCCCTTCACCGATCTTGGAGAGGGGAGGGTGCCGGTTCCATTCCCGGCCTCGCCCTGGCCGGGGAAGGTCCCAGCCGCCGGCGATCATCGGAGCAACATGAGGGAAAAAAGGACGGGTGTGGTTGTGCAGGTTCAGAGACTTTCAGTTCCAGGGAGGAGAGGAGGAAGATGGCGGCGCGGTGGAAGGGAACTAGGGTTAGCAGAGGTCGGTGGTTAGATATAGGGCATGGCGCTTGGTACGGAGATGCATCGAGGGGAGGAGGGATCGGAGGGCTCTGAAGGTGTTCGTACAGTGGTGACCTCAGCCACGAGGAAGAAGACACAGGAAAGGGTATTGGGCTAGGAGTGAGTTGGGCCAAAGGGGAGAAAGGGTGGGCCTGGTGCTCTCTCTCCTCTGGTTTTCTTTTTAAAATTCATTATGTTTTTTTTTTTGTAGCAAAACTAAATGGAAGAAGAAGATAGTATTAGAGTTGATAAAAAATCTGGAAAAATTCATGTGAGGTTGTTAGCCCAAATCTACCACTTTACAACTTAAGTTTTTGCAAAAATCAATGTTAGTTGTTGTTTTGCAAAAATGGCTTGAATTGGAAGAATTTGTTAATGTATGAATTAATATTGAAAATAGGGTTTTTATTAGGGTGACCCCTATTTATTTAATTAGAACAAAAAGGATTACAATGTTTTGTTGATTTTCACAAGTTGAAAAAATGGGTGCTGTTTGATGTTTTTGATTGACTTAGAATGCAATTTGGAACTAAAGAATTGATTTAAACCACTATTTTAGAAGTTGATCATTATGGAATAATTGGAAACAAATGATTGATTTGTTTTGCAATTTTCATAACTTTCAAAAGGGTTGTTGATTTGGAACTTAATTGAATTTGAAAAGGGTTTGGTTATTGGATGCATTTTTTAGAAACAAAACAACAGTTTGGAATCACACTTTAATGGAAACAAATAATTGTTTTATTTTGGAAATATCATTTTAGAAATTGTAACATCACAAGGATGAAACAAAGGTTTGAATTTTGGTTTGAAATTCAAGTAGAAAACAAAGGAAAACAAATGAAAACAGTTGGAAAACAACTGAAAAACAAACAAAAACAATTGCAATCAACATGATGCCATGATGCAAAACATAAAATAACAGATAGCAAACATTCTAAAGGCTATTTTTCAGACTTGGGATGTTACAAAACGCCCCCCCTTGAAGGAATCGCGCCCCGAGATTCCTACTGAGAAGAAAAGGTCCGGAAACTTCTTGGTAGACGTCAGGGAATTTGGAAACCACCGAAACATTTTTAAGTAAAGGGGAGAGATTTTGCACCAAGGGTGTATAGTTGAATGGAACTTGATTCATTTGAGAATAGATTATCTGGCTAGAATGGTGGAACAGAGTATTGACATCAATGCACACCAAGAATAACATCAATGTCAGAATCAGCAACATGAGAGTAACGAGGAATATGTGGCCTCCCATTAGAATTGGATTGTATGTTGTGGAAAAGATTGTTGACACAAAGGAATGTGATGCTCCGGTATCAAACAACACTTTTAGCTGGAATAGAGTTTAGCAGATGAATGGGGAAAACTTTGATTAGACACCGGTAAAAGAATTGAAATGGAAAAACAACAACAAGATTTCAACGGACGAAAAGGATGTTGGGAAGAACAGGATAAACGAAGCAACACCGGGGAAAACGAGAACAAAACTCCTGAGGTACTATGGAAAACCCATCCGGGCTTCTAAAGGATCAATATCTACTGCTTAAGGAATAGAGGATCTGCTTCCGGGGCCTATTTGCCACCGTTCTCAATCATGAGTAGGCAACATGATAAATCACGTCACAACCACCTCCATTCCTATGGTCTAGTAGATATAACCATCCTAGAGAAACCAGAATTCGTGAAATCCTAACTTGAAAGTTTAGATGAGAAGGGAAAAATCAACGTTGCACTTCCTTACCAGAAAAGGGAGGGTGGGTGGGGAAAAGAAGAAAAAGAACAGAATTCCTACTCTCACGTTTCATTTTTCCTATATAGTTACAAAATAGTTTCTAGACTCAACTGCGACCAGTAAAACGGGATCCTAACAGGCAGACAGGCTCTGATACCATTTGTCGCACCCTGATTTCTAGGGGATACTCACCGTACGAACTGGATAGCAGATGCTTGGATTATGGGGCATAACTGCTCCCACGTCCAGCTTCTGGTAGGCCTGCGCTTATGCGCGACAACACAAGCCCTGCTATTCCACCGTCGATGTAAACTATCCACTAGAGATCAAAGGCACTTCCGTCGACGTACTTCAACCATACACACATGGTACGTCAACGGCGTTTAACAAGTGATATCACAACAGATCTCTACGACACAAAAGAGTGAAATAAGTTGCAATTGGCTCTCATTAGAGCAGAGATAGCAAATACAATCATTCAGAGGGCACATGCCCCAACAATACATCATTACAACAGCGGAAGCATTCAACATGTCTGAGTACAGACAAAAACCAAATAGGCCTAAGAGGCCGGAAACGAAAAAGACGGAGCCCATCCACGAAGTCTCGGATCCTGCCCGGGTCCGCTATCTACTCGTCAGCAGTCTCGTCAAACTTCACGTTGTAGCCACCATGTAGATCCTCGGAATCGTCGTCTGCGTAAACCACAGCCCCAAAGGGGTCAGTACAACAACGTACTGGCAAGCAAGACTCACAGTTCACAAAGTGTAACCCGTCAACACCAAGCACAGATGCTTTGGGTTCAACGGAGGAAAAGGGATGTAAAAGATGCTGCAACTGGATGCGCTAACCAACTACAGAGAACTACCACTTCCAACTAACAGAAAGGGGATAAGATCGAGTATTGTAACCAACTGAACGATAACTTCAAACAAACCCATCCTGGATCTCGCCCCTTATCCAAAGAAGCAATCCGAGGATAACTCACACAGTTGTAATAGTGATGGTTCAAATTATTGTGTCAATAAGCCTATTACTAGTCAAATTATTAATCATGGGGTGTAACATGTTTGATCATTATGTTTAAGTTGTCCTGAGTACTTGTTAGCCAGTACTTTCACCAAGTAATCCATAACCGCGGAAAAACACGGCTTCTCGAGAAGATTATCCCTGCAGGGTTGCACCAATTTGCCGTACACTCATGAATAACCCGCCAGATGGGATGCCTCCACCAAGCGGGGCACTCAAACAACCAACCATTCTTCGCATCAAGCCCAAAGAACCTTGGGCGCACGGCTAATCGAGGCCCAGAAGAAAAATGGACCCTCATAGCACTCTAAGAACGTGTCCCCCTATATGCCGACTACGAAAGTTCCACCCTGGCCTGGGCTCGCAAAACATGATGCGGCAAATGGAAAACACGAACTAAATGAGGCGATTTGGACGAGATGCGAATCAGGTCAAGTTGAGGGGGGCGCCCATACTCGCTTCCCAAATGCGGGTAGTAGTGCGCTCATCATGGATCAGTAGACAAGACCCTTTTCCTATTAGGGTCGACACTAGCAGGCTCCAAAACTCTCATGGGCCTCCTGCCGGTGCCTTATCATCAAATTTATTATTAATAGTAACATTAGCATGATTGATTGATTAAACATCGAGCCCCCACAACGTAATAGAAATAGTAACAGAAAAGTAACGGGTAACAGACTCGAGCAAAACAACCTAAGCATGCTAGTAAGACACTGGCTCAAACAATGGGTTATAGGAAGGGAGATGAGGCAACATCAGGTTTTAAGGGATTCATGTGATAGGTTCGTAACAGAACAACTACTTCTAAGGCCAGCAGAAAAACAACGGAAAGTATCGGTAATCAATGTTGAAAGGAACAGTGGTTCATGTGAGTGATAACTTGCTGCAAAACCCAGTAGCCTGGTACTGAGCTAACTCCTTAGAAGGGGTGTCGTAAGTATCGTCGGTCTCAACGTCGTCGTTTATCCGGGAAGAAGCAAACAAACATTGCAGAAAGATAAACAATCAATACCATGGCATAGTGCACAAAACATGGGATGATGCATGATAGTTTAATTGATGCATCCAAAAATAAACTAGTTGACAAGTTAACATAACATGATTAAATGGACACACATGCAATTGGATTGCATATGAAAAGCCATGCATTATGGTTGAATTAATTGTTTTACAACTAATCATTATATGAAAGTGGATTAGCATGATGCATGGATGAGGAAAAACAACAAAATAACAACAATAGAACCAAATGGAAATAAGGTTTACCAAGTTTAGAAACTCATTTATTAAGTGTTGGAATTTTGGTTACTTAAAGGTGTCACACAAGCATTTGTTGTTTTCATCAAGTTAAATTGTTCAAAACAAATAACAAAGTTTATATTTGATAAGAAACCACAATTTTAGGTGGATTGCATGTTTCACTTGTTGAAAAAGGATTTCAAATAAATTATTTATGAATTAAACAAGTTTAAACAAGAATTAAATGAATTTAATTCAAACATGAACTTATTTGAATTTTTATTTGTTCAAAACATTAAGTGAGATTCATATTTGAAAAGTTTATGCTTTTATGGTTTGAAACATATTTTATATGTCCCAAAAGAATTTGATTTGATCAAGTTATGAATTTAGCAATATTAAATGAATTAACAAGGATTAAATTATTTACCAATTTTAATTATTCAAAACAGAAAACAAAGTTTATATTTGGAAGAGGGTTTAATTTTGCATGGAAAAACATATTTCATTTGTTGAAATTGGATTTAAAATGAGCAAGTTATTATTTTGGCAATTTTAAATGCAATAAACAAGAAACAGTTGTTTTCAGCAATTTAAATTATTCAAAACAGCAAACAAAATTTATATTTGGAAAGTACATGAAAAATTGATTGGAAAACATATTTGGTTTGTGAAATTTGGAATTTTTATGAACATGTTATGAATTTTGCAATTTAAGTGAATTTGACAAGAATTCAAATGTTTCACCAATTTTAATATTCAAAACAGTGAACAAATTTTATATTTGGATAGAACATTTAATTTGGTATTGAAAACATATAAAAAATGTTGGATTTGGAATTAAAATGAATTATTTATGCAATTTCCAATTTTAGGGTGCAATCTGCCATTTTTTATCACAACTAGGGACTTAGAAAATTTTTCCAGGGGCTAGAATTATTGTGCAAGGGCATAGCTGTGATTTCTGAGATTTGTGCAGCACCAAAATAAAAGGAAAAAAGATTGGGTTTTCATGTGGGGAGGGGGGGATTCGATCCCTGGACCTGTGGTTGGGCGCAGGGGAACCAACCAGCTGGGCTACTGCTTTCGGTTGTAATAGGTAGGGCCTCGGGGGGGTATAAGGTGATGTTTCGGGTATTATTTCTCTGAAACTGCACGAACAGGTACTGAACCTGCAGCGGACAGAACAGATCGAAGCTGGGCTGCTGCATCCATGTGCTCGCTGTGGCCGATGGATGTTGTGGCCGATGGGGCGTGGGGGTGCGGTGCCTGGGAGGAGGAGGGAGGAGCGGACCGAGGGAAGGAGAGGAGCGGTTCGAGGGGGCGGCCTCACCTCGATCTGTCGATGCAGAAGCAGCTGCAGGCGAGGACGGACAGCAGGGAGGCGGCGGCACTTGGGCGGCGACGGCGCGGTCGACTCGGCCAATATCCGGCGGTGAGCCCTTCACCGATCTTGGAGAGGGGGAGGGTGCCGGTTCCATTCCCGGCCTCGCCCTGGCCCGGGGGGGAAGGTCTCCAGCCGCCGGCGATCATCGGAGCAACATGAGGGAAAAAAGGACTCGGGTGTGGTTGTGCAGGTTCAGAGACTTTCAGTTCCAGGGAGAGGGAGGAAGATGGCGGCGCGGTGGAAGGGAACTAGGGTTAGCAGAGGTCGAGGTGGTTAGATATAGGGCATGGCGCTTGTACGGAGATGCATCGAGGAGGGGAGGAGGGATCGGAGGGCTCTGAAGGTGTTCGTACAGTGGTGACTCAGCCACGAGGAAGAAGACACAGGGAAAGGGTATTGGGCTAGGAGTGAGTTGGGCCAAAGGGGAGAAAGGGTGGGCCTGGTGCTCTCTCTCCTCTGGTTTTCTTTTTAAAAATTCATTATGTTATTTTTTTTTTTGTAGCAAAACTAAAATGGAAGAAGAAGATAGTATTAGAGTTGATAAAAAATCTGGAAAAATTCATGTGAGGTTGTTAGCCCAATAATCTACCACTTTACAACTTAAGTTTTTGCAAAAATCTAATGTTAGTTGTTGTTTTTGCAAAATGGCTTGAATTGGAGAATTTGTTAATGTATGAATTAATATTGAAAATAGGGTTTTTATTAGGGTGACCCCCTATTATTTAATTAGAACAAAAAGGATTACAATGTTTTGTTGATTTTCACAAGTTGAAAAATGGGTGCTGTTTGATGTTTTTGATTGACTTAGAATGCAATTTGGAACTAAAGAATTGATTTAAACCACTATTTTAGAAGTTGATCATTATGGAATAATTGGAAACAAATGATTGATTTGTTTTGCAATTTTTCATAACTTTCAAAAGGGTTGTTGATTTGGAACTTAATTGAATTTGAAAAGGGTTTGGTTATTGGATGCATTTTTATAGAAACAAAACAACAGTTTGGAATCACACTTTAATGGAAACAAATAATTGTTTTATTTTGGAAATATCATTTTAGAAATTGTAACATCACAAGGATGAAACAAAAGGTTTGAATTTTGGTTTGAAATTCAAGTAGAAAACAAAGGAAAACAAATGAAAACAGTTGGAAAACAACTGAAAAACAAACAAAACAATTGCAATCAACATGATGCCATGATGCAAAACATAAAATAACAGATAGCAAACATTCTAAAGGCTATTTTTCAGACTTGGGATGTTACACTTCCCGGATAAAATCAGCTGCTAAAATCCAGATAATTTCCTTGCCAATAGCCTTTCGTCTTCTTCCGTCAAATCGACAGAGACCCTGTTTGACGGCCTTAGATCCTGGAATCACCTTGAGTTGATGCTCAGCAAGTTCCCTCGGTACACCCGGCATGTCCGCAGGACACCAGGCAAAAGTATCCCAGTTCTCCCGCAGGAACCTGTTGAGCGCGCTTTCCTATTTGTCGGTCATCCCGGTCGCTACTACGATAAATTTTGTCGGATCTTGGGGATCTAGGATAACCTGTCTTGTATTCTCGGAAGCTTTGAAACTATCCGCCGGCTTCCGGCTTTCTTTTCCTGCCGGCATTTCTGTCGGCGATACTTCTTTTGCCAGCTCTTTCAGTACCTCCTTTGCCATCACTTGTTCGACGCAAAGGGCGTTTCCTTTTTCCAGCTCGTTTGCCAATTTGAAGTCTCCTGATATGGTGATTACTCCTCCTTTTGGCCCTGGCATCTTCAGCTTGTTATAAATATATCAAGATCTTACCATGAATTTGGCGAAAGCTGGACGTCCGAGTATTGCATGGTATACACTTTCGAACGGCACCACCTCGAAAGAGATTTTTTCTTGTCGGAAGTGCTCTTTTTCTCCAAAGGTTACGTCTAGGGAAATTTCTCATAGGGAATGTGCTTGTCTGCCAGGAACGATGCCGTGGAAACAAATGTTGCTGTGATTGAGACGAGTCTCGGAGATTCGCGGATGCTTCAGTGTATCCAGGTACATAATATTGATACTGGATCCTCCGTCCATCAGCACTCTTTTTAGCCTAGTGTTTTGAACAATAGGGCATACAATTAGAACTTGTGTGCTGGCTTCTGGGATATTTCCGGGATAATCAGTCTGATCCAAGGTAATTGGCGTATTCGAGTACTTCAAGAATTTGGGGGTTGGTGGAACAACGGCATTTATTTCTCGAAGTGTTCTCTTTGCCTGTTTTGCTGAGAGAGTTGCCAGGAAAGTTAGGTTGCATTCTCCATCAACTCTCGGGTATTTCGGTTCGCCTTTTTCCCGCTGTTTCTGGATTTTTTCATCAGTGTCCGATTCACTATCTTCTTTTTCAGCTTCTGCCTTTTGCTTGGAGAATTTCCTCTTGGAGTTCTTCCCTTTGCTCCCGGATCCTGCAGTGCCTTTCATATGCTTATTAAGTCGGCATTGCGCATTGGTATGGGTAGGATTCCCAAATTGCGAATGGTGGACACAGCTTTCCGACTTAATCTTTTCCCACTCTTCCTTTGAGTAGGAGACAGGTTTTGTGCTTCTTCTTTTCCATTTGCTGCCATTATGCTTTCCAAAGGCTAAATTAACTTCTTTACGCTTTGGCTGTGCTTCTGGTGTAGCTTTTTTCTCAGAACGAGGCGTCTTTTTGGCCTGGGCCAAAGCATCAATATTTCCATCTCTTGCTCTGATGTCGTCTTCAGCCGCTGCATGCTCATTGGTGGTAGTAAGCATAGATCCGAGTTGATGCAGGAAATCTTCCATACAACATGTACGGGATGCCGCTTCGTGCGTAGGTGGGGGAGGAGTGTGTCCTCCGGCGTGTAGGTGGTTGCTGAGGGCGGCGGCCGCCCGTCCAGTCCTCATACTTGGCATCGGTGCCGACATGGCCGACGGCAACCCTGAAGTGTCGCCGCCACGATCTCGGTCCGCCCGGCTGTTGTGTCCCTCCGCCTCAAGTTCCCACCCTTAGAAGGTCTAGTCTTCGTCCAGTCGCCGACGAGCTCCTCCGATGGAAGCTAAGAGAGATTTCTTTTTTTATAATTACTCCAAGAAAAATATGATAAGAAATAGAAGAAAAATAACCATTTGTCAACTAGGTCATGTCGAGACATCGTAGTAGAGTTCATAAACGGGGGTGCCATGAGACTACTGGTAGAGACGCGAGGGACGTGGTAGTATGACAACCAGGAACACCAATTTTAACCAGGTTCGGTACGTCGCAACTAGGCGGCGTTCCTAGTCCTGCAATCTCATTAAATCAGGGCTGAAGCCTGAAGTATACAAAGTACAATGTGAGTAGGATTTCGCTAACTCGGCGAGGATCAACTTCTCGGCGAGTTGGCTTCTAGCTTATTGTCCTCTCTTGTTCTTCTCTTCCGTCCGTCTTTATATAGATAGCCAGGTTAGGGCTTATAGAAAGGAAACCTAGAAGACTACGGTAAGTATCTAACTTGGAAAGTAGGAATCCGCCTTCTACTCCAAGGCGCACCACTTTGGGACGTGGTCCGGGTTCTTCTAGAATCCGGCTTCTGCGCATCAGCTTACTGGGATGCCTAATGGACTGTGATCCATTACCAAACAGGCCACCCTGTTAATCCGGCTCTTTAGGCCAATGCCGGATATACCCCTAATCGGTATATATTCGACAGTAGCCCACAAGAAGGATTGAGACTTCATTCTACCACCTTTCCTCATTTCGCATTTTGTTCCCCGAATCGTTCATAACACGAAACTCGGATTTCATCAGAATCCAGCTTTTTCTTCCACGAGTCTTCGTGGAGAAGGAACTTCATGACGTCAGCGATGAAATCGTGCTTACATCACAGACGCTTGGGTTCAGTCAACCCTGAAACGTATCTCGATTCTCACGGGAAACGAGGAGATAGCCATTATCACCCCGTCCCCTCGTTTCCCGGAATTTCCGGGCGTGACATGCGTCAAGGATCCAAAGGCCAAAATAGTCGTTGTAGCCGATCGCAACGCATTTCCGGCTATAAATAGCTGCGTCGGCTTCTCCGGATTTCCCTTCTGCTTCCTCTTCTCCCTCAAGCCCCCAGCGCCATAGCCACAGAGCCCGAGATCGAGCTTGCTGTTGGGAATATGCCCTAGAGGCAATCATGGATGATGTAATTCCCAGTGTATTCATAAATATATTAAGTTGTCCTTGTTTTGAACATCTGATATATGTCATTGAATACGTGATTCTATTGTGGAACTATATATTCATGTTGTTCATACTAGATTTTCCTTGGTCATTTAGGTTGTGCTGGACACACACCCTAGACTAATGTGAGTGTTGGCTGATGACACGGTTCCACTTGTCATGGGCATGGTGATGTCATTCTAACATTCACAGACTTGGCTAAAGAGTTTAGCAAGTCGGACTGACCCATATTGAGATGCAACGAGCAAGTCGTCATTTGCATGTCTCAATCAATGTAATCCTTAGACCTGAGGTTGTCGCACAATCCGAGTTGTGGATCACCGAGTTAGGTTCTCTTAAACGCTGCTCTGTGACAAGACAGTTATAAAAGCAGAGTTCGGATCGAATGAGAAACAAGCTGCGTGATGTGGATAATCAAGATGGGATTTTGCACCTCCTAATGGAAGCATGGCCATGCGCGACTCAGTTAAGTGTTAACTGTGTCTGTTGATTAAGAGTTAGTCAGATGAATCATATATCACGGACCGAGAAGAGAGTTGAGCTATTTAAGGGATGACGATAAATCGCCTATAGTTCGACAAGGTATATCGTGAGGCAAAAGGGACTAAGATGAATATCACATTGAAAGGTATGTCGTCACGACTCAATGGGACTTGGGAGTCGGCACGTTCTGCTAGGAGCCGCTACCGATTGATCGATTAAGATTCGGACTCCAATCATGTCCAAGTTGCCATGAGCCTGCAGGGTCGCACAGTTAAGAGCGGGAGCAAGTATTGGTCGGGTTGGACCAGAACCGGAAATGGACTGAGTTTGTGAGTCGGACTCACAGAGGGAATGGGCCACAAGTGTTGTGAAGCCCACTACCATTCGCTATATAAAGAGGGGCGCAGGTTGCCCAGCGGGCACGTTAGTCCACTCCCATGCGTTGGGAACCCTAGCCCCACTCAGTCCAGCCGTCGCACCGGACATAGCAGTCCGCCGTCGGAGCTCCTCCTCGCACGTGTGGATACCAGCAGAGGTGCTGTACGTTCAACACTTCGACGTTCGCAGGATCGGATCGGCTGGATCGGATCGTGGACTGCACTGCCCCGACGTGCTTCATCGATAATCCGCAACCGCGCGTCTAGTGGTAATCATCGTGGCCTTCTACCTCGGCTAGATCTTGGAAGTACCGCGTAGGAAAAGTTTTGCTTATCTCTACACGTTCCAACAGTGGTATCAGAGCGGTAGCTTCTGGTATTAGGCCCGAGATCCGTACATATGTGATATGTAGTTAGCGTTAGATGTGATCTAATTGCTGTTTTGGTGGTCGTTCTATGAGATAGATCGGTTTTGTACAAGGTTGATTGGATCAATCGTACTCGGGGTTAATGGATGATCTGGTTTCCGTGATCATACTGCTAAGGTCGTGGAACAACCTACCCCTACCGGTCGGTTTCTGCCATCGGGGTATACCGTGACACATAAATCCAGTTGCGGTGATCGAAGATCAAAGAGTTTGATCGAATCGGAATACGGGTCAGATTTGGGTAAAACTGTTTTATCCGATGAAGAAATCCATGTTCGGACCGCCGGCTTCGCCCTATCGTAGCGCCTTAGATGTCGTTGCGAGTTTCACAACGCCGGTAGATTCCGCGTCTATGCATAACTTGTTTTGGCAGGAAGTTGTGAATGGTATGGCTTATGTGCATGTGATGTGTGTAATCCATACATGATCTGCGTATCATGTTTTTGTCAGCCGGCTGGAGCCTAGGTGCTGTCATTTTATTGTATAACGACATGCGTGTCGGATTCTGTATGTAAATTTTCATTTACTAGCTAGTGTAGCTTCTTGGAGAACCCGGATGACATACAAGTCGATGTACAAGTCGGTTACATGGAGTAAGATGGCACGTGACAAGAGTTGGCACGAGTCGACTTACAAGCTTCGTGGAGATGGAGATCGCCATGAAGAGAGCCATACCATTTCACATTATAATTCCTTTACTTGTGTTATTGTTATGTCTCTATTACCTCTATTTAGATAGTTGGTAGATTTTAATTCCTCAAAGAAGGTCTAGTCGGTCGCCCCGCCAGTGCTGCACCATCACAAGTCGTATATTCTTGGTAGTGGGCTCATAAAATTGAGGTGCTATCAATTCTTTCCGATTAGGTGGGTTTGAGTTGGACTCTTACTGCAGAAGCACTTGGTAATCTAGACGAGTCCATCATAATGGTTGTGGGGCTCGGGGCGAGGTAGGTTGGGATCCGGGGCATGTGATGTCACCCAACTAACAGAAGTCGTATTGGATACGATTGGCAAGGTGTTGCCTACCTAGATCACTTGACGACTAGCGGTGATGCTAAATCTCACTAGTCGGCTTGCTTATTTAGGATCTTGAATCACTTAGCAACCATCGGAGGGGTGTTGGTTCTAGTGGGAGCATAAGTATTAAAACGTTTAATATGCCTGCTCTTTTATGAATACATGTCTTAAGTGTTTTGCATATTTTCTGTTTTAGATCAATAGCACCTAGCAACCTTCCTCAGTTGTCCACTTTTGCGTTGAGGTCAATCCTAGAGAAAGATAAGCTCAATGTAACTAATTTCACCAACTGGTACCGTAATCTCAGGATAGTCCTCAAGCATGACAAGAAAGAACATGTTCTAGAAACTCCACTTTCAGAAGAGCCAGATGACGATGCGACTGTCGCAGTCATGAATGCCTACCGTAAAACTAGAGATGAGTCTACGGAAATTAGCTGACTTATGCTTGCACACATGGAACCGGACTTGCAGCAGCAGTTCGAGAATGTTGAGGCCTACGATATGATCGAAAGCCTCAAAAGTATGTTCCAGGCTCAGGCAAAGACCGAGAGGTATCAAGTCTCTCAAGCTTTGCTGGGCTGTAAGCTGAAAGACGGCGATCCACTGAGTCCGCATGTAATCAAGATGATTGGTTACATATAGTCTCTGGATCGGCTGGGCTTCCCAATTAATGAAGAGTTCGCTACTGATATAATTCTGAACTCTCTTCCTAGTGCGTATGGTCCGTTCATCTCGAACTACCATATGCATGGTATGGATAAGAGTATCACTGAATTACATGGGATGCTCAAAACGGCAGAGGCTGATATCAAGAAAGGCGCCAGTCAAGTGTTGATGGTGCAGAATAAGGCTAAGTTCAAGAAGAGTTCTTGGACTAAGAAGAAGAAGGATAAGTCAGGAGGCAACGCCCATGGCCCTGTCCAGAGCGCTTCCTCAAAGACTAAGCCTTCTCCTACAGCCGGAGACAATTGCTTCTATTGCAAGCAGAATGGCCACTGGAAGAGGAACTGCACCAAGTATTTGGCTGACAGAGCCAAGAGTGGAGGTATGACTTCCAACTCAGGTACGCTTGTGTGCAATGTTATAGACATTTATCTTGCTGATGCACCTAATAGTTCTTGGGTATATGATACCGGATCAGTTATTCACATATGCAACTCGTTGTAGGGACTGGTAGGAAGTAGGAGCGTGGCAAGAGGAGAGGTTGATATTCGGGTCGGCAACAAGGCGAGAGTTGCTGCGTTGGAAGTCGGCACGATGCAACTTAATTTACCTTCAGGATTTTTAATGGAATTAAATAATTGTTATTATGTTCCAGTGCTTAGTCGAAACATTATTTCCGCCTCATGTTTGATGAGACAAGGTTATGAGTCGAATATTAAGAATAATGGTTGTTCTTTATATTTGAAAGATATATTTCATGGCTTTGCACCCGTTCATAACAGGTTATTTATTTTAAATGTTGATAGTGAATCGGTCTATAACATAAATGTTAAAAGGTTGAAACCAAATGATCTGAATATGACTTACTTTTGGCATTTTCGGCTTGGTCATATAAGTTGGAAGCACATGAAGAAGGTCCATCATGATGGACTTCTAACTTCGTTCGACTTAGAGTCGTTCGAGACATGCGAATCATGCCTACTAGGCAAAATGACCAAGACACCTTTTGCAAGGAGTTGTGAAAGGGCGTCCGGCTTGTTGAAATTAATACATAGTGATGTATGTGGTCCAATGAGCACGACAGCCAGAGGTGGTTATGAGTACTTCATTACCTTCACTGATGATTTGAGTAGGTATGGATATATCTATTTAATGAAACACAAGTCGGAAGCCTTTGAAAAGTTCAAGGAATTTCAGAGTGAGGTACAGAATCAACTCGGCAAGAAAATAAAGTTTCTACGGTCGGACCGTGGAGGCGAGTACATGAGCCATGAGTTTGATGACCATCTAAAGAGTTGTGGAATAGTTCCTCAACTCACTCCGCCGGGTAAACCGTAGAGAAACGGTGTATCGGAACGGAGAAATCGGACCTTGTTGGACATGGTACGATCAATGATGAGTCGGACAGATCTACCTTTATCATTTTGGGGTTATTGTCTAGAAACTGCAGCGTTCACACTAAACAGAGTACCATCAAAGTCAGTAGAGAAGACACCGCATGAGATGTGGACTGGCAAAAAGCCAAGTTTGTGTTTTCTTAAGATTTGGGGTTGTGAAGCATTTGTCAAGCGACTTCAGTCGGACAAGCTCACGCCCAAGTCGGATAAGTGTATTTTCGTGGGGTATCCGAGGGAAACCTTGGGGTACTACTTCTACAACGGGAAGAGGGCAAAGTGTTTGTCGCTCGGAATGGTGTCTTCCTTGAGAAAGAGTTTCTCGATCGGGAAGTCAGTGGGAGCACAGTGCAACTCGAAGAAATTCGAGAGGAACCGGCTAGGGGCGAGTCGGTGAACGCCTTGGAGGCTGAGCCGGTCGTGGTACCTACACCGGTAACAACACCTGAACCACGGAGATCTGCCAGATTACAAAATGCTCGTGATGTCTTACTGTTAGACAGTAATGAGCCGGCAACTTATTCGGAAGCGATGGTGGGATCTGATTCCGAGTCATGGCTTGGAGCCATGAGATCCGAGTTAAAGTCCATGTATGAAAACCAAGTTTGGAATTTGGTTGATCTGCCTGACGGTGCAAGACCCGTCGAGTGCAAATGGGTCTTTAAGAAGAAAATTGATATGGATGGAAATATTTCCGTCTATAAAGCACGACTTGTCGCGAAGGGGTTCCGACATGTTCAAGGAGTTGACTACGACGAGACCTTCTCGCCCGTAGCGATGCTTAAATCAATTCGGATCATGTTAGCCATAGCAGCCTATTTCGACTATGAGATATGGCAGATGGATGTCAAGACGGCTTTCCTTAATGGTAATTTAACTGAGGACGTGTATATGATACAGCCCGAAGGTTTTGTCGATCCGGCTAATGCTGACAAGATATGCAAGCTTCATAAATCCGTTTATGGGTTGAAGCAAGCATCTCGGAGTTGGAACATTCGCTTTGATGAGGTAGTCAAATCGTTTGGCTTCATCAAGAGTGATCATGATTCTTGTTTATACAAGAAGTTTAGTGGGAGCAAAGTAAATTTTCTAATCTTACATGTGGACGACATATTAATGATTGGAAATGATGTCATGATGTTGCAAGAAGCCAAAGAGTCATTGGAAAGGAGTTTCTCAATGAAGGATTTGGGTGAGGCGACTTACATATTAGGAATCAGGATCTATAGAGATAGACAAAGGCGGCTCATTGGATTGAGTCAGAGTACATATCTGGACAAAGTTTTGAAGAAATTCAAAATGGAAGAGTCCAAGAAGGGATTCTTACCGATGTCCCATGGTATAAAACTTAGCAAGACCAGTGTCCTTCGACGACTGATGAGCGAAGTCGGATGAGTGTGATCCCGTATGCTTCGGCAATCGGATCCATCATGTATGCCATGATTTGTACTAGGCCAGATGTTTCCTATGCTCTAAGTGTTACGAGCAGATACCAGGCTGACCCTGGCGAAGCCCACTGGCAGCGGTTAAAAACATCCTTAAGTACTTGAGAAGGACTAAGGAAGTGTTCCTAGTTTATGGAGGTGATGAGGAATTCAGTGTAAAGCGTTACACTGATGCAAGTTATCTCACCGACTCAGATGATTCTCGTTCACAATCTGGATACGTGTTCGTAATGAACAGGAGGGCTGTGAGCTGGAAGAGTTCCAAGCAAGATACAGTGTCTGCATCTACAATAGAGGCTGAGTATATTGCCGCCTCAGAGGCGGCAAAGGAAGCTGTTTGGATCAGGAACCTCCTGATAGATCTTGGTGTGGTTCAGGGCGCGTCCAGTCCTTTGGACGTATATTGTGACAATAATGGTGCTATCGCACAAGCCAAGGAACCTAGACAACAAAAGAAGAACAGACATATACTCATGCGGTACCACCTCATTCGCCAGTTTGTCGAACAAGGTAATATCAAGTTATGCAAAGTACACACGGATGAAAACATTGCAGATCCGTTGACAAAGGCACTACCACAGCCTAAGCATGAGGCGCACACGAGAGGTATGGGCATTAGATGGCTAGGCATATAATGCCAAGATGATTGACTCTAGTGCAAGTGGGAGACTGTTGGGAATAATGCTCTAGAGGCAATCATGGATGATGTAATTCCCAGTGTATTCATAAAGATATTAAGTTGTCCTTGTTTTGAACATCTGATATATGTCATTGAATATGTGATTCGATTGTGGAACTATATATTCATGTTGTTCATACTAGACTGTCCTTGGTCATTTAGGTTGTGCTGGACACACACCTTATACTAATGTGAGTGTTGGCTGATGACACGGTTCCACTTGTCATGGGCATGGTGATGTCATTCCAACATTCACAGACTTGGCTAAAGAGTTTAGCAATTCGGACTGACCCACATTCAAATGCAACGAGCAAGTCGTCATTTGCATGTCTCAATCAATGTAATCCTTAGACCTGAGGTCGTCGCACAATCCGAGTTGTGGATCACCGACTTAGGTTCTGTTAAACGCTGCTCTGTGACAAGACAGTTATAAAAGCAGAGTTCGGGTCGAATGAGAAACAAGCTGCGTGATGTGGATAATCAAGATGGGATTTTGCCCCTCCGAATGGAGAGATATTCTCTGGGCCCTCTTGAGTGATATGATTCAGGAAGCATGGCCATGCGCGACTCAGTTAAGTGTTAACTGTGTCTGTTGACTAAGAGTTAGTCAGATGAATCATATATCACGGACCGAGAAGGGAGTTGAGCTATTTAAGGGATGACGATAAATCGCCTATAGTTCGACAAGGTATATCGTGAGGCAAAAGGGACTAAGATGAATATCACATTGAAAGGTATGTCGTCATGACTCAATGGGACTTGGGAGTCGGCACGTTCTGCTAGGAGACGCTACCGATTGATCGATTGAGATTCGGACTCCAATTGTGTCCAAGTCGCCATGAGCCTGCAGGGCCGCACACTTAAGAGCGGGAGCAAGTATTGGTCGGGTTGGACCCGAACCGGAAATGGACTGAGTTTGTGAGTCGGACTCACAGAGGGAATGGGCCACAAGTGTTGTGAAGCCCACTACCATTCGCTATATAAAGAGGGGCGCAGGTTGCCCAGCGGGCACGTTAGTCCACTACCATGCGTTGGGAACCCTAGCCCCACTCAGTCCAGCCGTCGCACCGGACCTAGCAGTCCGCCGTCGGAGCTCCTCCTCGTACGTGTGGATACCGGCAGAGGTGCTGTACGTTCAGCACTTCGACGTTCGCGGGATCGGATCGGCTGGATCGGATCGTGGACTGCACTGCCCCGACGCGCTTCATCGATAATCCGCAACCGCACGTCTAGTGGTAATCACCGTGGCCTTCTACCTCGGCTAGATCTTGGAAGTACCTCGTAGGATAAGTTTTGTTTATCTCTACGCGTTCCAACACTTGCGAGAGTGAGCAGAGAACGAGTGTCACCACCTTCTCCGGAAGAACCATCGGAAGATCCAAATCAATGACGGGCCGCCCGAAGATGACCAACGGAGGATCACCCCGCGCCACGGAAGCGAGCTCCGTCGCTCTAGACCTTGACAACATCATAAACGACATCGACCCGCAGTTGGACTCCCCCGGCCACGCCACCGCGAGCGCGCCGGAGGGAAACGCCAGCGATTTGGCCCGTGGGGATCTTCCTCCCACGGCTTAAAGCGCGCCACTCGTCATCTACCGCGCCTACTCCGCCCCTCGCCACCGAGCCCGCGGAAGAAAAACTCGCTCGCGGCGGTGAGGAGCTCGCCGCCTCGGGCGCTGCCGGAGCCGAAGAAGATGCGGAGAAAAACTCCGGGAACTGGAGCCACTTCAACGTGGTTCCGTCCCTTGTTCCGACAATGGAGAAGGAGGGACTCGTGCGGAAGGGCAAATGGAGATACGAGGAGGAGGACTCTGAACTGTTGCCAAAAGCTGGAGAAATGGTTCTCCTTACCTCTCACATCAACAGAGGTATGGGATTTCCACCTTCCTCCTTTTTTATCCTAGTCCTCAGCCACTACAACATCCAACCACATAATCTTTCTCCCAATTCCATTCTTTATCTAGCTGGGTTCCAAGCCCACTTCGAAGGGTATCTAGGGATAGAACCTAGGTTAGGTTTCTGGCAGTATTGCTTCGGGGTGAAGCGCAACCCCTCTGAGGGTGCTCTCCCTACCTGCGGGACCATCTCCTTCACCCTGCATAGGTTTAGAGAGGAATGGTTTCCAAACATAAAACCTCAGAATCCGTCAAATTTTGGACAGGTTCCTTCTTTTACCATGAAGATATCCCGTTTCCTGGAAAGGAGATGGGCATTCCACCTTTTGTCAACTCCGCGGCCACTCCCCAAGATAACTGGGCAGTGGATGCAGTGCAAACTTTGCTGGATGATCTGATGAGAATCAAATAGCGCATCGCCAAACTCGTCTCTTCCTCTCTGCCTCTCACTGGCACCGACACGGTTCTGTTATGGTTTGGGAGGCGCATCCAACCATTAGCTTATCGCAGAACCAGACTACTGTGCGACTACACGGGTCCGAAGGACCAATAAGGGGAAGAGACAAAGCGTTCTCCAAGAGGGATTTCAAGAAGCGAGTAAATCATCTGGTCGCTACTCGTGACCAGTATGAAGAAATCCGAGAAATGTATCATGAGGGAAATCCAGCGCCAAAGGTAACATTTTTCTTCTTTGGGCGATTTCTCGGATTCTCTTTCTCAGATCTTTAACTTAGCCAGGTTTTGTGCTTCTTTTACAGCTGGCCGATATTCCTGATGAGGATCTTGCCACCGATGCCGAGTTGGACGCAATGTGTGCCAACTTTGCAGGCGGACAGAAACGCAAGAAGCCTTCCACTGCTCAAGAAGTGATCGAACTTGACGGAGTTCCCGTCGCGACTTCCAGGTAAATCATCCGGATTTTTCTTTTCTCTGCATTTTATTGCAGGAACTTCTTTTCGTTCTCGGAATTCTAACTTCTCGGATTTTTTCCTTTCTAGACCGGCTCCGACAACACTGACGCCAAAAAGCCGGAAGAAGCTGAAGTCTGTTGCCCGTAGAGGGGCACAGCCTTCTCCTGCTGCTGCTCCCGCCACTGCAGTCGCAGCTCAGGAGGAAAACTTGGCCGCCAGGGAAGAAGATCCCTTGCAGACCAGCCATCCCATTGCACCGGAGAAGGACGCGGGGGGAAGGGCGGTGGAGCCGGAGGTTGGGGGTCCTTCCAATGATCCAAAGGAAGAGCCAATCCCCAACTATGACCCGTAATTCAAGGTAAAACAAGAAGAACACTTTGACGAACATGGATATATTCATCCATGGGCGACAAAGTTCTTTGCTCCAGCTCCATTAATCCGTCCTTGGCAGCAAGGCAGACTTATTTTTAGGAATAATTTCGTGTTTTCGCCTCGGCAGATTATCCAAGATGGCCTTTGCCATGTTGGAATTCTCTTTGCCAAGTATGCGAAGGAATTCAACGAAAATTTGTCAAATCTCCAACGGATGAGCCAGGTAATATCTCTAGCCCCCAAGAATTTTGCCAAATGTATTCACTTTTGACTTAATGCTTTTATCATGACCTTGCTTGTTTTTGACTTAAGCGTTTTGTCTCTTTTTCGTGTTTCAGCAAACTGCTGAAAACATCAACATGGAAGTTTTTAGCAAACTTACCATAAAGAATACGGAGGTGAAAACTCTCCTTAGCATTCTTGAAGATAAGGACTCGGAGCTGGCCTCCGTTCAGCAAAAGCTGGATGAATCTACAGGTAATTTTATCACTTCTTTTGTTTAGGATTTTTTCTAGGTAATTTTCCAAGTTTTTAACTCTTCAGCTTTTCAGCTTCTTTGGCGAAAGCCAAACAAATTGCTGAAGATGCCGGCAATGCCGAGAACTTCCGCAAGGAAAACCTGGAATTTCACAAGATCACTGTGAAGCTACAAAAAGACCTAGAGGCCAGCCAACTGGTTGTCGGCATTGCCGACTCCAAAGCCTCTAGCCAGGCCGAGAAGGACAAGGACACCATCTGGGATTTGGAAAATGCCCTTAACCAGCGCCTTGAGGAAGGCACGAAGATGGACAGAATTCTCGGTAAGTTATTAAACTTTCACCGGAAGTTTTCTTTTTCCCTTCTTCTGTTTTCCCTAACTGTCTTTTGTTGATTGAAACGGAAGGTAGCCCCTCACTTACCCGGATCGAAAGAATCTGGGCTTTCGAGAAGGTCTTCACCGCACTTAAATCTGCGGGAATGCTACTTATCAATAAGTACATTCCTGACAAAGCAGGAGAATTCTCGGAAGTCAGTAAGCTTCCGGAGGCGATCAAGGAGGTGGCGAACCGCAAGGAATCCTGGTTTCGCTCCGCGGCTCGCGGTGTTGCGCATGGCCCTTGGGCGCATGCGTATGCATTATACCACCGCCAAGTCTTGGCGCGTGGCGTCAGGTATCCCTCAAGGATACACAGACGCGCATCGGGCCAGCATCTTCGACTCCGTCAAAGGCCATGGTACAAAAATAGCACAAATGGTGAACATCTCCACCTTCTACCCCGAGGAGGAAGTTCCGACAACTCCTGAGTATTCCAGCAGCGAGGATGAAGACTCGGATTCCGAAGAAGCTGCTTGAGTCCTGGGTAGATGGCAGGAAAAAATAGAAGCATTATTACTATTCTTACAATGTAATATTCATTATAATGCTATCTATAATTTGTATAACAAGTACTCCGCTTTTGCAGTTTAATTTATAAGTCTATGCAATTTTTTCGGGTTTTAATTCCCTTCTAAGTTCTCTGGTTTATATGCTTTAGCTTTCCTTAGTGTTTGAAATGGCTCAATAGTACTTAATCTTCACGCCAAGTGATTGTGTTTAACCGATCAGTCGAAACTCGGAAACATGGATTGTACCAAGGCAATTTTACTTACTAATTTCAGTGATCCAACATAAAAACAATCAGATAATACTTAGAGGAAAGTAAGGAATTTTGAAATTTTTATGAAACTCACACACGTAGGCACAATCTGGGTTTCCTTAAGCCTCCTTAGGCGGAAAATCATTCAGTTTTTTTTAACTCCGAGCACGCAGGCACAATTCGGGTTAACATTGAGTATTTTGAAAGATCATTGGGAAATAGATAAGACGGACTTATGCTTTTTCTATAATAAACATGTAAAACATAAATGCATGAATTCCGACAACTTTATTTCATGATCTCAAAGATGTTTACATAGAAATTGAACTAAGTGTAGAAGGGACGTAACTGCCGGATACTCCAGGGTCTCTTTGTTCTCCTAGTTCGATATCTATCTTTATCTTTCTTTTGCGATTCGGTCTTTTGGGATCATCCTCCGTATCACGAATGTCTACAAGATAGCAAGATCCATTTTTCATAGCCTTGCTAATGACGAATGGTCCCTCCCAGACCGGGGCTAACTCGTGCTTCCTCTCCTGCACCAATCTTAGCACTAAGTCACCTTCTTTGAAAGAACGTTGTCTGATTTTACGACTATAGTAGCGTCTCAATCCTTTCTGATAAATGACAGATCTTTGAAGCACAAGGTCTCGCTCTTCTTCTAAAATATCGACGGCATCCTGTCATGCGCTTTTGGCATCCGAGTCATCGTAAGCCTGCACTCTTGGGCTATCATGGAGCATGTCCGCTGGAAGCACTGCTTCTGCGCCATAAACTAGAAAAAACGGGGTTTGCCCTGTTGATCTATTTGGCGTCGTTCGAATACTCCAAAGCACGGAAGGTAATTCCTCTACCCACGCTCCAGCTGCTCTATGAAGAGGAGATTAAAGTCTTGGGCGTATTCTCTGCAAGATTGAGCTATTCATTCTTTCAACCTGCCCATTGGATTGTGGGTGTGCCACAGATGTGAGATCTAGGCGTACTTCCGTTTTTCGGCAATATTTTGCCAACTCTCCAATTGAGAAAATTCTCCCTTTATCCATGATTATGCTGTGCGGAACGCCGTATGTCATGACTACGTAAACGATGAAATTTCTGGCAGTCACACCATCAAGTTTTTTTATGGGTTTCGCCTCCACCCACTTGGTATACTTATGTATTGCAACAAGTAGATGTGTGAGTCCACATCTTGCAGTTTTGAATGGTCCCATCATATGTAGCCCCCGGACCGCAATTGGCCATGTAATGGGGATAGTTTTGAGTGCTTGTGCTGGCATATTCGTCTGCTTGGCGTAATACTGACACCGACACATGTGTTTACTATGTGCTCGGCGTCTGTCTTGGCTGTTATCTAGAAAAACCCTGCACGGAATGCCTTTTGGACTATGCTTTTTGATTGAGCATGATGTCCTCTATCTCCTGCGTGGATTTCTTGCAGGATTTCTCGACCTTCTTCAGGGGAAATACATCGCTGAAATTTTTTGACAATGCTGCGTTTATACAGGAAACCATTAATTACCGTGTATCCTTTGCATCGACATTGTATCTGTCTTTTCAAGACCTCGTCTGCTCCATCCGGGAACTTGTGGCAACTAAGAAGTTTAAATATGGAATTGTCCAATCCGGGTTAACGAGCAAGACTTCAATTGACTCGGAAACGAGAGGATAATCAACATCTCCACCTTTGATCGATGGTTTGTGCAAATGCTGGACAAGTACATCTGGTGGTAGGTTTTCACTCTTTCCTAGCCCATGCGCGCTAATGCATCCGCATTCCAATTTTCTTCCCTTTTGATATGAAGTACTTTAAATCCCTGGAAGCAAATGGCGAACTCGTCCACCGTTCTCCAATATTCGGCCACGACGGGGCTTTTGGCGTCCCATGTTTGGTTTAGCTGATGCTGTACCAAGTCTGAGTCACCATAGCATAGTATGAATTTGACGCTTTTTTCGTTTGTAATATGCAATCCATGAAGCAAAGCTTCATATTCTGCACTAATACACTCGGAGAATACTTCGTTGACGTAATACACTGGGTATTGATCTGGTATGCTTTGTTCTTCATTCCGTCTTTCCACAACTATCACTGTACTAATAACCTTTTTGTCGCTGTAAGATATAGTAACATGGGCTCTTCGTCTTTTGGGGATGCCAAAATCGGAGCTTTTATCAAGGTTTCTTTTAACTGGGTTAATGCTTCATCCGCCTTTTTTGTCCACTCAAATTTGTCGGATTTCTTCAACAATTTGTATAATGGCAGAGATTTGTCTCCTAGCCGGCTTATAAACCAGCTGACTGCAGTTGCAGAACCCGTCGATCTTTGTACATCTTTTAAACACGTAGGCTTTGAGATGTTCAAGATTGCCTTGATCTTTTCCGGGTTTACTTCTATTCCTTTGTGAGAAATGATAAAACCCAGAAATTTTCCTGAGGTAAACCCGAATACGCACTTTAATGGATTCAACTGCATTTTGTAAGTGCGTGGATTTTCGAAAGTTTCTCGTAGATCTTCAAGTTGTGTATATTTTTCCTTGGAAACGACGGCAATATCGTCCATGTAAACGTGTGCGTTTTTGCCAATCTGACTATGCAAACAACGTTGCATGCAACGCTGATATGTTGCGCCTGCGTTCTTCAAGAGAAAAGGCATGGTTATGAAATAGTATGTTCCATACGGGGCTATCAAGGAAGTTTTGATTTGATCCTCACTACACCACGGACCAGATTTGGGGGCAGAAAACAGCCGGCGAAAATCGATTTTAGAAGGCAATTTAACTGCCAGGAAAAATAAACTGCCGGGAAATATCAGAGAGGGCATCTTAACAGCCGGCAAAAATATCGATGCTCCGGCTATCAACAGCCGGCAAAAATATTGATTTACGAACGCACCAAATCTGCCGGCACACGTAATCACGAGAGTACCGAATATTTTTGGTGCGGGTTATCCACATAACGCGCGGGGAGCGAAAATATTCCACACTTAGGCGCGTTGAAACCCTAGATTGAACAGCCAAATCCCATATTTCCCCAATCTCTCACATAGCTCGCGCCCGCGCCGCCGCCCTCCCGCACCAAAGCTCGCACTGCGCCGCCACACACCGCCTCTCCTCACCTTGCTGCCACACTCCATATCGGCGCCCGCGGCACAAGGTCGCCGGTAACCACCGCATCGCCGGTAACCACCGCGTCGCTGGTCTTCCTCGACGCCCGTCAGGGGCTTCTCCGGCTTGACCCAATCCCTCTGTGAGCAGGGCGCCGCCGGACTCCATGTCTTCCTCGAGACACCCGTCGGGGCCTTCTCCATGCCGACCCGCGCCGCCGCCCTCTCGCATCAAACCTCGCACCGTGTCGTCGCCCTCTCGCGCCAAAGCTGACACCGTGCCGCCCCACACCGCCTCTCCCTCACCTTGCTGCTACACTCCATCTCGGCGCCCGCGGCGCAAGGGTCGCCGGTAACCACCACGTCGCAGGTCTTCCTCGACGTCCGTCAGGGCATTCTCCGACCCAACCAAATACGTCTGTGAGCAGGGCGCCGCCGCACTCCATCTCGGCGCTGCCGGAGCAAGGGTCGCGGGTCTTCCTTCAGCGACCTGTCGGGGCTTTCTCCACGCCGACACAATTCCTCGGTGAGCAGCACGCCGCCACATCCACACACCGCTCTTTTCCTTGTCACCTTCTTCTTGCTAACGGCTGTAACATCCTGCCATCTCCTCCCGCACCCCCGAAAGGTGACCACGCCGCTACACCGTCCGCCACCTCCCTACTCACTGTATGTCCTTTCTTATGCTCTCTGTATAATCCAGCGAGGTTACTTGACATGTTTCTTTGTGTGCCATGCTAGGAATCCGGCAAATCTGACCAGAGTGAACCCTGCTGCCTACCAGTTCTCCCCCTGAGCATACCACGAGTTCCATCAGATCCATTGGCAAGTACTTGAGAAGATCATCACCTCTACCTATAATGTGAAGAGGTAAGAAGAGGCAAGTCAGCTGATTGGTAGTATGAGTTTATAGATTGATTTTAGTGTGTTTATTGGAGTACTTGTGCCGTTTGGTTTCACTTTTGTATGTAATCTAAAAAGAAAAAATTCTAAAATGGGATGGATTAAGTTGACCATATAGTGTATATGTTTAATCGTTTGTTGTTATGGCTGCCCCTCAAATGTTAATTGCTTGCATGAGAATATCTTCACTTCTGGTTTAGTGTTAGCTTTTTTCTGAATATTTTGAATTATGGATGTGCTAATTGATTCACTCCATAGGTCAATTGTGGAACATTGAGGGAACTTAGCTGAGGTGGGGATAGAAGTGGTCTGGACAAGGTTGGCCTAAGCTTCTACCGAGACAAGTAAGTCAATTCTGGTGCTAGCTGGTTTGTTGCTTGGTTGTATGCACTTCAATTCGATAAAGCTTTGAGGGATAATGAACATCTAGGAGGAGTTAGATGAAATTAGGATGATGATTTCACAACCATAGTAAGAAATTTGTTGGCTGTGCATTCATTATAATATCCCTGCAAGATTGAGAATAAAGCCACCATATTAACTAAATTTCAAATTCAAGAGGAGCTAACCTGCACAACCATCCATGAACTAGTCCATAGAGGATATGCTCACCCGGGTGTGCCCTCTGCTAATTGTTTTGGCTTGCTTAATAGACCTAGTTGTATAATCCTTTTTTTATCGTTTATAAGCTCTCCTGGGTGGCTGTGAGTGTCAATCTAAAAGGTGTGCTTAACTCTTTTATTTGACGATGCATGTGTTGTGCAACTGGGAAGATTCTGTTGTTTGTGAAGTATTTTTCGGGCTTTATATATTAAGCAGAAAATGAGCATATTTATCATTTCAGTTACAGCTAGTACCAATTTCTGATTTCATGTTTAACGTGACTGCTCTTTTGGGCATCTCAGTTGGTGCAAATTTTAGTGGTGATTTCATCTCACATGTGCTCCAAAGTGACTTTTTATTTTGTGCGCGTGCCATGATTTAATTGGCATGTCAGTACTCTGTATATCCTAGTCTAAAAGAGGTTCTATTTTTCTGTGCTAGGTTGTTAGAACACGGTGAACCTTCTATTTTGCAATCACGTTTTGGCTACAATTCTTGGTAGACGTGTTCATTTATCAGCCTGTACATCATATGATCATCTGAATACCGTATTTAATTTGTTTTTTGTGCCTTTTGGATTGTACACATGCCATTTTTTTGTCAACTTGGATGCTAGAACATGTTTGTACTGTGCAATTTCATCTTATTGCCCACCATTTGACTGGATGTGCTTGATGGATATTGCTTTATGTGGTCTCTATGTTGTTTTTGCTCCATTGGAGATTGGTGGTGTTTTGTGTTCCTGTGTTGAACTGGTATCCCTATTATGTTGTATCTGTGAATATTTGCTTTCTATAAAAGAAGAGTATTTTTAGGCCTTTTTGCTAAAAGATGTGCTTTGCAAACTTATACAGTTTTTACATAAAATGGCTATTTCTAGGCTTGGTTACAGATCAATACTTAGCAGTTGTTTATGCATAGCATGTTATGATCGACCTTAATGCATTCAAACCTTGTACTAATGTTCTCTTCTTTCCCTTGGTGTGGTGCAGGGGCGGCCTCGGAGTCGAGGATAACTCTGTTATGCGCTTGCGGCTAGGAGTCGAGGATGACTCTGGTGTGCGCTTGCAGGTGCTTGAGTTTGTACTGACCGTTTGGCCTATGTGATGTTGGAGGAATGAGTACTTGGTAGATATATGTTCTTTTGCTCACTTAGGTGTAGACTACTCTTTAGAAACATATTTAAGATCCACTCCAGGAAGTGCATTTATTTTGAATATGACTTGGTTTTTGTATTGTTGATATTAACCATGTGTTTTGTCAATGATCAACTGTGTGATGGTATTTCGAATCTGACTATCTTTGCACAGTTCATATGAACCATGTTTCTTGTCAATGGTCACTTGTGGAAGAGCTGAATAAATATTGTGAATATTCATCCGTGGAAGATATCATGTACTATAGTGTCCATGTAATGTATTTGATTGAACTGTAACCGTAAATGAGCATGCATGCTGAAAAATGCTAATCGTGAGCCCAATTTAAGGGCAATTCAGCAGCCAACATTAAGCAAAGAAACAGCCGGCAAAGCTAATTGCATATTAGGGCACCTAAACAGCCGGGAAATCCCCGGACAGCCGGCACAACTCATTCCCGGCAGGCCAATCTATCTGCCTGGAAAGAATATAACTGCCGGCACAAATAGAGCTTGGAGGGCAGACCAACTGCAGGCAAAAGACAAACAGCCGACAAAGATCTTTGCCGACAGGGTTATAGCGGGCAGTTTTACTGCCCTCTAAAGTGACTTTTCCCGGCAGAGCATGTGCCCTCAAATCTGGTCCGTGGTGTAGTGCCTCCTCCTTCATTTGTATTTGATGGTACCCGAAATAAGCATCCAAAAAGCATAAAAGCTTAGAGCCACCAGTGACATCTATTATTTGATCGATTCGTGGTAACACGAACCTATCTTTTAGACACAATTTGTTCAACGCGGTGTAATCTACACACATCCTAAGAACGATAGTGCCTTTCTTCGGGAATAATACTGGGTTTGCAGATCAATCAGTATGTATTACTTCCCGGATAAAATCAGCTGCTAAAATCCAGATAATTTCCTTGCCAATAGCATTTCGTCTTCTTCCGTCAAATCGATAGAGACCCTGTTTGACGGCCTTAGATCCTGGAATCACCTTGAGTTGATGCTCAGCAAGTTCCCTCGGTACACCCGGCATGTCCGCAGGACACCAGGCAAAAGTATCCCAGTTCTCCCGCAGGAACCTGTTGAGCGCGCTTTTGTTGGGAATATGCCCTAGAGGCAATCATGTATGATGTAATTCCCACTGTATTCATAAAGTTATTAAGTTGTCCTTGTTTTGAATATCTGATATATATATCATTGAATATCTGATTCGATTGTGGAACTATATATTCATGTTGTTCATACTAGATTGTCCTTGGTCATTTAGGTTGTGCTGGACACACACCCTAGACTAATGTGAGTGTTGGCTGATGACACGGTTCCACTTGTCATGGGCATGGTGATACCATTCCAACGTTCACGGACTTGGCTAAAGAGTTTAGCAAGTCGGACTGACCCACATTGAGATGCAACGATCAAGTCGTCATTTGCATGTTTCAATCAATGTAATCCTTAGACCTGAGGTTGTCGCACAATCCGAGTTGTGGATCACCGACTTAGGTTCTGTCGAACGTTGTTCTGTGACAAGGCAACTATAAAGGCAGAGTTCGGGTCGAATGAGAAGCAAGCTGCGTGATGTGGATAATCAAGATGGGATTTTGCCCCTCCGAATGGAGAGATATTCTCTGGGCCCTCTCGAGTGATATGATTCAGGAAGCATGGCCATGCGCGTCTCAGTTAAGTGTTAACTGTGTCGGTTGACTAAGAGTTAGTCAGATGAATCACATGTCACAGATCGAGAAGAGAGTTGAGCTATTTAAGGGATGACGATAAATCGCCTATAGCTCGACAAGGTATATCGTGAGGAAAAAGGGACTAAGATGAATATCACATTGAAAGGTATGTCGTCATGACTCAATGGTACTTGGGAGTCGGCACGTTCTGCTAGGAGCCGCTACCGATTGATCGATTGGGAGTTGGACTCCAATCGTGTCCAAGTCGCCATGAGCCTGCAGGGTCGCACACATAAGAGCGGGAGCAAGTATTGGTCGGGTTGGACCCGAGCCGGAAATGGACTGGTTTGGTGAGTCGGACTCACAGAGGGAATGGGACACAAGTGTTGTGAAACCCATTACCATACGCTATATAAAGAGGGGCGCAGGTTGCCCAGCGGGCATGTTAGTCCACTCTCCCATGCGTTGGGAACCCTAGCCCCACTCAGTCCAGCCGTCGCACCGGACCTAGCAGTCCGCCGTCGGAGCTCCTCCTTGTACGTGTGGATACCGGCAGAGGTGTTGTACGTTCAGCACTTCGACGTTCGAGGGATCAGATCGGCTGGATCGGATCGTGGACTGCACTGCCCCGACGCGCTTCATCGATAATCCGCAACCCCGCGTCTAGTGGTAATACTCGTGGCCTTCTACCTCAGCTAGATCTTGGAAGCATCGCGTAGGAAAAGTTTTTGTTTATCTCTACGCGTTCCAACAGTGGTATCAGAGCGGTAGCTTCTGGTATTAGGCCCGAGATCCGTACATATGTGATATGTAGTTAGCGTTAGATGTGATCTAATTGTTGTTTTGGTGGTCGGTCTATGAGATAGATCGGTTTTGTACAAGGTTGATTGGACCAATCGTACTCGGGGTTAATGGATGATCTGGTTTCCGTGATCATACTGCTAAGGTCGTGAAACAACTTACTCCTACCGGTCGGTTTCCGCCATCGGGGTATACCGTGACACATAAATCCAGTTGCGGTGATCAAAGATCAAAGAGTTTGATCGAATCGGAATACGGATCAGATTTGGGTAAAATCGTTTTATCCGATGAAGAAATCCATGATCGGAATGCAGATGAGATCTGCGTTTTCCAAAATCGTCCTGTCGTAGCGCCTTAGATGTCGTTGCGAGTTTCACAACGCCGGTAGATATCGTATCTATGCATAACTTGTTTTTGCAGGAAGTTGTGAGTGGTATGGCTTATGTGCATGTGATGTGTGTAATCCATACATGATCTGCGTATCATGTTTTTGTCAGCCGGCTGGAGCCTAGGTGCTGTCATTCTATTGTATACCGGCCTGCGTGTCGGATTCTCTATGTAAATTTTCATTTACTAGCTAATGTAGCTTGTTGGAGAACCCGGAAGGCATGCAAGTCGATGTACAAGTCGGCTATATGGAGTAAGATGGCAGGTGACAAGAGTTGGCACGAGTCGACTTACAAGCTTTGTGGAGATAGAGATCACCATGAAGAGAGCCATAACATTTCACATTATAATTGTTTTATTTGTGTTATTGTTATGTCTCTATTTACCTCTATTTAGATAGTTGGTAGATTTTAATCCCTCAAAGAAGGTCTAGTCGGTCGCCCCGCCAGTGCTGCACCATCACAAGTCGGACATTCTTGTAGTGGGCTCATAAAATTGGGGTGCTACCAATTCTTTCCGGTTAGGTGGGTTTGAGTCGGACTCTTACAAGCAGAAGCACTTGGTAATCTAGACGAGTCCATCACAACGGTTGTGGGGCTCGGGGCAAGATAGGTTGGGAGCCGGGGCATGTGATGTCACCCAACTAACAGGAGTCGTATAGGGATACGATTGGCAAGGTGTTGCCTACCTAGATCACTTGACGGCTAGCGGTGATGCTAAACTCACTAGTCGGCTTGCTTATTTAGGATCTTGAATCACTTAGCAGCCATCGGAGGGATGTTGGTTCTAGTGGGAGCATAAGCATTAAAGCGTTTAATATGCCTGCTCTTTTATGAATACATGTCTTAAGTGTTTTTGCGTATTTTCTGTTGTAGATCAATGGCACCTAGCAACCTTCCTCAGTTATCCACATTTGCGTTGAGGTCAATCCTAGAGAAAGATAAGCTTAATGGAACTAATTTCACCAACTGGTATCGTAATCTGAGGATAGTCCTCAAGCATGACAAGAAAGAACATGTTCTAGAAACTCCACTTACAGAAGAGCCTGATGATGATGCGACTATCGCTGTCACAAATGCCTACCGTAAGACTAGAGATGAGTCTACGGAAATTAGCTGTCTTATGCTTGCACACATGGAACCAGACTTGCAGCAGCAGTTCGAGAATGTTGAGGCCTACGATATGATCGAAAGCCTCCAAAGTATGTTCCAGGCTCAAGAAAGACTGAGAGGTATCAAGTCTCTCAAGCTTTGCTTGGGTGTAAGCTGAAAGACGGCGATCCACTGAGTCCGCATGTAATCAAGATGATTGGTTACATACAGTCTTTGGATCGGCTGGGCTTCCCAATTAACGAAGAGTTCGCTACTGATATAATTCTGAACTCTCTTCCTAGTGCGTATGGTCCGTTCATCTCGAACAACCATATGCATGGTATGGATAAGAGTATCACTGAATTACATGGGATGCTCAAAACGGCAGAGGCTGATCTCAAGAAAGGCGCCAGTCAAGTGTTGATGGTGTAGAATAAGGCTAAGTTCAAGAAGAGTTCTTGGACTAAGAAGAAGAAGGATAAGTCAGGAGGTAGCACCCATGGCCCTGTCCAGAGTGCTCCCTCAAAGACTAAACCTTCTCCTACAGCCGGAGCCAACTGCTTCTACTGCAAGCAAGATGGCCACTGGAAGAGGAACTGCACCAAGTATTTGGCTGACAGAGCCAAGAGTGGAGGTGTGACTTCCAACTCAGGTACGCTTGTGTGCAATGTTATAGACATTTATCTTGCTGATGCGCCTAATAGTTCTTGGGTATATGATACCGGATCAGTTATTCACATATGCAACTCGTTGCAGGGACGGGTAAGAACTAGGAGCGTGGCAAGAGGAGAGGTTGACATTCGGGTCGGCAACAAGGCGAGAGTCGCTGCGTTGGAAGTCGGCACGATGCAACTTCATTTACCTTCAGGATTTATTTTGGAACTAAATAATTGTTATGTTCCAGCGCTTAGTCGAAACATTATTTCCGCCTCATGTTTGATGAGACAAGGTTATGAGTCGAATATTAAGAATAATGGTTGTTCTTTATATTTGAAAGATATGTTTCATGGATTTGCACCCGTTCAGAACGGGTTATTTATTTTAAATCTTGATAGTGAATCGGTCTATAACATAAATGTTAAAAGGTTGAAACCAAATGATCTGAATATGACTTACTTTTGGCACTGTCGGCTTGGTCATATAAGTTGGAAGCGCATGAAGAAGCTCCATGATGATGGACTTCTAACTTCGTTTGACTTAGAGTCATTCGAGACATGCGAATCATGCCTACTAGGCAAGATGACCAAGACACCTTTTGCAAGGAGTTGTGAAAGGGCGTCCGACTTGTTGGAACTAATACATAGTGATGTATGTGGACCAATGAGAACGACAGCTAGAGGTGGTTATGAGTACTTCATTACCTTCACTGATGATTTAAGTAGGTATGGATATATCTATTTAATGAAACACAAGTCGGAAGCCTTTGAAAAGTTCAAGAAATTCCAGAGTGAGGTACAAAATCAACTCGGCAAGAAAATAAAGTTTCTACGGTCGGACCGTGGAGGCGAGTACATGAGCCATGAGTTTGATGATCATCTAAAGAGTTGTGGAATAGTTCCTCAACTCACTCCGCCGGGTACACCGCAGAGAAACGGTATCGGAACGGAGAAATCGGACCTTGTTGGAAATGGTACGATCAATGATGAGTCGGACAGATCTACCTTTATCATTTTGGGGTTATTGTCTAGAAACTGCAGCGTTCACACTAAACAGAGTACCATCAAAGTCAGTAGAGAAGACACCGCATGAGATGTGGACTGGTAAAAAGCCAAGTTTGTCTTTTCTTAAGATTTGGGGTTGTGAAGCATTTTCAAGCGACTTCAGTCGGACAAGCTCACGCCCAAGTCGGATAAGTGTATTTTCGTGGGGTATCCGAGGGAAACCTTGGGGTACTACTTCTACAACCGGGAAGAGGGCAAAGTGTTTGTCGCTTGGAATGGTCTTCTTGAGAAAGAGTTTCTCAGTCGGGAAGTCAGTGGGAGCATAGTGCAACTCGAAGAAATTCGAGAGGAACCGGCTAGGGGCGAGTCGGCGAACGCCTTGGAGGCTGAGCCGGTCGTGGTACCTACACCGGTAACAGCACCTGAACCACGGAGATCTGCCAGATTACAGAGTGCTCGAGATGTTTTACTGTTAGACAGTAATGAGCCGGCAACTTATTCGGAAGCGATGGTGGGATCTGATTCCGAGTCATGGCTTGGAGCCATGAGATCCGAGTTAAAGTCCATGGATGAAAACCAAGTTTGGAATTTGGTTGATCTGCCTGACGGTGCAAGACCCGTCGAGTGCAAATGGGTCTTTAAGAAGAAAATTGATATGGATGGAAATATTTCCGTCTATAAAGCACGACTTGTCGCGAAGGGGTTCCGACAAGTTCAAGGAGTTGACTACGACGAGTCCTTCTCGCCCGTAGCGATGCTTAAATCAATTCGGATCATGTTAGCCATAGCAGCCTATTTCGACTATGAGATATGGCAGATGGATGTCAAGACGGCTTTCCTTAGTGGAAATTTAACTGAGGACGTGTATATGATACAGCCCGAAGGTTTTGTCGATCCAGCTAATGCTGACAAGGTATGCAAACTTCAGAAATCCATTTATGGGTTGAAGCAAGCATCTCGGAGTTGGAACATTCGCTTTGATGAGGTAGTCAAATTGTTTGGCTTCATCAAGAGCGATCATGATTCTTGTTTATACAAGAAGTTTAGTGGGAGCAAAGTAAATTTTCTAATCTTATATGTGGATGACATATTGCTGATTGGAAATGATGTCATGATGTTGCAAGAAACCAAAGAGTCATTGGAAAGGAGTTTCTCAATGAAGGATTTGGGTGAGGCAACTTACATATTAGGAATCAGAATCTATAGAGATAGATCCAGGCGGCTCATTGGATTGAGTCAGAGTACATATCTCGACAAGGTTTTGAAGAAATTCAAAATGGAAGAGTCCAAGAAGGGATTCTTACCGATGTCCCATGGTATAAAACTTAGCAAGACTCAGTGTCCTTCGACGACTAATGAGCGAAGTCGGATGAGTGTGATTCCGTATGCTTCGGCAATCGGATCCATCATGTATGCCATGATTTGTACTAGGCCAGATGTTTCCTATGCTCTAAGTGTTATGAGCAGATACCAGGCTGACCCTGGCGAAGCCCACTGGGCAGCGGTTAAAAACATCCTTAAGTACTTGAGAAATACTAAGGAAATGTTCCTAGTTTATGGAGGTGATGAGGAATTTAGTGTAAAGGGTTACAAGGATGCGAGTTATCTCACCGACTCAGATGATTCTCGTTTGCAATCTGGATACGTGTTCGTAATGAACGGAGGGGCTGTGACCTGGAAGAGTTCCAAGCAAGATACGGTGTCTGCATCTACAACAGAGGCTGAGTATATTGCTGCCTCAGAGGCGGCAAAGGAAGCTGTTTGGATCAGGAACCTCCTGATTGATCTTGGTGTTGTGACAACAATGGTGCTATCGCACAGGCCAAGGAACCTAGACAACAGCCGAGAAATCCCCGGACAGCCGGCACAACTCATTCCCGGCAGGCCAATCTATCTGCCGGGAAAGAATATAACTGTCGGCACAAATAGAGCTTGGAGGGCAGACCAACTGCAGGCAAAAGACAAACAACCGACAAAGTTCTTTGCCGGCAGGGTTATAGCGGGCAGTTTTACTGCCCTCTAAAGTGAATTTTCCCGGCAGATCATGTGCCCTCAAATCTGGTCCGTGGTGTAGTGCCTCCTCCTTCATTTGTATTTGATGGTACCTGAAATAAGCATCCAAAAAGCATAAAGCTCAAAGCCACCAGTGACATCTATTATTTGATCGATTCGTGGTAACATGAACCTATCTTTTAGACACAATTTGTTCAACGCGGTGTAATCTATACACATCCTAAGAACGATATTGTCTTTCTTCGGGACTAATACTGGGTTTGCAGATCAATCAGTATGTATTACTTCCCGGATAAAATCAGCTGCTAAAAGCCAGATAATTTCCTTGCCAATAGCCTTTCGTCTTCTTCCGTCAAATCGACAGAGACCCTGTTTGACGGCCTTAGATCCTGGAATCACCTTGAGTTGATGCTCAGCAAGTTCCCTTGGTACACCCGGCATGTCCGCAGGACACCAGGCAAAAATATCCCAGTTCTCCCGTAGGAACTTGTTGAGCGCGCTTTCCTATTTGTCTGTCATCCCGGTCCCTACTACGATAAATTTTGTCGGATCTTGGGGATCTAGGATAACCTGTATTGTATTCTCGGAAGATTTGAAACTATCCGCCGGCTTCCGGCTTTCTTTTCCTGCCGGTAATTCTGTCGGTGATACTTCTTTTGCCAGCTCTTTCAGTACCTCCTTTGCCATCACTTGTTCGACGCAAAGGGCGTTTCCTTTTTCCAGCTCGTTTGCCAATTTGAAGTCTCCCGATATGGTGATTACTCCTCCTTTTGGCCCTGACATCTTCAGCTTGTTATAAATATATCAAGATCTTACCATGAATTTGGCGAAAGCTGGACGTCCGAGTATTGCATGGTATACACTTTCGAACGGCACCACCTCGAAAGAGATCTTTTCTTGTCGGAAGTGCTCTTTTTCTCCAAAGGTTACGTCTAGGGAAATTTCTCATAGGGAATGTGCTTGTCTGCCAGGAACGATGCCGTGGAAACGAATGTTGCTGTGATTGAGACGAGTCTCGGAGATTCGCGGATGCTTCAGTGTATCCAGGTACATAATATTGATACTGGATCCTCCGTCCATCAGCACTCTTTTTAGCCTAGTGTTTTGAACAATTGGGCATACAATTAGAACTTGTGTGCCGGCTTCTGGGATATTTCCGGGATAATCAGTCTGATCCAAGGTAATTGGCGTATTCGAGTACTTCAAGAATTTGGGGGTTGGTGGAACAACGGCATTTATTTCTCGAAGTGTTCTCTTTGCCTGTTTTGCTGAGGGAGTTGCCAGGAAAGTTAGGTTGCATTCTCCATCAACTCTCGGGTATTTCGGTTCGCCTTTTTCCCGCTGTTTCTGGATTTTTTCATCGGTGTCTGATTCACTGTCTTCTTTTTCAGCTTCTGCCTTTTGCTTGGAGAATTTCCTCCTGGAAGTTCTTCCCTTTGCTCCCGGATCATGCAGTGCCTTTCATATGCTTATTAAGCCGGCATTGCGCATTGGTATGGGTAGGATTCCCAAATTGCGAATGGTGGACACAGCTTTCTGACTTAATCTTTTCCCATTGTTCCTTTGACTAGGAGATAGGTTCTATGCTTCTTCCTTTCCATTTGATGCCATTATACTTTCCAAAGGCTAAATTAACTTCTTTACGCTTTGGCTGTGCTTCTGGTGTAGCTTTTATGGCCTGGGCCAAAGCATCAATATTTCCATCTCTCGCTCTGATGTTGTCTTCAGCCGCTGCATGCTCATTGGCGATAGTAAGCATAGATCCGAGGTCTTTGTGCTCCTTTGAATGAACCATGAACGGTACAAGGCCGGGTTTAAAACAATTGATGAAAGCTTGCATTGTTTGTACATCACTTACTCCAGAGCAGCTGATTTGCATTGCTATCCACCTTGAGATAAAGTCGGCATACGGCTCATCTTCAAACTGGATACAACGGTTTAGCTGGTCGATGCTCTTGGGGTGTTTGTATGTTCCCCGAAAATGCTGAGTGAATACTCTAGCCATAGCATCCCAACTATCCACGGTTCTTGACGGAAGCCCGTTGATCCAATCTTCGACTCCATCCAACAACATTAGGGGGAGGAATTTTACAGCCTCTAGATCTGTCCCTTTCTTAATCTGGACGACAGTATAGTAGTCTGAAAGCCAGGTATGCGGGTTTGTACTGCCCGTATATTTTTGGTATGTTGGACCAACTTTGGCGAAGCCAGAATGTAGAGTTATTCTCCGGATCCTGTCAGTGAAACACTTAGGTCTAGAGTATAGATCATCTCTTTTCCCCTTATCAGCATGATCGGAATATCTGCCGGCTGAATGAATAGAAGGGGATCTGCTCCTTTCTTTACCATTGTTGTGCGAATGCGCTTTTCCAGGATTATCCCTATTTCATCCGTGGTCATGTCCTTTGGAATAAGGGGGAGTTCTACTCCTTGGCCTTTCTTTGTTCCTAGCAGGAGTACTGGATCTCTCACGTCTGTGAGGAGTGTCGTATCTTCCGGCTTTTTCAGCTAGGCGTCTCGGAGGCGGCATTGCTTTTCCGTCTTTCCGGTTTTGTTCCTCTCGATCGCGGGGATGAATTCCACCTTTCGGCAGATGGGATCCTGTTCTGGACGCTGCATCCTTATGATCTCAAATTTTCTTGTCCTTTCTCGGATCTCCTTTCTTCTCCTTAGAATTTCCTGAATCTCCAGCTTCGCCAGGTCCGGGTGCTCCAGTGACGCATGTGGCAGTTTTGCATAGGGCCGAGTCGTCATGCAACTTCCCTGATCTTGCCTTCCCTCGTTGTTGTTGTTGCAATGCTTTTCCTAGGAAAGCATACACCCCTTGAAGTTTTTCCTCATTGGAGTACAGATCATCATTGAGGATAGCGAATGCGGCCTCCGCGTTTTCTGTTGCGGTTTTGTATACACGTTCGCCCTTGGCATCAATGTCGTTTACTTGCTTTGGCGAGGAAGGGTTTTGGAACCGTTCTTTTGGCGGCAATACTTCCGGTCTTGCGATCCCGGGTAACCGTGTAGGTTTTATTCCAAATCTATTCCTTATTTCGTAATCCTCTATTTCTTCCTGCTGCAACTTAATGTCAGCCTGGGTTTTTAGGAAGTTTTCCTGAGTTCTGAATAGATGTTGTTGCTGTCGCTAGAGAGCTTGTCTCCTGGCTTCCAACACTTCAGGGGTTCGTCACGTCCCACTGGGGTTTCAATTAAATCAAGTTCGTCATGTTCTGACATTAGTGGAACAGGGATTTACTTCGTTTTCTTCTCCGCACGCTTGACTCCGCTTCCTCCTCCTACTTCCAGGTTTGATTAGCAATGTCTGCCAATTTTTTCTTCCGGAGTTTATACTGGAGTTTCTTGGCAGTCTTGTTTTTCTTCTTGGAAAAGGGGTTTTTCTACAAGGTTCATCTTCTGTCAATTCTTTGACATCAGGGTAAATTGGACTGGTTTCACCATCCTCTATTTCCTCATATGGCAGAGGTGTTTTGAGGTCTTCCTGACTTTCGGGATTCGTGTTTTTAGCCGGCTTTGCCATAAGTACTTCATGGAAGCCCCTTGCATAGATTTGACCTTTCTTTCGAAAGCGTCTTCATCTTCATCCTCGGAATCTAGATCCTCAGATCCGGGTTCCGACTCCGATCTCACTTCGATGGCGGCTAGCACAGAGTCGGCTTCTGAGTTTGTCGTCTCATTGACGGGTGTCGGATCTTCCACTTCAACTGTGAGATTGCTTTCATCTGCCTCTTCCACGGGATTCAATTCATCCATGTTTTCAGTGATCTCGGACTGCACCATACCAATAAAGTGAGATCTGATTGCAGGCATCTCCGAGGAGGTGGCAATTTCAGAGGGGTATTGGCGATCTGAGAAAAATCTGTCATCATAGTTTTCTTCAACCGGGTATAGGGAGGATGGGATAAATCTACTTCCACCATAGAATCCCATTTGCCTCTGAAGTTAATCTGATAAAGATGTTTGCAGATCCAATCGGTAAAACGTAGTCACTTACCAGATTATCGCGTGCTGGCATGTACGATCCATTGTCGAGGAAGCGCCCGACGTCGTTGTCGAATTCCAAGCTTCCGACAATTATGGTACTGCCAATTCCGCCGAGTATACCCGATCGAAACATAACGCCTGACGTCGCTGGCCCCACGGTGGGCGCCAATTGTCGAAACATCGTAGTAGAGTTCATAGACGGGGGTGCCATGACACTACTTATAGAGACGGGGGTGCCAAGAACACCAATTTTACCCAGGTTCGGCACGTCGCAACTAGGCGGCGTTCCTACTCCTGCAATCTCATTAAATCAGGGCTGAAGCTTGAAGTATATATAAAGTACAATGTGAGTAGTGTTTCGCTAACTCGGCGAGGATCAACTTCTCGGCGAGTTGGCTTCTAGCTTATTGTCCTCTCTTGTTCTTCTTTTCCGTCCGGTTTTATATAGATAGCCGGGTTAGGGCTTACAGAAAGGAAACATAGAAGACTATGGTAAGTATCTAACTTGGAAAGGAGGAATCCGCCTTCTACTCCAAGCCGCACCACTTTGGGCCGTGGTACGGGTTCTTCTAGAATCCGTGTTCTGCACATCAGCTTACTGCGCCGCCTAATGGACTGTGATCCATTACCAAACAGGCCACCCTGGTAATCTAACTCTTTAGGCCAATGCCGGATATACCCCTAATCGGTATATATCCGACAAGTCAGAACTTTGCTTTATGAAGTGCACTGCAGGATGAAGAAAACAAAGATCTAAAGAGATATGCAACCGAGAAGGAAATAGCTCTGAAGCCGATTCACATGTTTTGATCCATTTGGTACGGAAAAATAACATTTTACACTTTTGCAAAAATAGTACAATTCATCCATTTGAGATGGTTCATTTTTTATTGGATTTTTTTTTCAAATCCTTCATGTAGCCGTTGCCGGACGATTCAACCGCGAGCTCCGCCGTGCGATTCCCTGCCTCCGTGGCAGATGTGGGCTTTCCTCGCCGTTGCCGAAATCGATACGATTGTCGTCACCACGTCTTGGCTCCTTACGACCTTTCCCGGCACTAGTAGACCTATGTGTATATCAGGCCCCCTCCCCGACTTTGGGCAATCAACAAAGGAATATTTTTTGGGGAGACTTGGATGGGTGGAAATACAAGTTCCCCAACCATTCATAACTTCCATTCTGCCCCCTACATCCTGAGCAAGCTCCATCAATGCTTCGCGTCCTCCCACACCGATAGCTGCACGAGCTCCCTTGTTGCTAGTTCCAGAGCTCCGATGTTGCGGGCCACTGTCCGGTTCCAATGGCACAATCCTCAGTCGGGCTCTCATGCAACATCAGCACCGGCGCCGGCCACCCCACCTTCTGCACCGGTTGCCGCATAGGACTAGTTTCTAGCGGCGCCGCAGAGAAGTTCGAAAACCATAAACATTGTAGTTCGGGTGTAAAAAAGTTCATGCCCTTGCGTAGAGAAGTTCCAAACCCATAAAATACGCAGTTCAATATCCCATAACCCAAACACATAACAGTTTATCCCCACACACAGAGAAGTTCAGCCCCATACAGAGAGAAGATCGAAGTCTATACACAAAGCAGTTAAACTCCACACACATAGAGAAGTTCAAACCCATACAGAGAGAAGTTCAAAACGTATAGGGAGAAGTTCACACCTGACCAGTGAGAAGTTCACGCCCGCACATAGATAATTTCACGCCCATCCAAAATGTAGTTCACGTTGTACCAGAGAGCAGTTCATGCCTAAACACGGTGTAGTTCAAGTCAAATCAAAGAGAAGTTCGAGCCCATACAGATAGAAGTCCAGACCTAAAACACAATGCAATTCAAGTGCAAAAAAGAAACCCGTTCAAACACATACAGAGAGTAGTTCGAAGCCCATACACAAGGACGTTCAAAATCCAATATACACATCATTTCAACCCCACACAGAGAGAAGTTCAAAACATACTGAGGGAAGTTCACACCTAACCAGTGTGAAGTTCACGCCCACGCAGAGATAATTTTAAACTCATACACAATAAAGTTCACGTTATACCAGAACAGTTCAGACCAAATACAATAAAGTTCAAGTCAAAATTAGAGAGAAGTTCAAGCCCATAAAGATAGCAATTCTGGCCTACACACAATGTAGTTCAAATGCAAAAGAAACCAATTCAAGCACATACACAAAGAAGTTCGAAGACCATACACAAGGCAGTTCAAAAAAACCATACACACATCACTTCAACCCCATATAGAGAAAAATTCAAAATATACAGAAAGAAGTTCACACCTGACCAGAGAGAAGTTCACGTCCGCACAGAGTTAATTTCAAGCCAATACATAATGCAGTTCACGTTCTACCAGAGGGTAGTTCAAGTCCAATGAAAGAGAAGTCCATGCCCACATAGATAGCAGTTAATCCTACACACAATGTAGTTCAAGTGACAAAAAGGAAGCAATTCAACCACATACAGAGAGAAGTTTGAAGCACATATAGAACGCAGTTCAATATCCCATCCACACAGCAGTTCAACCATGTATGGAGAGAAGTTCACAATTCTGCCAGAGATTTACGGTTAAGAAAAATATTTCAAAAATATGTTCTCTGTGACATTTCGCTTATCGTGTTTAAAAAATATTACAGTAACGAATTTGAAAAAAGTGAAAAGATGCGTAATTCACTAGTTTTTACTAGATTTGAGTATTTTTTCTAAAGTGAAAAGTGAAAAGATGAGTATATAATTTGCTAAATTACGATAAACGGTTAAAAAAATTCCAGAAAATACGTTCAGACTAGTTTTTACCAGATTTGAGTATTTTCGAAATTGTTTAAAAATGGTTACGAATTTGAAATCCTATGTGGGACATGAAAAGATGCGGAATTTCATCACTTATTCAAAGGCATATAATTTGCTCAATTCTGATAAATGTTAAAATAGTTATTGTTGTTTTAGTAAACGCAAATCATGAAAACTCCGTCCGGCAATACACAATCGTATACCAGGAAGTTCACACGTGTATCGTAAAAGTTCAATGCTCTATTTTTTATACCACCTTATAAATTAGTATATCTTTTAAATTGAATTTAATCGACGATGATAAACAAATACCGTAGAAGAGAACAAGTTGCGTAATTTCAACAGCTTTACAACGCCGTATCATTTGCATCGTTCCGATTTAAGGTTGGGAAAATATTTAAAAAATACGTTCTCTGTAAAATTTCGATGATCTTGTTTTTTTAAAATAAAAATTAAACATAACTAATTTGAAAATATGACAAGATGAAAAATATGTGTAATTTCACTAGCGTTTCAACGGTATATCATTTCCTCAATTCAGATAAAGAGTTAAAAAATATTCAGAAAATATGTTCACATGAGTTTCTACCCGATTTGATTATTTTTGAAATAGTTTAAAACTAAAAAACCTATCTGAGACAAGAAAGGATGCGGATTTTCATTATCTATTAAACGTTATATCATTTTCTCAATTCCGATAAAAGGTTAAAAAGTTATTTTTGTTTTAGTAAACACAAATCATGAAAATTCCGTCCGGTAGCATAACAGGAAGTTCACACGTGTGTCGATTTAAGTTCAATGCTCTACTTTTTATACTACATTACAAATTAGTATATTTTTAATTGAATTTAATCGGTGATGAATTTTGTAGCATAGTTTATAATTTTTATCAAGCAAAAGAAATGTATATCATCGCATTAAAAAAATACTCACGGTAAATATCGAAAATGATTGCAGCAAAAGATAGTAATAAGTTTTTAGCATATTGTTTGTACCTTTATAACTAACAAAATCATGCATGTATGTAGCATTCCAAAAAAAAGTTCACAACAAAATACATGAATTATCAAAGAAAAATCATGGTGTGTTTCTAGCATATTTTTTATACTTGTAAAACAAAAACATGTATGTAACATTGCATCAAAAGCTCATAACAAAAATACCGAAAAAGATCCTTGGTACAAATCCGTAATGCATTCGCAGAAAATATCACCAATACTCCGGACACAATAAAAAAAATCTAGCGTTTACAATTTCCCATGTGAAATCCATTGCAGCATGTCCCTAATTATTTCGCAGCCAGTAATCCCAGCCTTAGACATCAAACTAAAGAAATTTGACAAATTTCACCAAACTACTGGTCTTTTCCAGCGCTGGCCCCAGCCCCTTGAACCGTCGGTGGTGGACGCTCGTAGCATGTGAGGCGGTACCTTGAGTAGTGCGCGCTGAGAGCACCATGAAGGCTTGAGCGGCATTGCCGGCTTGCAGCAATCGGCGGCCATTAAAGTCAAGTTGAAACATCCAAAATACATAATCAACATATCCAAATAGCAGAGACCAACATTGCATGCACAGAAGTATATTTGTCCTCGTGTGGGGTCATCAGGTGTGAACGCCTGGTGCTGCAATGCATGCGTACAAGTACTTACGTCAGCAGCTGTGAGGTCAGCAGGTGTGGGGTTATGATGCTTGTATCTTGACACACTGTTATAGACATATTGTCCATGTGGCACTATACTAACTGAAGATAGAGATTGTTGTTGCATAGGACTCTTACACGAGATCATAGACAAAATATATGATTAGACAAATCAAATGCCCCATCATTTGCTACGTGTCTGGTGTGTGGTGTTGTATCTGACACTGGCGGTTGCTTTATTTATAAAGCGGCGCGAAAGTCTATTTTGAGAGACAAATCAAGTATGAGACCAAAACTCATTAAATACTTGTCCACTAAGACTTAACAAACCATGCATTAAAATGGTTGTATCTTATAATAGAATAGTAACTAGTAAAATAGTGCGTCTGATAGAGGATGCAGTATGCTTCAGATTCATGCATGATAACTAAGCAAGCAGCCTAGTAGAATGCATGCACAGACAAAAAATGTAAACACCTCGGTCCCATAGAAACAGGCTATAGTGAGGTAGAGCACTCCCATTTGTGTATTTAAGCCAACGCTATCTGCAGGCGATGGACACACATAGCTCGCTCTCTTCCATGAACTAAAACAATGGGCAGTTCATCAAGCTGGATACATCTATTGTTTCCTGCCCTGCTCGTCGTGACAATGTCGGCCCCTTGGGCGGATTCCTTCACAGTGTCGCCGGGATGCGTGGGTAGCTGCGGCGACGTGAATATCCCCTACCCCTTCGGCATCGGTAGCGGCTGCTTCCGCAAAGGGTTCGAGATCTCCTGCATCAACAACACCGTACCAGTCATGGCGGGCACCACCCAGGACATGCGCGTGCTGAACCTGACATTGTCGCCGCGCCCTTTGGCCCGGCTGATGATGCCGGTGGCGTGGCAGTGCTTCAACTCCACGGGCGACATCACGGGGTCTTTCGACGGTGGGGTGAACATAAACCCGGAAGGTGTGTACCGTATCTCCAGCGAGCTCAACCAGCTCGTCGTCCTCGGCTGCAACACCTTCGCCCAGATCAAGAGCGGCGTGCGTGGGCGCTTCTCGTACCAGTACTACACCGGGTGCGTTGCCTTCAGCAACGACTCCAGCGGGCCCCAGGACGGCATGTGCACCGGCGTCGGCTGCTGCCGCGTCGACATCCCGTCGGGGCTCACCGGACATCATCACCTTCGGGTCCGGCGGATCCTGGACGCATGCGGACCAGGAGGAGTTCTGCCCATGCGACTACGGCTTCATCATCGCCGACAGGGATACTACACCTTTCGGACCTTCTTGAGATGGACGTGAATCGGACCAGCATGCCGCTCTCACTGGACTGGGCCATCCGCGACAACGGCTCCCTCTCGTGCGCCGCCGCGGCGACCAAGCCGGGGTACGCCTGCATCAGTCGCCACAGCGAGTGCCTCGACTCCGACAACGGGCCTGGCTACACCTGCAACTGCACCAAAGGCCGCGAGGGCAATCCCTACGTCGTCGATGGATGCACCGGTAACTACCAAACGCGACTCAATTCTGTGAGCAAATGAATCCCCATGCATGTCCAGAACTCCTGATGAATATTTTCTGTGTGGCATATATATAGATATAGATGAATGTGCAGCGGGGTATCCTTGCCAGGGTACGTGCAAGAACATCGACGGAGATTACCTATGCACCTGCCGTCCTGGTTATCAGAGCAATAACCCATTTATGGAACACTGCACCCCCAGGTTCCCATTGGCAGCACAGATTTCCATAGGTAATTCGTTTCAATATGCATGTACGCCTCCGATTCATGAAAAAGTGTACATTTACTTTTATATTTAGTCATATTTTTTTAGAATTTGACCAGCTTTATTGAAAAGTGTAGCAACATATATCAAAATGGTATATTTTGAAACTTCATATCAAGACAAATCTATTGATATCAATTTGGTGTTATAAGGCATGTCCTAATGCATTGTCTCTTAGTACGTAATCATAGGAGTCTTAAAAATCTACTCCCTCCGTTCAACAATAGATGACTTCCACATTCCTATATATGGATGTATTTAGACATATTTTAGTGTGTAGATACATTCATATATAGATATGTGGAAGTCATCTATTGTTGAACGGAGGGAGTAAGAGACAACTACTCCAATGCATTGTTTCTTATTAGTTGTATCTATATTAATGACTTGAAGCTCATGCATGCATATGATTATACTATTAACACTTTTTACTTAAGGCTGGCAACAATGGGAGCAACTAAGGTAGTAATATCACACATTTCAATGCAATTTTGCTTATGTGGCACATATTTAATGAAGAGAGAAGTATTTGTGGTAACTAGCTATGTTACTAGCAACATCACACATACCAAGGAAAAATGTGTAAAGAGTCATAATAAATAAAATCATGCATGACACTAAAAATATGTTTCTACCCACTGTGGAGGTAGTAACTTATACTAGTAACAACATGATGTTACCACTCTTAGTTACTCCCCATTGTGACTAGACTAAGATACAACCTCCCTCTCTTTCTTCATTAATTCATATGCCACATAAACATTTTGCCTAGGATACAACGCTAAGAACCCCCATTGGGACAGGCCGAAATGTTAGTATATGCCCCAATAAAGTTAGTTAAAATTCAGTAAATTTGACTGATAGAAAAGAAAAAAAACGTACACTTATTCATCGACTCCACTTTATTTACGCCACATGAGTACACATATAAATACTACTATAAATTTAATAGTGAATTTTGTTTCATTGTCTATATGTAGGTGTAATAGGTGGGATTCTTCTGATAGCCATTGTTTCATTCACTATCATTATTATCAATGAGAAGAAGAAGAAGAATGACTTGTACAATAGGAATGGTGGTCCTATATTAGAGGAAGCTCGGAGTATAAAGCTTTTCAAAAAAGATGACCTCAAGCATATTTTAAAGAGTAACAATATAATTGGAAAAGGGGGCTTTGGTGAAGTTTACAAGGGCCTTCTGGGTAAGGAATTGGTAGCAGTAAAGAAACCCATTAGTGCTGATTTGCTACAGACTAAACAATTTCCAAATGAAGTCATCATCCAGTCTCAAATAATTCACAAGAATATCGTTAGGCTCATAGGTTGCTGCCTAGAAGTGGATAGCCCCATGCTAGTGTACGAGTTTATATCCAAAGGAAGCATGGAAGATATTCTTCACGGTAGGAACAAGAAGCCTCTCAGCTTGGATGTGCGTCTAAATATTGCTCTAGAATCAGCACAGGGTCTAGCTTATATGCATTCACAAGCCAATACCGTAATTTTGCACGGTGATGTTAAACCGGCAAATATACTCTTAAATGATGAGTTCGCCCCCAAAATTTCCGACTTTGGCATATCAAGGTTGATGGCTAAAGACAAACAACACACTGCATTAGTCATTGGAGACATGAGTTATATGGATCCAGTGTACCTACAGTCAGGCCTATTAACCGAGAAAAGTGATGTCTACAGTTTTGGAGTTGTGATCCTAGAGCTCATTAGCAGGAAGAAGGCTGCTCATTCTGACAATAACAGCTTAGTGAAGAGTTTCCTTGCTGATCACAAAAGAGGGAAGATATCAACTGCGCTATTCGACGAAGAAATTGCAGTCAAAGGAGATCTGGACCTTCTTGAGAGTCTGGCAGAGCTTGCTGTGAAATGTCTTGACCTTGATGTGGATCGAAGGCCAACAATGACTGATGTTGCAGAGTGTCTCCGCACACTCAATCAAGCCCGTAAGAAGTAAGGCAATCATCTAAAAAGTGGATTTCAGCCAAAAAAAATTCACCGTTATGCCGGACTTTACTATATCTCTAGTTGTCAGAAGTAGGGAAGATCATCCTTATTTCTAGAAATTATCTACCAGTACTTGTGTAGTGAGTAATTGTCTCTTCTTATGTGGCCTAATGTGCCTAGTTCTACTGTAATTTTGCTAGTTGTAAGAAGCGGGAAAGGTCACCCTTGGTTCCAAGCATATTTGTAGCATTACAAAAGTGCGCTCTATTTTGTTTGAAGTTACCTGATGTAGTAAGATTTATGAATTAAATACCTTTGTTATGTGTTAGTATATTGCTCTTCTTCAAAATTTCCACTTATCTTCTTTCTACTTTTTTCCTTTAGTTTGTCTGCATTTTATCATATTTACTATCTGAATACATAGTTACTATAGTGTTTGTGCACTATGTGCACGGGAGACCAGATTTACTGACTGGTAACCAAAACGCCGGTGCACCCTGACTATGATTGACTTACAAAATCGATTATAACACATAGCAAAAGAAATATGGATTAGGAAATTTGTTACGTTTACATCAAGAATTGAAACACCTACACTGACGGAAAGACATACTAAAAACTCAAGCAATTTGCAATAAAATCATGCGTCTAATGTTCTTGATAGATCCGGGATTGCTTGGACGGAGAGGTCGGGTCGGGCAGCAGCGCCTGTACAGAGACAACGACAAACCAGTCTGGAGGTGCCGACGGTATGGGCTTGCTGGGTGCGCCAGGTGAAGCGCGCCGAAGGAAAATTCTAGATAGTTGTGAAAGCTAAGAGAGGGCGGGTTGGAGTCAATTGCCGACGAGCTTCGGCGGAGCAACAGGAGGGCTTTAACGGGCTGGGATGGTGTTGGATCTGTTGGATTTTTATACTAGAGTCATGTCCAAAGTCCAATTAAAACTGAAAGCCTCATGGCCCATTATGTTGCCAGTTGGGTAGAGAGCTACAACAAATTATAAGGTGATCTCTTCTACGACTAGTAAAAGCATGCGGAGTGCCACACGCACGCTCACGACGGGCACCCGTCGGGTTATGGGAATAGGCTGAGCCGAGCACAAATCTATGCATCTTGTCTATCTTTTACCGTTGGGAAAATTAATGAACCATTAATTAGTAATTAACACAGAATTTAATTGCTCGTCAGTTTCATATCTTTTTGGATCGTGGAGCGGACCGACTTGGAGCACCTATATCATGGCAGATATTTACCCTAGTCGCCGCCTCGTCTTATAGTTTCACACTGTTCTAAAATTTTGGACCGTTCCACAGGTGTTCTCCATCCCTCCTTCCGGCGTGCATGGCAAGAAGTGACATCAGACCTCCAAAACCACTCCTGTACGCAAGAGGGACGATTAGATTATTGTTAAGCGTAGTCGGACGGCTGCTAGCAACGATTAGTTCACCAACGACGATTTCTTCCTCGACATCGAAGACTCAAAAACATTAGAGACAACCAGGACGGCGGATCCGCTTCCGTTGCACCGTACGTATACATGTCCTCTCTGTATGAGATCCTGCTACAATTTCCGTTTAGAGTTTGATGTAGATTTTATATGTTCATCTGCTATGTTGGCTGTCTGCGTGGCTATTATAATTACTAGCACTTTCATCATGAATTAATAGTTGTTTATTCGGATTAAATCATCTCCTGACTAGTTCATATATTGAAATGACCTATGTGTTGATGACCCATATTGACCGTTCTCTACCATAAATTACCTACATGGACGCATTAGTTAAAGGGAAATGATTGCTTTCTTCCGGAGGACATCCTCCGGGTGGACACGTGTGTGTGTGGTGAAGCCAGCACAACATGGACCCCCTCCGGTTTTTTAGTACTAGAAAATGTTTGTTACGAAGTCTCCGGTTTTGCAATAGTAGTATATTTCATTTGATATGACGTCACCAACGAGTGTTTTTCGCGAACTCATTTTTTTTTTGCTACAATAGCACAAATTAATTTTGCTACAATTGTTGTCCAGATTTGCTATAGCAGTGTAAAGAGTTTGTTACGATATCTCCGGGGATGTCTCAGATGAAGTCATTTTTTTTGCTATAATAACACATTTTATGTTTTTGCTACAATTGCCCTTCGGTTTGCTACATGGAACCCTTTTTTCTCTTCATAGGAGCAAAATCAGGATAAGGGGGATTTGTAAAATTGCGACAATAGTAAAAAATTATAATTCTAGTGAACCATTTTTATCTCCAGAGTAGCCAAAGTAGAATTAGGGGTCATAATTGGATATGTCTTGCCTGGAGTACATGGAGGATTTGCGCCCCAGATCCTCCGGAGGACACTCAGTTGATGCCTTAGCAAAACTCCCATAAAAATCAACTAGTAGAGCGGTCTGGGCATTCCACTGTTTCTCTCCAATGTAGTGAGTTTTTATATTCTCGAAATATAATCTTCTTGATGAATTGACACATCATCATCGTTATATCCGTGTATATCATATTTTGCCGATAATATAGAATTGGAGGTGATGAGCCAAGAAATTCACTTTGGCAGATAGGATAGTATGCTATTACAACCCGAAAGCAATATTTTGAAATCTCAAAAAATGTTCCAGAAAGATATGAAGCATATGACTGAGGACAAAAAGACTTGTTCGGGTTTTAATAAACGTCAACCAAAACCTACACCACACCACACGCAGAAGCGTTACAAGACTTTGCAACCTCAAGTTTTTCTTTCCGTCCCCTCTGTCCTAATAAAACTGGAACAGACATAAAATGTTTTAAATTTATTATTTTTCTGTTTCCAGTTAATCTCAGACCAGGGAGAAAGTACTAAAACAGAGCTTTTGTTTTTATTTTCCGGACAATACAAAATTTCCACATCCAAGGAGAAAATTCCAAAAAAACCACCACAATTCAGAACGAAATCCAAAAATCCACCGGTTTTGAACCAAATCACAAATAGCCACCACAATTGCGCTCGACGCGGTCGATTCGCACTGATTGTAGAATTGAGCGGCGGTAACGACGTTTTTGACCAGTGGGACCCATTGTCAGGGCTAACGTGGCAAAGCGGGCACACGCGGCTGGACCCGCCGTTAACGGTCAATAACGCCCCTGTCATAAACCCTAGTGCGTGCTGCCCTCGCATCAGCTGTCTTCCCCATTATCCTCTCCAACCGCAATGGCGACTAGCGACGACGGCGACGACGACGGAGTAGGCTTCGCCCGAGAAGGCGTCGGAGGAGAGGAAGTAGGTGCTACCTCCGTTTTGTGGGGCATGTAGGACGGCAAGCTTTGCGGCAGCTCAAACCCTATCGAGCAGAGGACGTCCCTGTTCCCCGCTGCCGCGGCGGCTGTGGCGAATGTCTGGAAGCCAAGACCCGCCGACAGCCATGTTTGGAGCTCTGGTCTGGGAGGTGTCGAGTAAGTTTCAGTTGATCTCTCTCGAACATGTTTGGAGCTACGAACTTGTTTTTGGAAAACTATTGAACCCCCTCGGGTTTTAGGGTTGAAGGCTATTTGTAGTCGAAAGGGGAGACCGAGGTGGGCTCTGGGTGGCCCACACCAGGTGCTGGCGCGACCAAGGGGGGCCGCGCGAGGGGGTGGTGTGGCCCCCCGGCCCTGTGGCTCTTCTCCTGGCCTCCTTCTTGCTCTTGGGGTCTTCTGGTGTTTTCGGACCAATGGGGTCTTTTATGGGCAATTTCCCGAAAGTTGATTTTTCTGCACAAAAATGAGACACCAAGGTAATTCTGCTGAAAACAACGTTAGTCCGTGTTAGTTGCATTCAAAACACACAAGTTTAGAGGAGAACAATAGGAAAAGTGTTCGGAAAAGGCGATACGTTTTCGACGTATCAACTCCCCCCAAGCTTAGCTTATTGCTTGTCCTAAAGCAACTCAGTGACAACTGAGTGCGATAAAAGACTTTTACAAACACATTTGTTTCATATGATGTAAATATACCCACTATATGATCAAATTCTTAGTTATGCTCATGATAAGATACATGCAAGATACTGTCACTTAATAGCTACACGAACCATGAAGAGATAACAACATATTAATAATAAACAACATGAAGCATAACTATTTGCAAGATTGAAGTATTCATCATAGGATCTGATAAAGTGGTATCTCGCTTGCACTTATGTGTGGGGCAAAACATAAATTCCAGGGCACCTCTGAAGTTCAAGGGAAGACTAGAAGTAAAGATATCAAAGATGCAAATATCAAGATTATACCACAATAAACCGTGCTTTGGGACAAACACATCACACTAAGAATGATAATTATGTTCTCAAGAAAGTGCTCAAAGAATATGGTGGAGACTCAACGTAAAAGTAAAAGGAAGGCCCTTCACGGAGGGAAGCAGAAATTACTCATGTGTTAGAGATTTTATTTTTATTAAACAGAGGTATTGAAAACATTTTTAAGAGAGGTGTATGCTGATGTCAACGAATGGTAAACAGACAATACAGTACGTGACAAGCCAACTGGATTCACAAGAGAGGCTCCCATTGTGAAGGACGCAACTGGTGTAGAAGGTCATCCCTCTTTCTCTTTCGTTTACACAATTATGCTTTGACTGATAAATCAGGGGCAAAAATAGTGAAGAGAATTTGTTTGTATTAATTTGGGGCTGGGCACCCCGCTGCCAGCTCTTCTATCATTTGGATAAGCGGATCAAGCCACTAGTCCAGGGTGTGAAATCCAATCAACAAGTGAGATAAAGATTCTCTATTTACGTCCTCATGAGGTAAAACAGGGGCACAAAACATGAATAATTTTTAGAAGGTTTTAAAGGTAGCACATGAGCAATTTACCTGGAGTGGCAGTTAAATACCACATGTAGGTAGGTATGGTGTACACAATGAAAAACTTTGGTTTTTGGGAGTTGGATGCACGAGTAGAATTCCATACTCAGTACAGGTGAAGGATAGCAATAGACAGGGAGCGACAATCAGCAGAACAACAACTATCATAATCATGTTTACGACAAAGTAAAATTAACTGAGACATAAAATTGATACTAGGACTCTGAGGCAAAATAAATCATCGAGGCTTATTGACTTTTTTTTTTCAGTCTTAGCATGCGTGAGCATGTGCCAAGTCGATTCAAATGAAACAGTCAGAGGAGGCCACCACAATGTCATACCCTTCTAGGAATAGAACAATGCGAACAAATATTTATATGACAGGTCATTTACCATTAATAAATTGGAACAAAACATGAGAGAGAACGAACTATTAAGCATCCATTAAGTCACATATATCTTATATGAACAAACTAAGCATGCTCACATAGATGGATATATGTAAAAAAATGAAAGCAAATAGAATTCATACCAGCCTTTCGCCACACTTGAATTGTCGTAGATCTTCATTATCGCTCTTCACTTGTGGCTTGAATAAAATATAATGAAAACCTAGCTCCAATGGAATCATGGACGACTGTTGAACTCTTCACCAAACTTTACAAAACAAGAGAAGAACAAAAAATATTTTTGGGATTTTACATTAAAGCACGAGCAAACGAGAACAAGCAAACAAAGCAAAATCTTTTTGTTTTTTTCGAAATGAAACAATAATAAAAGAAAGCAAGCAAAAGAAACAAAAAGAAGCGAAAGAAACGAAAAAATGGATATACAAAGAACCGACAGAACATAATATATAAATGAGTGTGGTGTCGGTATACCTCCTCCCAAGCTTAGGCTTTTGGCCTAAGTGGAGATCAATCATGGCGCGTGAAGTATCCCCACTGTGGTGGGTCATCCCTCGCATGGTCGTACTCGGGCGCATAAGAGCAAGATGATACAGTGGCTACATAGTCATAGACTGGGTGCTGATATGGAATTCTCGTGGTGTCGTAGGGCTGTACCAAATCACTATCGTCCCCCTCTATGGTGTCCTCCCCTTGTTGGGGGAGATGCTCAAGGTATGTGTCCAGCTCACTCTCAGAAAGCTCCCATCCTTGCCTGCCATTACGATCAAACAAAGGGAGTGCAGGGAAAAGTATTTCTCTAACAGCTTTAGTAACTCTCCACGTAGATTGTTTGGATAAAGTTATTTCAAAGGATAAGTTGAGCAAGTGAGCATGGGTAGAAAGAAACTTATGTTCAACCATGGAAACAAGGTTAAGCCTCTCTATAGGAAAATGCACGTCTAGATGGTGTGGCTCCAAACCATGCAAAGCTAGCAAGCGCGAGGCAATAAGGCCTCCACAAACTCCGCCCTTCTCACGGTTATGTGAGAGACAGTAAGAAATCAAAGCGCCAAAGTTATAAGACCTATCATATTTTAAGGCAGCTGCAATAAACGTCAAATCATAGACGGATAGCTTGCTGGTAGTTTTTCTAGCTAACACACACTTAGAAATAAAATAGGAAAAGTATCGAATGCTAGGGAGTTAGATTTCTCGAATTTTACCACACTCCCCTATGAAGCTTCTGTCTTGGCAAATCTCTCCATATAAATCCAGCAGTGGTTTGGGCTGACCACTTATCTTCTCACAAGAACCCCACTCTGGTACCTTAATAGCTGCACAAAAAACACTAAAAGACAGACTCACAGCTTTATTGTAAATTTTATAGTGGACCATTGGGTTAGTCGAGGACCACTTAAAACAAAAATCCTGCACCACAGACATAGTTAGTTTCACATGTTGGATAAGTTCATCCTCAATGAAACGGTCCAAGCCTGAATTCCGCAAAAGAGTGTTAAAGTCCTGCAAAATTCCTGTAATCCGAATAAATTCCTGACACGGATAGATAGATGGGAACACTTTCTCTTCGTGGTGCACGAGCATGACCTCATGCAGCTCCAACTCATGTTGGTTTAGTTGATAAGCATTGTGCTCCATCTCTGAAATTTTTCAACAATCATCACAAAACTTAATTTCAAGCAACTATAAGGTGGAGACTACCATAGGGACTTATATGAGAGCTAAACATACATCAAAAATACATTATTTCTACTCAAATCAAACATGAAAACTCACATAAGCTGTCACCTACAGTACCAAAATACTCAAGAAATACTTCACTAAACAAAATTCTACTTGGATCATCGGAGGAGTCACATACCGGAGATCAAACACACCAAATATCAGCACAAATGATGGGCTAAAGAAGGAGATCGAAAATCCAGAGGAAGAACAGCAAGAACACGGGTTCCATGAAATGTTTTCAGTTTGTGAGGTGAGAGAGAAGACTTTGACAGAGGAGAGAGTTAGTGGAGGGCCAGGGGGCCCACACCATGTGCTGGCACCACCAGGGGCTGGCTGCGCCACCCTATGGTGTGCCTGACTGGTGGATCCCCCTGGGACCTCCCAGATGGCTTTCTGCCTCATTTTTTACGTATAAATTCATAATAAATTTTCTGGAATTTTTCGAGAAACTTTATTTTTCGGACATTTTCAGAATTTTAATAAATAATAATATTTCTGGAAAACAAAAGTGAAAAGGTGGAAAACAAAACCAAAGCCAGCACTATAGAAGTTCTATGACACTCTAATGGAAGAATATCCAAAGAAAACAAAGGTGGTGGTGGTGAAGACAAAAGTATGGATGGTGAAAACATTCATAACCTCAGAAATCAGAGTGAAAATATCAGGAAAAACATTCATAAGGATGGTGGAAAACATGATTGTACTCAAGTAGAAATGTTATAACAGAAGTAAATATGGTGAAAACATAATGGATAAGGTGAAAACATAGTCCTCTTCATGCAAAATCATTTTGATAACAAGGGTGATCAAGTCTTGTTACCAGAATAATTTTCGTCTGAAGAGAAACTTTGCTAATCACTAAATAATTATGTTACCTCAACCTTGATAGGCATAGTCCCAATCATAATAATTTCATATTATTTTGGTGGTACTAGAATAAGACAATAAAATTATCCAATCTTGATGGTCTCAATATTTTCAATTGAATTTAAACCATATTTCTTATCAATCTTCTTGGGAAAATAAATAGTGTGCTCATTATCATTAACATTAAAGGTAACATTTCCTTCATTGAAATCGATAACAGCCCCTACAGTATTAAGAAAAGGTCTTCCAAGAATAATAGACATATTATCATCTTTAGGCATTTCCAACACAACAAAGTCAGTTAATATCAGACAATTATTAGAAACTTGAACAGGAACACCCTCACATATACCCACAGGAATATCCGTAGATTTATCAGCCATTTGCAAAGATATCTAAGTTAGTATCAATTTTTCTAGGAGGGTCTTTTATAGAGAGTAAAAGGCATGACACTAACTCCAGCTCCCAAATCACAGAAAGCAGTTCTAACATAATTACTTATTATAGAATAGGGAATAGTTGGTATACCATGATCTCCAAGTTTCTTAGGAACCTTGACATTAAAAGAATAATTGGCAAGCATACTCGAAATTTCCTTATTAGGAATCTTCCTTTTGTTAGAGACAGTATCTTTCATATATTTTGCATAAGGAGGCAATTTAATAGCCTCAGTTAAAGGAATTTGCAAAAACTTGTTATAGTGTTGTTCTTCTTTTGATTTGTGTTTCTTATTAGGACAAGGCATTGGTTTTTGTACCCAATGTTTTCTCTCATTATCATGTATATTAGCAAAAAATCTTCCTTAGTGTACTTTGTATTTTTAGTTTTCTTTTCAGGTTCCCTTTCACTTTCTTCTTTATCAGAAGGATCATTATTTTCATTACCACTTTCAGTTTTAGCATCAGAGATAGATATACTATTAGGATCTTTAGCAAGTTCATAGGATTCTACAGTAGTTTTATGTTTCTTCTTCTTTTTTTTCTTAGTATGAATAAGATCATTATTAGGTTGCTGAGAATCTTGTTCAATTCTTTTAGGATGTCCCTCCGGATATAAAGGATCTTGTGTAGCAAAACCACTTCTAGTTATTATTTCATAAGCATGTTTTTCTTTAGAAGTATTAAATAGCAAATCGTTTTGCACTTTAGCAAGTTGCTCAATTTGAGTTTGAACCATTTGAAAATGTTTAACAGGCATTTTAACATCATTAGAGGTTCTTTCTATAATACCATGAAAATTATCAATAACTCTAGAGTTTTCCATTAGGTGATTTTGCACTCTCATATTAAAATTATCTTGCTTAATAACATAAGTATCAAATTCATCTAAGCATTGATCAGGAGGTTTACTATAGGGAATATCTCTACTATCAAAATATTGGAGAGCGTACCTCAATGGGTGATGATTGAGGGATTGGCTTACATAATTCTTATATAGGTGGAAGATTCTTCGCATCTTCATATTTAATACCCCTCTCTTTAAGAGATTTCTTGGCTTCTCTCATCACTCCATCATTTATTTCAACCATTCCCCTCTTCTTGGGTGTTGGCGTTGGTGTTGATGCTGGAGTAGGGGTCGGATCAGGTTCAACCATGGTCCAATCATCATGATTTTGGCTTATTTTAGCCATTAATTCCTCAGCTTCTTCTGGAGTTCTTTGCCTGAAAACACAACCAGCAAAACTATCCAGGTATGTCCAAGATTCACCAGTTAGTCCATTATAGAATATATCAAGAAGTTTATTATCTTCTAGCTTATGCCTAGGTGTAGCCCTAACTAAAGAACAGAACCTTGCCAAAGATACATGCAATTTCTCTTCTTCCAATTGCTTGAAATTAAATATATTTGGTAAAGCAGCATGTTGAGAACTAGCAGGAAAATATTTCTGAAAGAAAGAATTAACCAAACCAATAGGACTATCAATAGATCCAGGAGAAAAAATTATTAAACCAAGTTTTAGCTTCATCTTTTAATGAGAAAGGGAATATTTAAGTAACAAAGTAGCTACGTTTCTTAAGATCATCAGAGCATAAACTAATCAAAGAGGAGAGCTCATTCATATGTTTCATAGCACTTTCATTTTCAGTACCACAAAAAGGTTCTTTCTCAACAATAGATATATAAGATAAATCAAGAGAGAAATCATAATCCTTATCCCTAATATTAATAGGAGAAGTGGCAAACTTAGCATCAGGAGATAATTTATATTTAACAACACGACTTTCAATAAGACATATAACAACATCTTTATCCTTCATAGCTTGTATTTCATCAATAAGATCATCATTAAGTTAAATATAGGAATCATCAAAATCATCACTAGGATTCTATCTAAACTCAGGTGAAAAAGCAGGAGTAACAAGATTTTTATCATGAGTTTCAGTGTTTGCAATATTTTTAGCTTTAGCAATAGTAGCATCTAAGAAAGGACCGAGAGAACCACTCTCATCAAGCACAGTAGAAGCATCATCAAAAGTATCAGAAGTATTTTCAGATTCAACAGAAGTAGCATGTGTAGCATCTGTAGGTGGTGGTGTAAGCATATTACTCATAACAGACGGTGAATCAAGAGCAACAGAGGTGTTTAGAGTTGGACCTCTTCTTGTAGTGGATGGTAATATACGAACTCTTCCATCACGAGTCTTACCCATGACTAATGATTGGTAGTAGGTAATAGTACTCTCTGGTGAGCTCGCAAATAAAGCTATGCTCCCCGGAAACGGCACCAGAAAATAGTCTTGATGACCCACAAGTATAGGGGGTCGCAACAGTCTTCGAGGGAAGTAAAACCCAAATTTATTGATTTGACACAAGGGGAGCCAAAGAATATTTGTGAACCTTAACAAGTGAGTTGTCAATTCACCTGCACCTGAAAGTGGACTTGTTCACAGTGGTTTATCAGTAGGAATAGTTTTATAGTAGCAGCAGCAGTGGAATGAAAACAACAGCAGTGGTGATTTAAGTAAATAGTGGGATTAAATACTGTAGGCATGGGGATAGATGAATGGGCGTTGCATGGATAAGATAGTTCATATAATGATAGGTCATGGGTATTGCCGATAAATAAGATAAAGCATCCAAGCCCTAAGTAACCATAGGCATTTGTTCCGTAAATAGTCATATGTGCTCGCAATGAGAACTTGCACAACATCTATTGTCCTACCAGCCCGTTTTCAGTGGTGCCTCAAGGGAACACTGGTAATTAAGGTGTTCCTTTTAATAGAACACCAGAGCAAAGAATTAACACTCCGTGAACACATGTGATTCTCACATCACAGCCATCCCCTTCAGTTGTCCCAATTTATGTCACTTCGGGGCCTCGGGTTCCGGACAATGATATGTGTAAACAACTTGCAGGTATGGTCGAGAAACAATAATTTTCATCATGATTCAATAACATGTTCAGATCTGAGATCATGGCACTCGGGCCCAAAGTGGCAAGCATTAACCATAACAAGTTGCAACAATGCCAATAGCACTAATAGAGGATACTAGGCACTATGCCCTAACAATCACGACATTATTACGTGAACGAACTCATCCAATCCATACCATCCCCTTCAGCCTACAGCGGGGGAATTACTCACACATGGATGGCGGAAACATGGATGGTCGATGGAGAGGCATTTGTGATGACGGTGGCGATGATCTCCTCCAATTCCCGTCCCGTCAGGATGCCAGAACGGAGTTTCTGAACCCGAAAAAGGATTCGCGATGGCGGCGGAGCTACGGACTTCTTTCTGGAACATTATCGAACCCCCTCGGGTTTTAGGGTTGATAGCTATTTTTAGTCGAAAGGGGAGACCGAGGGGGGCTTTGGGTGGCCCACACCCTGTACTGGCACGTCCAAGGGGGGGGCGCGAGGGGGTGGCGTGGCCCCCCGTGTGGTTCTTCTCCTGGCCTCCTTTTGGCTCCCGGGGTCTTCTGGTGTTTTAGGACCAATGGGGTCTTTTCTGGACAGTTTCCCGAAAGTTGATTTTTCTGCATAAAAACAAGACACCAAGGTAATTTTGCTGAAAACAGCGTTAGTCCGTGCTAGTTGCATTCAAAAGACACAACTTTAGAGGAGAACAATAGGAAAAGTGTTTGGAAAAGGAGATATGTTTTCGACGTATCACTATGCCACTAAGATCAGAAAATACTCAAGGAGGCAATAACATGATCATCAACGCCCACATACTCCTATGTGTTCTACCCGTACAAATCATCTAGGCATAGGTCCGGCTCTGATACCACTGAAGGATACAATTCATAGAAAACAAAAAATTTCCTACGCGCGATAAACCCGAAGGGACAAGATCTAATCTAGGAGATGAAAGGTAACGCGGAGAAAGAGTCTTAGGAATACATACCCTCAAAGACTCTAAGTGGTACGAGACAAAATCTCGTTGTTGGCGTAGTCGTACTCACGCCGATCCCGAGAGCAAGATGATGTGCACCGCAATCCGGCGGTGCCTCCGTAATCGGTCACACGTTCAGCTCGATGAAGACCTCCGTTCCCTTGATTCAGCGGGGTAGCGGAAGTAGAGGATCCTCCGGAACTCCAGCAGCACGACGGCGTGGTGGTGGTGAAGAATGCCACGGTCAGGGCTTCGCCAAGCCGGAGACCATGGAATGGAGCAGCGGGTGGAGTGGAAGGGAGGTGGGACGCATGTGTGAGGAAGAGGATCTCTCACCCTCTTTTTATAGGGGTGGGGGAGGCAGCCCAAATTAAGAGGGGTGCGTCCAGCCATAGTGTGCCCCACCTCCTCCCTCTTCATGTGAGTGGAAGCTCCACTCACATCCACTAATGCTCCCATAATTTCCCACTTAGAAAATCCAAAGGTTTTTCTTTAATAAATAAATAAAACATTTTTATTTCTTTATTTACATTTGTTAATTCCATTAAGAAACATTTGCATATAGCACCTCTAATCATTTGTTAATTCTATTAACAACCATTCAACAAAAATCCCCTTGAACTATTTCAATTTTCCGCGAAATAATTTCGGTGCTGCCCAAAACATTCTCTGGTATTCCGTATCCTCTCAAATGCCTCATCGAACCTTAAATATGTCACCCTACGGTTCACAAATAATATAGACATAATCAAGACTCGTCTCCATCAATAATCAACAGCGGGATATGGAGATCCGTGATGACTCCTATATATTCAACGATGACTCTCGTGATCGTGTGAACCTTCAACGTTGTAACTAATTCCCTCTATCTCGCAATATTTTACTTGTACGAAATCCGATCATCGGTATCAACCATACCTTGTTCGATCTCATTACCCGACAAGTACACTTTTACTCGTTCCGTGGTGTGACATCCTCGTGACCTAGTCACGTGCTTGCAAGCGGTGTCAATGTGATATCACCGAGAGAGCCTAGAGTATGTCTCTCCGTCATTTTGGATGGACAAATCCCACTCTTGATCCATAAACATCAACTAAGACTTTACGAATACCTAACGCCTCCTTTATAGTCACCCTGTTACGATGTGACGTTTGATGCCATGAAAGTACTCTTCCAGTATTAGTGATTAACATGATCTCATGGTCTAAGGAATAAGGTTACTCCGAATGTAAGAAATAACAATAAAATTAAATGAGCTGATCATATTGTTATACTTAGTTACGGTCTAAGTTCATCACATCATTCTCCTAATGACATGACCCCGTTATTAACAACATCCAATGTTCATGATGAGGATACCTTGATCATCTGTTAATCAACGAGCTAGTTAAAAGAGAGGTTTTACTAGGAACGATTGTTTGTTTATTAATCACACATGTATTAAAGTTTTCGGTTAATACACTTCTAGCATGAGAAATAAACATCTATCATAAACAAGGAATAACATAATAAACACTTTATTATTGCCTCTCGGGCATATTTCCTTCACCGGGTGGGGACAGTTGTTGCTGAAAAGGTGGCGGGAACGGCTCTGGCTGGAACTGTGCTGGGGCCATGCGCATCTGCTGCAACCAGATTTGAGCTAGCCAGTCCCGTGTCTCCACAAGTTGTGCATGGGCCCGGTAAGGAGCAGGATGGCAGCGCGGTAGAGGACTGCCTCTTGGCGTCAGCAAGGCTACTTTCACCAGTACGTACAGATATGGATTTGACCCCATTGGCTGATTTTGAATAGGAGGAGGACTCGCCGGTTAGCTCGCTACTATCCATGCTTTACATGTTTGCGGTCAGTCTCTCCCCTCCTTGTTCTGATAGCTACATGTAGAGGCACTTGGTTGGCAGGTCGTGGGCCGTGGTGGACGAGGCTATTGCGATGGAGCGCACCCCGGAACGGCCAGTGGACATGGATTCTGACTCCGTGACGAGACCTGGGCTGCAGTCCATCAAGGACCTCAGTGGGATATAAATCAAGCCCATCTCGCCGGTCCTGTGCAAACCAGTCGGAAAGGCCAGGACGAAACATCAATACTATAGACCCGTGCGGAGGAGCATTCTCCACCGTGGCCATTTTGTTGAGGGGACTCCGGTTCGCATGCAACAGCTGGAGCTCATCATGAAGATGCAGATTGCTAGGGAGGGTGAGACGATCGGAGATAAAGCCCTGACTACTTACTGGGTCATGTTCTCGCAGCCCTTACTCAGACGCAGATTGACGTGATTGTGGGAATCTTCGGTTAGCAGCCTGGGGCGCTTCCGTTGGTGGATGAGACCTGGGTAGATTGTCGGGTGTATACCATTTAGCGGTAGACCTAGATCATTTTTTTTGTTTCCTGGTTGTATTGCATTCACCTTTGATTTGGTAGTAATGGTGATTTGTGTGCTCTGTTTTCGATGAACCCCGATACCTCGATTGCAATCTGAAACGACCATGGACTCAACTTGGTGGTTCGCAAGGCAGCTATTAACCAAGTTTTGGCTCTGTTCCACGCCGTCGTGGTCTGTCTCCAGGAGACAAAAAATGGCGGTCATTGATGACCGTCTGGTGAGGGACTACCTTGGTCCGAGGCACGACGCCTTCTATTTCTTTCCGGCAAATGGCATGCGGGGTGGGATCCTGCTGGCCTAGCCAACTCAGTTGGTCATGATCTCAAACACACACCGATCCGGTAATGCCATCACGGCGAGAGTTTCGGTAGGAAATGGTGATCAGAGTTTGTGGTTCAGTGGGGTTTACGGACCCCAAGGCATCAAAAGTAAGAGAGATTTTCTGCAAGATCTGGTGGACTTCCAGGATCTCCACGCTGACCCGTGGATGGTGGAAGGTGACTTCAACATCATCATTGACCCTAGGATAATAACCGAGGTGGCCTAAACCGTGGAATGATGGGGTGTTTCAAGTGCACCCTAGATCAGCTAGAACTAAAGGACATGTACCTCAATGTGTGTTGTTACACCTAGTCGAACAAGAGACAATAGCCCACGCCAGAGAGGCTGGATACAGTCCTATCTACGGTGGAATGGGAGGAATTTTTCCTCGGTTCCTTCTTATGAGCATTATCTTCGGGACCCTTAGATCACTACTCTCTGCTGCTCAGATTGGACCAAGCTTCCAGACGGAGAGCAGATTCGATTTCCAATCTTATTGGACGAAAGTGGACGGTTTCATCAAATGGTCCAGATAGCGTGGGACTCGGTGGAACCGGATCTAAATCCTTTCAGAAGGCTAGAAAATAAGCTAAGGGCCACAACTAAAAGCCTCTTTTGGTGTAGTTCGCGGTTCATTGGGAACATCAAGCAGCAAATCCTCCTGGCTAACGAAGTAATAATGCGCCTCGACGAGGCTATGATAGCAGGCAGCTCTTTGAGGGAGAGTGTGGACTCCGGTGGCTTCTCAAAAAGAAGGATTGGGCTAGCCTCGTTGGATAGGACTATTGCCCGCTAAAGATCGAGGCTCTTGTGGCTGCGCGAGGGAGATACTTGCACTCGTTTCTTCCATCTGAATTCCAGTCATCGTCATAGAAAAACTTTGTGGACCACCTCATGGTAGATGGGGTCAGGGTGACCGACCAGCAGGAGAAGGCCGACGCCGTGGATTTTTATCATGCCCTACTGGGTGAGGACCAGGAGAGACCTTTCTACCTTGACCTTAAGGTCCTGGAGCTCCATATGGTGGATCTCCAACACCTCGAGATGGATTTTACGATGGACAAGGTGTGGAAGGCTATTGAGGAGATGCCTATGGACAAATGCCCCGACTCGGACGGTTTACGATTCGTTTATTCATCGCATATTGGATGGTGATCAAACAAGATGTTATGGCCGCCTTCGACTCTCTTTCACGGCTGGATATGAGGAGTTTTAGCTCGGTTAATCAGGCGCTGGTCACGCTTTTGCCGAAAAAGCAGGGCGCGGAAGAGATTAGAGACTTTAGACCTATAAGCCTTATCCATAGCTTTGCGAAGCTTGTGTCTAAGGTGTTGGCTCGTATACTTGCGTCGTCCCTCCCTGAGCTAGTTGGCACGCACCAGTGTGCGTTCGTCCGTAGACGTTGCCTGCACGACACTTACATGATGGTCCAAGGGAGTGCCTGGAAGTTACACAACTCCTTCACACCAGCTATCATGTTCAAGTTTGACATCACAAAGGCTTTTCACACGGTTAATTGGTCTTTCCTGGTGGAGGTGCTCAGGAAACTTGGTTTTGGGGATCGCATGATCGCTTGGATTTGTGCACCGCTCTCCTCGGCACTCACACAGATCCTCCTTAATGGATTGCGAGGGGCCGCATCTTGAACAGGCGTGGCCTCAGACAAGGTGATCCCCTCTCGCCCCATCTTTTCTTACTGGTAATGGAAGTTTTGCATCAACTTATCGAGTTGGCTGCCAAATGGGGTTATCTTACGCCTCTAGCTAACAAAGGGCTGCAGCATAGGACCTCTTTATATGCGTATGATGTTGTCACCTTCCTTCTCCCTCCCTTGCTGGACGTGCGGAGTCTAGCGGCCCTCATTGGAGACTTCAGGGAGGCCCTGTCCCTGAGGACGAACATGGATAAATGTTTGGCACACCTGATTAGAGGTGATGAGACGGTGGAGGAGATGGTTACCCGAGAGTTGGGGTGCCCTATTAGCCCCTTTCGCTTTCATTACCTCCGGTTACCTCTGTCACTAAGGAAAACCACTAAAGCCCAGTTACATTACTTAGTGGATCGTGTGGCGGGGCATCTGCCGGGATGGTCCAGAAATCTAATGAACCGGGTAGGGAGACTAGAGCTGGTGAAGATCACACTATCTGCTTTCGCCGTCCTTGGCATGATGTCTTTGGACCTGCCAGTCAATACGATGTCAGCGATTGACAAGATTATCAGGGGCTTCCTATGGAAAGGGCGCAAAGAGGTACATGGTGGACAGTGCCTGGTGGCATGGAACAAGGTGTGTATGCCAAAAAGTCTTGTTGGGCTTAGCATACCCAACCTTTGACTCTGGAACCTGGCTTTCTGACCAGATGGTTGTGCTTCAGAGGGTCAAAACCTCCAATCCGTGGAAGGAATTCATTATCTAGGTTCCGGAGATCATGAGACTGCTCTTTTAGGCCTCCACCTCCTCAGTCCTGGGCGTTGGGGCTGATACTTGCTTCTGGACGGATGCCAGGAGAAGCATAAAGGACTGGGCCCACAACCTTTTCAGCAAGGTTTCAAGGCAAGCTATTAAAGAGTGAAAAGTCTGCGACGCCATCCAGGGTAGCTGGCTGGAAGATATCTCCCCAGCCCTAGGAGCTACCATGCTCGAAGAGCTACTCAAGGTGGCAGCGCAACTTACCAACATCAACTTGGAGGAAGATGTCAGATACTTTTTTTTAACTTGAACTAGGGGCAAGGAAACACTTTTTCAGCCAAATCTTCCTATCTAGCATGGTTCGAGGGCACCACTACATTGGGAGGTGCGGATCAGATTTGGAAGTCCCAGGCACTGGCAAAGTGTATATTTTTTCGTTGGCTATACTTGCGAGACCGTTGTTGGACCGCGGATCGCCTTATTAGGGGTGGATAGCCCGCCCCGCCGACTTGCCCCTTTTGTGACTAGTAGGGGGAAGCATGGACCACCTGCTGCTCGGGTGTGTCATTCCACGTGAAGTGTGGACCACCTCCCTGCTGCCTGGGGGACGGACGGTTGGATCCCTGCGCGAGACGTGAGTTTGGGCAGCTGGTTATCTTCGGTGGGAGGGAAAGACTGTGCTGACAGAGATTGGTGGGCAGATGTTGTGCTCGACACCTGGAGCCTTTGGAGGCACCGTAACGACATTGTGTTCGAAGAGGCAAGTCCTTCGGCCTTGTCGGTGGTTAGGGTGATCTTGGAGGAATTTGACCGTTGGCGCTTAGCTAGACTGTTTAGGAAAGTGGTAGCGAGTGTAGAGAGGTGGAGAGTTGGGGAGTAGTTACTAATGTTCTTTCCCGTGAGTTGCGTCCTCGACGTCGTTGTCGAAAGAGTTGTAAACGACCATCATTGGTTCTCCTTTTATGAAACTGATACATCCTTCCATGACGTATCCTTAAAAAAAGATCTCAGCCGACACGAGCGTTGGTTCCCTCTCCCTCCGCTTGCCTCTCCGGCTGCAGGGGGAGGGTAAACCTTGTTTCTCTGCCTAGTAGTTTGGGTCGGGGTCTATATGGGGCGTCGTTGGGGTTGTTGGAGCGGTGCCCGGGCTAAAAAAATTATCTCGACTCTATTCCCACACCGGTGGCGACCTTCATGGCGGTGTTTCAAAGTTGATGGCAGCGTGTGCTTGTCGGTCCTTCAGATCGACTGCTTGGTCTTCTGGTCATTCTTCGAATCTGGCGAGATCTGTTTCTCGGTGTGCCGCTGGTGTTCGTCGTGATCCACGACGGCGCTGGTGGCTGGAGCAAAGTGGTTTCTCTGGAGCGAGGATGTTGGTATGTAGTTGGTGGATCTATTGTTCTTCTCTGACTGCCTCGATTCGAGGCGGCGTAATTTGGTCCACAACAGCACGGGGACGTCCCCGGTCGACGTGTCACAACGACATGTGCCTTGCTGTATGCAAGAAGCCTGTTCATTGACTCGTACAGTCTCGTTGGCGATGGTTTTTTTTGGATTTTGCAATGGGGGAGGCTCAACGTCTCTTTCAGCGTACGTCTTGGGGGCACTGGAATTGGGCCACGGCCGCTAGCTTCGGTGGTTGCAGGAAACACTAAGGATCTTTTTGTATTTCTTGATCTCTTAGAGCATCTCCAGTCGCAGCCCCCAAACACGCCCTAAGGCTCTTCCCCGTCCGGACGACTCCCAACCGTGCCAACTCGCGCACCCCAAAGGCCCCTCCCATCCGGACGACCCCCTTGTTCCCGTCCGGAACCCCAAGCAAACCCCTCGGGATATGGGCTTCCGCGGGGGCGCCGGACGAGACTCGCATGCAACGACAACCACACAAATGAAAGATTCCTTTCCATCTCCTCCTTTTTCTCACACCACGGCGTGCATGCTGCGCATGCGGGCTCTCTCTCTCTCTCCACTTTCCCTTTCCAAAATGCCTACATGCATGTCTCTATTTACACATCTTGCGATTGCATGGGGCAGTAAGTGGAAGGGAGATGCCCGCAAAGACCGTGTTTCGTCCGGACGAGTCCCCAAAGGGACTCTTTGAGGGCCGATCCGAACGCCTATTGGGATACGCGACTGGAGATGCTCTTAGGATGTTTCCTCCAAACTTTTCGGAATAATAATGTAGCAAACACTAATGTGTGTCTTTTAGTGTCCACATGTGTTGCTTCATGTAACTTATCTGGTTGCTCTCAAAAAAAATCTGGAAACATATAAGCAGCCCCTGGCAGGTAAAAAAATTCGCAAGAAAATCTAGGCACAACTCTAGCGAACTCTGTCAGCATGTCAAGAGACGGATATCCAGGAAAAATAAAAGAGGGAAGAAGAAACGCAAACCTGTTATAGACGATCGATCGATGGAAAGAATCCACGTGTTTTTGTGATTGTGACACTGGTAGAAAATTGGCCTTTAGTCCCGGTTCGCAAAGGCCATTATTCTCGGCCGTGCAACCGGGACTAAGTATGCGTGACTAAAGCCCCCCCTTTAGTCGCGCCTCTTACGGACCGGGACTAAAGGCCCGTCCACGTGGGCGCCAGGAGTCCATCGGGGCGGATGAGCTTTAGTCCCGGTTCTCGTGGCTAACCGGGACTAAAGGCCTCCTCCGCGGGTTTAGGGTTTTAGCCCCCTAAACCTGGTTTCTTTTTAATTTTTTTTGTTTTATTTCTTTTATATTTTATTTTGTGTTTTATTTTAATTTTGATGAAGTTTCAGTACATATATATTCTACGCTACTATATACATGCATATGAAATTTCAAACAAGAAGAATTCAATAGGAATATATAATATATATTCAATCTCGGGTGACCATACACAACTTCGAACAAGTTTCCATACACAATTACGATGGATGACCATACACAACTTCGAACAAGTTTCAATCTCGGAGATGCATAAGGAAAAATCCTGCTAATTCCTCTTGAATTGGTCGTCGTCGGACGTATAGTGTTCTCCTTTAGGATTGATGACATGCCTAAGGAAAACTCCTGCTAATTCCTCTTGAATTGGTCGGAAGCGAGCTTCTGGACTAAGCTTCCTCCGCAAGTTATCCGTCGCCTTCCGCAAGCTATCCGACGCCTTCCTCTCAGAGGATTCTCTCCGGATGTTCTCACAAACATAGTATCCACATAGATTGGTCCCCGATGGCTGCTTATCCACATTAACTAACTTTCTAAAATCTAGCTGATGTTTGAATTCACCGACAATTTCTCCTGAGAACCGTTTTCAAACTCTACAGGGCAAAGAAAATTAAATGAACAAGGGAGTTATTAGCTAATGCATATTAGGAAATGAACAAAATAAACCGATCGATATAGAGCGCAAATCATTGAAAATAATTACTTTTGCAGCATTTTTCTCATGTCGGCCCAACGCTTTGAATCTGAATCCATAGAGTCCATGATATAAACTGTGGAGGTGTGAAGTTCAATTTTTAGCAGAATCCAGTGGAACCCGCGGACACGTTACATGCACAGTCATGCATAACTTATCGATTAGTCATACCATGCATGGAGTAAACAAAAGAGAATGGGCACAAGAGAGAAACACTCACCCAAAATGGTAAGGAAATAGAATATGACTTTTGAGTTGATGCTTTGTAAGAAACCTGTACAAGTCTTTCTCCACGTCTTCGGGGTGATTTTGTAACACATGTCCATTAATGATTTGTGGGTCAATGAACCCAACATCATGGATGTTTTTTATTTTGCATTCCCAAATCTTCAATCTGCATAATAGCGTACGCAACAATATAGTAAGGACAATATATATATATATATATATATATATATATATATATATATATATATATAGCAGGCAATGAAGAACGAGATGGGGTAGAAATAAATCACTTACAGAACGTAGCAACTCAGGATAGATTTGTCGAGCTCGCGCAGATTGAACAGCTGGAACAATTCACTCATATGAACTGTTACAGAGTACCGTTTGGTGTGATGCTGCTCTGTAACATCCGCATAAACATATTCTTTGGCGGCCCATGATATGAAATTATTGTACCAACGTAGCAGATTTCGCATTTGTGGTGGTAGACTCTTTTCCTGCGTAGGCTCGACGAGAGGCCCATTCGGCACATATTGTAATGCTACCTCACCCATTGGCGCATCGTCCAGGCCTAACGAGGCACGAAGAGTCAAACCCATCTCGGACACATTTTATATGGCACTCGCTACAGTCAATCCAATTGCTACCGCAGCTACTATGACCTCGGGGTCCTGTTCCGGACCGGCTTTCACTATGAGGGGGGGGTCGATTGTTTATTCTGCATCCCGAGCTGGTCAACTTGTTTCCCGCTTTTTTTCCTTTCTTCTTTCTCCTCCTTCAATATTTCTGCTTGCCTACGAAGTTCACTTCCACATTTGTCAGGCATATTCAGCTCGGCTTGGGACGGTGTCGTCAAAAAACTTGTAGCCCACTTCTTTGCCTTCGGAGTGTATACTTCCTTGGGCTTAGGCTCCTTTAGCGCCTTATGATCGGCCTTCCATTTCTCATAATCAGCATTCGCGGCCAATTTGGTTTCAGCTTCACTAAGTTCCCAAGGCCTTGAGGGGATAGGCTTCATTGATGGCTCCGGTACCCGTGTGGTCTTAGGTACATAAGGCTCCGGGTTAATAGTCCAGGAGCGGGTTTCCTTGTTGTCCGCCTGCTTCTGCTTCTTCGCCGGAGGAGGAATGGGGGGCGGCGGCTGCTTACCCGCCGGAGGAGGATTGGGGGGCGGCGGCTGCTTACCCGCCAGAGGAGGATTGGGGAACGGCGCCTGCTTAGCCGCCGGAGATTGTGGATGGGGGGACGACGTCGAATGGCGTGAAGGAGGTGTAGGTGAACCACCACTACCACCGCCGCCGCCACCACCACAACCACCACCACCATCGGAGGGGGGTGGACTTGTTAGCCTTGGCGCCTCGCCTGGAAACACTATGTACTTCTTTTTCCATAGAATGAACTGGTGCTTGACATCTCCAAGTCTTCTCTCCCCTTCGGGTGTAGCTATGTCAATCTCCAGGTCCTCAAACACTTGGACTATGTCTTTCACCGTGACACGAGCATAGCCATATGGAATGGGGTTGTTGTGGTGGAGTGCTCCAGGTGTACAGGGTAAAGCACTGCCGGTAGCTACCTTCGTAAAAATGTTCCCCACGGGATAATGCAGATCACATTCTTTCATCTACTTTACATCATCCACGGGGTAGTGAGGCTCCGGTGCACGAATCTCGATCATCGGTGCCTTAGCACCTGCAGGCGGGGCCTCCGTGGAAGCCACGCTGCTTCTCCGCTGATGCTGGCTTCCGAGATCCGCTTGATGATCTTCATGCGGCCCTGCAGGCGCCGATCTTTCTTTCACAAGTCCATGCACGGTCTGCTTCAACTCACTAAGTTCCGATGCAACCTTCGCCAAAAGATCTGCATCCCGGTCCGTCTTTCTCTTACGGCTTCTGTAACAGTATGGGTCATTGTCCTGGGAAAACCCTACTTTCCACGGCATTCTGCCTTTGCCTCGTACATGTCCTCCGTGTTCAGCATTCCCGAGGGCTATTGTCAGTGCGTCTTTCGCTCTGTTGAACGTGATCAAGCCCTGTTGAGCTTGAGTCATTGCGTCAATAAGGGCTTGGGTGGGAGCAAACGTTTTGTGCCGATGAACACACGCCCCTGTCTCCGGGTCTAGCGATCCCCCAAGCACGTACCACCAGCATTTGGCTCTTTCGTCCCATCCCTCTGTACCTAGAGGGATTCCTCGCGCCCTCAGGCCGTCCTCCATCTTCTGCCACTTAGGCGCCGAAAGGCGGTATCCTCCTGGCCCCATAACATGATGGTACTGTTTCTTATCCGCATTAGCCTTATTTTTTTCGATATTTCCTTGAAATGCTCCGATTTCTTTTGCCTCACAAATTCTGGCCAATCATCTTTCAGTTTCTCATGTTGGCCAGTGAAATTCGGGGTCTTGCCCTTGTTGACATATTCACGGGTTAAATTTTTCTTGAAGTTCCGGAATGCTTCGGCCATCTTCTGAAGAGCGAACTCTTTGACTAGCCTCCTCCTCTCACGTCCACCCGGAACCTCGTTACCGAATTCATCGACTTTGTTGTATTCCGGACGTAGAATGAAATGTACCATAAGCTTTCTCCAGCAATCTTTTTTGTTCTGTTGTCGACAAAACTGAAACCAAGACGTGCCTTCTTTGGCTCCTTCCATTCCTGGACGGTGATCGGGACGTTGTCTCTAACAACGACTCCGCATTGGTTGATAAACTTTGTGGTGTGCTGTAGGGGCTTGCCAGTTTCACCGACTAATTCAATGGTCTATGTTTCTCCTTGTTTCATCGCCTTGGATTTGCCACGCTTTGGCGTACTCGATCCGGCCAAGGGCTAAAATAAGAAAGAGAGTCGTGCGCGTTAATGCATATGTATTCACATTTCAGTAAGTTTGTATCACGAGAGGCTCAATGTATATATATATACCTCGCCGGAGGTGGTTGGTCTTTGCAATTCGAGATCGTCGTTTGTCGACGGTTGACCTCCGTCGACAATGTCCGTTCCTTCACCTTCTTGATCATCGACAATGTCTGTTCCACCGTCAAGGTTCAGAAAAGAAGAGACTACATCCTCTTCTTGCTCATCTTAGAGACCCGGCACATAAGGGATCTCGTTGTTTATGATGCCCATTATATAACCTTCAGCCTCCTGATCCGTAAGCGCCAAGGCTCTATCGTCCGCCATATGTCACTCCTGCATGTAGTAATAATTAATTTGTCAACATGCATGAAAATGATGTTCTCTCATGTTACATTAAGTGTTTTTCAATTTGGTATAGTTTCCATAATTTTTGGATGAAGGAAACAATGATTAAGAACTATTAATTTTTTCTTTCATTTCAGCCATTTTTGGAAAACAACAAAAACTGAAATACTTTAGATGTCAAACTGCATGTATAAGGTTGAAAACATGTGCCAAGTGATTCACTGAACATTTTGAGGTATTAAACATAATTTTTGGATAATTATTTAATTAGTTATGCCATTTTCTTTTTCCTTTTCTTTTATGACCAGAACATAAAATTGATGTTTTTTTGGTCAAATTTATACAATTATTCCAAAAAATAAAATACCATTGTGTATATTTTGTTAAGACAAAATTTTAGAGCTCAAGTTTGCTCAATTTGGGTTAACAGAATTCAAGTTATGAATTTTGCAAGTTTCCATTTTTAGTTCCCTTTTCTGTATTTAATTATTTAGTGCAAACATTATTGCAGAAGCATGTTGAACTTTTTCTATAAACAGAAACTGCTCAAGTTCCTGAATGTATAGAAATTTGAATCACTCAAATTGGAGATTTTATGAATTAGTTATGGATTTTTTAATCTATGAACAGAAACTGCTAAGTCCCTCTACTCTCTCTCTGCTCACTCTCTCTCGCTCGCTGACGGGTGGGGCCCACCCGTCAGGGCCCTCCTTCTCTCTGCTCTCTCTCTCTCTCGCTCGCTGACGGGTGGCCACCACCCGTCAGGGCCCTCCTTCTCTCTCTCTCTCTCTCTTTGCTCTCTCTCGCTCGCTGATGGGTGGGCCCCACCCGTCAGCGCCCTCCTTCCTCTGTTTCCTCATCGGCCGCGCGCGCCTGGTTCGCCGTGGTCCTCACCGGCCGCGCGCGTGGATCGCCGTCGACCTCACCGGCCGTGCGCGTCGTTCGCCGTTGTCCTCACTGGACGGGTGCGTGGTTCGCCGTCGTTCACCGGAGCAGCGCGGAGTTCACCGGAGTTCATCGGTTCGTGTTCGTGGTTTCACCTGAGTTCACCGGAGCAGGGCGGATGAACCTACCGGAGCAGCGCGGTGCAGAGCAGGGCGGGGGCGGTGCAGATCGGCGGTGAACGGCGACGGTGCATATCGGCGGCGACGACGACGGCGACGGTGCAGATCGGCGGGCGCGGTCCTCTTTGTGTCTCTCCTCTAGCGGTCCTTAGAAGATTTCGAGTCGCGGTTGGGATTTAGAAAAATTTCGGGGCACAGAATATATAGGGATAGACTTTAATCCCGGTTGGGGACACCAACCGCGACTAAAGGTCCCCTCCGGGTACCATCCGCGGGCCTTTAGTCGCGGTTGGTGTCCCCAACCTGGACTAAAGGGGTACCTTTAGTCGCGGTTGGTGTCAGAACCGCGACTAAAGGTTTTTTCGCGGCGTTTTCGTTCCCGCGCGGAAAAAGCCTTTAGTCGCGGTTCGTCACACGAACCGCGACTAAAGGTGCTTTTTCAAATACTTTTCTTTTCCAAATCTTAAAAATACAAATAATATATCAGAAAATTCAGAAAAATAAAACTAATTCTTTTTAAAATCTTCAAAATACAAATAACATATCAGAAAATTCAGAAAAATAAAACTAATTCTTTTTAAAATCTTAAAAATACAAATAATATATCAGAAAATTCAGAAAAATAAAACTAATTCTTTTTAAATCTTAAAAATACAAATAATATATCAGAAAATTCAGAAAAATAAAACTACTTCATTTTAAAATCTTAAAATACAAATAATATATCAAAAAATTCAGAAAAATAAAACTAATTCATTTTAAAATCTTAAAAATACAATCAGAAAATTCAGAAAAATAAAACTAATTCATTTTTAAATCTTAAAAATACAAATAATATATCAAAAAAATCAGAAAAATAAAACTAACTCATTTTAAAATCTTATAAATACAAAGAATATATCAAAAAATTCAGAATAATAAAACTAATTCATTTTAAAATCTTAAAAATACAAATAATATATTAGAAAATTCAGAAAAAAAAACCCCTTTAGTCCCGGCATGTTTTATCAACCGGGACGAAATGGTTAGGGTTTTGTTCCGACCAATCACAAAGATTCACACGCATCTTGGATATATATATAGATAAAAAAGGCAGTACATAATGGCAAGAGTGGATCTAAACCTAAACGGAGAGCATAGATGATCTACACAATGGCAAGAATGTGGATCTGATATCTGCTAGTCATACTCCTGCCTAGGCCTATAGTACTCCGACTCGTAGTCGTCGTAGTCGCCGCCGTCGTCGTCACTATCGTCGGACGGTGCTCTGCACTCCCTCGGAGGGTCACGACTCCAGGACTGGGCATGAGGGTAGCGCAGGGGGGGTTATCGCCAGCCCTGATGTAGTTCATGACGCTCTAAAGAGTCCGTCTGCCGCCCCACCACAGCCGACGACCAGCCTCGTTGAAGTTCGAAGGAGGCGGGCCGTTCTCCTCGTACCTGGCGAGCGCACTCTCACGCCGATTAATGAAGAAGCCGTCCCAAGTAGGCCGGTAGTCAAGATTCCAACTGGGATTCCTCCGCTGCTCTGGCGTGAGCTCGTGGTAGTAGTGGTTCGTGATGGCCGCCCGACGCTCCACACCTTGAGGAAGAGGAGGTACAGGCACTCCTCCGGCGCTCAGCATCCAACCGGCGGGAACGCTGTAGCCGGGCGGGCAGGGGTAGTTTGAGGCGGAAAGTGCCTCTGCCTGGATGAATGTTAGTGTGGGTACGGTAGAAGCAATGAGAGAGTGGTGAGTTTGTATGCGTTTATGCTAATGGTGTGGCAATGCATACATATATATAGAGAGAAGAAAACATATCCCTTTAGTCCCGGCCTGTTTTACCAACCGGGACTAAATGGTTCGGGTTTCGTTGGCAAACGGATCATCCCTTTAGTCCCGGCCGGTTTTACCAACCGGGACTAAATGGTTAGGGTTTTGTTTGGACCAATCAGATAGAATCACACGGATCGTGTGTTTCTTTCAAGTGCTTGTGAGTCGTTGGATCCGGGGTGTGTTTCTTTCGAGCTGTTGTGAGCCGTTCGATCAGGGCTACGGTGTGTTTCTTTCGAGATGTTTTGAGCCGTTGGATCAGGGTGTTTCTTAACCGTTGGATCAAAACCCTAGGACAACACTTTGTGAGCCAGAGGACCCTATATATAGCCCAGCTTCATACACCGGTCAGTTCATCGAGCAAATACAAAACATCCGGATTCGCCATCATACGTCATGCCGTGCATTTGGTATGCATATATGCACCCAGTAGACACGGTGTCGCACCCGGACTTCTAGAGGATACACACAGCCCGCTAAACAGTAGATAATTGGCTTACGGGGCCTACCTGCACCCGCATCTCAATATGAGTAGGCCAACACGTAAACGTGTTACAACCATCCTCTGCTATTCATCGTCTGTGAAACCATCCAATAGGAATCCGAATACTTCCATCGACGTACTTCATAACATACACACATGGTACGTCAACGGCATTTGAACAAGTGATATCACAACAAATCTCTAAGACACAAAGAAATAGAAATAAGTGGCAAAAGCTCTCACTAGAGCAGAGATAGCAAATACAGTCATGCAGAGGACACATGTCCCAACAAGTCATCATTACATCACAGTGGAAGCATCCAAAGTGTCTGAGTACAGACAAGATCCAAATAGGCCTAAGAGGCCGGAAACAAAAAGAACGGAGCCCATCCACGAAGTCTCGGATCCTGCCCGGGTCCGCTATCTACTCGTCAGCAGCCTCGTCATACTCCACGTAATAGCCACCATGGGGATCCTCGGAAACGTAGTCTGCAGAACCAGCAGCCCCAAAGGGGTCAGTACGGACGAGTACTGGCAAGCAAGACGCACAAGATACCAAAGTGTACCCGGCAACACCAAGTACAGATGCTTTGGGTTCAACGGAAGATAGGTGATACAAAGGTGCGGCAGCGGGCTGCACTAACCAACTACAGAGACGCGCTACAACATCCGGCTAAAAGAAAGGGATAAGATAGCGCATCGGAGCCAACTACCACTAACCTCAAACAAACCCATCCTGGATCTCGCCCCTTATCCAAAGAAGCAATCCGAGGATAACCCACACAGTTGGATTAATGAAGGTTCAGGTTATTGTGTCAATATGCCTATTACTAGTCAAATTATTATTAATTAGGTGTAAGTTGTCTAATCCTTGTTAGCCAGCCCTATCACCAAGTCATCCATAACCGCGGACAACACGGCTTCTCGAGAAGATTTAATCCTGCAGGGATGCACCAATTTGGCCGTACACGTAAGAATAACCCGCCAGGCGGGGTTCAAACCCACCAAAGCAGGCCACTCAACACAACCCAATTCTTCTTCGCATCAAGCCCAAAGAACCCCGTGCAATTGAGCGCACGACTAATCAAGCCCCACAAAGAAAAGGGGACCCTCATAGCACTCTAAGAACGTGTCTCCCTAAATGCCGACTACAAAAGTTACCACCCTGGCGCCAAGGGTTCGCACCTGCATATGCATGCGGCAAATGGAAAACCCGAACTAAATGAGGCGATTTGGACGAGATGCGAATCGAATCAAAGTTGCGGGGGGCGCCCATACACGCTTCCCACATGCGGTTAGCGCGCTCATCATGGATCTAGAGGACAAGAACTTTTCCTGAGTTCGACACTAGCAGGCCTCAAAACCATACCCGGCCTCCTGCCGGTGCCTTAACATCAAATTATTATTACCTCAAACACTAACAGGTGGTTGTTTAAATATCGAGCCCCCAGAACATAATAAATATGGTAAAAGAAATAACAGACATCAAACTCGAGCACAACAACCCTAAGCATGCTAGTAAGACAGAGGCAACAGGCAACAGGGTTATAGGTGTGGAGGTGAGGCTATATCAGGGTTACAGGATAGCACGTGATAGGATCAGAACACAAGCAACGAATCATAAGGCTAGCAGGTTAGACAACGGAAAGTATCGGTATCAAGTGTGGAAAAGGACACAATGGTTCAGGTGAGTGAATACTTGCCTGCAAACTCAGTAGCCTGGTACTGGGCTAACTCCTCTGAAGTAGTATCGTAAACCTCGTATGTCTCAACGTCGTCGTCTATTCGAGAAGAAGCAAACAAACAACGAAGAGAGACGAACAATCAATAACATGGCATAATGCACAAACATGGGATGATGCATGACAATTTAATTGATGCATCAAATTAAAACAAGGAGTAGGCAAGCAATATTAAATGGGCCCAATAGTAATTTAGATTGCATTTGGGAATTACCCATATGTAATATTAATGAATTAAAAGGATTACAAGTAAACATTAAGGTGAAGTGATTACATGCATGATGAATGATGAAAACAGCAAGAAAACAACTTTAGCTTCCAATTGATACCTCATTTGTCAAATTTGGAATTTTAAATAATTAATTATGAATTTTGCAATTTAAAAGATGGAATTAAAGTATTGATTTAGTGCACCAACTTTATTTGCTCAAAACAGGAAACAATTTGCATATTTGGAATCTAAAGGAAATTTTGAATGGAATACATATTTGGTTTGTTGAATTTGGAATTTTTATGCCCAAGTTATGAATTTTGCAATATTAAATGAATTAAACAAGGATTTAATTATTTCACCAATTTAAAATACTCAAAATAGGAAACAAAGGTGATATTTGGAAAGATTATTCAATTTTACAAGGAAACCATATTTTACATTTTAAATTTGGAGTTCATTTGAATTATTTATAAGCATTTGAAATCCATGGGCTATTCTGCAAATTCCAGGGACTTAAAAGAATGACAGGAATTACAGAACAAGCCCCTAGGGCTTTTCTTACGCAGCGCAGCGTGACACTGGGTCATTGACCAGTGGGGTCAGTGCCCTGCTGGCGCCTGCGTGGCTGGGCGTGGGCTGAGTGGCCACCAGTGCCACTAACTGGTGGGGCCTGGGCGCTGGCGTGGCAAGGAAAATAAAAGGGGGCCTTTTGCGCCCCCGGGGATTCGACCTCGCGACCACAGGGGCGCGCGCACGGATGCGCTAGCCACTGGGCTACTCGCTGCTTTGTGATGGAACTAGGAGGCGTGGGCTTTTGGGTGAAAGGTTCAGGCTTTTCTCGTTTTCTGACGAAACTGAACCTTGTTCAGTTACTGAACACGGATCGGGCCGGCTACGATGGCAGCGAGCTGCTGCTCGGCGTGCGTGTGCGCCGTGCTGCGTGGGGCACTGGTGCGTGCATGGGGCAGGGGGATACAGAGGAGGACGGGGCATGCTCACCGAGGGGCCTTGGCGAAGCGGGACCGGATGACGAGGACGGATGGCCGCGGTGGTCGACGGCGAGAAGACGGAGGCGGTGGGGTTGTCCGGCTGCTCTCCTGCCTCGGCCGTGGTGACGAGGAGGAGGACGTGCCCGTGGAGGTTCGATTCCCGCTCCTAGCCAGCTCGGAGGGGCTCCATGGCGATGGCGATTCCCGGCCGCTCTCCTCTGTGGTCTCGGTGGTGGCACGTTCAAAGAGAAGGAAGCAGAGCAGCGAGAGGGAAAGGAGGGGGACGCGGGCGCGAGGAGCAGGTGGGTGGAGACTAGGGTTAGGGTGGTTGTGCGGCTTGGGGAGTATAAATAGGAGGAGGGGGAGCAGGTGGATGCTGCAGGTGGGGGAGGATCCCCCCTCCTCTGTCTCCGTACAGAGGAGGAAGACGACATTGATACGTGGGGGCTGGGCTTGGGGTAGTAGGTGGGCTCAGCCCACTTGGGCTGGCCTGCCTCCCCCATTTTTTTCCTTTCCTTTTTGTTCCTTTCTTTTTTTTTGTTGTAGAAAACAGAAAAGAGAGGAAATAGATAGAAAAGAGAGGTGAGATTTGGGATTTTATGTTGCAAATATTTTTTAATGGATTAAGTAACTCAAAAGCCCAGTTGCATGATGTTTTCTTTTCAAAAAAATTAAATATTCGTGGATGTTTGAATTTTAAAATGAATTTGCTTGAGCTTTGCAATAATTGAATTATTTGAAAAATTAACCAAGTCACTCATTTGGAAAATCAAGTTTATGGGAAGCAATTAAACTATTTGATTTGAATATTTTATTTGAAAAGTTGTAACAGACCAAGTGTGAAACACATTGATTTGATATTATTTTGAATTTGCCATTTGAACTTTCAAATATGGTTACAAAAGAATGAATTTTTGAAATAACAAATAATATTGAATAATTCCAACCAATTAATGGATTGCTTTTTGAATTGATTTGTTTGCAAAATTTTAATTGTGATTCACATTTGGAACATGCCAAGTATGAATGAAATTGATTTGAATTTGAATTAAATTTCAAATTGAAACACATGCCACATGCAATGCTTATGATGACATGATGCATAACATAAATTAACAAAAAGCAAAACATTCTAAGGTTGTTTTCATACTTGGGATGTTACAAAACGCCCCCCCTTGAAGGAATCGCGCCCCGAGATTCCTACTGAGAAGAGAAAAGGTCCGGATACTTCTTTCGAAGATCCTCTTCGGTCTCCCACGTTGCCTCTTTATCGGAATGATGAGACCACTGTACTTTTAAGAACTTGGTGCTCTTGTTGCGAGTTTTGCGCTCGGTCTCATCGAGAATGCGAATAGGGTGCTCTTTATAAGAGAGGTCTTCTTGCAGTTCAATGGAATCATGATCAACTGCACGACCTGGATCTTTGAAACCTCTTGAGCTGTGACACGTGAAACACATCGTGCACCTTGGATAGCTTTTCTGGAAGTTCAAGACGATAGGCATTTTCTGCACGCCTTGAGAGAATGTTGAAGGGAGTAATATATCTTGGTGCAAGCTTTCCTTTGACACCAAAACGATGAGTCCCTCTGAGGGGTGTAACACGGAGATATGCTTTGTCTCCAGCTGCATAGACCATGTCCCTGTGTTTGCTGTCATAGTAGCTTTTCTGACGAGACTGAGCAATCTTCAGATTGTCACGAATGATGCAAACTTTCTCTTCGGCCTCCTTAACAATGTCAGGGCCTAAGAGTGAACGTTCACCAGCTCCAGACCAATTGATTGGACTCCTGCATCTGCGGCCATAGAGAGCCTCGAATGGTGCCATGCCTAGACTTGCCTGGAAGCTGTTGTTGTAGGAGAATTCAGCATATGGAAGACATTCCTCCCATTTCATGCCAAAAGAGAGACCACATGCTCTGAGCATATCCTCGAGAATCTGATTGACTCTTTCGACTTGCCCTTGAGACTGAGGATGATAGGCTGTGCTGAACAGAAGCTTGGTGCCCAAGGCTTCTTGAAGCTTTTCCAGAATGAGAAGTGAAGATGCTTCCACGGTCTGAGCTTATTTCTAGCGGAACACCATGAAGAGGAACAATCTTTGTTGTATAGAGCTCTGCTAACTGACTAGCTGAGATTGTCTCTTTGATAGGAAAGAAGTGAGCGACTTTAGTGAGTCGATCAATGACAACGAAGATTGCATCGTTGCCCCTCTTGGACTTTGGGAAACCAGTGACGAAGTCCATTTCAATCATGTCCCACTTCCATTCAGGGATTTTCAGAGGTTGGAGAAGACCGGCTGTTTTCTGATGAACTGCCTTGACACGCTGACAGACGTCGCATTCAGAAACGTATTGAGCAATTTCACGTTTCATGCTAGGCCACCAATACAGTGTCTTGAGATCCTGGTACATCTTTGTACTTCCAGGGTGTATGGAAAGAGGGTTTCATGAGCCTTTGAGAATGACATCTTTGAGACTTTGAATTTGAGGAACTGCAATGCGTCCTTCGAAGAACACAGTTCCCTTGTCATCAATTGAGAAGCACTCAAATTTCTCATTGCCTGCTTTGATGTGTTCTGCAATCTTCTTGATTTCAGCATCACGAAGTTGTTCAGAACGAATCTTGTCCTCGAGAGTTGGACTGGCTGTCAAGTTTGCAAGATAGCCTTGAGGAACAAGACCAAGATTCAGTTTTTGGAATTCTTCATGAAGAGGAGGTTGGCTTTCCATGATCATGAGATTATTGCAATACGACTTGCGACTGAGAGCATCAACCATAACATTAGCCTTGCCTGTAGTGTAAGAAATGGTAAGATCAAAGTCTTTGATCTTTTCAATCCATCTCCTTTGTCTGAGGTTTAGATCTGGTTGAGTGAAAATGTACTTCAGACTCTTATGATCGGAAAACATTTCAGTGCGATTCCCCAACAAGTATTGTCTCCATTTCTTGAGGGCAAACACAACTGCTGCGAGTTCAAGGTCATGAGTGGGATAATTGAGCTCATGTGTGTTCAACTGACGTGAAGCATAAGCCACAACTTGACGTTCTTGCATGAGAACTGCACCTAGACCTTGGAGAGAAGCATCACAGAATATTTGGAAAGGTTTGGAAGGATCTGGGCCAACCAGAACTGGTGTAGAAGTGAGTTTAGTCTTCAGGAAGGATCTGGGCCAACCAGAACTGGTGTAGAACTGGTGTAGAAGTGAGTTTAGTCTTCAGGAGTGTATACGAACTTCTTGTCCTTCTTTGTGAGGTCAGTGAGAGGTTTGGCAATCTTGGAGAAGTTTGGGACGAAGCGACGGCAATAGCTAGCCAAGCCAAGAAAACTTCTTACTTGCTTCACCGTCTTTGGAGGTTTCCAATCAACAATTGCTTTAACCTTTTCTGGATCAATGGCTATGCCCTTGGCAGAGATGACATGACCAAGATAAACGACTTTGGAAATCCAAAACTCACATTTGGAGAACTTGGCATAGAGACGATGCTTGCGAAGCTTCATGAGAGTGAGACGAAGATGTTCTTCATGCTCTTCCTCAGATTTTGAGTAGACAAGAATGTCATCAAGATATACCACAACGAACTTGTCTAGGTATTCATGGAAGACAGAATTCATGAGTCGAGAGAAGGTCGTCGGTGCATTGGTGAGACCAAAGGACATGACGGTGAATTCATATAGACCGTAGCGAGTGGTGAAGGCTGTCATTGGAATATCCTCTTTTCTGATCTTTATTTGATGGTAACCCATTCTCAAGTCCAACTTGGAGAATAGAGGCTCCAGCAAGTTGATCAAAAAGATCATCGATGCGAGGAATTGGATACTTATTTTTGATGGTCTTCTCGTTAAGAGGATAGTCAACAACGAGTCTCTTTGTTTGATCCTTCTTCGCGACGAACAGAGTTGGGCAACCCCAAGCCGAGGAACTAGGTTGAATGTAACCTTTCCATGTACATATCAATTTGTTCCTTCAACAACTTCAGCTCGGAGTTCCTATCTTGTAGGGATGCTTAGAGATTGGAGCAGTACCTGGTTCAAGTTCGATCACGAACTCAACAGCTCTGTCCGGAGGCATTCCTGGCAACTCTTCTGGAAAGACGTCAGGAAAGTCGCAAACCACCGGAACATTTTCAAGTGAAGGTAGAGGATTTGCATTGAGGGTGTATAGCTGACTGGAACTTGATTCATGTGGAGAATAGATTATCTGGCCAGAAGGGTGGAACAGAGTTATTGACTTTTGAGCACAGTCAATTCTTGCTTTATTGGCCTTCAGCCAATCCATACCAAGAATGACATCAATGTCAGAATTTCCAAGCAACATGAGAGAAGCAAGGAATATGTGGCCTCCAATTAAGATTTGATTGTCCTTACTTATCTTGGAAGTCAACATTTGAGTTCCCGGGGAGTGAACAGTTATCTGATTGCTTAGTGGAACCACAATTAGGTTGTTTGTTGTGGCAAAGGTCTTTGACATAAAAGAATGTGATGCTCCGGTATCAAACAACACTTTAGCTGGAATAGAGTTTACGGGAAATGTACCGAGAACGACGTCAGGAGCTTCCTCCGCTTTGTCGATCTTGACATGATTCACCCTTGCGGTCCTCCCGTCAGGCCTGTTGTTGGAGTTGAAGGCCTTAGGCGGGGGAGCGCGCACCATTGCCTGGTTTGTGTTAGGACGAGGTGGTTGTGGAGGTAGCTGCCTCTGCGTGCACTTGTCGGCGTAGTGTCCCGTCTGCTTGCACTTGTAGCATGTGACGACACGAGGAGGCCCTGGCCTTGGCTGCCCCATCGAAGCCCTTGGACCATGCAGCTGAGCAGGGTTGGGTGGGCGGGGAGCGAAGCCTGGAGAAGTTTGGGCATATGGAGCCGAGTGACAGCACCATTTGGTACCCAGATGCGGGCTTCTGCGGAGGGGGTGGTCATGTTGGAGGAGGAACCACCCTCACGCGAGTGCTTGCGAGACTCCTCGAACGCCTTGCGCCCATTTTCTTCATTGAGCGCGGTGTTAACGAGATCCTCAAAGCTGTCGGCCTTGACATTGGTGAGGGCATACTTGAGTTCCGGGTTAAAGCCTCTGCGGAACCTTGCCATCTTTTTAGCTTCAGTGGACACCTCATCTCCAGCGTATCGAGCGAGGCGATTGAACTCACTCTGATACCCGATGACGTCCAACTTTCCCTGCTTGAGAGAGCAAAACTCTTCACGCATTCTTTCCATGAGACCATCTGGAATGTGGTGTTTCAGGAAGGCTTCCTTGAAACGGTCCCACGTAACTGGCATGCCAGTTCTCATGGCCTGGAAGTTTTCCCACCAAGAAGCTGCCTGACCCTTCAGCAGATAGGAGGCATACTTGACCTTGTCTTCTTCAGCTAAGTGTGCAATATCCAAAGCCTTGGCTATCTCACGGATCCAGTCATCAGCGTCTAGGGGCTCGCGTGTGGCCACGAAAGCTCTCGGACCCAGACTGAGAAACTCCTTGATGCTCACTCGTGGAGCTGTCTGGTTGATTTGCTGATTAGCCTAAAACTGAGCCATCTGCGTCATGACTTGGGTCATCTGAGTCAACAGCTCCGTGATTGGCGGTGGTTCAGGCGTGGTGTTCCTTGTTGGCGGCATCCTGAATGGAAATGCATTTTAGCACAACAATAGAAAAGGATAGACTTGGCAACCGAAAGAGAGATTACTCTGACGCAAGAATAGATAAACAAAAGGTACACCATCACATGTTCAAGTACATCAGAATATCCAACACACCATAAATGGTTCGAATACCAAAGGATAACAAAACATAGCTAAGAATGGATACATCGGTACTCCCATGCTTATCACGTAGGACGGCGGCGAGGAGTACGGCGAGAGGTATGGTGAGGAGTACGCCCACGAAAGTAGGTGGAACGACGATCCACGTAGATCTGACGTGGTCTGAGGCCGACTCTAGGCGTGGTGAAGTACATAGCGTCGACTCCCTGTGCTCCAAAGCGGGGAATCCCAGTGTAACCAGCACCAAGGTTAAGGACTGGACCTCTGATCGGCTCGTAACCTCCAGCATCTGGCAGACGACGCCCCACTGGCTGATCAAAACGCGCAAAAGCGCTCGTCTCCAACAAAGTCTGTGGTGTAAGTCGCCAGACGAGTCAAAGCAAGGTAAAGCTGCTCTCTGACTGAAGCCAACTCCTGAGATAGTGTGCGGGCAACTTCGTCACTATGTCTCACAAACTGAGCGGTGGTGTGCAGCCTGGAGTTATCATGCTCGTAAACGTCCAAGTTGTCGTAGAGAGTGAAGTGAGCTCCCTCCGAAGTGATGTAACCACGGGGAATGTGGCGATAAATAGAATCGTCAAATCCCCAGTAGTCAGCATGAAGGACGGTGAGGCTCACATAAGCTGCCTGCTGCACAGCCATATCTACTGTGGAACCCACTGCCTCGTAGGGACGGACTACGCTCATGCCATCATCTGACAGAATGTAGACGATAGCCTGGTAGTAGGTCTGCTCAAACTCTCGCTGCTGCTCGTAGACCTGGTACTCTGGTGCCCAACGGAAACCCAGAAAAGTGACCATGTCTCTCAGCATCTCCGGATAACCGGTAGTGCTCTCACAACGAGTCATACGAACCACCTGCGGGTAGAACCTGAGATCCATCTGCAGATGATTGGGGAAGCTTTGATTAGACGCCGGTAGAAAAACTGAAGTGGCAAGCAACAACAAGGTTCCAACGGACGAAAAGGATCTTGAGAAGACCAGGATATCGAAGCAACATTTGGGAAACACGAGACCAAACACTCCTGAGGTACTACGGAAAAACCCATCCGGGCTTCTAAAGGATCAATATCTACTGCTTAAGGAATAGAGGATCTGCTTCTGGGGCTTATGTGCCTCCGTTCTCAATCGTGAGTAGGCAACATGAAAATCATGTCACAACCACCTACATTCCTATGGTCTAGTAGATATAACCATCCTAGAGAAACCAGGATACGTGAAATCCTAACTTGAAAGTTTAGATGAGAAGAGAAAACAACGTTGCACTTCCTTACCAGAAAAGGGAGGGTGGGTGGGGAAAGAAATAAAAGAACAGAATTCCTACTGTCACGTTTCATTTTTCCTATATAGCTACAAAGTAGTTTCTAGACTCAACTACGACCAGTAAAAGGGATCCTACAGGCAGACAGTCTCTGATACCATTTGTCGCACCCGGACTTCTAGAGGATACACACAGCCCGCTAAACAGTAGATAATTGGCTTACGGGGCGTACCTGCACCCGCATCTCAATATGAGTAGGCCAACACGTAAACGTGTGACAACCATCCTCTACTATTCATCGTCTGTGAAACCATCCAATCACTACAAGAAATGTGTTGATACATGACCCTTTTTTAATGACCGTGGATGAATTAGTCATGGATCCATGACTTTTTTTAATCTGTTGGTCATGACATGTTTGGGAGGGACTAAACACATGACTTTTTTGCCAAAAAAGTCATGATTTTCTTTAACAAGATGGTCATAGCACATGATACCTGGTGTATGACACTTTTTTTTGCTTAACTAAGACCAAATTAATTGGTCATGCGTTTGTTGATTGTTATTTTCGCCAACATGTCATATCCACGTGTCAATTTCTGCCTACGTGTCATGTTCACGTGTCAATTTTGCCTACGTGTCATGTTCACGTGTCAATTTTTGCCTGTGTCATGTACTGGTATCTTGGACTGGACCTATGTGTAAGCAAGCCGCCAAGCAAGCTCTACTTCCGTGCATGCAGCAGGTGGGACCCACTTCGCAGTGCACAAGCTCCACCGAGCGGTTCCTGCCAGCTGACGAGGCATGCAGCAGGTGGGACCCACTCCGAACAAGCTCCACAGAGCGGTTCCTGCGAGCTGACGAGGCAGCGCTGCGACCCATCTTCGCTTCGCACATGCAGCAATACGGAAAATAATATGGTGCGAAGGAGGGCTCGAACCGTCGACCTCGCCCAGCCGAACGACCACAGAAACCAGTACACCACAGACAACTTCGTGGCATAATAGAACGTTTAATTCTTTTGTCTAAAACGAACTCGTTTGAACTGGGCTAGGCCCGCTGAACTTGCAGAGATTGGCCGTGCTGCTGGGCTGAGCCGGCCGCGTTGCTGGGCTGAGCCGGGCACGCTGCTGCGCTGGGCCGGACAACTTGGTAGGTTTGTTTTTCTTTTTTGTCTTTTTAATAACTTTTGTTTTAGGACTTCAATTTTAACAAAATAAGTTTTGATTTTTGTAAAAAACATATGTCTTCTGCCATTATAGAATATTAGGGACCATTTTAGTTAAAATAAAATACAAAATATCCCTAAACTTTATATATTGCATCGTTTCGAGTTTTTTTTTCTCGAATTTTCAAAGCCGGTTTCGGAAAACGGTCAAAACGGGTGACATGACCGTTCGTACCTAGGTGTTTAATCTTGATGAACTCTTGGTGTATCTATCTTGAAAGAGCTACTTGGGCAACTAAAAATGATTTTTTCAAAAAATAAAGAGAAAACTATGAGGCACATGTAGTTCAAATTTGACCCGGTTTCAGCTGAATCGGCTGAAACTTGTCTTTTTTGAAAGAGCTGTATTTTGAGCTATTGAGAGGTAGTAAGTTTGTTATTTGTAGATCAAACATGACATAATATATTTAGAATTTTACTTTGTACATTTTTGCAACATATTTTGTGTATGTGCTTCACAAAAAAACTCAGTTTTGACACTCCGGGAAGGGAAAATGGTATTTTCATTCAACGAAAAATAAAACTTTCTTCGTGAACATTGTTATTTGTACCAACATGCATCTTTGTGTGGAATATGGTCACATTTAAACAAACTATGCCATGGATGTGGCCAAAACATACGTCATTTCACCCGAAAGCCATGAATCTTCGTACGAGATAGCTCACTTCTGTGAACACATTTTCCACCCAATTGTCGTATTCCAAGTTTATTATTTTTGGTGGATACTAGGACATATATAAAAACACCACGCGAAGATCTTGCATCATTTCGAGTTTTTTTGAATTTTCTGGGATTTTCAAACCCGGTTTCGGGAAACGATCAAAATGGGGGACATGACCGTTCGTATCTAGGTGTTGAATCTTGATGAACTCTTGGTGTATCTATGTTGAAATAGGTACTTGTCTACCTAAAAATGATTTTTGCAAAAAATCACGGGCAAACTACGAGGCACCTGTAGTTCAAATTTGGCCCGGTTTCAGCGGAATCGGCAGAAAATTGTCTTTTTCGAAAGAGCTGTATTTTGCGCTATTGAGAGGTAGTAAGTTTGTTATTTGTAGATCAAAGATGACATAATATATTTAGAATTTTACTTTGTACATTTTTGCAACATATTTTGTGTATGTGCTTCACAAAAAAACTCAATTTTGACACTCCGGGAAGGGAAAATGGTATTTTTATTCAACAAAAAATAAAACTTTCTTCATGAACATTGTTATTTGTGCCAACATGCATCTTCGTGTGGAATATGGTCACATTTAAACAAACTATGCCATGGATGTGGCCAAAACATACGTCATTTCACCTGAGAGCCATGAATCTTCGTACGAGATAGCTCACTTCTGTGAACACATTTTCCACCCAATTGTCGTATTCCAAGTTTATTATTTTTGGTGGATACTAGGACATATATAACAACACCACGCGAAGATCTTGCATCGTTTCGAGTTTTTTTGAATTTTCTGGAATTTTCAAACCCGGTTTCGGGAATCGGTCAAAACGGGGGACATGACCGTTCGTATCTAGGTGTTGAATCTTGATGAACTCTTGGTGTATCTATGTTGAAATAGGTACTTGGCTACCTAAAAATGATTTTTGCAAAAAATCACGGGCAAACTACGAGGCACCTGTAGTTCAAATTTGGCCCGGTTTCAGCGGAATCGGCAGAAACTTGTCTTTTTCGAAAGAGCTGTATTTTGCGCTATTGAGAGGTAGTAAGTTTGTTATTTGTAGATCAAAGATGACATAATATATTTATAATTTTACTTTGTACATTTTTGCAACATATTTTGTGTATGTGCTTCAGAAAAAAACTCAGTTTTGACACTCCGGGAAGGGAAAATGGTATTTTTATTCAACAAAAAATAAAACTTTCTTCGTGAACATTGTTATTTGTACCAACATGCATCTTCGTGTGGAATATGGTCACATTTAAACAAACTATGCGATGGATGTGGCCAAAACATACGTCATTTCACCCGAAAGCCATGAATCTTCGTACGAGATAGCTCATTTCTGTGAACACATTTTCCACCCAATTGTCGTATTCCAAGTTTATTATTTTTGGTGGATACTAGGACATATATAACAACACCACGCGAAGATCTTGCATCATTTCGAGTTGTTTTAAATTTTCTGGAATTTTCAAAGCCGGTTTAGGGAAACGGTCAAAACGGGGGACATGACCGTTCGTATCTAGGTGTTGAATCTTGATGAACTCTTGGTGTATCTATGTTGAAATAGGTACTTGGCTACATAAAAATGATTTTTGAAAAAAATAATGGGCAAACTACGAGGCACCTGTAGTTCAAATTTGGCCCGGTTTCAGCGGAATCGGCAGAAACTTGTCTTTTTCGAAAGAGCTGTATTTTGAGCTATTGAGAGGTAGTAAGTTTGTTATTTGTAGATCAAAGATGACATAATATATTTAGAATTTTACTTTGTACATTTTTGCAACATATTTTGTGTATGTGCTTCACAAAAAAACTCAGTTTTGACACTCCGGGAAGGGAAAATGGTATTTTTATTCAACGAAAAATAAAACTTTCTTCGTGAACATTGTTAGTTGTACCAACATGCATCTTTGTGTGGAATATGGTCACATTTAAAAAAACTATGCGATGGATGTGGCCAAAACATACGTCATTTCACCCGAAAGCCATGAATCTTCGTACGAGATAGCTCATTTCTGTGAACACATTTTCCACCCAATTGTCGTATTCCAAGTTTATTATTTTTGGTGGATACTAGGACATATATAACAACACCACGCGAAGATCTTGCATCGTTTCCAGTTTTTTTGAATTTTCTGGAATTTTCAAAGCCCGTTTCGGGAAACGGTCAAAACGGGGGACATGACCGTTCGTATCTAGGTGTTGAATCTTGATGAACTCTTGGTGTATCTATGTTGAAATAGGTACTTGGCTACATAAAAATGATTTTTGCAAAAAATCACGGGCAAACTACGAGGCACCTGTAGTTCGAATTTGGCCCGGTTTCACCGGAATCGGCAGAAACTTGTCTTTTTCAAAAGTGGTGTATTTTGAGCTATTGAGAGGTAGTAAGTTTGTTATTTGTAGATCAAACATGACATCATATATTTAGAATTTTACTTTGTACATTTTTGCAACATATTTTGTGTATGTGCTTCACAAAAAAACCCGGTTTTGACACTCCGGAAAGGGAAAATGGTATTTTTATTCAACGAAAAATAAAACTTTCTTCGTGAACATTGTTAGTTGTTCCAATATGCACCTTTGTGTGGAATATGGGCACATTTAAACAAACTATGCCATGAATGTGGCCATAACATCCGTCATTTCGCCCGAAAGCCATGAATCTTCGTACGAGATAGCTCATTTTTGTGAACACCTTTTCAACCAAATTGTCGTATTCCAAGTTTATTATTTTTGGTGGATACTAGTACATATATAATAACACCACGCGAAGATTTTGCATCGTTTCGAGTTTTTTGAATTTTCTGGAATTTTCTAAGCCGGTTTCGGAAAACGGTCAAAAAGGGGGACATGACCGTTCGTACCTAGGTGCTGAATCTTGAAATAGGTACTTGGGTACCTAAAAATGATTTTTTCAAAAAAAAAAGAGAAAACTACGAGGCACCTGCAGTTCAAATTTGGCCTGGTTTCAACGGTGATCTCGACGACGACACTACCTTGCCATGTTGTAGTACCTTTTGAAGGCACCTAATCATTTTCCATGATTGAGCAAGACAATATTTTGGAAGAGACCCTAAGGACAAACATTTTGAATCCGAATGTTTTCGAAATTTGGGTGCAAAATTTGGAGATTCGAGGGCGAGACAGCCAGCCAATGAGAAGAGAGAAGCGACCTCGAGACGGATCACCCTGTTGGAGGCGATCTGAGCCATCCATGACCCACACTCCCATGGGAGATTTGTTCGGAGAACCAAAAACTCCGCGCGTTTGACTTGACTTGGAGCGAAAATTTCGGAGGAGGCGCGCGGAGAAGCCCACCACTTTCCCCACCCGAGCTAAAATTTCGGAACAGGCCACTTTCCCCACCGCGCCGCAACCCTAGATCCCATCTGCCTCCCACCGTCGCCATTTTCCCATCTTCCCATCGCCTCCTCGATCTGGATCTCCTCACGCCGCAAGCCCCGCATCTCTGCCCCCCGCCGTCGCCATTTTCCTATATCCTCACTTCCACTCGCACCGCAAGCCCCGCATCTCCTCTCTTCCCATCGCCTTCTCGATCTAGATCTCCTCACCCCTCGGTGTCATTCTTCATCTGATGCCCGACGACGCATCCTCCTCTCTCGCTGCCAGAAGCTTCGACGGAGTGGGAGGCCGACGCGCAGAAGTTTCTGAAGCGAAGATGGAACCGGCGTCGGGACCTCCGTCCGCTCCTGCCCATAGCCGACGCCGCCATCCAGAGCAAGGGGACGACGGGGCCCCAATGGCCGCTTCCGCCGGAGACCTCAGGTCGGAGTACCTCCAGGTTCTTCTCAGCCGCCTCCACGACCTCCAAGGTCAGCCTTTCCTCTCCCTCTGTCTCTCTCGGGCCCGTGAGTTTGCGGCAGTTTGAGTTGATCAACGACTTGTCCTGAATCCGCTCATCGCGCCAGTGTCTCTGTCCGTGGAGGAAGGGAGCCCGGTAAATTAGCCGCTGTACCAAGGAGAAGGGCGGCCTCTGGAGCCTAGCGAGGTGGCGGGTGCAGGAGTGGGGCAAGGACCTGAGCGCCAAGATCGAGGAAGAGCTCTCCCCCGACGGCCTCGACATCATCTCCATTTCCAACGTGAGTGATCCCCTCTTGCAGTTGCGCACGGCGGTTCTGACAGAGCAGGTGAAGTTATTTTGCTGTAGTATTTCAATGAGAATTGCGATTAATTTTCGGACGCTAGTGTAGGCTGCAACACTGTATAGTTACTAAGGTCATGTCTCTCGTATCATAATGCTTGGAGGAAAAGATTAACCATGCTTAGAACATAATTATTTCCCACTGTTGCATCTTCCACTAGTAAGCTGGTATGAAGAGCAGCCCCTGATTTTCATGCCTTTAACTTTGCCGAAGCAATTAGAGAGTAAATTTACCACAGATGCACCACAAGAAGCAGATCCAGTAAAATTGATGCCGTGTTAGGGAATAATGTAATGACACCTTTGATTGCTGTTTTTGTGAAGGATGTTTTGTGCTTGCTCCTTGCATGAGTGATGCAAAAAAAATGGATGGCAGCAATTTTATGCACCCGGATTTGTCATGGACTCATGGTGCTGCTGAACTTACCCATTGTCATATTTTGGTTTTGTAGGTTGAGATGGGGGTGGAGCCCGAGCAGCTGTAGCTTGACGAGCAGATGATGGTGAAGCATGAGCCTGAGCCCCTGTAGCTAATTTAGTTTCTAATTCCATTTCTGCTTTTAATCTAGATGTGGTAGTTAAGTGCAAATATCTTGTCATCTCTTATAATCCGTCTGCCCCTGTAATACTGTTTTTATATGCCTACATAAAAATCTATTGTTGTGAAATGCTTCTTATGCATAATCCAATTAATCTAACTTCTCAAGCTTCATATAGTTGCTATGAGGCATCCTAGTATTTCATTTTCTTCTGGTAATTTGGTATGAGGCATCCTAGTATTATGATTGAAGGAAGTTTTTATAGCTTAGATGGAGTAATCAAGTAGCAATCTGTTGAGGACAATATATTTGCTAGTTTTAACCTTTCTAGGAATATATTACAAGTTCAACATGACTGCCTTTCTTTGGTTCATTGTGATCATATTGTGTCTTTCTCCGGAATATATTGGTGTCTCTAAAGTAAACTTCACTTACATGGTTGTTATAATCTTGCACCTTCACGAGTAAGCCTGACACTTACAAGCGTGTGATTGAGAGGTTCAAGAAGGAAGCTGTTGAGATGAACAAGAGGTCTTTCAAGTACGCCTGGGTTCCTGACAAGCTCAAGGCTGAGCGCCGGGGTTCATGGTTTTACAGAAGAAGGTACATGCCTGCCTCTCTCTTTAGTCTGTACCGTCTTGTTGGATCACTAATGATGTTAAGACTCATGGTGGCATCTTCTCATTCCTATGAATTCGGTAACGGTGCAGGTCTCCGCAGCAGCGAATGGTGGGCTGAATGACGCGGTGGCATCCCATAACCCGCAGGCGGTGTCGGCCGAGCAGTGGGCAACAATGGGGCAGCAGTATTACAAGAATGCTGCCATGTATTATGGCGCTGACGGCTACCCTTATTATTATGGAGGTGAAAAACCAGGGAACCGTTTAGTTGTCTATTGCTGTCATATTTTTGTAGCGAATTAGAGATTGAAGGGCAACTATTTTAGTTAGTTTTCCCCTGCAAAATTGTTGATAGCAGTGCCTTTTGGAAACCTTGCAGGTTTGGGGACTACTCTGTGTATGTGAGCGGTTTGCAAACCCAAATGTTCATGACAAGGTGAGTGCTCCTTCTGTCACATTCTTATCTTGCTTGGCTTTAGTTTCAACAGATCTTTCTTGTACATGATATACTGTGATGCTATCTATTAAATAAAAATAGAAGTCTGTGCCAAGTTGAACTTCTTTTTGTATAAGCTTATTTTCCTTGTCTTTTGTTAGGCAAGGTATATATAGATGTGTGACACATTGTCACTATGTTTACCTATTATGGGTTATATTGATCATGTACAGAACATTACTTATTTTTAATTATGTTCATTTCCCTTCTAATAAAGCTTTCTTTGTTCTTTAAATGCATGTTCTGCTTAGCCAGTGGGTGTTGCATGCAAGTGGAAGTCGCAGAGCCGTACCTGGTGCAAGACGTGCTGCATCGTGTTCTCTTTATTAAGAGTTTGTGTCAGTATTTTTTTGCCAGTGTTGTATCAGTATTTTTTTGCCAGTGTGTTGTATCAATAGACTAGCAATGTAATAAGTGATATCTACTGTATGATGAAATGAGATGATGTTGATTGGGAGTGGAATGAAGTTGTATATATGCTTTTGTCACGTGTTGTTTCCTGTGCATATGTTGATTTGATAACTACTGAATATCTTGAAAAGTTCCTACTGTGAACGTTGGCCCAGCTCTATTGGACTATTAAAAGGCCATGACCCAAAATGTACTAGGCTAAGAATGCCACGACCCAACCCAAATAAAATAAAAAAATCAAATCGTGAAAAAACAAAGGCCCAATATTGGAAAAGGCTCAGAAATATTCGACTCGGTCCATTTAGGCAGAAATATAAGGCAGGAAAAAATTGCGAAAGGCTTAGTTGTTGGGCCTGGCCCGTATGGAGGAGAAGCATGGACTGGGCTTAATCTCTTCCATGACCCACTCAGTTGGTCATAATTTTGCCACGTAGGATTGGCCACGTAGGATCTGACGTGGCTATGGCAGGATATCACATGACCAAATCAGTTGGTCATAGGGTTATGACCCCTCTGATTGGGTCATAGAGTCTATGAAAATTCCATTCAATTAGTCATTGACGATAAAATAAGACGCTCGGTATGTGACTTTCCATTTTTTGTCAAAAAGGGGTCATGAATCAACCTACGTGACCTTCTAGTGACAAAAATTGAGGGTCACGTATCAACATATTTCTTGTAGTGAATAGGAATCCGAATACTTCCATCGACGTACTTCATAACATACACACATGGTACGTCAACGACATTTGAACAAATGATATCACAACAAATCTCTAAGACACAAAGAAATAGAAATAAGTGGCAAAAGCTCTCACTAGAGCAGAGATAGCAAATACAGTCATGCAGAGGACACATGTCCCAACAAGTCATCATTACATCACAGCGGAAGCATCCAAAGTGTCTGAGTACAGACAAGATCCAAATAGGCCTAAGAGGCCGGAAACGAAAAGAACGGAGCCCATCCATGAAGTCTCGGATCCTGCCCGGGTCCGCTATCTACTCGTCAGCAGCCTCGTCATACTCCACGTAATAGCCACCATGGGGATCCTCGGAAACGTAGTCTGCAGAACCAGCAGCCCCAAAGGGGTCAGTACGGACGAGTACTGGCAAGCAAGAAGCACAAGATACCAAAATGTACCCGGCAACACCAAGTACAGATGCTTTGGGTTCAACGGAAGATAGGTGATATAAAGGTGCGGCAGCGGGCTGCACTAACCAACTACAGATACACGCTACAACATCCGGCTAAAACAAAGGGATAAGATAGCGCATCGGAGTCAACTACCACTAACCTCAAACAAACCCATCCTGGATCTCGCCCCTTATCCAAAGAAGCAATCCGAGGATAACCCACACAGTTGGATTAATGAAGGTTCAGGTTATTGTGTCAATATGACTATTACTAGTCAAATTATTATTAATTAGGTGTAAGTTGTCTTATCCTTGTTAGCCAGCCCTATCACCAAGTCATCCATAACCGCGGACAACACGGCTTCTCGAGAAGATTTAACCCTACAGGGATGCACCAATTTGGCCGTACACGTAAGAATAACACGCCAGGCGGGGATCAAACCCACCAAGCAGGCCACTCAACACAACCCAATTCTTCTTCGCATCAAGCCCAAAGAACCCCGTGTAATTGAGCGCACGGCTAATAAAGCCCCACGAAGAAAAGGGGACCCTCATAGCACTCTAAGAACGTGTCTCCCTAAATGCCGACTACAAAAGTTACCACCTTGGCGCCAAGGGTTCGCACCTGCATATGCATGCGGCAAATGGAAAACCCGAACTAAATGAGGCGATTTGGACGAGATGCGAATCGAATCAAAATTGCGGGGGGCGCCCATACACGCTTCCCACATGCGGTTAGCGCGCTCATCATGGATCTAGAGGACAAGAACTTTTCCTGAGTTCGACACTAGCAGGCCTCAAAACCATACCCGGCCTCCTACCGGTGCATTAACATCAAATTATTATTACCTCAAACACTAACAGGTGGTTGTTTAAATATCGAGCCCCCAAAACATAATAAATATGGTAAAATAAATAACAGACATCAGACTCGAGCACAACAACCCTAAGCATGCTAGTAAGACACAGGCAACAGGCAACAGGGTTATAGGTGTGGAGGTGGGGCTATATCAGGGTTACAGGATAGCATGTGATAGGATCGGAACACAAGCAACAAATCATAAGGCTAGCAGATTAGACAACGGAAAGTATCGGTATCAAGTGTGGAAAAGGACACAATGGTTCAGGTGAGTGAATACTTGCCTACAAACTCAGTAGCCTGGTACTGGGCTAACTCCTGTGAAGTAGTATCGTAAACCTCGTCTGTCTCAACGTCGTCGTCTATTCGAGAAGAAGCAAACAAACAACTAAGAGAGACGAACAATCAATAACATGGCATAATGCACAAACATGGGATGATGCATGACAATTTAATTGATGCATCAAATTAAAACAAGGAGTAGGCAAGCAATATTAAATGGGCCCAATAGTAATTTAGATTGCATTCGGGAATTACCCATATGTAATATTAATGAATTAAAAGGATTACAAGTAAACATTAAGGTGAAGTGATTACATGCATGATGAATGATGAAAACAGCAAGAAAACAACTTTATCTTCCAATTGATACCTCATTTGTCAAATTTGGAATTTTAAATAATTAATTATGAATTTTGCAATTTAAAAGATGGAATTAAAGTATTGATTTAGTGCACCAACTTTATTTTCTCAAAACAGGAAACAAATTTCATATTTGGAATCTACAACAAATTTTGAATGGAATACATATTTGGTTTGTTGAATTTGGAATTTTTATGCCCAAGTTATGAATTTTGCAATATTAAATGAATTAAACAAGGATTTAATTATTTCACCAATTTAAAATACTCAAAACAGGAAACAAAGGTGATATTTGGAAAGATTATTCAATTTTACATGGAAACCATATTTTACATTTTAAATTTGGAGTTCATTTGAATTATTTATAAGCATTTGAAATCCAAGGGCTATTCTGCAAATTCCAGGGACTTAAAAGAATAACAGGAATTACAGAACAAGCCCCCAGGGCTTTTCTTACGCAGCGCAGCGTGACACTGGGTCACTGACCAGTGGGGTCAGTGCCCTGCTGGCGCCTGCGTGGCTGGGCGTGGGCTGAGTGGCCACCAGTGCCACTGACTGGTGGGGCCTGGGCGCTGGCGTGGCAAGGAAAATAAAAGGGGGCCTTTTGCGCCCCCGGGGATTCGACCTCGCGACCTCAGGCGCGCGCGCACGGATGCGCTAGCCACTGGGCTACTCGCTGCTTTGTGATGGAACTAGGAGGCGTGGGCTTTTGGGGTGAAAGGTTCAGGCTTTTCTCGTTTTCTGACGAAACTGAACCTTGTTCAGTTACTGAACACGGATCGGGCCGGCAACGACGGCAGCGAGCTTCTGCTCGGCGTGCGTGTGCGCCGTGCTGCGCGGGGCACTGGTGCGTGCGTGGGGCAGGGGGATACAGAGGAGGACGGGGCGTGCTCACCGAGGGGCCTTGGCGAAGCGGGAGCGGATGACGAGGACGGATGTCCGCGGTGGTCGACGGCGAGAAGACGGAGGCGGTGGGGTTGTCCGGCTGCTCTCCGGCCTCGGCCGTGGTGACGAGGAGGAGGACATGCCCGCGGAGGTTCGATTCCCGCTCCTAGCCAGCTCGGAGGGGCTCCATGGCGACGGCGATTCCCGGCCGCTCTCCTCTGTGGTCTCGGTGGTGGCAGGTTCAGAGAGAAGGAAGCAGAGCAGCGAGAGGGAAAAGGAGGAGGAGACGGCGGCGCGAGGAGCAGGTGGGTGGAGACTAGGGTTAGGGTGGTTGTGCAGCTTGGGGAGTAGAAATAGGAGGAGGGGGAGGAGGTGGATGCTGCAGGTGGGGGAGGATCCCCCCTCCTCTGTCTCCGTACAGAGGAGGAAGACGACATCGATACGTGGGGGGCTGGGCTTGGGGTAGTAGGTGGGCTCAGCCCACTTGGGCTGGCCTGCCTCCCCCATTTTTTTCCTTTCCTTTTTGTTCCTTTCTTTTTTTTTTGTAGAGAATAGAAAAGAGAGGAAATAGATAGAAAAGTGAGGTGAGATTTGGGATTTTATGTTGCAAATATTTTTTAATGGATTAAGTAACTCAAAAGCCCAGTTGCATGATGTTTTCTTTTCAAAAAATTTAAATATTCGTGGATGTTTGAATTTTAAAATGAATTTGCTTGAGCTTTGCAATAATTGAATTATTTGAAAAATTAACCAAGTCACTCATTTGGAAAATCAAGTTTATGGGAAGCAATTAAACTATTTGATTTGAATATTTTATTTGAAAAGTTGTAACAGACCAAGTGTGAAACACATTGATTTGCAATTATTTTGAATTTGTCATTTGAACTTTCAAATATGGTTACAAAAGAATGAATTTTTGAAATAACAAATAATATTGAATAATTCCAACCAATTAATGGATTGCTTTTTGAATTGATTTGTTTGCAAAATTTTAATTGTGATTCACAATTGGAACATGCCAAGTATGAATGAAATTGATTTGAATTTGAATTAAATTTCAAATTGAAACACATGCCACATGCAATGCTTATGATGACATGATGCATAACATAAATTAACAAAAAGCAAAACATTCTAAGGTTGTTTTCATACTTGGGATGTTACACACGGTGGGGCTGTATGATGGCGATACCGATTGTTTTGTTCTACACCCCCCTTTAAGGTTTGATACATCATATATTCAGTTCATCGAGCAAATACAAAACATCCGGATTCTCCATCATACGTCCTACCGTGCATTTGGTATGCATATATGCACCCAGTAGCCACGATTGGGTTGTATGATGGCGATACCGATTGTTTTGTTCTACACCCCCCTTTAAGGTTTGATACATCATACATTCAGTTCATCGAGCAAATACAAAACATCCGGATTCGCCATCATACGTCCTGCCGTGTATTTGGTATGCATATATGCACCCAGTAGCCACGGTAGGGCTGTATGATGGCGATACCGATTGTTTTGTTCTACACCCCCCTTTAAGGTTTGCCCCAAAACACATCAGAGATAATATAATTCACATGATCCATTCAACAAAGTTTGGTACAATAAATTATTACACATCAATTCTTCCCTTGTGTCCCAGCTTTCTTACGATTGTGCCGTATCCATGGAGCATCCTCATCATTTAACTTAATGCTTGGGTCAGTGTTCACTTTGAAGGGCGGAATTTCACCAAACATATTATAATATTCTGACATGTCTGTCTTGTCCTCCACTCCCACGATGTTTCTTTTCCCTGAAAGAACAATGTGGCGCTTTGGATCATCGCATGATGTACTGATCGTTTTCTTATCTTTCCGTTTCCTCGGTTTGCTACTCATGTCCTTCAAATAGAAAACCTGAGCGACATCTTTGGCTAGGACGAATGGTTCGTCAAGGTAACCAAGATTGTTGAAATCCACCATTGTCATTCCGTATTGCTTGTCCACCTTTACCCCACCTCCTGTTAGCTTGAACCGTTTGCACCGGAACAAAGGGACCTTAAAGGAGGGTCCATAGTCAAGTTCCCATATCTCCTCTATGTAACCATAATATGTGAACTTTTTCCCAATCTCGGTTGCTGCATCAAAGCGGACACCACTGTTTTGGTTGGTGCTCTTTTTATCTTGGGAGATCGTGTAAAATGTATTCCCATTAATCTCGTACCCTTGGAAAGTCGTTATAGTCGAAGATGGTGTCTTGGCCAACATGTACAGCTTATCTCCAACATCATTGTCATTCATTAAATTTTTTCGCAACCAACTGCCGAAAGTCCCCATGTGGGCCTTTCTAATCCAGGATTCAGGCTTCCCCGGGTTGTCCGAGCGTAGAATATTCTTGTGTTGCTCGAAGTACGGAGCCACCAAGATCGAATTTTGCAGAACTGTGTGGTGTGCTTCAGTCATAGAATGACCGTCCATACATATCGTTGATTTCCTTCCGATCGTGCCTTTTCCACTTAGTCTCCCCTCGTGCCGCGATTGAGGAATACCAATCGGCTTAAGGTCACGAACATAGTCAATACAGAACTCAATTACCTCCTCATTTCCATAGCCCTTTACGATGCTTCCTTCTGGACTAGCACGGTTACGAACATATTTCTTTAATACTCCCGTGAACCTCTCAAAGGGGAACATATTGTGTAGAAATACAGGACCGAGAATGGAAATCTCTTCGACTAGGTGGAGCAGAAGGTGCGTCATAATATTGAAGAAGGATGGTGGGAACACCAACTCGAAACTGACAAGACCTTGGACCACATTGTTCTGTAACCGTGGTAGATCTTCTGGACTGATTACCTTCTGAGATATTGCATTGAGGAATGCACATAGCTTCACAATGGCTACTCGAAGATTTTCCGGTCGAAGCCCCCTCAAAGCAATCGGAAGCAATTGCGTCATAATCACGTGGCAGTCGTGAGACTTCGGGTTTTGGAACTTTTTGTCCGCCATGTTTATTATTCCCTTTATATTCGACGAGAAGCCAGACGGGACCTTCATACTTCTCAGGCATTAAAAAAATGACCTTCTCTTCTTTGGTAAGAGCGTAGCTGGCACGACCTTGAAACCATTCCGGATGCCGGTCATCTGGGTCTTTCAAAAGTTGATGGTCCTGCCGTGCTTCCTTTGTATCATTTGTCTTGCCATACACGCCCAAGAAGCTTAGCAGGTTCACGCAAATATTCTTCGTAACATGCATCACGTCGATTGTAGAGCGGACATATAGGACTTTCCAATACTGTAGCTCCCAAAATATCGATTTCTTCTTCCACATGGGTGCGTGCCCGTCAACTCCCAGCGGAACTGATTGTCCGCCAGGACCCTTTCCAAAGATGACTTTCAAATCCTTGACTATATCAAATATCTCAGCACCAGTACGTTCCGCAGGCTTCGGCCGGTGATCTGCCTTGCCGTTGAAATGCTTGCCTTTCTTTCTTATGTTATGATTTCGGGGAAGAAATCGACGATGACCCAGGTACACGTTCTTCCTACAATTATCCAAAAATACACTTTCAGTCTCATGTAAGCAGTGCGTGCATGCTTTGTATCCCTTATTTGACTGCCCCGAAAGGTTACTGAGAGCAGACCAATCGTTGATGGTTACAAAAAGCAACGCTCGTAGGTCAAATTCCTCTTCTTTGTGCTAATCCCACACACGTACACCAGGTCTGCCCCACAACTGTAAAAGTTCATGAACTAATGGCCTTAGGTACACATCGATGTCATTGCCGGGTTGCTTCGGACCTTGGATCAGCACTGGCATCATAATGAACTTCCGCTTCATGCACAACCAAGGAGAAAGGTTGTAGATGCATAGAGTCACGGGCCAGGTTCTATGGCTGGAGCTCTGCTCGCCAAAAGGATTCATGCCATCAGTACTTAGACCAAATCTTATGTTCCTTGCGTCAGCTGCAAAATCTTTGAACTCTCTGTCGATCTTTCTCCATTGCGTTCCATCGGCGGGTTGTCTCAACTCCCCGTCGGACTTACGGTCCTCTTTGTGCCATCGTAACAACTTGGCATGCTCTTTGTTCCTGAACAGACGTTTCAACCGTGGTATTATAGGAGCATACCACATCACCTTGGCGGGAACCCTCTTCCTGGGTTTCTCGCCCTCAACATCGTCACCAGGGTCATCGCCTCTGATCTTATAACGCAATGCAGTGCATACAGGGCATTCATTCAATTTCTCGTATTCACCGCGCTAGAGAATGCAGTCGTTAATGCATGCATGTATCTTCAGAACCTCTAAACCTAGAGGGCAGACAACCTTCTTTGCTTCGTACGCACTGGCGGGCAACTCGTTATTCTTCGGAAACATATTCTTCAACATTTTCAGCAAATTTTCAAATGATGAGTCAGCTACACCTTCCCGTGCCTTCCATTTCAGCAAATCCAGTGTGCAGCCCAGCTTTTTCAGACTATTGTCGCATCCTGGGTACAACGACTTCGTGTGATCCTCTAACATGCGATCCAAATTCTCTCTCTCCTTGTCAGTTTCACAGCGTCTCCGTGCATCAGCAATGGTCCGACCAAGATCATCAGCGGGCTCATCATGTGCCTCTTCTTCACCTTCACCAAACCCTTCCCCACCTTCAGCATCATCCTCCATGAAAGTATCACCGAAAGCCTCATGATAGTTGACATCGATATCATCCCCTTCTTCATGTTCTTCCATTCTAATCCCTCTTTCTACATGCTTGGTCCAACAATTATAGCTTGGCATGAAACAGTGCCGAAGTAGGTGCATGTGAACGACTCTTGAGGAGGAGTAACCCTTCTGATTCTTACATTCAGCACATGGACAGATAATAAAACCTCGGTGCTTGTTCGCATTTGCCACTACGAGGAAATCTTTCAAACCCGTAGTGAACTCGCCGGAGAGTCGGTTACCGTACATCCATTGCCGATTCATCTGCATTATTATTATATAAAGTATATAATTAACCGTCATACATTTGTTAAACTAACTAGCTAGAAATAATACAAATCATGAAAGGTTCAAGTTGCTAACCGCGATCGCGGAGGAAAAATAAATGTCAAAGCTCAAGTGTGGCTCCGACACTTCATATCATGTGTGTTTCATGCTCTCGGGCATTTCATCGAACACCTTGTGTGCATAGGAGGAACCAAAAGCAAACCCACCACCCCCTTGTGAACCAAAAGCATAAAAGTGGCACCAAATGTGGCTAAGTGCAGCGAGCTGAGTCCTATATAGGGATGGGCCTTTAGTCCCGGTTGGCCTGGTCAATCGCGACTAAAGGCCTTCGGGCCAGCCTGAGGACCTTTAGTCCCGGTTGGACAGGTCAACCGCGACTAAAGCCCCTCCCGTCCGCCAGCTGTGGACCGAGCGCACTGGGCCCAGACAGTTGGTCGCGGGTCTCCTCCCGAACCGCGACTAAAGACCCATTTGATCGCGGTTCGATTATTTTGGGGACTAATGGGGGCGTATGGAATGTTGAAGATATTAGCAATTTAGCACATGATTTAATTCGAAATACTATCAGATAAATTGTGACCGTAGCAAATACAGTAACCATGAAAATATCTAGATCTAATACAGTAGACAGACTGAAACAATCTATTGCAAGAACTAGACATAAGAACTCCAGTAATATCTCATACAGATGGAATAGAGATACGTACGATGCAGTGGTAGCGGCACCGCCGTTGTTGTTGTCCACGTCGGCCATGTTGTCGATGAAGAGGTTGCCGAGGTCGGGGAAGAAATCGTCGTTGGGGAAGTAGTCGCCGTCAGCAGTCGCGCGAGTGCGCTCCCCAAAAACCTGATCGCCCCTCTCCCGTACAGGATCACAAGAGGCGGGGTTCCGGAGGCCTGCTGTCCCCACTAGCGGTGCACGCCGAAAGGAGGGATGGAGAAGACTTGATTGGCGGCGCAGTGGATTGGAACGGTGCGAAACCATAAGACGAAGTGATTGCTAGGGTTTACCGTATGCGCGTATTTATATGCGGCTGGGAGAGACGTGGACGTAACTCCACGTCTGAGTCGGTTCGGTTTCACGATCCAGAAAGGAAACGGAAACAATTTAGGAATTAACGCGTCCGTTAATTACCAAGTTAATGACTCATTAAGATTTCCCAAGCGACAAAATAAACGCTCTCGGCTCGGCTCATTCCCGCAACCCGCGGCGCGTCGTGACGTGTCGTGACGAGGCGAGGCGTGGCGAGGCGGGCGGCGGAGGAGGAGCGCGCGTGTGGCACACCTCTCCTCTTGCCTTGCCAACTCATACATGAGCTAGAATGGCTCACCTTATAAAGTGGTTCCATTCTCTCCAAACTAGCAGTATGGGACTAAACTTTAGTCCCACTCACTCCACTAATTATTCATGAATGGGCCATGACAATTTCAGGATTTATTGGGCTTAGTTGGGCCACACTGCAGCCCATAAATTCCAACAATCCCCCACAAAGTGTCATTAGCACATTTCATAAACTCTGTTCCAAAACATTGTTTATATACCGATGTTAGTGGAGACTGTTAAGTTGAACTTCCACTTAGAACATCATGCTACACTAGTTCACAACTTGAATAGTGGACTACGCCTTGAACTACAAGTTTGCTGTGATACCAGTTTCACACAACGTCTGAACCGATACTAGGCTGCCGCAAGGCTTCCCTGCGGTTTGGAGCGTATGCGTCATACTCCAAAGGCCTTTCATGAGTTTATTAGAGAGCACCCGATTCTCATAGACTGCGACGTTTAACAGTCAGACTCATATAGGTGAGTTCCTCAGGAGATGTTCTGTAGGACACATCTCTGCTTATATAAATAAGCCACTTGGAATACATTAAGACAAATGTCAACCTACCGTACAGATCAGGAGAGTATTGCATCTTTTATGGAGTGGAATAAATTATAAGGATACTCTCCTCTCAGCCGACCAACAGCTTGTCTCCCACTTCTAATTCACGGGATCTCCGATCACATAGAGTGGGTTACCACTGTGGGCAACTTATAACGTGGGTCTCAAGCCCATCTCCCTCGATGCATTATCTATCACATTCCGTGATAAATCCTTTGTGAAGGGATCTGCCAAGTTCATAGATGTTTGGATATAATCCAACGCAATAACTCCGGAGTTTTTCAATTTCCTGACAGATTTCAATCTCCTCTTCACATGTCTTGATGACTTTGCATTATCCTTAGAACTGTTCACTTTAACGATCACAGTTTGATTATCACAGTTCATTAGGATTGCGGGTATTGGTTTTTCAACCATAGGAAAGTCCATCAAGAGCTCACGAAGCCACTCTGCCTCAACAGTGGTTGTGTCTAATGTTGCAAGTTCTGCTTCCATAGTTGACCTCGTTAAAATGGTCCGCTTGCAAGACTTCCAGGAAACAGCGCCACCACCAAGTGTAAAAACATAACCACTAGTGGCCTTAAGCTCATCAGCATCAGATATCCAATTAGAATCACTATATCCTTCCAGAACCCTCGGGTTTCCGGTATAGTGAATTCCATAGCTCGCAGTGCCTTTTAAATAGCGCATAACTCTCTCAAGCGCACGCCAATGATCATCTCCCGGATTGGAAACAAACCGGCTCAATTTGCTCACAGCAAAAGAGATGTCAGGCCTCGTGGCACTCGCCAAATACATAAGCGAGCCTATAATCTGAGAATATCTCAGTTGATCTCTAGTAATCCGTTGATTCTTTCGAAGCAACAGACTAGCATCATATGGAGTTGAAGAAGGCTTGCAGTCACTATACCCGAAGCGACTCAAGACCTTTTCCACATAGTGAGATTGAAGCAGTGTGATCCCACCATTATCATCTCTCAACAGCTTGATGTTCAAGATAACATCAGCTACTCCTAGATCCTTTGTCTCAAAACAGCGAGATAAGAAATCCTTAACTTCCTTGATTAAATCAAGATTGGTCCCAAAGATCAATATGTCATCAAGGTATAGACATAGAATAACTCCCTCGCCCCCACCATGGCGATAGTACACACATTTATCAGCTTCGTTTACAACAAAGCCTTCAGCGGTCAAAGTCCTTTCAAACCTCTCGTGCCATTGCTTAGGTGCTTGCTTGAGGCCGTATAATGACTTCAATAACTTACACACCTTGCCTTCCTGACCGGATACTCCGAAACCATCTGGCTGCTCCATGTAAATTTCCTCGTCCAAATCTCCATTAAGGAAAGCCGTCTTAACGTCCATTTGATGAACGAGAAGACCGTGCGAGGCAGCCAGTGAGAGTAGCACACGAATAGTGGTCAGTCTAGCCACAGGTGAGTAAGTATCAAAGAAGTCTTCACCTTCTTTCTGGGTATAACCCTTGGCCACAAGCCTTGCCTTGTACTTTTTAATTGTACCATCAGGCCTAAGCTTTTTCTTGAACACCCACTTACATCCTATAGGTTTACACCCATAACGACGATCAGTGATTTCCCAGGTTCCGTTAGCCAAGATGGAATCCATCTCGCAACGAACAGCCTCCTTCCAGTAGTCAGCATCAAGACACGCATAGGCTTCTGAAATAGTCCTGGGTGTGTCATCCACGAGGTACACAATGAAATCATTACCAAAGGACTTTGCAGTCCTCTGTCTCTTGCTCCTTAAAGGAACTTCATTGTCATCCTCCTCGGGATTCTCAACGTGTTCTATCGAAATAGTGGATTCAGGAATCTCAGCTAATTCATGACTAGATGAAACAGGTTTCTCCTGATTTGATGAGCTAGACATATCCTTCATAGGAAATATGTTCTCAAAGAAAGTCGCATCATTCGACTCCATAATTGTACCAACATGCATGTCGGATACCTCAGATTTTACTATCAAGAATCTATAACCAATGCTATTAAAAGCATAGCCCAGAAGAACACAATCTACGGTTTTAGGTCCAAGCTTGCGCTTCTTGGGAATTGGTATATTGACTTTCGCCAAACAACCCCAAGTACGTAGGTAGGAGAGTTTCAACCTTTTCCTTTCCCATTCCTCAAATGGAGTAATGGTTTTATTCTTTGTGGGAACTCGGTTTAGGACATGACATGCAGTCATTAGCGCCTCCCCCCACCATGCCTTGGAGAGACCCGAAGTGTCTAACATGGCGTTAACCAAATTAGACAACGTTCGGTTCTTTCTTTCAGCCACCCCATTTGAATGAGGTGAGTAGGGAGGCGTCCTCTCATGAATAATACCGTGTTAAGCACAAAAATAATTAAACTTGTTGGAAAAATACTCTCCACCATGATCAGACCTAAGCCGTTTAATTTTACGATCAAGTTGGTTCTCTGCTTCGGCCTTATAGTTCTTGAAATAAGTTAAAGCTTCATCTTTAGATTTCAGAAGATACACATAACAATATCTAGTGGAGTCATCAATAAGTGTCATGAAATATTTCTCTCCATGTTTTGTCAATACGCCATTCATCTCACAAAGATCAGAATGTATAAGTTCTAGTGGTGTCAAGTCTCTTGCCTCCGCAGTCTTATGAGATTTGCGAGGTTGCTTAGCTTGAACACACACTTGACATTTGGAACCTTTATTGGTACTGAATTTCGGAATTAAACTCATATTTGCTAACCGCGTCATGCAACCAAAATTAATATGACAAAGTCGTGAATGCCAAACATCACAATCATTATCGTGACAAACATTATTAATAACTTTGGTGCATATATCTGACAAGGATAAGAGGAACAAGACTCCGCACTCATAGCCTTTACCAATAAATTGTCCATACTTGGAAATTACAACTTTATTGGACTCGAATACCAACTTAAAACCATCTCGACATAAACGTGAGCCGCTGACGAGATTTTTATTGATGGAGGGCACATGATGAACGTTCTTCAGTCGCACGATCTTCCCCGAAGTAAACTTCAGATCGACCGTACCAACACCACGAACAGTAGCATGTGACCCGTTCCCCATCAGCACGGGGGAAGTCCCTGTGATCTGATAAGAAGAGAACATGGAAGCATCAGCACAAACATGTACATTGGCACATGTATCAATTAACCATTCAGGTGAATGACAAACTGAAAGAATAGTAGGAACTGTACCGTACCCAGTATCCTTCATCTCAGTGTCACCAATGACGATGTTAGCGATCTTGCCGATGTTCTCTTGCTGCTGCAACTCATATCGCTTAGGGCATTTTGGAGCCCAATGAGTCAGTTCACCGCAAACGTGACATGACCCCTTCCTCTTCTTAAAGTTGGTAGAGTGCGATGGCTTAAACCTGCCATCGGGTTTGCCTTTACCCTCGGATTTCTTCTTGTTATATTTAGGCTTGTTGGGCGGGTAGTGTTTCTTCTGTACCATATGGGCAGAAGAGCCTACCTCAGCAACCCGAGCACGTGTATCCTTTGCTCTCGCCTTCTCTTCCGCATCAAGAGATCCGATGAGGTCCGTGACGGAAAACTCCTGTCTCTTGTGTTTCAGAGAAGTAGCAAAGGTGCTCCATGAAGATGGAAGCTTGGCAATAATGCCTCCGGCCACAAATTTGTCCGGTAACATAGACTTAAAGTGCTCAAGTTCTTTAGCAAGTGACTGTATCTCATGAGCCTGTTGAACAACATAGCGCTAATCAGCCATCCTGTAGTCATAGAATTGCTCCATGACATACAGCTCGCTGCCAGCATCCGAGGCCCCAAATTTGGCTTCGAGTGCAGCCCACATATGCTTGCCGTTATCAAACGACATATACGGATCCACAATGGAATCGTCAATAATACCGAGGAGGGCACTTTTAAACATAGTGTCCATATTCTCAAAGGCCTCCAGCTGTGCTGGATTGAGATCGCCCTCAGGCTTGCCCTTAGTGGCCGCTTAGCAGCGCAACGTTTGAAACCATAGCACTGCTCTCGTGCGCCACCTCTTATAGTCCACACCCTTGAAAGGGATTGGCTTTGTCGCCGCAATGACAGACGGTGCAGGTGCAAGAAATTGCCTATAATCAGGTCTTTGGATTGTTGAAGATATTAGAAATTTAGCACATGATTTAATTCGAAATACTATCAGATAAATTGTGACCGTAGAAAATACAGTAACCATGCAAATATCTAGATCTAATACAGTAGACAGACTGAAACAATCTATTGCAAGAACTAGACATAAGAACTCCAGTAATATCTCATACAGATGGAATAGAGATACGTACGATACAGCGGTAGCGGCACCGCCGTTGTTGTTGTCCACGTCGGCCATGTCGTCGATGAAGAGGTTGCCGAGGTCGGGGAAGAAATCGTCGTTGGGGAAGTAGTCGCCGTCAGCAGTCCCCAAAAACCTGATCGCCCCTCTCCCGTACAGGATCACAAGAGGCGGGGTTCCGGAGGCTGTCCCCACTAGTGGTGCACGCTGGAAGGAGGGATGGAGAAGACTCGATTGGCGGCGCAGTGGATTGGAACGGTGCGAAACCATAAGACGAAGTGATTGCTAGGGTTTACCGTATGCGCGTATTTATATGCGGCTGGGAGAGACGTGGACGTAACTGCACGTCTAAGTCGGTTCGGTTTCACGATCCAGAAAGGAAACGGAAACAGTTTAGGAATTAACGCGTCCGTTAATTACCAAGTTAATGACTCATTAAGATTTCCCAAGCGACAAAATAAACGCTCTCGGCTCGGCTCATTCCCGCAACCCGTGGCGCGTCGTGACGTGTCGTGACGAGGCGGGCGGCGGAGGAGGAGCGCACGTGTGGCACACCTCTCCTCTTGCATTGCCAACTCATACATGAGCTAGAATGGACTAAAATTTAGTTCCATTCACTCCACTCATTATTCATGAATGGGCCATGACAATTTCAGTATTTATTGGGCTTAGTTGGGCCACACTGCAGCCCATAAATTCCAACATCGAAGGCCTTTTTTTACCAGTGTAAGACGGATCGCAAGAGAGGAGGAGGAGGACCCGTTGGCCAATCAATTAAGGCCCCGCTTAGATTGCAGGATATATACACGGCCGTGAAATACGAGCGTATTCCACAGGTCAAACGGCCGGAAAATAAACGGACAAACGAGTGTCCGTAATTTTCTACCCCGTGTTCGGCCAAATTCCTGTGAACCAAGCGAGCCCTAATATGTATGCCCAGCACAAGACCAGCTCTCTCGTCGACGTGCTCGCCTTCTTTGTTTCATCTTGGGTGACTTCACCAACCACCGCACATGTGTGAACTCTCCAGACTTGCCAACTGACGATCGACTAAGAGCTGTTCACATCCAATTAATGGGAAACTCACACCTTAATTTTCGGCAACTAGCGCTTCTCAATTATCGTGATCGCATCTTCGATCGTCACCGCCTCTGATTAAATTCCCGGTCTGTAAACAGACTATGAGACTAAGAGGGAAGACTTTCTGTACCTATCAAGTCATTGCGTCTGGGTCTAGATATATATTATCTCCGCCGCTAGGAAATGCCTTCGGAACCCATCAAGTCATTGGGTTTGTGTGTACATATATATCATTACCACCTCCTTACATGTAAATACAGCACATAGATGATTTTATAGAAAACGTTAAAACCAAAGCTTTTGTAAATTTCACATCAATACATACGCAAGTAGTGACACCGGTAAGTTGAAGACATTCTTGATACATTGGGTTTACTGTAAATAATACTCCCTCCGTCCGGAATTAAGTGTCACAAAGTTTGACAAAAGTTGATGTATCTAACACTAAATTATGTCTAGATACATCCACTTTTATCAAACTTTATGACATTTAATTCCGGACGGAGGGAGTATATTGGTAATGTTTCATCTGAAATAATGCACTCACTACTCGTTCTTTAGAAACAACAATTAATCGGTTACATTGTTAGGTGTGTGGTTTAATTTTACTCATTTTTTCAATCATTAATTAGTTGTGATATCCATTTCAATGAGAGCTGATATTTCCAACTCTAATTAGATACATATGGGGCTTTACCAAATCATGAACCCACGACCTCTAATTTTTTTAAAAATATTATGCCTTTAGTGGTTACGTTGTATTTGTTATTTATAGAAAACTCAACAATATGATATTATGAACTTCGATTCGTTATTGATACAAGCTAGCGAAGGCCCTCACATGTCTTTATCATTATTAGCACCTGATGCTATGATTTGTCGCGTTCCTTGTGGCCACCTCGATACTTACTTACCTTTTTTTGGCTGGGAGACGCTTAGTTATCTATTAACTCCAATATAAGTGAAAACTTTTTTCTAATATGCATAATAGATGGAAATGGTTGATTGTTATGAAAGGTACGTTGTCTGAAATAAAAAAAAGGACAAGTATTTTTTTTTGAGGGTAAAAAAGGACAAGTATTTTAGACCTTTCTAGCTAGATAGGTGCTCCAGTAGATTAATTTGCAAAATGTTGACCTTTTGAAGCAATAAACATGGTTGGATCACCATAATATATTCACCAGAATATTTTTGGGTCAACTCATTATTAGCTAGTACAACAACAGATCAATGAACTCGCACAATCCTTAGCCATTGATTATTTTGCATAAAAAGGTGTTAATTTTACGAACATTTTTTACGCAATACAACTTCCCGTACTCCAAGTGATCACACCGACACTTTACTATTGACCTGCGTTGGTGAAATTTTCTTCATGTACTTCATAAAGATTGCAGTTTTGCTTGACGCCAATTACAAGTGGTCTCAATTCAAGAAATAATACTTCAAATTAATGACAAGATGTCTAGGGAACCTTAGGCTGGTCTAAATAGGCAGTAACTAAGTAGTAACATTAGTGCCACGTGGGCAAAAAATCTGATGTGGCAAGTATTTAATGAGGAGAGGGGAGGTTGTGGTAACATAGCTAGTTACCATAACATTATATTTCCCAAGATAATATGAGTCTACAACATGATAAATACACCTTTGCATGACACCATATTTTTCTTACTACAACGAAACAAGCTTTCGCCCCGCTTTATAAATAAAGTAACCGACCATACAACAGACACAAAAAAAACTGCTGGTGCGACAGCAAAATATGCCCAACAAGAAAGTAAGATACAACTCGCACACAAGCTAGCTAAGGAGACATCGAAGCGACGAAGAGAGGAGGTAGCCTTCACGCTTGGCATTCGACAAGGAGGATGGCTTCGTCCAAACATCACAGCCCCGCACCGAGAGACCACTGGGCGCACATGCATCACCTTCAGGAAGGATTGCGAGGTCGACACACCACGTCGCTACTGCCCGGATCGGTGAACTGATCCTAGGGGTTCCCCCGGCGCACCTCAGGACGCGGCAGATGGGTTCCCGAGCGCCCTCCGGGGAGAAGTGACGACGCCCCCGGGCGCCATCGCGTCGGAGCCGGCAAGCCGGTAGGGATTTCTCCCAACCCCAAAATTTCTCAAGGGGAGATGTGCGTCGGGAAGCAAAGCCATCACGATCGTAGGGAATCCTCGTATCAGCCTTGAAATGGAGCAGACCCGTGGGGCTAGACCCAGGCCCGCCTGGCCCGTGTCCCGCCCGGGGGTGCGAACTTGTAGGGATGAGGAAGTCGGCCGGTGGCCATCGACGAAGGCGACGCGGGCAGCAGCCACCACGCCCGCACCCCCGCCAGGCCTGCAACCCCTAGGGCCCAGATCCAGGCCCGTCTGGCCCTGTTCGGGCCATGAGCGTGTGGTCGCCGCCGCCGTCACCTGGTCGATGTCCGGTCGCCGACGTGAGCAGCAGCCACCACGCCCGCGCCCCGCGCCAGGCCTGTAACCCTAGGGCCCAGATCCATGCCTGTCGGACCCAGATCGGGCCCATGAGCGTGCGGCCGCCGCCGCCGTCCCCTAGATGATTTCCGGTCGCCGGACTCCCTTCCCTGTCGCCTCACACCTCCATGCTCCGCCAAGGGCAGCCGGATTTGGGGAGGGCTGAGCCCAGGCCTGCCACCAAGATACACGCCGCCACGGGGCACCACGACGGCGCTACCTGTCTGCTTCGCCGGCCACCGTCGACCTTGTTGCTTCAACACCAACCACAACCCCGCCGCCGGGGATTGCCGAACGCGCGCAGGACGCAGCTCTCCTTACCACGTTGCGGGGAGGGAAATGGCACGACACACCCCGCCTCCGTCGTCGGCAACACGGGCGCCGCCCAGCTGCGTCCTCCGACGGAGGCGAGGAGGAAGGGGGAGAGGAGGGGACGGCCGGCGGCGATTTCTAGGGTTTCCCCTGTGTCGCCTCTAGGTGGGACGTGGGGGACCCACTATAGAGATAGTAACATAGTCTAGGAAAGTGTGTATGTTACTAGTGCATGTTACTCCCCATTGTGACTAGCCTTAGGCCGTCCGTAACGCTACAGCCTGGAGCCTATCTAACAATTCCACGTTGGATTTTTTGCTGATGTGAAGCCTCATTAATTGAAAAGAAAGAAGAATGGATTCCTTTTGGGACTACGACTCTTGACACAATATTCAAAACAAATGCATTGATTGCTTACTAAACCAGCCAACACAAGCACGTCTTAGCCAGTTAGTGCCCGCGTTGTTTGTGGAGAGGAGCGGAAGCAATAAAAGCTGAGGGGAAAATAAGAGACGACAGGCTAGAGTATCTTAATCTGAGATTATGACATGGAATGGCGTTAGATACGGCAATAGTGTTTTACATTACGGAAGGCGTTATTTATAGGCGAACGCTCTGCGTAGGTCGCCCTACGCGAGCCCAATCCTAGGTCCCCTCGTGTGCCATTAGATCGGCATCCAACGGCCACAAATCAGCAAAACGTGTTTTTGCATTTAACCCCTTCAGTTTTTTGATATAGAACCCGCAGTCCACCGCAGCCCCACTTAAGCGAAGAGGTATATCGCGTTGCCCCGGTCATCTCGATAATTACAGCAGAACTGACATTGCAGCAAATTCACTTGTGTCGCAACAAAAATTTATCGCTCTGTGTACAAAAAAAAGTATTGCAACAAATTGTTTCGAAACAAAATCGAAAATATAAGTAATGTTATAAAAGAATAGTTAAACAATGTGTTTATTTCATTGCAACAAAAAAGTTCAAGCAATTCAACAAAAATCATAACCTTTTGCAACAAAATTTTTTATTTGCATCAACTAAAAGGTTGGTAAGCAACAAAATAATCTGTCACCGTTCCAATTGCAACAAAAATTATCCCCTATTTCAACAAAAAATCAAAACGATATCAATAATAAAATCACATGTTTACAACATGTGAAGGAGCACATAAAAACATATCATTCCCAATGAATTCTGAACACATATACGTGTTTCTTACAAAATTATGTAGGAAAACATTGCAACATATCGCTTGTGATTTCACAACAAAATACATGCAAATTTGTTACAAAATTTAAAGACATACGCAACAACCATAAAAAATGACGAAGACACTTAGCGTATATAAACACGTGAAGTGGGCTGTTGAAAAACATATTTTGAGGCAAAAATTGGGCTAAAAAGTCAAATTGCAGCTAATTGGGCCTAGTCAGGCCGGCCCAAGTGGGCTGTCCACGCACAATAGAACCCACGAAGTAAGGGACCTATGTTTGGAAACGTTAGGTCCCCATAGAATAAGCATTTTCCTTATTTCAACGACAAGTGGACTAGAAGATAACTGCAAACTGTTGACATTAGAACCGACACCATTTGGCCATTCACTCGCTAGTACACGCCCAAGTTCGAAATATACCAGAGTTTGTAATATGTATATGTATGTACACCCACAACTGGACCAGCTCTCTGGTCTACATGCTCACACCTTCTTCTTTGTTTTAGCTTCGATGACTTCAGGAACCATCGCTCGATAGTGACCCCTCCACTTGCCATTGGACTAAGAGTTGTTTACATTAAATTAGTGTGCAACTGACACCTTAATTTTAGTTATACTGTGCAACTTACACTTGTCAATTATTATAATTGCTTCGACATCTTCATCACATGCCTGTTATTAACTTCTCGGCCTAGATGCATGTGCTACAGACCGTCAGATCAAGATGCATGGTAGACTTAAGTACTTAACTCTCAAGTCTTCACGAAAGAACCTTCAGCACCCTCCCCCCCGGAACCGTTTCCCTCCAAAAGGGGATCGTGGGAGGCGCCGCATCAAGCCCCATCTGCACCGGCCGCTGCCGGTCCCTGCCTCCTCCGTTGGCCACTCCGGTGACGCGAGGGGGTGGGGACCATGGCTCTTTGGCGCCAATCTGTAGTTAGGGTTTGTCTACTGTTTTCTTGGGGCGTCGTTGGGGTGGTGGGAACGGCGCCCGGGCAAATAAATCTGCCTCAACTCCACTCCCATACCGGCGGCGATCTTCATGGCGGCGTCTCGGAGTTGGTGGCAAAGTGTGTTGCTTGGTCTTCTCGCCGTTCTTCAGATCTGGCGAGATCAGTTTCTTGGTGTGTTGCTGTTGTTCGTGGACGTTGGCGGCCGGGGCGAGGTGGTTCTTCTGGAGCTAGGATGCTGGTCCGGAGGTGGTGGATCTGCCGTTTCTCTCCGACTTCGTCGACGGGAGGCGACATATCTTGGTCCAAGACAGCACTGGGACGTCCCCCGGTCGATGTGCTACAGCGACATGTGCCTTGCTGCGTGCAGCGGGTCTGTTCATCGACTCACAAAGCCTCGTTGGCGATGGTGCTTTCTGGGATCTTGCAATGGTGGAGGCTCGGCGTTTCTTCCGGCGTTCGTCTCGACGGCGCTGGAGTAGAACGGCGTCCGCTCGCTATGGTGGTTGTAGTAAAACCTAGGGGTCGTTTTGTATTTTTCAATCTTTTATGGTTTTATCTGCAAATTCGGGATAATCATTTTATCCCGGTTTGTCTTTTAGTTTCGACATGTGTTTCTTATTGTAACTTGATTTTCTATTAATGAAATATGTGGTTACTCTCAAAAAAAAACTCTCAAGTCTTCGTATCCGATCCGAGTCTATTTTATATTAGTATTAACACCCCCACCGGGTTTTAAATACAACTTCATAGGAGTAAGAGACATTTACATTAAGTTAATATGCAACCAAAACTTCAATTATACTTAGTGTGAACTAGTACTCCCTCATTCAGATTTATAGGTCATATATGGCAATTCTCACTGGTGGAGAACAGGGCATTAGCACCGGTTTGTAAGGGCCTTTGGACCCGGATACAAATCCGGTGCTACGTATCCGGGACTAAAGGCCCCCCCTTTAGAACCGGTCTGTCACCAACCGGTGCTAAAGGCCTCCACGTGGGCGCCGAAGAGCGCGTGCATGCGGAGGACCTTTAGAACCGGTTGGTAACACCAACCGGTCCTAAAGTTTTTTTTTCCTTTTTTCCTTTTCTTTTCAGGGTTTCCGATTCCGTATTTAGGGTTTAGGGTTTAGGGCGTGTTCCGTATTTTCAGGGTTTCCGTTTACGTGTTTCCGTTTAGTCTTTTTGATTCCGTGTGTCCGTGTTTCGTTTTTTACGAACACGGAATCGGAAATACGTAATCGGAAATACGTATCCGGAAACACCGATTCCGTGTTTGCGGTTAAGTGTTTCCGATTCCGTGTTTGCGGTTAAATGTTGATGCACCAAATAAAAGTACATATATATATACATGTAACACGAAGTACTCGACCGAGCATTACATAATCTGAAGTTCGTTTTCAATAGTTGTATACTTGCATAGAGAAGGGAGCTGGCTATTGGTTCATAGGATGGAAAAATTCTCCGCCTTCATCTATGACTTGCGTGAGGAGAAATCCTGCCAATTCCTCTGCAACTGCCTTGCAACGTTGGATTGGTTTGAGCATCGCCCGCTTTCGTTGCATCTTTAAAATAAGTAGATGAAAACAATTAAGTTATGAACAAAACTAAACATAATTGATGGCAACATAAATAAAGTTGTGAAGATCCGGTTACGTACCTCTAGATTTCTGGAAGTATGGGATTTCTCATTGATAATCCTGTGAATGAACTCGCAAACGTAGTATCCACAATAATCAGTTCCCTGTGGTTGTTGCGGGACTTTCTATATACGAGAACATAATTCAGTCAAATTAATAATAATCAAGAGAATGGTAATGGCATTGAAACCAGGGTACGTAGTACTACTTACTTTGTTAATCTGAAAGTGGAGCTTGTCTGCCCATGTACCGAGTTCTTCCTTGATGAACATCTGCCAAACCCTGGCCGACAAAAGAAAAATGAATACAAGAGTTAATTATTACTTACTTGATATCAGGAAATGAACGAAAAAGAGGCCGATGAACGAAAGAGCCCGATATATATATACCTTTGAAGCATCTGACGCGCGCTCTTCCATGTGTCAGCGTCCCAGGTTAACGAGTCCCAGACTTCAACTTGTCCTTGATCGATTCTAATGATGAACAATATGAAGTGGGACCTGCGCACGTGTACACACGCAGTCATGCATACTCATCAATTACACTTAACATCAGGTAAGCAAAATGGAATGTCTACAAGACAGTAACACTCACTTGAATCCGTAGGGCCAAAGTATTTCTTTTTTGGTACTTTGTCGCTTCAAAAACCTTAGCAAATCATCCGGTGTATCCTTGTTGAACTTTTCTATTGTGTCTTGATGATACGAATATGGGTCAATGAACCCAAAGTCCCAGATTCCTGCCAGCCTGCATTCACGAATCTTCATTCTGCATAGTAGCATACAAAAAGAATGTCGTGAGTGATAATTATACGGGCAATGAACGCGAGCTTAACTAAATAATTAAATTACACAAATAAATCACTTACGAACAGTAGCAGCTGAGGATAGACTTGTCGAGGGCACGTTGATTGTACATTTGGAAAAAGTCATCGAACCCAAGCTCCACACCGTACTCTCCGAAGTAGTGTTGATCCTGAACTGCCGCCATGATACAGTCTCTCTTTTTCCTTGCGGCCTCCAAGTACCAATCATGTAAATTCCGTAGTTAGGTTGTTAGAGCAGTAGGATTATCGACCAGACGGTGCTCGGGCTTGTATTTATATACCACATCAGCAATAGCGTAACCGGAGTCGCCCATGCGTGGACCGGACACTAAAGCTTGGTCAGATAACACCTTGAGCGGGGCAATTGACCGTGCTTCTTGTTGTCCGAGCTGGGGAACTTGTTTCCCGCATTTCGTCTGCTCCGCCTGCTTCATCTGCTCCGCCTGCTTCATCTATGCGGTGTGCATCTTTTCAATGTACCGTTCATAGTCTGAAAGGGGCGACGGTGGCGGCGGTGCAGGATAATATAAGTTGTCGATGGTGCGCTCAATTTGCCACTTTGGTATGTTCTTCAGAGTTTCCTTCCAGACGTCTGGAGGGGGCTTCAGGGGAAACCGTGCGAACCATGCTTTGTTTTTGGCTTTCACGGCCTCGTCTAGTTCCTCCGGAGTCATCAGGCCTGGTAACTGCGGGGGAGTCTCGACTTTCTTGGGTTTCCTTGGTCTCTTCTTGGGAGGAGTCCCGTTTCTTTTGAACTGCAGCTTACGCTTTGCCGTACCCGTAGTGGGCGCATCCGTCAGCTCACGGGAGTGCACGGGCGATGGACCCTCGGCCTCGGGCTCCCAATCTTCGTTGTGGGGTGGACTTGGAGGTGCGTTGGTGGGTGGACTTGGAGGTCGTGCATTCTCTGTACGAAAGGGAAAAAACTATTAAAAATATGCTTACATGTGGTGCAACATTCAGTAATTGATGGAGGTGGTGCATTTGTACCTGGAGGAGTCGGTGGCCTTGGCGCCGCGTTAGGAAAGACGATGTGTTTCTTATTCCACAAGATGATACCAAGCTTCATTTCTCCCAGTGTCTTCTCGCCTTCACCTCCAGGAATATGAAGCTCAATTGAATGGCATCCCGGCGTAATTGTTGACAACCCGACACGAGCATGGGATGCTGGAATCTGACCACCATGGTAGGTTGCTCCAGGTTGATTCGGTAAAGCATAGCCTGACGCCACCCTGAAGGATATGTTCCCCATCGGCATATGTATCTCTCAGTTTGTCTTCTCCGTGATATCATCCACGGGGTAGTGAGGCGCCGACGGTTCGACTGCACGACCGTCTTCTAGCTGCAGCTGCGTGGAACCCACGATGCTTCTATGCTGAGATGGGACGGCATCTGCTACAGGATCGTCTTCTATTTGGAGCTGATCAGGTGCAGGACGATGTTCTACCTCCTCTTCAGTGTCTGGTACAGGGTGTCCCCCTTTCTCCAAGAGAAACGCCACCTTCTCTTCTAATATCGATATCAGTTCCAGCGCCTTCTTCTTGCTTCTACCACGGCTTCTGTAAGTGCCAAGGTACGCTGGAAACCCTTGGCTCCACGGGGTAGTGGCTCCAAAGCCTCGTGTTCGTCCCCACTTTTCGGGGTTCCCGAGTGCCTTCGTCAGCTCGTCGTTCTCTCTACCAGGAACAAAAGTTCCTTTTCGAACAGCTTCTATTGCCTTCTCTAGTTCTGATACGACTTTTGTTATTTTTTCCGACCATGGTCCCTGAGCAACAATCATCCCAGTCTCAGCGTCCAACGTTGCCCCATGCGCGAACAACCAGAACTTGGACCTATCGGGCCATTCATGTGTCTGTGGAATGATACCTCTTTTCAGAAGCGCATCTTCATAGCGTCGCTACCTAGGCAGGGCAGTCATGTAGCCACCTGACCCCAAAATATGGTGATATTTCTTCTTCTTCGCATTCTCCTTATTTGTGGCTGATCGGGATGTAAAGACACCCGATTTCTTGTACGCCTTAAAATCAGGCCAAGCGTCTCTTATCTTCACTAGGTGCCCAGTGAAAACTGGATCTTCGTCCTTATATTTCTTCCACAGGTCTTTCTTCCACCTCTGGAATTGTGTGGCCATCTTCTTCAAAGCCCACTCCTCGACTTTCTTCTTCTTATCTTCCGCTACGCTAAAATTTAGCCATACCGTGTCGCAAAACACTTTTTTCAATCTGTCATTGACATAAGTAGCTCCAACGTTGGCGCCGATCTTCGGCTTATTCCATTCTATTAAGTTGATCGGGACCAGGTCTCTTACAACAACTCCGCACTGATTTACGAATTTGCGATAAGTTTCTGCGGGCTCCAGTGGTTTGCCATCAGCAGCAACTGTATCGATCGAGAACCTTGCGGTATCTTTCAACCTTGCGGCCGGGCCTCGTTTCGACTTTGACTCAGTACTTGCGCTAGCTGTTCCGGAGGGCGCCTAAACGGGAAAATAATGATTCGTTAGTAAGTGCAATACAAATTAATTGTTGCGTCAACAGTGACTTGAGATATACATTGGCAGAGTTTGTTCTGGAGGGCACTTCTGCATCCTCGACGTTGTCGTGGTCATCATCTACTACATCTTCTATATTCTCAGCTCCGTCACCGGAGTCGTTCAAAAATTGATTTCTAAACGCATGTCCACCGTCGTGATCATGATATATGGCCGTTGCATCTTCAAAAATCATCTGGCACATGTATCTTTCCTTCTCCGCCTCACCCATTCCCGCGAGCTGATCGGCGTGCGGATCATGTGCAGGTTCTTGGGGATCCACAGCTCAACACCTGCTAGTAAAATTTATAAAATGAAAAACACTTAGCAAAATTATTTCATCGGACACTTAGCGAAATTATTTCATCGGACACTTAGCGAAATTATTTCATCGGACACTTAGCGAAATTATTTCGTCGGACACTTAGCGAAATTATTTCTTCGGACACTTAGCGAAATTATTTCATCGGTTATTTATATAGAGAATATGGTATATTTTAAATTTAAACAGAAAAAATTCTCTAAGTCTAGCTAATTATAATTACTAAAAATTCTAATTCTAGCTAATATATTTTAAATTTATATGTCCAAATATTTTTCTAATTTTAAAAATTCTAATTCTAGCTAATTCTAATTCTAAATCTAATTTTAATTCTAATTCTAAAAGTAATTATAATTCTAATTCTAACTAAAAAATAAAATTCTAATTCTAATTAGAACTACAACAGAAAAAAAACTCACTGTGGGGGGGGGGGGTGACGTCACGCGTACGTCACGTGTATGTCACTTGGGGCGGCCGGAGACGGGGCGGCGCGCGGTGGGAGGCAGAGGGAGGCGAGCGGTGGGGAGGCAGAGGCCGCGGCGGCGTCGGGGCCGCGTCTGGGCGGAGGCGGGACGGCGAAGGCGGACGGCGACACGGCGGCGGAGGCGGGGCCGTGGTGGGGAGGCAGAGGGAGGCGCGCGCGCGACCTCGGGTCGGCGGTGGGAGGCAGAGGGAGGCGGCGCGGCGTCGGGGCGCGCCCGGGGCGGCGAGGCGGACGGCGACGAGCAGATGACGGCGGGACGGACGGCGACGCGCGGCCGGAGCAGGGCTTCGCCGTAGAAGAAAAAAGGACGCGCGCGAACGAAATGAGAGCAAAAATTTTCACTAAGTGTTGATAACGCCCCCTGTATAGACCTTTAGCACCGGTTTGTGTTAACAACCGGTGCTAAAGACCCTTTCGCACCGGTTGTTAACACAAACCGGTGCTAAAGGGTCTGTACAGGGGCCACTTTCAGACTGCGCGCCCCCTGTACAGACCTTTAGCACCGATTTGTGTTAACAACCGGTGCGAAAGGGTCTTGAGCACCGGTTGTTAACACAAACCGGTGCTAAAGGTCTGTACAGGGGTCACTTTTTCTTTTTTTCTTTTTTCTGTTTCCTTTTTCTTTTTCCTGTTTTTTTTTATTTTTCTTTTTTGTTTCCCTTTTCTGTTTTCTTTTACATTTATTTATAAAATCAAAGTAGACTCAAAAAATTGTAAAATCAAATATTAAAAAAAACATATTTATATTTTCTCATATTTTGTGTAAGAATTGTCTAAATGTCTTTTAAAACAATAAAAATAAATAAAAAATAAGCTATTTATCAAACTAATTTGAAAATATAAAGAAATTTTTTGTTTCCTTTTTCTTTTTTCTGTTTCTTCTTTTATTTTTCTTCTTTTATTTTTCTTTTTTGTTTCCCTTTTCTGTTTTCTTTTACATTGATTTATAAAATCAAAGTAGACTCAAAAAATTGTAAAATCAAATATTTGAGAAAACGAGTGGAAAACATGGAAAACAGAAGGTTACTTAAATGTCTCAAAACCTTGTGAGATAAAATATCTAATTTCATAACTTTTATTAAAAACAGAAAACAGACGCGCTAGCGCGCCGCAGTGTCGCCAGAATACAAATTCTTTTATAAAAAAGAGAAAACACACGAACACTACTCCTCGTCGTCGTCGTCGGGGAACTCGTCGGTGACCTCCTCGTCGTCGTCGGAGGTGCATGATGGTATGTCCGAGATAGGCCCCCACCTCGGATCGTCGGAGGCCCAGACTTCGCCGGCATGGTGGGCCCGACGAAGCTCTTGCAGCGCATTCGTCCTCGCCTCCCGAGCGGCATCTAACGCGAGGTGGCGTTCGAGGCGGCGCTCCGCCCGCTCAGCCGTGCGGGTCTGCCAGAGCTCCTCATCGGCGCTCTCCCCCCCGGGTTGTTCCGGTAATACTCGCGGACGACGCGGTCTTCCATGGCGTCGACTAGGCCCTGAAACGCGTGGTGGCGGAGGTGGAGGTGGTCGGAGGCAGTGACGATCTGCGGCTTTGGCACCCTGGCCTCCGCTTCCCAGACGGTGTGGTAGTCGTTGAAGTTCATCAGCGACCGCGGGCGGTTGAGGCGCCAGGCCGCCGCGTCCCAGGCGCGGGCGGCCTCCGCCGCCGTCGCAAAGGAGCCGAGGGGGATGCGGTCGTCCCCCCAGCGGATATCTGCGCTGAACATTCCGTTCTGCCGTGCTCGGACGCCGCGGAAGCCGGTGGTGCTGTTCCTCCTCGGAGGCATGGTGGAAGCGCGAGGCGTGGAGAGGAGTGGGCACGTGGAGAGGAGAAGACGCGCTCGAGGCGCGACAGTTTATACCGCGCCCTCCTGGCCACGCGTCACAACTCCCGCGTCACGCGCCACCCTAACACAACAATCGGTATCGCCATCATACAGCCCCACCGTGGCTACTGGGTGCAATATGCATACCAAATGCACGGCAGAACGTATGATGGCGAATCCGGATGTTTTGTATTTGCTCGATGAACTGAATATATGATGTATCAAACCTTAAAGGGGGGTGCAGAACAAAACAATCGGTATCGCCATCGTACAGCCCTACCGTGGCTACTGGGTGCATATATGCATACCAAATGCACGGCAGGACGTACGATGGCGAATCCGGATGTTTTGTATTTGCTCGATGAACTGAATATATGATGTATCAAACCTTAAGGGGGATGTCGAACAAAACTAACGGTCTCGCCATCATACAGCCCCACCGTGTCTACTAGGTGCATATATGCATACCAAATGCACGGCAGGACGTATGATGGCGAATCCGGATGTTTTGTAATTGCTCGATGAACTGACCGGTGTATGAAGGTGGGCTATATATAGGGTCCTCTGGCTCACAAAGTGTTAAGCTAGGTTTTTGATCCAACGGTTAAGAAACATCCTCATCCAACGGCTCACAACAGATCGAAAGAAACACACCCTAGCCCTGATCGAACGGCTCAAAACAGCTCGAAAGAAAGACACCCCGGATCCAACGACTCACAAGCGCTTGAAATAAACACACGATCCGTGTGATTCTATCTGATTGGTCCAAACGAAACCCTAACCCATTTAGTCCCGGTTGGTGTCCCCAACCGGGACTAAAGGGATGATCCGTTTCTATTTTTCTTCTTGCCTTTCTTCTGATTGCGCCGTAATAACCATGGAACATCTTCATCATTTAACTGAATGCTTGGATCATATTTGACTTTGAAGGGAAGAATTTCATCAAATTTATTGTAATCTTCTGACATGTCTGTCTTGTCCTCGACTCCCACGATGTTTCTTTTCCCTGAAAGAACTATATGGCGCCTTGGCTCATCGTCTGATGTATTCGCTTCCTTATCTTTTCTTTTTCTCGGTCTGCTAGACATGTCCTTCACATAGAAAACCTGAGCCACATCATTGGCTAGGACGAATTGATCATTGTCGTACCCAAGATTCTTCTGATCCACTGTTGTCATTCCGTACTTCGGTCTACCTTCACGCCTGACAGGTTGAACCATTTGCACCAGAACAAAGGGACCTTAAAGGAAGGTCCGTAGTCAAGTTCCCATATCTGCTCTATGTAACCATAGTATGTGACCCTTTGCCCGTTGTCGTCTTTTGCATCAAACCGGACGCCACTGTTTTGGTTGGTGCTCTTTTTATCTTGGTCTGACGTGTAAAATATGTTACCATTTATCTCGTACCCTTTAAAGGTCAATACATTCGAAGATGGTTGCTTGGCCAACAAGTATAGCTCATCTTCAACAATGTTGTCATTAATGAGACGTCTTTGCAACCAACCGCCAAAAGTCTTCGCGTGTTCTTTAGCAATGAAATCTTCAGGTTGATCCGGATATTCCGAGCGTAAAATATCCTTGTGTTCCTGGATATATGGAGCCGCCAAGCTGGAATTAACTAGAACTGTGTAGTGTGCTTGAGTGAAAGATTGCTCGTCCATACATGTTGTTGATTTCTTTCCTAGTGTGCCTTTTCCACGCAGTCTCCCCTCATGGCGCGACTGAGGAACACCGATCGGGTTCACGTCAGGAATAAAGTCAACACAAAACTCAATGACCTCCTCTGTTCCATAGCCCTTGACCATGCTTCCTTCTGGACTAGCACGGTTTTTAACATAATTCTTCAAGACTCCCATGAACCTCTCAAAGGGGAACATATTGTGTAAGAATATAGGACCGAGAACGGAAATCTCTTGGACTAGGTGAACTATGAGGTGCGTCATAATATTGAAGAAGGTTGGTGGGAACACCAACTCGACGCTGACAAGACATTGAACCACGTCCTTCTGTAAACTTGGTAGAGTTGCTGGATCGATTGCCTTCTGAGAAATTGCGTTGAGGAATGCACATAGCTTCACAATGGGTACTCGCACGTTTTCTGGCAGAAGCCCCCTCAATGCAATCGGAAGTAACTAGGTCATGATCACGTGGCAGTCATGAGACTTTAGGTTTTGGAACTTTTTCTCTTCCAGGTTTAGTATTCCTTTTATGTTCGACGAGTAGCCAGACGGGACCTTGATACTGCTCAGGACTTGGAAAAAGATCTCCTTCTCTTCCTTGGTAAGAGCGTAGCTGGCAGGACCTTTGAAATTCTCTGGATTCATCAGTTGCAGCCGTGCTTTTGGTGTATCTCTCGACTTCTTCCCATGCACGCCCAATAAGTTTAGCAGGTTCACGCAAATATTTTTCGTCACGTGCATCACGTCGATCGCAGAGCGAACCTCTAGGAATTTCCAATAGGGTAGTTCCCAGAATATAGATTTCTTCTTCAACATGGCTACGTGGTTGTCGGCGTCATTCGGAACAGATTGTGCACCAGGACCCTTACCAAAGATTACTTTTATATCTTTGACCATGTCATATATATCAGTACCTTTAGGGAGGGTTGGCTTCCTCCGTGTATCTGCCTCGCCTTTGAAATGCTTTCCTTTCTTTCTTACGGGAGGCCTGTCTGGAAGAAATCGACGATGCCCCGGGTACACATTCTTGCCTATATGTATACTTTCAGTCTCGCCTAAACAGTGTGTGCATGCGCTGTATCCCTTGTTTGACTGTCCTGAGATGTTACTAAGAGCGGGCCAATCATTGATGGTTACAAACAGCAACCCTCGTAGGTCAAATTCCTCTTGTTTGTACTCGTCCCACGCACATACACCTTCGTCAGCCCACAATTCTAAAAGTTCATCAACCAGTGGCCTCAGGTACACATCAATGTTGTTGCCAGGTTGCGACGGGCCTGGGATAAGCACTGGCATCATAATGAACTTATGCTTCATGCATAACCAAGGAGGAAGGTTATAGATACATAGAGTCACGGGCCAGGTGCTATGACTGCTACTCGGCTCCCCAAACGGATTCAGGCCATCTGTACTCAGACCAAACCTTAAGTTTCTTGCGTCACGTGCAAATTCCTCGTACTTATCATCGATGTTTCTCCACTGCGACCCATCATCGGGGTGTGTCAGCATATCGTCTTCCTTACGGTCTTCTTTGTGCCATCGCAGCAACTTGGCATGCTCTTTGTTTCGGAACAAACGTTTCAACCGTGGTATTATAGGAGCATGCCACATCACCTTTGCAGGAACCCTCTTCCTGGGGCGATCGTCGCCCTCAACATCACCAGGTTCGTCTCGCCTGATCTTATACCGAAATGCACCGCATACCGGGCTAGCAGTTAAATTCTCGTGCTGACCGCGGTAGAGGATGCAGTCATTGATGCATGCATGTATCTTATGCACTTCCAATACTAGAGGGCAGACAACCTTCTTTGCTTCGTATGTACTGCAGGGCAGCACGTTATCTCTTGGAAGCATCTTCTTCATTATTTTCAGCAGATTTTCAAATCCCTTGTCAGATAATCCATTCTCTGCCTTCCATTGCAGCAATTCCAGGGTGTTGCCCAGCTTTTTCTGGCCATCTTCGCAATTCGGGTACAACAATTTTTTGTGGTCTTCTAACATGCGCTCCAACTTCAACCTCTCGTTTTCACTTGCGCAGTTTATCTGTTCTTCACGAATGACCTGATGAAGATCATCATCAGACTCATCAACAATGTCGTCAAGTTTAGGCTCGTCTTCCCCCATTTCAGTATCACCGTGTTCACCGAACATAGGATAATTATCATTATCCTCTTCTTCTTCATTGTCTTCCATTACAAACCCTCTTTCTCCGTGCTTGGTCCAACAAAAATAACTGCGCATGAAGCCTTCTTGCAACAGGTGGGTGTGTATGGTTCTTGAGCTAGGGCAATTCCTCTTATTCTAGCATTTTTTACATGGACAAAAAATAAATCCATTCTGCCTGTTTTTCTCAGCCACATTGAGAAAACTATGCATGCCATTAAGGAATTCGGGACGACGTCGATCACTGTACATCCATTGCCGGTTCATCTGCATTATATAAATTTATCAACAACCATTATGCTAAATCATCATGACTAAATTAATTAATTAATACAAAAAGTTCATCACACGTTAAAACCAAACTAGCGTAGTGACCATACATATATAGTTCTCATAAAAATACACACTGAAACCATCCATAAAAACTCTCTCTAATTAATGCATTTAAAAACAACAACAAATGCGATCAAAATCGCAACTAAGGTAACAATTGACCCGACGGCATAATGATACCAAGCCTCTTTACTAATATTTTCTCTTTTTCTAATCTTGAGGCGCATTGCGTCTCGCTCTTGTGACCATCGACGACACCGGCAAGAACCTTTTCCAAGGTCATCTTCTCTCTTTCAGTTTTTTCCAACCTTTCTTCAGTTTTTTTCAATCTTTCTTTCAAGCCAACATTTTCTTGTTCAACTAAGTATAACTTCTCAACAATAGGGTCGATTGGCATTTCTGGTTCCACTACCTCCTAGATAAAAATATCTATGTCAAGTTGGTCGGCGTAATTAATTGTCATATAATAAGGAAATGAAAATATGTAGTTATAAAAGATAATATACCACATCCGAATCATAGACTGGACGAGGGCCAACGGGGACGGATATCAAAACCATGGCGCTATATATATATAAAAAATCTTACACAATAAGAAAATTATATACAAGTAAATATGTAAACCATACAAATCAAAATTTGTTTTGGTAAATAAAAACAATAGGCTCACCAAGGTTGTGTCGGTGACGGGGCGATCGACGGCGGTGAGGAAGGGGACAAGGCGCGCGACACTAAAAAAAACCACAAATCATAATTAAATTTGAGCTCAAATTGCATCAAATTGTATACATAACAAATGAATAACAAATTCTATCTTAGGCATTTCATCAAACACCTAGCTAGCACAACAAAAATGAAACGAGCAAGAAAACGAGCAAAACTTGCAATGCCGGAAGAGGGAATGTTGATGCTAACCGTAGAACCGATGGGTACCAACAATCTTGAAAAATGGTGGAGAAAAATGGGGATGGATTAGAGCTCACAAGAGGAAGGAGAGAGCAAAAATGGAGTTGAGCTCGAGCTGGAAAAAATGGAGCTGAGCTCAGGGTGGAATATAGGGTTTAGGGGAGTGCTTTAGGACCGGTTTGTATTACAAACCGGTGCTAAAGGGTCTGACAGCGGGTCCCGCAGTTGCTGCAAAAAATGAGAAACCCTTTAGAACCGGTTTGTGATACAAACTGGTTCTAAAGGGTCTGTCCACTGGGCCCCCCTCCCTGCAGCAAATTACAAACCGGTCCTAAAGGCCTTGCGGCCATTTGCTGCAGGGAGGGGGCCCAGCGGACAGACCCTTTAGAACCGGTTTGTATCACATCCGGTTCCAATGTGCTTGACTCAATGCCCTGTTTTCTACTAGTGTCTCTGAGCTCTAGGTATTTATTTATTTGGTTCAAATATTGCATGCATTGGTGGAGAGAGGTGGAGAGAGGCAACGACCCACTAATTAGAAAAGAATTAATGCAAATGTGTCTAGGAGGTGGGACTGCATGTTTTTTGAATTGTGCCCTATAAATCATGTTGGGGGAGTAGCACTTTTTAATCGCTTCTCTGACTTGAATATTTATGACCAATTCTTTCATTTACGACTTCACCTTCATCTCCATTTTATCTTTGCCAACTTCACAAACAACCACCCATGTGTGAGTGCAATGCATCTCATTCCATGAATGTGCAACTAACACCTTAATTTTAGTTACAGATGGCCAACTTAAGAGGGAAGACTTTCTGATCGCATCTACTTCTCTATCTACATGTATTACCTTAGCCGCTGGTGAACACTTCATCCTTCAATTATTTTCATCTAAATCTGTTATAAACGATAGCACAAAAAACGATGAAGAAAATAGATCTAGCAGGACAGGGGACACGGGATTTTAACGTGAAAACCCTTCCAATGAGGAAGAGAAAAAACCACGGGCGCCAGCCAGCAAATCTTCACTATGATGGGGTGAGGTTACAAATATTGGGGATTTACAATGTATGACTTATCCCAACCGGCGGCTTACATGAGGTATATAACGGGGACAAAACCCTAGACAAGGTGGTATTCGTGTCCAACTCGGAAACGACTCGTACCGTATCGTACCTTGTTGCGCCTCCGGCTCCACTCGTCAGAAATTCGGCCTTTATCAGTATATACGAATACGAATTTGGATCACACCAAAATAACACTCCACCTTGAGACAAATTCCCTCTTGTAGCATGAACGAGAACCTTCACCTGAAACAATAAGGAAAACACCTTCGGCGCCAAATAGCCTCTTGGGCTAAGCAGTGATACCAACTAAGCTTAAGCATAGTTCAAACTTAACAACAGGAACTGGCCTTGTCATCATATCAGCAGGATTATCATGAGTGCTTATCTTGCACACCTTCAGCTTACCTTGTGCAATAACATCACACACATAATGGTACTTGACATCAATGCGCTTTGTTCTCTCATGGAACATCTAATCCTTAGTAAGGTTAATAGCACTTTGACTGTCACAAAACAAGTTAATGCAAGTATCATCTCCATAAAGCTTAGCAAACAAACCTTTCAACCACACTGATTCTTTGCATACTTCTACAATAGCCATGTACTCTGCTTTAGTGATAGACTGGGCAACAACTGGATGTAACGTTGCTCTCCAACTCACGGCACAACCACCTAGCATGAACACATAACCTCTGAGGGACCTCCCCTTATCCAAATCAGCAGCAAAATCTAAATACACATAGTCTTTGAGTCCCACGTCAACCTTGCCAAACTTCAAGCAAGCATTGGATGTGCCACGTAGGTACCTGAAAATCCACTGAACAACCTTCCAATGTTCTTTACCAGGTTTAGCCATATATCTACTAACCAAATCATAGCATATGATAAATCAGGACGGGAACAAATCATGGCATACATCAAAGAACCAAGAACACTAGAATATGGAATTCTAGACATGTACTCATAATCCTCATCGGTGTTAGCACATTGTAAAGCTAACAATTTAAAGTGAGGAGCAATGGGAGTACTAACGGACTTTGCATCATGCATATTAAAACGATGAAGAACTTTCTTAATTTAATTTTGCTGACTAAGAAATAACAAACATGAATTTCCGTCTGTAGTAATTTCCATACCGAGTATTTTCTTAGCAGCACCAAGATCCTTCATCTCAAACTCACTACTCAACGGTGCCTTCAACGTAGTGATTACTTTCTTGCTCTTGGCAGCAATCAACAAATCATCAACATATAGCAACAAGTATATAGGTGATCCACCAACAAACTTAATGTACACACAACTATCAAATTCGGACCTCTTAAAGCCATGTGACAACATAAATGAATCAAACCTTTTATACCATTGACAAGGAGATTGTTTCAAACCATATAAGGACCTCTTTAATTTGCAAACATGATCCTCCTTACCAGGTACTATGAACCCTTCTGGCTGGTCAATGTATATCTCCTCCTCCAACTCTCCATGCAAAAGTGCAGTCTTCACATCTAACTGCTCAAGCTCAAGATCACGCATAGCAACAATACAAAAGAAAGTACGAATAGAGTTATGCTTGACAACCGGAGAGAAAACATCATTATAATCAACACCTGGAATTTGACTGAAGCCCTTTGCAACTAACCTTGCCTTAAACCACGGAGTCTCACTAGGAGATAAACCCTCCTTTCTCTTGAAGATCCACTTACAGCGAACGGTCTTCTTTTATTTAGGCAAGCGCACAACATCCCACGTACCATTCTTCTCAAATGATTGCATCTCCTCTTGCATCGCGGAAACCCACTTCTCGCGATCACCTGAACCAACGGCTTCGGTGTACGTGGATTGCTCATGAGTGTTCTCCACCTGTTCAGCACAACTAAAAGCATAATGAGCAATGTCACACTCCTCAATTAAACGTTTAGCAGGACCTTTATTCCTATTTGTTCTGCGCTCTGCAATAGACAAATTTTGTTGCCGCATAGGAGGAGGTAATTGCTGAACAGTATCATGAACATCATCAATATTTTGATTATCAACAATTTCAGTATCTATATCATCAGGGTGCTCCACCTGCACACTTATTTCCTGCTCATTATCTGAACTAACATGAGAAACATCTGTGGATAAACTATCAATGTACATAACTGATTCATTGAAAACAACGCTCCTGCTCATGAAAGACTTCTTTGTCTCGAAATTACTTTATCAGTACATACAAATACGAATTTGGATCACACCAAAATAACAAAATCTATATGTACTAGATGATGCCCTGTGCGTTGCAGCGGGGCCTTTTAAAAAAATACTATTGAACATTATGAATGTTGACGATCAAATAAATAATGTAGCATAACTTTGTAGGTTATAACAGTACTGTACAACTTTGGATATAGTGCGATAAAAATATTGGTAGATATAGCAAGTTGTGTAAATAAGACTATGGAAAAAATCAATACAACCGCCTAGGATTTAGAGCAACATATTTGATTTGGTTAGTCTACTGCAGACAACACCTCAAAATCAGTTGAAGCAACACAAGGACCGGTATGGCGAGTACGAAAATATGCACGACTAATTATTGTTTTTAATGCAAAAAGCTAGCGTTCTTATTTCATAGCATCACCTTCTATTCCTTCTTTAACCTTCTTATTCCTTCTTTCGATGCAATCTCATGTCCATCAATATATATAAGTTGAAAGTGAACCGTAATCAACATTAATATAGAGTTATGTAAGAATAGTCATAGTGGGAAGTATCATATCTCAATCTTAGTATCATGCATATGATACTAGTTTATGATACTACCCCTATAATGCATAGTATCATGTAGTAGTATCATAGACACATATTATTTATTGCTTTGTAGAGTCCTGATAGAAATATGCGTACAAGTTTACTTGCTACTAAAGTATCTAGTTTTATGTGCTATAATACTGTACCATAGGTAGATACCACTACCCTCTCTTTCTTCATTAGTTGCCGTGTCACATCAGATTTTGTCAACATGGCATGCATGATACTAGCTATGATACAACCACTATGGCTAGTCTAAGAGTCCAAGAAGAAGAATTGACCAATAGACGCATGAACCAATCAACCACCGATAGAAGCTATGTCTCCTTTATATGATATTTTTTATCGCGGATGAAAACCTGCAAATTAGGAGACGGGTGAGACAGATTGTTTATCTTAATTACATGAGCATGTCGGTCTTTAACCACGTTTAATTGACACATTGCCATCACCACGTTCTTCCTCCATAAACCAGTAAGATTAATGAATTAATTCCAATAAATCCAATTAAGAGGTTCTCCACCGATAGAATCAACCAAAATCGAGTTTCAAGGTAGTACGAAATCCCGTGCTGATAATCTAAGCATAATATGAACAGAAAAATGAATTCTGTTGTAGATCACGTAAAAAATCTGATCTACATCTTACAATTCGACTACACCAAAAATGGGTACGTAAGAGAGTACCGCCATGCAACCATGCAACTTCAAATCCTTCAATAGTGAAATTTAATGTGGTTTGGCAACCAAGTACCATGCGAGATGATGGCCAGCCGGCACAACGGTGGCTGGCAGGGGTGTGAATTGTAGGTATGTTAGCCAAATTCAGATTTGAATCGAACAAACAAAAATCTAGATGTGGCAACATATTGAATCATATCAAAAGATAGAAACTGCCAATTTCCAGATTGCTGATATGGGCCGAGGGACCAATAAATCGGACTGCTTTCTCATCCAAGTTGTTTATCACGTGAGAGATGCAAGAAGTAATATTCATGGGAGAAAAGATGGGAGGGAGTGGCCCACTGACGCCACCTATATACGATGTGCGGCGGACGTTGGCCGGCTGGACACCCACCCCGTACTGGAGGTGGAGGACAATATGAAACTTAGTTTAAGGCAGGGTCCATGGTATTTAAATAGGGAAGAACTGCCTCTATATCATTGGGAGAGGAAGCGACTGGGTCGTCGCGGAGATATCTGAGAAGTGGAACAGTGTTTCATTTTTGTGATTTTTGGACTGACAACTGACACTGGTAGAAAAAAGGACTTCCATACGCCCCCATTAGTCCCCAAACTTCGCGCCCCGTGACTAATGGGGTTGTAGTCCCGGGTCGCGAGGAGACCCGCGACCGAAGGTCATGCCTCGTGGGTTGGGAAACGCGTGGAGGCGCGTGGAGGGCTTTTATTTCGGTTGGCGTCGCCATCCGCGACTAATGGTTCCCGGCCGCTGGCCTCCCTGCCTTTAGTCCCGGTTGGCCTGGCCACCCGGGACTAAAGATACAAACTGCTCGCCTCCCGCGCGGCGGTTTATTTCGCGAGCGAGAGGCAGAAGGGCGCCATTGCTACAGTGCGCACCCGAGTCTCTGTTTCTTCTTCTCTCTTCTCTTCTCTTCCCTCTCTTCGATGTTCCTCCACCAAGCACCATGGCTGAAGTTTGGAAGAGATATTATGTGCCCACACCATGCGGCAAAAGTCTGGACGTGTGCTACACCGACAATTGCGAGAGGCTCCCCGGTTGTCTTGCGCATTTGACCGAACTCTATTTCTCCTCTCCCGATCAACACTGGTTCTTCAGGCTTGATCTAGAGTATACGGAGGATCAACCGGATGTTGCCGTCATCCAGATTGCGTTCAAGGAGGCCGTATTGGTCTTCCAATGGTCAAGGTAACGCACACGTACAATCTTGCATCTTCGATTTGTTTGTTGCATCTGAAGAATACATGTGTTGCAACATATCTAACACGTATCCAATTTTTGTTGTTGCAGTAGTTCAAAGCATTCACCGGCACTTGTTGATTTTCTTGTCAACAAGGGGTATGACTTCTGCAAGACCGTCAGAAGTTGATGCGCTTGGGTATTGTGATACCTGAAGATCACTACATGGATCTTCAGGACCTTATCCATTTTTATGATTTGAACGGGCCCAAGACCGGGATGGCTCCCATGGCAACTGCCTTCATCCACGAGGGCTACGATACCATGAAGTCTCGTTTCCCCTCCAGGAATCATAGGTATTGGGGGAAGACCCCACTGGACTGGACCGACGTCAAGTATGCAGTCATAGATGCATACGTTTCCTACGAGTTGTTCCGCATCTACTCGACGGAGCTATAGATGTATGCGTTCGATATATGCATGTAATGGATATCTTAGTATGTAATGGATATCTTAATTAGTATGTAGCTCTTGAAGCATAGCTTGTATTGTGAGACTTATGTTTGTGTTATGTGTGATCGTAAGACTCTATGTTATGAATGTGATATGAGTGTGTTCTATTCACTTGTCTTTTGTTGTTCTTAAAACTATTTTTGCAAAGTAAAATGACTTGGAAAAATTTGCAAAGTGTTGCAAAGTGTAATGGATATTATTTCTATATTAATTCCTAGCTATACTATTTCTATATTATGTCAAACACACATTTCAAAACAAACAAACAAAAACACATCAAGAAAACAAAACAGAAACTGTTCAACAAAAATTAATCTAAGCCAGGAAAACATATATCTAGTCAATACTAGAACTAAGACCCATGATCTAAAAATGAAAATCTACAGTAGCATCATGAATAGATTCTACAGTAAAATCCTCATTAGTGATAGTGGGAGTTAAACATTCATAATTTTCATTGCAATCATCATATATAAGAGGCATAGTATCATCAAAGTGAATTCGTGTGGTTGTCACAATTAGTGAAGCACATGTTTTAGTCTTAGTTGTTTCTTCTAGGAAGGAGACATGAATAGGTATAGTCAAGTAAATGACTGCACAAGATTGATTAAGACATAAAGTAATGAATTAGTTTTATTTTCTGAATTTTTTGATATATTATTTGTATTTTTAAGATTTTAAAATGAATTAGTATTATTTTTCTTAATTTTTTGATATATTATTTGTATTTTTAAGATTTTAAAATGAATTAGTATTATTTTTCTTAATTTTTTGATATATTATTTGTATTTTTAAGATTTTAAAATGAATTAGTATTATTTTTCTTAATTTTTTGATATATTATTTGTATTTTTAAGATTTTAAAATGAATTAGTATTATTTTTCTTAATTTTCTGATATATTATTTGTATTTTTTAAGATTTAAAGATGAATTAGTTTTATTTTCTGAATATTTTGATATATTAATAGTATTTTTAGAAATAATACAAATTAAAAGTTAATGTTTATTTATTTATTCAAAATTATTAATTACATCATTACTTTTGTTTATTAAAAGATTTATTTGAAATTCAAACAATAAAGAAATGTGGCATCGACCAACATGTTAATAAGATTGATATGATACTACTATCACATACATGCGTGCGAAACACTTGGATACGGGATGGGATGGAAATCGGAAGTTAAGCGTGCTAGTGCTAGAGTAGTGGGAGGATGGGTGACCGAGCGGGAAGTTTGACCACGAGTAAATAATTTGACTAGAGATAATTGTAGTTAGACACTAAGCAAATAATACATATTCTGGAAAAAAAAGAAGTGAAAAAAAGGGAGAGAAAAATTGGTGTGAAAAATAATTAGAAATCCAAATGAATTAAGGAAATAAACGAAATAAAGTTTAGTCCCGGTTCATGTGGCCAACCGGGACTAAAGGTCCTCCGACCCCCGGCTCCGCCACCCGCCCACGTGGCCGGGCCTTTAGCCGCGGTTCGTAAGCGGCGCGACTATAGAGGGGGGGGTCTTTAGTCGCGCAGAGTTAGTCCCGGTTGCGCGGCCGGGACTACTAGCCCTGGCGAACCGGGACTATAGGCCTATTTTCTACCAGTGTGAAGCCGAATCGTACCCTCTTTTTTAGGGTAGATGAATCATACATGCACGAATACAATGATGGGCCTAATCTTTGGCCTGTTGTTGGGCTGGAATAATAGGAAGTATGCTGGAGTGGTTGGACCAATCCCATCAATGTGAACCGCGTAATGACGACAAAGCAAAATAAGACCTTTTATTTTGCTGAGGTGGCATATTTGGTTATGTGGGAAGGCTGCATGTTGAGAGAATTATAATTAGTGGGCTGCCTCTATTTAGTTATATAGAATTACCTCAACCTGTAGGAAAATTCTCTATACCCATCTAATATTTGTGTCCGAGTCTATATATATTGGGTCATTTATCGAATTGCCCACAGGGGACTTCGACTACTCAGTTTTACCCCTAGCGCCGAATGGTGCTCAGTTTTGCCCTTACCTCGTGCGCAGGTACTATGGAGAGGTCGAAACTGTGAGCCTGAAGTCGATTTCGTCTGGTGCCGTTAGCGAAGTGGGTCCGGAGCTTCCAGGTGGGAACGCCAAGTGAGTTTGAAGTCGTCCTGAGCTTACAGGTGGGACCGCCCAGTGAGTTGACTTTGCTGAATCGTCCACACCCGAGCCTCCCGACCCGCCGTCGTGCGCTGCCGCGACCCGCTGTCGTGCGCTGCCGCTATCACCGCCGCTAGCGCCGCACCACCCCCTGCGGCGCCACGAGCACCTGCGGCACCGCCACCACCTGCCCGCCACCTGATCCACCGCAACCTGCTCGTTCCAACACTCTGCCCGCCACCTTTTCGACGAAATGGATAAAAATGAAATGGAGAGCGGATGCGACCTGGGTCCGGAGACAGGCCGCGTCCACGATTAGGTTCCCATTGGGTAACTACTGAGCCTTGAATTGTCGATTCGACATGGGATTTCATTGATTTGCAGCTGATTGTGTCTCTATTTTTCGTGGGGTAGGATGGAGTTGCGGTTTGCTTTCTTAGTGAACATTAGAAGGGACCGCTACATCGTCGATGCAGACAATAAGAAGAAATTTCAAGGAGGTTTCAGTTATTCGGTGCCAATGGATTGTAATTGGAGTTTCAGACAATTTGTGGAGATAATTTGCAGCCCATATCCTTGGGGTTTGCATGATGCAGTGGAATTTAGATACTTTGACGGGGAAAAAGATTGGATCCAAATTAGTAATAATGAAGAGCTCGCTACCATGTTTTCTAAGCATAAGAAGGTAGAGAATTTTCATGTTAAGCTGCAAAATGATGTGGTTGTGCCGGCAGTTGGACAGACGGTGGCGGGTTCATCTTCTCTGGCAGGACCATCACGTCGTACTTCCAACTCTAGCCAGAATAGTTCAAAACCAACTCGACGTGGTGGCTCTACAAGTGTGGGCACTAGGAGAAGGGTTCCTATTGAAGTGGAGTCTGATGCCTACATTTCTGCGGATGATGAAGAGAGTCTATATTCTGATGCTCTTCTGAATTTAAGACGGACATCTCGGGCTGAAATCCAATATGAGTCTGACAGTGACCTTAAAGAGGAACTAGACCAGCACTACAAGAAAAGCGGTCTATTGCAACGAAAATAGTCATTGTAAAAATTGGCATATCGTCGCAATAGGTTTGTGTTGCATCGAAATCGGTTTCGTTGGGAGGCGTTGCGAAAACCTCCGTGGTAGAAGCCTGTCTCCGCGCAGTTAGATTCTTGGCTACAAAAGAAACCAGTTGCAACCATTTCCTAGGCCAATTGCCACGCACTTTTCCGTCGCGTCTCGCACCTAACGCAACGTACGTTTTTCGTTGGTACACCTCTAGTGCAACAAATACCGAAACGTGGAAACGGCGAGTGTTCCGTTGCGCTTGTTCTTTCGTTGCAAAAGTCGAGTTTATTTGCCACGTCCAATTGTGTGGCAAAAAACTATGGAAACAAACAGTATACGCGTGGGAACAATGATTTGCCACACACAATCAATCGTGGTCAGATGATTTTGAAATAGTAATCGCAACGGCCTTAATATTAGTAGCCATAAGCAATCACGACAATTTCAACTATTCGTGGCGCCATTCAATTTCTACAAATTTTAGTTTCGTGGCGAGATGTAGTATTCGCAACATCCACATTTTATGTTGCTAGAAACAACTGCGACAATTACAACTTTTCGTGGCGCCATTGTACTTCGACAAATTTTATTTTCGTGGCGAGATGTACTATTCACAACGTCCAAATTTTAGTAGCTAGAAACAACTGCGACAATTTCAACTATTTGTTCCGCCTTTCTATTTCTACAAATTTTAGTTTCGTGGCGAGAAGTATGGGAATTCCATACGCCCCCATTAGTCCCCAAAAGTTTCGACCCGCGACTATAGGGGTCTCTAGTCGCGGTTCGGGAGGACACCCGCGACCAACAGTCTGGGCCCAGTGCGCTCGGTCCACAGCTGGCGGACGGGAGGGGCTTTAGTCCCGGTTGGCCAGGCCAACCGGGACTAATAGGTCCCCAAGGCCTTTAGTCGCGGTTGTCCAGGCCAACCGGGACTAAAGGCCCATCCCTATATATAGGGCTCAGGTGGCTGCACTTAGCCACATTTGGTGTCACTTCTACTCACAATATTCACAAGGGGTGGTGGGTTTGCTTTTTGCTCCTCCTATGCACACAAGGTGTTTGATGAAATGCCCGAGAGCATGAAACACACATGATATGAAGTGTCCGAGCCGCACTTGAGCGTTTTCATTTATTTTACCTCCGCGATCACGGTTAGCAACTTGAACCTTTCATTTATTATTTCCAGCTAGTTAGTTTAACGAATGCATGATGGTTAATTATATACTTTATATAATAATAATGCAGATGAATCGGCAGTGGATGTACGGTAACCGACTCTCCGGCGAGTTCACTACGGGTTTGAAAGATTTCCTCGTAGTGGCAAATGCGAACAAGCAGCGAGGTTTTATTATCTGTCCATGTGCTGAATGTAAGAATGAGAAGGGTCACTCCTCCTCAAAAGTCGTTCACATGCACCTCCTTCAGCACGGTTTCATGCCAAGCTATATTTGTTGGTCCAAGCATGGAGAAAAAGGGGTTAGAATGGAAGAAGATGAAGAAGATGATGATATCGATTTAAACTATCATGACGCTTTCGGTGATACTTTCATGGAGGATGATGCCGAAGGTGGGGAAGGGTTTGGTGAAGGTGAAGAAGAGGCACATGATGAGCCCGCTGATGATCTTGGTCGGACCATTGCTGATGCACGGAGACGCTGCGAAACTGACAAGGAGAGGGAGAATTTGGATTGCATGTTAGAGGATCACACGAAGTCGCTGTACCCAGGATGCGACAATAGTCTGAAAAAGATGGGCTGCACACTGGATTTGCTGAAATGGAAGGCACGGGAAGGTGTAGCTGACTCATCATTTGAAAATTTGCTGAAAATGTTGAAGAATATGTTTCCGAAGAATAACGAGTTGCCCGCCAGTACGTACGAAGCAAAGAAGGTTGTCTGCCCTCTAGGTTTAGAGGTTCTGAAGATACATGCATGCATTAACGACTGCATCCTCTACCGCGGTGCATACGAGAATTTGGATGAATGCCCTGTATGCATTGCATTGCGTTATAAGACCAGAGGCGATGACCCTGGTGACGATGTTGAGGGCGAGAAACCCAGGAAGAGGGTTCCCGCCAAGGTGATGTGGTATGCTCCTATAATACCTCGGCTGAAACGCCTGTTCATGAACAAAGAGCATGCCAAGTTGTTGCGATGGCACAAAGAGGACCGTAAGTCCGACGGGGAGTTGAGACACCCCGCTGATGGAACGCAATAGAGAAAGATCGACAGAGAGTTCAAAGATTTTGCAGCTGACGCAAGGAACATAAGATTTGGTCTAAGTACTGATGGCATGAATCCTTTTGGCGAGCAGAGCTCCAGCCATAGCACCTGGCCCGTGACTCTATGCATGTACAACCTTTCTCCTTGGTTGTGCATGAAGCGGAAGTTCATTATGATGCCAGTGCTCATCCAAGGTCCGAAGCAACCCGGCAACGACATCGATGTGTACCTAAGGCCATTAGTTGATGAACTTTTACAATTGTGGGGCAGACCTGGTGTACCTGTGTGGAATGATCTTAAAGAAGAGGAATTTAACCTACGAGCGTTGCTTTTTGTAACCATCAACGATTGGCCTGCTCTCAGTAACCTTTCGGGGCAGTCAAATAAGGGATACAAAGCATGCACGCACTGCTTGCATGAGACTGAAAGTGTATTTTTGGATAATTGTAGGAAGAACGTGTACCTGGGTCATCGTCGATTTCTTCCCCGAAATCATAACGTAACAAAGAAAGGCAAGCATTTCAACGGCAAGGCAGATCACCGGCCGAAGCCTGCGGAACGTACTGGAGCTGAGATATTTGATATGGTCAAGGATTTGAAAGTCATCTTTGGAAAGGGTCCTGGCGGGCAATCAGTTCCGCTGGGAGTTGACGGGCACGTACGCATGTGGAAAAAGAAATCGATATTTTGGGAGCTACAGTATTGGAAAGTCCAAGATGTCCGCTCTGCAATCGACGTGATGCATGTTACGAAGAATATTTGCGTGAACCTGCTAAGCTTCTTGGGCGTGTATGGGAAGACAAATGATACAAAGGAAGCACAGCAGGACCAGCAACTTTTGAAAGACCCAGATGACCGGCATCCGGAATGGTTTCAAGGTCGTGCCAGCTACGCTCTTACCAAAGAAGAGAAGATCATTTTTTTTGAATGCCTGAGCAGTATGAAGGTCCCGTATGGCTTCTCGTCGAATATAAAGGGAATAATAAACATGGCGGACAAAAAGTTCCAAAACCTGAAGTCTCACGACTGCCACGTGATTATGACGCAATTGCTTCCGATTGCTTTGAGGGGGCTCCTACCGGAAAATGTTCGAGTAGCCATTGTGAAGCTATGTGCATTCCTCAATGCAATCTCTCAGAAGGTAATCAGTCCAGAAGATCTACCACGGTTACAGAACGATGTGGTGCAATGTCTTGTCAGTTTCGTGTTGGTGTTTCCACCATCCTTCTTCAATATCATGACGCACCTCCTGGTCCACCTAGTCAAAGAGATTTCCATTCTCGGTCCTGTATTTCTACACAATATGTTCCCCTTCGAGAGGTTTATGGGAGTATTAAAGAAATATGTTCGTAACCGTGCTAGGCCAGAAGGAAGCATCGTAAAGGGCTATGGAAATGAGGAGGTAATTGAGTTTTGCATTGACTATGTTCCTGACCTTAAGCCGATTGGTATTCCTCAATCGCGGCACGAGGGGAGACTAAGTGGAAAAGGCACGATCAGAAGGAAATCAACGATATGTATGGACGGTCATTCTATGACTGAAGCACACCACACAGCTCTGCAAAATTCGAGCTTGGTGGCTCCGTACTTCGAGCAACACAAGAATATTTTACGCTCGGACAACCCGGGGAAGCCTGAATCATGGATTAGAAAGGCCCACATGGAGACTTTCGGCAGTTGGTTGCGAAAACATTTAATGAATGACAATGATGTTTGAGATCAGCTGTACATGTTGGCCAAGACACCATCTTCGACTATAACGACTTTCCAAGGGTACGAGATTAATGGGAATACATTTTACACGATCTCCCAAGATAAAAAGAGCACCAACCAAAACAGTGGTGTCCGCTTTGATGCAACAACCGAGATTGGGCAAAAGGTCACATATTATGGTTACATAGAGGATATATGGGAACTTGACTATGGACCCTCCTTTAAGGTCCCTTTGTTCCGGTGCAAATGGTTCAAGCTAACAGGAGGTGGGGTAAAGGTGGACGAGCAATACGGAATGACAATGGTGGATTTCGACAATCTTGGTTACTTGGACGAACCATTCGTCCTAGCCAAAGATGTCGGTCAGGTTTTCTATTTGAAGGACATGAGTAGCAAACCGAGGAAACGGAAAGATAAGAAAACGATCAGTACATCATGCGATGATCCAAAGCGCCACATTGTTCTTTCAGGGAAAAGAAACATCGTGGGAGTGGAGGACAAGACAGACATGTCAGAAGATTATAATATGTTTGGTGAAATTCCGCCCTTCAAAGTCAACACTGACCCAAGCATTAAGTTAAATGATGAGGATGCTCCATGGATACGGCCAAATCGTAAGAAAGCAGGGACACAAGGGAAGAATTGATGTGTAATTTATTGTGTACCAAACTTTTTTGAATGGATGATGTGAATTATATTATCTCTGATGTGTTTAAGACTAACTCCTTTGCAAAATATTTGAGAAAACGAGTGGAAAGCATGGAAAACAGAAGGTTACTTAAATGTCTCAAAACCTTGTGAGATAAAATATCTGATTTAATAACTTCCATTAAAAACAGAAAACAGACGCGCTAGCGCGCCGCAGTGTCGCCGGAATACAAATTCTTTTATTAAAAAGAGAGAACATACGAACACTACTCCTCGTCGTCGTCGTCGGGGAACTCGTCGGTGACCTCCTCCGGGTCATCGTCGTCGGCGAACTCGTCGGTGACCTCCTCGTCATCGTCGGAGGTGCATGATGGTATGTCCGAGATAGGCCCCCACCTCGGATCGTCGGAGGCCCAGACTTCGCCGGCGCGGTCGGCCCGACGAAGCTCTTGCAGCGCCCTCGTCCTCGCCTCCCGAGCGGCATCTAACGCGAGGTGGCGTTCGAGGCGGCGCTCCGCCCGCTCAGCCGCGCGGGTCTGCCAGAGCTCCTCGTCGGCGCTCTCCTCCCCCGGGTTGTTCCGGTAATACTCGCGGACGACGCGTTCTTCCCTGGCGTCGACTAGGCCCTGAAACGCGCGGTGACGGAGGTGGAGGTGGTCGGCGGCAGTGACGATCTGCGGCTTCGGCGCCCTGGCCTCCGCTTCCCAGACGGTGTGGAAGTCGTTGAAGTTCATCGGCGACCGCGGGCGGTTGAGGCGCCAGGCCGCCGCGTCCCAGGCGCGGGCGGCCTCCGCCGCCGTTGCAAAGGAGCCGAGGGGGATGCGGTCGTCCCCCCAGCGGATATCTGCGCTGAACATTCCGTTCTGCCGTGCTCGGACGCCGCGGAAGCCGGTGGTGCTGTTCCTCCTCGGAGGCATGGTGGAAGTGCGACGGTGCGTGGAGAAGAGAAGACGCGCTCGAGGCGCGACAGTTTATACCGCGCCCTCCTGGCCACGCGTCACAACTCCCGCGCCACGCGTCGCAACTCCCGCGCCACGCGTCACAACTCCCGCGCCACGCGCCACCCTAACACAACCAAGCAAATATTTGCACATTAGTACCCGAGCTCAAAGTGAACACTGACCCAAGCATGGATGGATGTGTTAAAGGGGGGGTGTAGAACAAAACAATCGGTATCACCATCATACAGCCCTACCGTGGCTACTCGGTGCAATATGCATACCAAATGCACGGTAGGACGTATGATGGCGAATCCGGATGTTTTGTATTTGCTCTATAAACTGAATATATGATGTATCAAACCTTAAAGGGGGATGTAGAACAAAACAATCGGTATCGCCATCATACAGCCCCACCGTGGCTACTGGGTGCAATATGCATACCAAATGCACGGCAGGACGTATGATGGCGAATCCGGATGTTTTGTATTTGCTCGATGAACTGACCGGTGTATGAAGGTGGGCTATATAGGGTCCTCTGGCTCACAAAGTGTTGTGCTAGGGTTTTGATCCAACGGTTAAGAAACCACCTCATCCAACGGCTCACAACAGCTCGAAAGAAACACACCGTAGCCCTGATCGAACGGCTCACAACAGCTCGAAAGAAACACACCCCGGATCCAACGACTCACAAGCGCTTTAAAGAAACACACGATCCGTGTGATTCTATCTGATTGGTCCAAACGAAACCCTAACCCATTTAGTCCCGGTTGGTGTCCCCAACCGGGACTAAAGGGATGTTTTCTTCTCGCTATATATATGTATGCGTTGCCACACCATTGGCATAAACACATACAAACTCACCACTCTCTCATGGCTTCTACCGTACCCACTCTAACATTCATCCAGGCGGAGGCACTTTCCGCCTCGAACTACCCCTGCCCGTGCGGCTACAACGTTCCCGCCGGTTGGATGCTGAGCGCCGGAGGAGTGCCGGTCCCTCCTCTTCCTCAAGGTGTGGCGCGTCGGGCGGCCATCACGAACCACTACTATCACGAGCTCACGCCGGAGCAGCGGAGGAATCCCAGTTGGCATCCCGATAACCAGCATACTTGGGATGCCCTCTTCATCAATCGGCGTGACAGGGCGCTCGCCAGGTATGAGGAGGATGGCCTGCCTCCTGGGAACTTTCACGAGGCCGGTCGTCGGCTATGGTGGTCCGGCCGGTGTAACATCCCAAGTATGAAAAACAGCTTTAGAATGTTTGCTTTTTGTTAATTTATGTTTTGCATCATTTCATCATAAGCATTGCATTTGTTTTCCATTTGTTTTCCCTTGTTTTTCTATTTGATTTCAAACCAAATTTTAAAATTTTGTTTCATACTTGTTCTGTTACAATGTTTCAAATGAAAATTACAAATGAAACCAATCATTTGTTCCTAATAAACTTGAAATTAAAAACTATTAAGTTGCTTCTTTCAATTAATTCAATTAATCTCAAATTCACTCAAATTCAAATAAAATACAAACAGCAACACAATTTGAAATTTTTGAAAAACAAAAGTTTGCACATTTGTGCTGTTGCAATAACTAACCTATAACAATTATCCCCAAATTTTAAAACCCACAAAAAGCCTTCTTTTCTCTCCCTTTCTTCCTTTTCTTTTTCTGCAAAAAAAAAACAGAGGGAAAGAAAAAAAAATAAAAAGGAAAAACGGGCTGGGGAGGCAGTAGGCCCAGGCCACCTACCCCAGGCCCAGCCCACGGCCTGCGTACCTCCCCCTGTCGCTTTCCCCTACCTCCGTACGGAGACAGAGAGCGGAGGGGGGCTCCCCCACCGAGCAGGGAGCTCACCTGCTCCCTCCCCCCTATATCTAGCCCCTAGGCCGTGCCCTAGTTCCTCCTCTCCCTCCTTCCTTCTCCCAGCCGCCGCCATCCCTCTCAGATCCCCTTCTTCTTCCTATTCTCTTCTCTGAATTTTTCGGCCATCACCATGGACGGAGCTTGATCGCTTGGTGGGGTTGGTGGTTGCAGTCGCTGTCAGGTTCCCACGGGCACGGGAACGAGTTCCCCGTGCCGTCCTCGTCCTCCTCGTGTCCAGGGAGGGGCACGAGCAGCGCTTGATCGACGCCGTCGTCCACCTCTCTGTCGCCGTCGTCCACCACCTCTATCACCGAGCACGACCACCTTCTGCCTCTCCCCGGTGAGCATCGCTCCCTCCTCTCCCCTCTCTGCTTCCTCGTGTCAACCACGCGCACGCCCACAGCACCCTAGCACGCATGCAATCAGCAGCAGGAGCAGATCCTCGCCGCCGGTGACCACCGCATCCCCGTCAGGTTCAGACAGCCTAAACCTCGTCAGTTTCAGTTAACTGACTGAACCTTATACCCCCGCGCGCCTCTCTACTGTCAAGATTCAGCAGCGCAGCGCAGTGGCAACGCATCCACGCGCGCGCACACGAGGGCCTGGGTTCGAATCCCCCCTCGCGGATAAAAACCAAATTTTTGCAAACGCGCGCTGACAGGTGGGGCGCTCCTGTCAGCGACGCGATCTGCCACGCGGCGCCCACGTGGCCTAGGGCCCGTTGTCAGCGGCCCAGGTTGGGTTACTGCGGGGTGAAAAACCTCTATAGAAATTGCAAAACACATCCAAATTCAAAATGTGCAAACCACTCTAAATAAAATGAACTTTCTAAATATGCAGTTTGTTTACTGTTTTGAACATTTCAAATGTTTTCAAAATTCAAATTCAAACAACTCATTACAAATTTGGTCAAATTCATAACTAATTCAAATTTAATTCAAATGTCACATATAAAATATGTTTTCCATGCAAAATTGAACCACCTTTCCAAATATAAACTTTGTTTCCTGTTTTGAATAATTAAAATTGGTTAAATAATTTAAACCTTGTTTAAATCATTTAAAATTGCCAAATTCATAACTTGGCCAAATTAAATTCTTTTTGAACATATAAAATATGTTTTCAAACCAGAAAAGTATAAATTTCCAAATATGAATTTTATTAAATGTTTTGAACAAATAAAAATTCAAATAAATTCATACTTGAATTAAATTCATTTAAATCTTGTTCAAACTTGTTTAATTCATAATTAATTCATTTTAATTCCTTTTTCAACAAATGAAACATGTATTCCACCTAAAATTTTGTGTTCTTTCGAAATATGCATTTTGTTATTTATTTTGAACAATTAAAATTGGTTAAAACAACAAATGCTTGTGTAACTCCTTTAAGAAGCCAAAATTTCATAACTTAATAAATAAAATTTCAAACTTGGTAAACACCTTTTTAAATTGAATCTATTGTTGTTTTCTTTTTGTTTTCCTCATCCATGCATCATTCTAATCAACTTTCACATGATGGTTAGTTGTAGATCATTTAATTCAACCTTAGTTCATGGACTTTCCATATGCAATCCAAATTGTATATAGTCCCATTTAATTATGTTACCATGTCAACTAGCTTACCTTTGATGCATCAATTAAATTGCCATGCATCATCCCATTATTGTGCATTATGCCATGTTATTGATTGTTTGTCTCTCTGTGTTGTTTGTTTGCTTCTTCTCGAATAGACGACGACGCTGAGACAGACGAGGTTTACGACACTACTTCTGAGGAGTTAGCCTAGTACCAGGCTACTGAGTTTGCAGGCAAGTATTCACTCACATGAACCATTGTGTCCTTTCCACACTGGATATCGATACTTTCCGTTGTCTATCTTGCTAGCCGTAAGGTTCGTTGCTTGTGTTCCGATCCTATCACATGTTATCCCGTAACCCTGATATTGCCTCATCTCCACACCTATAACCCTGTTGCTTGTTGCCTGTGTCTTACTAGCATGCTTAGGGTTGTTATGCTCGAGTCTGTTGTCCGTTATTTCTGTTACCTTATTTATTATGTTCTGGGGGCTCGATGTTTAAACAACAATCTGTTAATGTATGAGGTAATGCTAATTTGATGATAAGGCACCGGCAGGAGGCCGGGTATGGTTTTGAGGCCTGCTAGTGTCGAACTCAGGAAAAGTTCTTGTCCTCTGGATCCATGTTGAGCGCGCTAACCGCATGTGGGAAGCGTGTATGGGCGCCCCCCGCAACTCTGATTTGATTCGCATCTCGTCCAAATCGCCACACTTAGTTCGGGCTTTCCATTTGATGCACTCATATGCAGGTACGAACCCTCGGCGCCAGGGTGGAACTTTTGTAGTCGGCATTTAGGGCGGCGTGGAGGGTCCCCCTTTTCTTCGTGGGGGCTCGATTAGCCGCGCACGCACATCACGTGGTTCTTTGGGCTTGATGCGAAGAAGAGTTGGGTTGTGTTGAGTGTTTCGCTTGGTGGGTTTGATCCCCGTCTGGCGGGATATTCTGACATGTACGGCCAAATTGGTGCACCCCTGCAGGGTTAAATCTTCTCGAGAAGCCGTGTTGTCCGCGGTTATGGATGACTTGGTGATAGGTCTGGCTAACAAGGATTAGACAACTTACACCTAACTTAAGACTAATGTTGACTAGTAATAGACCTTATTGACACAATAACTTGACCCATCATTAATCCAACTGTGTGAGTTATCCTCGGATTGCTTCTTTGGATAAGGGGCGAGATCCAGGATGGGTTTGTTTGAGGTTAGTTATAGTTGGTTCCGATACGCTATCTTATCCCCTTCTTTTAGCCGGATGTTGTAGCGTGTCTCTGTAGTTGGTTAGGCAGCCCGCTGCCGCATCTTTTGTATCACCTATTCTTCCGTTGAACCCAAAGCATCTGTACTTGGTGTTGCCGGGTACACTTTGGTATCTTGTGAGTCTTGCTTGCCAGTACTTGTCTGTACTGACCCCTTTGGGGCTGTGGTTTCCGCAGACTACGTTTCCGAGGATCCCCATGGTGGCTACTACGTGGAGTATGACGAGGCTGCTGACGAGTAGATAGCGGACCCGGGCAGGATCCGAGACATCGTGGATGGGCTCCGTCTTTTTCGTTTCCGGCCTCTTAGGCCTATTTGGATCTTGTCTGTACTCAGACACTTTGGATGCTTCCGCTGTGATGTAATGATGACTTGTTGGGACATGTGTCCTCTGGATGATTGTATTTTCTATCTCTGCTCTAGTGAGAGCTATTTGCAACTTATTTCTACTTCTTTGTGTCTTAGAGATTTGTTGTGATATCACTTGTTCAAATGCCGTTGACGTACCATGTGTGTATGATTATGAAGTACGTCAATGGAAGTAGTCGGATTTCTATGGGATGGTTTACGCAAACGATGGATAGTAGAGAATGGTTATCACACGTTTACGTGTTGGCCTGCTCATATTGAGATGCGGGTGTCGGTATGCCCCGTAAGCCATTTATCTACTGTTTAGCGGGCTGTGAGTATCCTCTAGAAGTCCGGGTGCGACAGCCGGACTCTACAGAGCGTCATGGACTACATCAGGGCCGGCGATATCCCCCGCATGCGCTACCCTCAGGCCCAGTCCTGGAGTCGTGATCCTCCGAGGGAGTGAAGAGCACCGTCTGACGATAGTGACGACGACGGCGGCGGCGACTACGACGACTACGAGTACATGTACTATAGGCCTAGGCAGGAGTATGACTAGCAGATATCAGATCATGCATCTATGCTCTCCGTTTAGGTTTAGATCCACTCTAGCCATTATGTACTGCCTTTTTTATCTATATATATATTCAAGATGTGTGTGAATCTTTATGATTAGTTTTATTTTTCTGAATTTTCTGATATATTATTTGTATTTTTAAGATTTTAAAAAGAATTAGTTTTATTTTTCTGAATTTTCTGATATATTATTTGTATTTTTTAAGTTTGGGAAAAGGAAAAGTATTTGAATAACCACCTTTAGTTGCGGTTCGTGTCACGAACCGGGACTAAAGGCTCGTTCTACGCGGGAACGAAAACGACGCGAAAAATTTCACCTTTAGTCCCGCGGAGGGTACCCCGGGGGACCTTTAGTCCCGGTTGCTGTCACGAACCGGGACTAAAGGCTGGACCTATATATGCGCGGTGCCTTCCTGCCCCAAAATTCTAAGTCCCAAACCCTCGCGCCGGCGCCCGCTCGTCTTCTGCCTCGTCGCCGTCGCCGTTGCCCGCTCGTCTTCTACCTCGTCGCCGTCGCCGTCGCCCGCGCAGAGGACCGCGCCGTCACCGTCGCCGTCGCCGTCGGCGCACCCTTCTCTCCACCGCCTCCACCCTGCTCCGCCCCCGCCCCGTCGCCGTCTCTCCGGTAGGTTCCCCGCGGGCCGTCGCCGTCGCCCTTGAACCAACGCCATCGAACGGCGCCATCGAACAGTGGCCGTGGCCTCCTCCCCATCTCCGTTCCCTCCCCCGTGGCCGGAATCGCCGGAGACCCGAGAGCCTACACTGCAACCGCCGGCCACCGTGTGACGCCAGGGGTGACGTCATGATGACGTCACCTGGCCACTGTTGGCGAGATTTTTTTTTGATGACGTCATCGTGACACGTGGGGCCCACTTTATATGGAATTGCAGAACATAATTAATCTTCTAAATAAAATAACTTTTAATTTATAATTCCAAAAATTATGGAAAAATATGCAAAATGTTCAGAAAAATGTAAGCTATCTGTTTATATCATTTTCAATCATGTTTGACAAAGTTAAAAATGAGACCATATTTGAATTTATATTAAATTCATTAAAATAATGATGAAAATAAGTTTTAATTCAATAAATTCTGAATATTAAGTGTAATATACCAAAATGACCAGGAAAGCAAATGCAACCTAGATATGGGGTTCTCCAAGTAATTTGAGAAACTAATCTTGGACACACCTCTAAAGTATGGTTTTCCCCCTCCGGTGGTTATCGTTCTTCCACCCAAAACCCTAGCAATCTGTTTTCCCTCCTTCTACGACAATATTTGCTAAGTATCCTATATACTTAATTAATTTTTACTACATGCATGTCTGCAGGAGTGACATATGGCGGACAATAGAGACCTGACGGCGGAACAGGAGGCTGAAGGTTATATATTAGATATCATAGCCGGAGAACATGATGTAATCTCTTCTTATCTGAACCTTGAGGATCAAGAAGGTGAAGGAGGAACAGACATTGTCGATGATCAAGGAGGTGAAGAAGGAACAGACATTGTGGATGATCAAGGAGGTGAAGGAATGGACATTGATGACGGAGGTCAACCGTCGACAAACGACGATCTCCAATTGCAAAGAACAACCACCTCCGGCGAGGTATATATATATATATACATTGAGCCTCTCGTGATACAAACTTACTGAAATGTGAATACATATGCACTAACGCGCGCGACTCTCTTTCTTATTTTAGCCCTCGGCCGGATCGAGTACGACAACGCGTGGCCCCTACAGCACACCACAAAGTTTATCAACCAATGCGGAGTCATTGTTAGAGACACTGTCCCGATCACCGTCCAGGAATGAAAGGAGCCAAAGAAAACACGTCTTGGTTTCAGTTATGTCCACAAGAGAACGAAAAAGGAGATGTTCAGAAAGCTTATGGAACATTTCATTCTACCTCCGGAATACCACAAAAAAGATGAATTCGGTGAGGAGGTTCCGGGTGGACGTCAGAGGAGGAGGCTAGTCAAAGAGTTCGCTCTTCAGAAGATGGCCGAAGCATTCCGGAACTTCAAGAAAAAATTGTTCCGTGAATATGTCAGCAAGGGCAAGACTCCGCTTTTCACTGGACAACATGAGAAACTGAGAGATGATTGGAAAGAATTTGTGACGCAGAAGAAATCGGAGCATTTCAAGGAAATGTCGAAAAAAAATAAGGCTAATGCGCATAAGAAACAGTACCATCATGTTATGGGGCCAGGAGGATACCGCGTTTCGGCGCCTAAGTGGCAGGCGATGGAGGACGGCCTGAGGGCAAGAGGAATCCCTCTAGGTACAGAGGGTTGGGACGAAAGAGCTAAAATGTGGTGGTACGGGCATGGGGGATCGCTAGACCCGGAGACAGGGGCGTGTGTTCATCGGCAGACAACGTTTGCTCCCACAAAAGACCTTGTTGACGCAATGACCAAAGCTCAAAAGGGCTTGATCAGGTTCAACAGAGAGAGAGAGACCAACTGACCCATGCCCTCGGGAATACTGAACACGGAGGACATATACGAGGAAAAGGCAGATTGCCGTGGAAAGTAGGGTTTTCCCAGGAGGGTGACCCGTACTGTTATAGAAGCCGTAAGAGAAATGTGGACCGGGCTGCTGTCGAAGCTGCAGATCTTCTGTCGAAGCTTGCAACGGAAGTTAGTGAGTTGAAGCAGACCGTGGCGGGAATAGTTGAGAAAGAAACAGCGGCGGCTGCAGGGCCGCATGAAGAACATGCAGCGGATCAGCGGAGAAGCAGTGTGGCTTCCACGGAGGCCCCGCCTGCAGGTGCTAATGCACCGATGACCGAGAGTCGTGCACCGGAGCCTCACTACCCCGTGGATGATGTAAAGGAGATGAAAGAATGTGATCTGCATTATCCCGTGGGGAACATTTCCATGAAGGTAGCTACAGGCAGTGCTTTACCCTATACACCTGGAGCACTCCATCACAACAACCCCATTCCATATGGCTATGCTCGTGTCACGGTGGAAGACATAGCCCAAGGGTTTGAGGACCTGGAGATTGACATAGCTACACCCGAAGGGGAGAGAAGACTTGGAGATGTGAAGCGCCAGTTCATTCTATGGAAAAAAAAGTACATAGTGTTTCCAGGCGAGACGCCAAGGCTAACAAGTCCACCCCCCTCCGATGGTGCAGGTGCTGGTGGTGGTGCTGGTGCTGGTGCTGGTTCACCTACGCCTCCTTCACGCCATTCGACGCCGTCCCCCGATCCACAATCTCCGGCGGGTAAGCAGCCGTCGGCCCCCATTCCTCCTCCGGCGATTAAGCAGCCGTCGCCCCCCATTCCTCCTCCGGAGGATAAGCAGTCGTCGCCCCCCATTCCTCCTCCGGAGGATAAGCAGACGTCACCCCCATTCCTCCTCCAGCGAAGAAACAGAAGCAGGCGGACAGCAAGGGAACCCGCTCTTGGACTATTAACCGGGAGCCTTATGTACCTAAGACCACACGGGTACCGGAGCCATCACTGAAGCCTATCCCCCCAAGGCCTTGGGAACTTAGTGATGCTGAAACCAAATTGGTCGTGAAGGCTGACGTTGAGAAATGGAAGGCCCGTCAGAAGGCGCTAAAGGAGCCTGAGCCCAAGGAAGTATTCCCTCCAAGTGTAGACAAGTGGGCTACGGGTTTCTTGTCGACACAGTCCCAAGCCGAGAAGAATTTGCCTAAAGACTATGATATTGAACTTCGTAAGCAAGCAAAAATATTGGAGGAGGAGAAAGCAAAAAGAAAAAAAAGCGGGAAACAAGTTGACCAGCTCGGGATGCAGAGTAAACAATCGATCCCCCCGCTCATAGTGAAAGCCGGTCCGGAACAGGACCCCGAGGTCATAAGAGCTGTGGCAGCAATGGGATTGACTGTAGCTACTGCCATGGAAAATGCGTCCGAGGCCGGTATGTCTCTTCGTCTCTTTTTAGGCCTGGACGATGCGCCAATGGCTGAGGTAGCATTACAATATGAGAAGAAAGGGCCTCTCTTCAAGCCTACGCAGGAAAAGGATCTACCACCACTAATGCAAAGTCTGCTACGTTGGTACAAACAATTCATATCATGGACCGACAAAGAATTTGTGTATGTGGATGTTACAGAGGTGCATCACACCAAAAAGTACACTGTACAAGTTGAGATGAGTGAATTGTTCCAGTTGTTCAATCTGCGCGAGCTCGACAAATCTATCCTGAGTTGCTACGTTCTGTAAGTGATTTATTTCTACCTCATCTCGTTCTTCATTGCCTACATTATATATATATATATATATATATATATATATATATATATATATATATATATATATATATTGTCCTAACTATATTGTTGCGTACGCTATTATGCAGATTGAAGATTTGGGAATGCAAAATAGGGCTCATCCATGATGTTGGGTTCATTGACCCACAAATCATTAATGGAACTATGTTAGAACGTCACCCCGAAGACGTGGAGAAAGACTTGTACAATTTTCTTAGAAAGCATGAACTCAAAAGTTATATTCTATTTCCTTACCATTTTGGGTGAGTGTTTCTCTCATGTTCCCATTCTCTTTTGTTTACTCCATGCATGGTATGTCTAATCGATAAGTTATGCATGACTGTGCATGTAACGTGTCCGCAGGTTCCACTGGATTCTGCTAAAAATTGAACTTGACAACTCCACAGTTTTTATCATTGACTCTATGAATTCAGATACAAATCTTTGGGTCGACATGAGAAAAATGATGCAAAGGTAATTATTTTCAATCATTTCCGCTCTATATCGATCGGTCTCTTTTGTTCATTTCCTAATATGCAGTAGCTAATAACTCCCTTGTTCATTTAATTTTATTTGCAATGTAGAGTTTGGAGACGGTTCTCACATGAACATGTCGGTGGATTCAAAGATCAGCTACAATTTAAAAATGTGGTCAAAGTTGTGGATAAGCAGCCACCGGGGACCGGTCTATGTGGATACTATGTCTGTGAGAACATACGGAAAGAAATCTCTGAGAGGAAGAAGGACGAGACCACGCGGAGTAGTCTCAATAACTTGCGGAGGGCGCTTACTCCAGAAGCTCGCTTCCGACGAATTCAAGAGGAAATAGCAGGATTTTTCCTTAGGCATGTCATCGATTCCAAAGGAGAACACCATACGTCCACCGACGATGACTATTATACGCATCTGCAGCACCGAGTACTTTGAAACTTGTTCGAATTTGTGTATGGTCATCCATCTTAATTGTGTAATATGGAAATTTGTTCGAGGTTGTATATGGTCACCCGATATTGAATATATATTATATATTCCTATTGAATTCTCCTTGTTTGAAATTTCATATATATATATGCATGTATATAGTAGCGTAAAATATATATATATATATGTGTACTGAAATTTCATCAAAATTAAAATAAAACACAAAATCAAATATAAAAGAAATAAAACAAAACAAATTAAAAATAAACCAGGTTTAGGGGGCCTAAAACCGTAAACCTGCGCAGGTTTTCAGTCCAGGTTAGCCACAAGAACCGGGACTAAAGGTCCTCCGCCGCGACGGACTCCTGGCGCCCACGTGGACGGGCCTTTAGTCCCGGTCCATAAGCGGCGGGACTATAGGGGGGGTCTTTAGTCGCGCATAGCTAGTCCCGGTTGCGCGGCCGAGACTACTGGCCCTGGCGAACCGGGACTATAGGCCTATTTTCTACCAGTGGTTGCAAAGTGTAATGGATATTATTTCTATATTAATTCCTAGCTATACTATTTCTATATTATGTCAAACACACATTTCAAAACAAACAAACAAAAACACATCAAGAAAACAAAACAGAAAAACTACAGTTTCTATATATCTGTTCACCAAAAATTAATCTAAGCCAGGAAAACATATATCTAGTCAATACTAGAACTAAGACCCATGATCTAAAAATGAAAATCTACAGTAGCATCATGAATAGATTCTACAGTAAAATCCTCATTAGTGATAGTGGGAGTTAAACATTCATAATTTTCATTGCAATCATCATATATAGGAGGCATAGTATCATCAAAGTGAATTCGTGTGGTCGTCACAATTAGTGAAGCACATGTTTTAGTCTTAGTTGTTTCTTCTAGTAAGGAGCCATATATAGGTATAGTCAAGTAAATGACTGCACAAGATTGATTAAGACATAAAGTAATGAATTAGTTTTATTTTCTGAATTTTTTGATATATTATTTGTATTTTTAAGATTTTAAAATGAATTAGTATTAATTTTCTTAATTTTTTGATATATTATTTGTATTTTTAAGATTTTAAAATGAATTAGTATTATTTTTCCTAATTTTTTGATATATTATTTGTATTTTTAAGATTTTAAAATGAATTAGTATTATTTTTCTTAATTTTTTGATATATTATTTGTATTTTTAAGATTTTAAAATGAATTAGTATTATTTTTCTTAATTTTTTGATATATTATTTGTATTTTTTAAGATTTAAAAATGAATTAGTTTTATTTTCTAAATATTTTGATATATTAATAGTATTTTTAGAAATAATACAAATTAAAAAGTTAATGTTTATTTATTTATTCAAAATTATTAATTACATCATTACTTTTGTTTATTAAAAGATTTATTTGAAATTCAAACAATAAAGAAATATGGCATCGACCAACATGTTAATAAGATTGATATGATACTACTATCACATACATGCGTGCGAAACACCTGGATGCGGGACGGGATGGAACTCGGAAGTTAAGCGTGCTAGTGCTAGAGTAGTGGGAGCATGGGTGACCGAGCGGGAAGTTTGACGAGTAAGTAATTTGACTAGAGATAATTGTAGTTAGACACTAAGCAAATAATACAAATTCTGAAAAAAAAAAAGGAAGTGAAAAAAATGGAGAGAAAAATTGGTGTGAAAAATAATTAGAAACCCAAATGAATTAAGGAAATAAACGAAATAAAGTTTAGTCCCGGTTCATGTGGCCAACCGGGACTAAAGGTCCTCCGACCCCCGGCTCCGCCACCCGCCCACGTGGCCGGGTCTTTAGCCGCGGTTCGTAAGCGGCGCGACTATAGAGGGGGGGTCTTTAGTCGCGCAGAGGTAGTCCCGGTTGCGCGGCCGGGACTACTGGCCCTGGCGAACCGGGAATATAGGCCTATTTTCTACCAGTGTGAAGCCGAATCGTACCCTCTTTTTTAGGGTAGATGAATCATACATGCACGAATACAATGATGGACCTAATCTTTGGCCTGTTGTTGGGCTGGAATAATAGGAAGTATGCTGGAGTGGTTGGACCAATCCCATCAATGTGAACCGTGTAATGACGAAAAAGAAAAATAAGACCTTTTATTTTGCTGAGGTGGCATATTTGGTTATGTGGGAAGGCTGCATGTTGAGAGAATTATAATTAGTGGGCCACCTCTATTTAGTTATATAGAATTACCTCAACATGTAGGAAAATTCTCTATACCCATCAAATATTTGTGTCCGAGTCTATATATATTGGGTCATTTATCGAATTGCCCACAGGGGACTTCGACTACTCAGTTTTACCCCAAGCGCCGAATGGTGCTCAGTTTTGCCCTTACCTCGTGGGCAGCTACTATGGAGAGGTCGAAACTGTGAGCCTGAAGTCGATTTCGTCTGGTGCCGTTAGCGAAGTGGGTCCGGAGCTTCCAGGTGGGAACTCCAAGTGAGTTTGAAGTCGTCCTGAGCTTACAGGTGGGACCGCCTAGTGAGTTGACTTTGCTGAATCGTCCACACCCAAGCCTCCCGACCCGCCGTCGTGTGCTACCGCGACCCACTGTCGTGCGCTGCCACTATCACCGCCGCCAGCGCCGCACCACCCCCTGCGGCGCCACGAGCACCTGCGGCACCACCACCACTTGCGGTGCCACCACCACCTGCCCGCCACCTGATCCACCGCAACCTGCTCGTTCCAACACTCTGCCCGCCACCTTCTCGACGAAATGGATAGAAATGAAATGGAAAGCGGATGCGACCTGGGTCTGGATTAGGTTCCCATTGGGTAACTACTAAGCTTTGAATTGTCGATTCGACATGGGATGTCATTGATTTGCAGCTGATTGTGTCTCTATTTTTTGTGGGGTAGGATGGAGTTGCGGTTTGCTTTCTTAGTGAACATTAGAAGGGACCGCTACATCGTCGATGCAGACAATAAGAAGAAATTTCAAGGAGGTTTCAGTTATTCGGTGCCAATGGATTGTAATTGGAGTTTCAGACAATTTGTGGAGATAATTTGCAGCCCATATCCTTGGGGTTTGCATGATGAAGTGGAATTTAGATACTTTGACGGGGAAAAAGATTGGATCCAAATTAGTAATAATGAAGAGCTCGCTACCATGTTTTCTAAGCATAATAAGGTAGAGAATTTTCATGTGAAGCTGCAAAATGATGTGGTTGTGCCGGCAGTTGGACAGACAGTGGCGGGTTCATCTTCTCTGGCAGGACCATCACGTCGTACTTCCAACTCTAGCCAGAATAGTTCAAAACCAACTCGACGTGGTGGCTCTACAAGTGTGGGCACTAGGAGAAGGGTTCCTATTGAAGTGGAGTCTGAGGCCTACATTTCTGCGGATGATGAAGAGAGTCTATATTCTGATGCTCTTCAGAATTTAAGACGGACATCTCGGGCTGAAATCCAATATGAGTCTGACAGTGACCTTAAAGAGGAACTAGACCAGCACTACAAGAAAAGCGGTCTATTGCAACGAAAATAGTCGTTGTAAAAATTGGCATATCGTCGCAATAGGTTTGTGTTGCATCGAAATCGGTTTCGTTGGGAGGCGTTGCGAAAACCTCCGTGGTAGAAGCCTGTGTCCGCGCAGTTAGATTCTTGGCTACAAAAGAAACCAGTTGCAACCATTTCCTAGGCCAATTGCCACGCACTTTTCCGTCGCGTCTCGCACCTAACGCAACGTACGTTTTTCGTTGGTACACCTCTAGTGCAACAAATACCGAAACGTGGAAACGGCGAGTGCTCCGTTGCGCTTGTTCTTTCGTTGCAAAAGTCGAGTTTATTTGCCACGTCCAATTGTGTGGCAAAAAACTATGGAAACAAACAGTATACGCGTGGGAACAATGATTTGCCACACACAATGAATCGTGGTAAGATGATTTTGAAATAGTAATCGCAACGGCCTTAATATTAGTAGCCATAAGCAATCGCGACAATTTCAACTATTCGTGGCGCCATTCAATTTCTACAAATTTTAGTTTCGTGGCGAGATGTAGTATTCGCAACATCCACATTTTATGTTGCTAGAAAAAACTGCGACAATTACAACTTTTCGTGGCGCCATTGTACTTCGACAAATTTTATTTTCGTGGCGAGATGTACTATTCACAACGTCCAAATTTTAGTAGCTAGAAACAACTGCGACAATTTCAACTATTTGTTGCGCCTTTCTATTTCTACAAATTTTAGTTTCGTGGCGAGAAGTATGGGAATTCTCTATTGCAACGAACATAGTTTGGTGACGTGAATCAACTATCACAACAAAGTTAGTTTGGTGGAGAAAAAATATTGCGATGATGTCTCCCTCATGGTGGTGAGAGTCTATTTCAATAAAACACTTTGTTGTGGCGACTGAGGCTTCACGCAACACTACAATTATCGTGGTAAACTACCTATTGCCACGTTATAGAAAAAAAAATAAGGAAACAAAAAATACGGGCATTGAATTAAAATGTTCAAAACGGTACGTAAAATATGTTTATTTACACAAAATAATAGTTCTCATAGCTATTTATAATATATACAAATGAAATTCTCGTACAATATGGATCAAATCAAGATCAAATCAAACAGAAATATCCAGTGCAGCTATATTTTTCCATCAGAAGTTTGATTGCCGTCCTGCAATCAATTGTAAAAAAAAAGAAGTTGTGAGTCTAGTCAGCAATAACACATGCTGAAACATAAGAACCAGTAGACTATAGTGTGTGGATCAAGCAAAAACAGTTGTTTTAACTCAACGAAGCCACAACCCATAGTGAAACATAAACTGCAGCAAGTATAGGGTGGGTGCAGCAACGCTATAGTGTGGGTGAAGCAAAAACAGAATGTACTAGTACCGAATTGTACAAGATTGTGACTTACAATTGCTTTATACATACGACTATTCTGTATCATGCTGTGCGGAGGAATTATTTTCTTAGCAGGACTATTGGTAAGTGATGGTTGCTGGTTCGACTTCTTAAACGTCTGCAAAAACAAAGTGCACTGTTAGCAACACAAGTAAACAACTAAATCGTACGAGTTTGCAATTGTATGACTATCATCACCTGAGGTGTAGTCGTCTTCTGCTTTTCCATCTGTGTGGAGAGCTCTTCAAACTTTGCCTGCAACTGTGAGTTAAACTGTGCAACCAAGTTTTTTTCAAATTCTTGTCTTGAGTTTCGCTCCACCTCCATCAGTTTTTCCCTTTGATCAAGCTCTTCCATTAATCTCTTCTCAAGATTTTCTCTCTCAGCCCGCTCTACATTAATGTTCTCTTCCATGCTTGCACGTTCATCTAGTAACTTCTGTTCTAAAGTAGTGACCTTCGTGGTGAGATGGGAGTTTACTTTTTGGGTCTCTGCTGTAGCCCGAGCTTGCTCCTCAAACAGCAACTTAGACCGCTGAGAACTAGTTTGCACCTGGGCCATGTATCCGAACCCACGAGGCTGCGATGACTTGCAATCAACGATATCTTTATATGATTTCTGGAAAATATTGATTCTTTGTTCAGCTGACACTGGAACACCAGTTTCCTTTGATCTGTTTTCAATCTCTTTACATGCTCTGTCCTGATTACGAAATAAACTCTCAAATCAGATGAAGAAACATCCAAGATGGAGAACACTAAATATGTTTAGAGTACCTTCTAAGTCAGTGAACTCACGTAAACATCCTTGGACTCTGTTGTAGTCCATGTTTCATTCTTTGTGTGGGTCAGTTTCCAGAGAGCAACACAGTCTGGCTCTTCTCCAGTTTCCGAATCCCTCTGCAAATAGTGCAACAATTAGATCCTGTAAACATTAAAGCAAAGTGAACACCGACACATGCATAGTGAGTAGGCCCATACATTCTCAAAACTGAGTTGAGAGTAGGATTTTGATCCTACTCTATGTTTTGTCTTCATCTGCGTACGGTTTTCCTTGTTCTTTTGGCTGAGTTCCTGCTCATTCAATTATAAAAAAAAACTTGTCAGAGAAGCCATTTCATGATAGTACAAAATTCACAAACAGGTAGTATAGAAATAACCAGGAATTTCGGATCAGTGCCAAAGTACCCGATCAGCCATTCCCACTCTTCTTTTTGTAAATCTTCTGGTACAACTGCCCTTCTGGCATCATCTGTTTTGTATGCCTTGTAAGTGCTGCTTAGGTTTCCTCGCCAGCCTCTGTATCGCTCTTTTGCAAGTTTAAGAATTTTTTCGGCTGTTTCTACTGTATCTGGCATTTCATATATGTCCTGTAATGCGTAGAACAAACAGATAGACTTAGTTTAGTAGTAGTTCATTAATTATGGACGAAAAAAGCAGACAACACATGTGAGAAAGGTTGTACTCACCAAAATATCTGCGACGATGAGTCGATGGATGTTAGGGTGAATGTCTGACCACCTCCTCACTCCAATAATTGGTAACCTTCTTTTCATTGTGATTGCCATGTCATCCTTGAATGAACGGTTGTTCATTCCTACTGGACCACCCAATATTTCAGAGAAATCAACACCTAGCTTTGCAGCTCCATTGGCATGACTCTTCTTACTGGCTTTCAAACCTTTCAGTACACCTCGCCCTTTCTTCTTCTGTATGTCATCACCTACATCCCAAAAGACAAACAAAGAAACAATTTATTTTGTAGTTGATTGTAAGAAATTAGGTCACAAATGTAAAAAAACATAGCTAGTACCGTCTTGTAGTTGTAGCTTCGGGCGATAGCGGCGAGCATGGGAAGGCCAATCATCAAGGGAACACATGTCAGTTTCAGACACAACAGTGTTAGGTTCAATTCCTGTTTCAGGGTTAACATTTGTACTGAATCAGCAATCGTAGTTTTTATCCATTAAAACAAATCTTAGACAAAGCTTAAATGTCAAAAATAAATTACCACATCTACGTTTTCCCTGAATTTTTTTATATTCTAGTAAACTTTCAACCCTTGTCATGCAGACAGATCCTTTCTTTATTTCTGAAAATGTTAACAATAAATGGACAAAGCATTAGCATTGTGCAGAATTCAGAAAGCTGATTAAGAATTAATGAACTTGTGTACCATTGCTAAAGGAGAAATCTGTATCTTCTGCTTCGTTTGAAGTTTGTTCCTCATCGGTTGCATCCCTAACTGCATGTTTATCAAAATTGTGGATTAGGTAAGGAATGCATAAAAAAGTTACCGGGGAAAATATTTATTAAAGTCTGTATTGAAGGAGTTGCGCGTTGGAGATTTGGCATGAAAGTATAACCTGTGATAGTGATCCGTCGCTTTTTTCTGGTGGATCCACTTGCATCATCAAGCAGAGACTCTATTGCTGCAATATCAACCGTGGCCTTCTCCCTAAACACACACAGGGAGATCTTCTTATCATTATAGTGCCTGTGTATCAATGGCTCCAAATCACTACCATTGTCTATGGGAACAAGTTTTCCTTTGCCAGGGCAATTATTTAGCCTGCAGTACAGGTAATCATGCGCGGCACTGAAGCCAACATTTTCAATCAAATTGATGAATTCCATATAGCAGATGTCGTCCGGTTCCATGTCTGCTTCCACAACTTTCTTGTTTTTATCACCGTCCTCATAGAAAAGGCTAACTTTCCAAATGTGTTCGGTCGTCTACAATTAGATAGAAGGAAAAAATGAGAACCCAAATAATCAGTGAGTTAGCATATCTGAAATAAAAGAATAGTTACATGGCATTATTCACATAGAAAACGAGTCTCTCATCGTCAATACGATTTACCACATCACGGCAACCTAAAATCACACATGAAATTCAAATACACATATGATTGACTAGGTGTTCATACACTGATATACGCTTCGAGCAGAGGAAGAACAGAGAATAACAACCAATATCGAGACCATAGAAGAGACGGTGAGATCACGGAGATGGACGAGAAGCAGATTAGAAAGGAATAACCTAAGAGGTTTCGCGTTCCACGGACTCTGATCGCGACGTCGACATGTGGAGAGATGTGAACGTGATGAGGGCGATCAGCTCTAATTGAAACAGGAGGCCCGTAGATTATGCAATGGCAAAACAGGAGGGGCATCGTGCACTTATGAATAGACTTTAGCGGGAAATTTAAAGTGACTGCTTTTCTTTTTTGGTGGGAACACAAAATTTCGCTACACTTGGCATTTTAGCGGGAGCTTTTAATTTTTTTTGGTGGGACATCGTATTCGAGCAACCACAACGCCTTGGCGAGAATATAGGCGCTAATTGAGCAGTTAAACAATGCATGCAATCGCCAGCTGCCTAGAAGGCGTATTTTGCATTGAGTTTCAAATAGTCAGGCTCTTAACTATTGAGGGAAAACTGATGGGATTTATTCACTAGCGCTTACAACGTAGGATTGAAAACATGTGGAAGTCTCACATGAGTCATGTAATGTCACTGAACAATTATTTCATGCATCTAATTAGCTGCCGCCGCCTTGTTTATTTCTGCAAACTTCAAATTGCCACTGAAAATATAAACAAGAGAAGTAATCTTCATTGCAGATGCAGACATCAGAGGGTTTTGGTGATCAATGCACTGAAGCACATCGCTGATGGCAGTACGATAATTACATACATCCATATGTTCATGATCCGATGAGAATGTCCAAGTTGGCAGACTACGTACTACAACCAGGGCGACACCGCCCGCATCACAATCTTCACGTCCAAGTGGCGGTTACGGGTGCTCCTAAGTGTAATGAGAATAGCTTGCTTTTCATATAAATGCTTGCCTTCAAGGAATTCCCGCCATGCATTCCCGCCAAACATAATGCGGCCGTCCCTGTCCGTGTTGTATGGAACGGTGGTGAATGCCTCTGATGATCCGAAGCATAGCCCAGCATGGCCTGAAGACGGAATGCCAGGACTGTCCGCTATGGACTGAGTTAGATTCTGGATTTTGAGCGTGTGGATAACAGACAAAAAAAGTAGGTCATAGTAAGGCACACATTGTAAGCATAAATTGTGTTGAAAAACAGAAATAGCATTGGCACCATACGTACCATCTCATATCTGGCCACATTTGTCCACGTCAAACGAGTCACGTATGGCACTCCAATGTACTCATCTATTGTGGGTAGAAGCTCACGGACGTGGTCCTTCTCATCGTCATCAAGATCAGCTCTCTGGGAGAAGATGATGGAAGAGTCGAATGGGTCATCCTCATCCATGGACTGCTGATCCGTGGACTCCTCATCCGTGGACTCCTCATCAGTCATGGGATCTGGGTCAGTTTCATTGCTTGTAGTAGCGACGTGGTCGTACAAGTAGTGCCTGCGGCACATGTCGAACTTGAACACCTTGACGGTGAGCAAGGCGTCGCCGTCGTAACTAAAGAGGAGGAAACTGCCGCACTGCAGGAAGTAATATTGGGCAAACTGGTCCCAGCCGCGCCCGAGGAAAATGCGGCCAGCTGCATCGAACAGCACATCCATGTCCCAGTTCTTGCTACTCAGATCGTCCGCCTCACGCAGCTTAAGTTCATATGGTTCACGGTCCTTCAGCAACTCCACAAACTTCTTAGGCAGCACCTGCAGCAATATGAAAGTTAAATAGATAGAAAAGAGTGCTTACTAGAAATAAGGTTATTGTTTGATGATGGATGAGTACTATATAAAATGTAAACAAGTAGTACCGAGTAATCAGTTATACTAAATCTTAGTTGAGCAATGAGGGTGTTTGCCACATTATTTCAAAAAGATGAACTTTCAGTGGGAGCTGAAATGTACCACATCGAGTGAACATATTCATAAAGAGCAATTGAGCTAATACAACCCATCTACTAGACCTTAATTTGATTCACAAATTTAACTAGCTACAGGCTCATAGCTCAGACACTATGTCAGACTAAATAACTGAAGTGGTGGTGTGGGTCGATGAAGCGTACCAGTTTGTCCGATGTAGCCTCTTGTACGAGGGAGTAGAACTCAAAGCCTGCCAACTCCATCTTAATAGATCCCTCTGTTCATCATATAATAGAAATGCAAATCAATTTCCGGCTACATATATAATCGAGAATTAAAATTTTGGTGATGGAGTCCACGTACTGAATGTCGCGTTGTATTGCAAGCGGCAACTGCTCAGGTCGAACATCTTTACTGTGATGACATTGCGGCCGTCGTAAGTGCAGATCAGAATAAAGCCTCTCTGCAGTTTGTAGGTCCGGGCGAAACACTCCCAGCCGCGCTTGAGGAACATGCGGCCAGTGCTGTCCAACCACACACCAACGTCCCACGTGGTGCTACGCTGATGGCCGACCTCAAGCAGCTTCAGTGCACGGGGTTTATGGTCCCCCATCAAGTCTGCGAACTTCTTAGGCAGTGACTGCAGCAGAGGATAGAGCAATCCATGAACATCATTCCACCTATCTGACTAAAATGACAACTAAACTGAGTACAATACATGTTTGTCCGATGAAGCATCATCTACGTAAGCGAGGAACTCGCAGTCCATCGTATGCAAACCCGCCTGTTGATCGTACTAAAAAGTCTGACTTCGGTTACATTTAGCAGACGTGCCAAAACAGCAGAGGTTAAGAAACATGAAGGTTCACTAGAAATTTAGGACTAAATGCAGTCTAGCAGCATCATGGTTCAGAGACATTCATACAGGTGCAATTTAAATTTGACATGCATTCAAGAATTTCATGGAAGTACGGAACTTCAGAAAAGAAAATCTACTAGTATGTGAAGGAAATGGTGTGCCGACAATCAATTGTACTGCTTTAGCAAATTAATTGAAATAGCTACTGGTCCAAAAAATGGCTCACATCTATTGTCCTGCTAAAGAGTAAAAATGGAAATTACTAAAAATAGCTAGTGAACCTAAAAAGGGGTAAAGTCAACTGTACTGCTGAATAGTAAAAAGGGAAATTACTAAAAATAGGTACTGATCCTAGATATGCCAGTGTGAGTACCAGAGGTCTTACTTTCAACATCACTAATTATCTACCTAGAAAAAGGCACACACAACAACAGCTACCAACATCAATTGGGCACCTGGAACTATCAAAATTAACATGACGGTATAGTGCAACATCTCAATCAGATGCATGTAAGTACCATTTACTTTAGTAATAAACGTGTAACAGACAAATCAATCATGAATGACATCAAACATAACGACGTGCTACCATCTATATCTAGCACAAGATTTGACATTTCTTTCCTGTCTAGACAAGTAGGACACTAGTTACCTTAAATAAAATTAGTGTTTGAACTGAAATCGTTCTGCAATGCATCCACAAGAGAAGAAGTTCTAACCTGAGTGCCGCCCGCGATGGATCAGTGGTGAATGGACGCGCCGTGGGTCAATCTATAGCGCGATGAAGAGACTGGCGACGACGGCGGTCGCAAGAATGCGGTGGCCCAGAGAGGGATGTTGATCGAGGTGCGGCGAGGTCCAGAGATGGATGGCGGCGGCGGGGGCGGCGACGGTGTCGGTGAACTGCGGAAAAAGGGTTTTCTCGGAGCAAATAACTGTAGGTACACAAAGAGGAGGAGTGCGAACTTGACGTGACAATACGAGAGGAAGATGATACTTGGGCCCACCTGTAAGTCTGTTACCACAAAAGGTGGGTACATTTCCGCGGGGGCAGTTGCCATTTTTATGGTTCCCATCTGAACTGCCACCGAGTCGTCTCCCCTCCCCTCCCCTGCTTTCTCCTCTGTTTCTCCACTGCCCTCTTGATCTTCGTCCTACTCCACGCCATGGAGCAGCCAGACAAGTTTTGCACTACTTTTGTAATTAATGGCTATCAGACTAATGGTGTGTTCAATTTTAGAAAATGTTGGTACAAAAGTATTCCATTCCCAATTATTTTCGTAAACAGCCGCATTGACCCCTTGTAAAAACCGTGCCGCTTCCAACCCACTCCAAGTAACTCACTCCACATGCAACACTGCACCTTGTTACCCTTGTCCATGAGTGGGAGATGCGTGATCTGGTATTATATTGCCTTCGAACGCGGAAGGAACGGCCGAAAACGTGGATTTCCTTGGCCAACTTGTTGTTTCCCATGCCCAAAGTTGAAATCATGATGCATTCCAAGAACCTCACTTCATTTCAACAACATTGCACATTTGGGATCTCAAAAAGCCGCTTCCATTCTCAAGTTGCCTACCAATCTTATGTCGTAGCCGTTTTCGGGCACTTTCAGACGAGAATACAGTTTACTTGCACCTAGGATGCCTGGAAAACTGTAGAGATGAGAATGTAAGTCACACTTGGCCATGTGGGCCCACACAAAATGCTTGAACCCCATTGCAGGACTTGTATGGTGTCGCCGTTGCGCTGGGTGGCGTCGAAGCACTGGACGTTAACCGGGACGATTCTCGCCGCTTCTCGCTTGCATGCCAGTCTCGACACCCTTGGCATCCTTCCAACCCACTCCAAGTAACTCACTCCACATGCAACACTGCACCTTGTTACCCTGTCCACGAGTGGGAGATGCGTGATCTGGTATTATATTGCCTTCGAACGCGGAAGGAACAGCCGAAAACGTGGGTTTCCTTGGCCAACTTGTTGTTTCCCATGCCCAAAGTTGAAATCATGATGCATTCCAAGAACCTCACTTCATTTCAACAACATTGCACGTTTGGGATCTCAAAAAGCCGCTTCCATTCTCAAGTTGCCTACCAATCTTATGTCGTAGCCGTTTTCGGGCACTTTTCACTACTAGGGAAAAGCTTAGCCGTGACGCACCTTTTTGCCTATCCGTGACGCACCGGGGCGCGTCACGGCTAGCACGCCGCGCCTATGGGTTTAGCCGTGACGCACGGGCCTGGTGCGCCGCGCCTATCTATACCCGTGACGCACCGGCAAGGTGCGCCGCGGCTACTTCCTGGCGCGTCACGCCTATTTATGTAGGTGCGCCACGGTTATCAACACAGGTGCGTCACGGGTAAGGTAATGCCTCCACGGCTAAGTGCGCTGATGCGCCACGGGTCCCCACATCGGCGCGTCACGGCTATACTCCCAGGTGCGTCACGGGTACCCTTTTTGGTGCGTCACGGCTATAGTATGCTGTATTTTTTAAAAATACGCAGTACCGTATTTATACAGGTATATACAGCTCAAATACAGAGGAATCTCAGTAGACAAAATGTATCAAAACAGTTCTTTGACAAACAAGTTATATATCATAGTTGATCATACTGCTTAGAATTCGTAATAGCATCAAACCGTTGATTATGAATACAAAGTGTTTATCATAGTCAAATAGATACAAGTGACCTACATCACACGGTTAATCATCGGGACCGATTACATCGATTGATGATGCTTCATCATCGGGACAAGTGACCTATCTAGTCGCCGATAACCTAATCATCTAGCTAGGAACCATAGCATGACGAGCGAGGCGACGGCGACAAGAGCGGCTGCGATGGTCTTCATCCACTTGTTGTTGTTCTTCTTGATCTTCTTCTGTTCCTCCTCGAGATGGATGAACCACCTAGCTTCCGCCGCCACTCTTGTGTTGTAGGATTTGTAGGCATTCCCTTTGAACTTGTTCACCTGCTCGAAGCAGTCTTCCAGTGATCGTAGACTCCTGGAACCCTGCCTCTAAACACCACGTAGCACCTCGGCATCTGTAATGACAAGAAAGAAAAACAAAAACAATAGTTTCAAACATGTCTGCAATAGTAGTAAGTGGAGAAATATGACATAAATAAGATGAAAGTTAAACACAAAGGAACAAGATGATCATCTTTTAAACACAATCACAAACACAAAAGATCAAACGAACATCACAAAGTAAAACTGCAATAATAAAAAGTAAGATAATCAAGCCATGTACGATTTATATCCGTAACGATGTGTGCCTCATATTTAGGGTGGACACATACAAGCGGCCTTGATGGAACTGGTGCGCCAAGTGGGATGCACAAGATCCTAACTTTGTGAAAATCACAAGGCGCACCAGACCACCAAGGCCATCTTAGTGTGAACCAACTCTTGTAATCATCGGCATTTATTTATTCCCACCAAGATAATCAAGCGATGTACGATTCAGAACCGTAACGATGTGTGCCTCATATTTAGGATGGACACATACAAGCGGCCGACAAGTGGTGCAGCTGCGCCAAGTGGGATGCACAAGATCCTAACTTTGTGAAAATCACAAGGCGCAGCTGACCACCTGGGCCATCTTAGTGTGAACCAACTCTTTTAATCATCGGCATTTACTTATTCAAAAGATCGAACGACCATCACAAGTAAGACCGCAATAATGAAAAGAAAGATAATTAAGCATTGACATAATAAAGCATCTGTTACACGATGGACGATTCATAACCCTAACGATTGAGTTCGACTAATTTCCGAAAATGTAGCAAGCCTTACAATAGTTCTCACTCCTTCTGACTCATCCTCCCAGGGATTACAACGGGACATCCCTCCTGAGTGATGAAGGGCCTGTCGTCACAGACAGTTTCTAGGTAGGTATCTATGTAGCGGTTCGGCATGTTGAACCGACAGTAAAATGTCCCACTCTTGTTCACCACTTCATGAACGATTTTCGTGGCGAAGCACTTCTGGATATCATATATCTCTTCTCTAACCTTGTCATCGCCGACCATCGACAAGCGGGAGGCCCATTGTTGGACTTGACTAGGCAGGGTAAGGAACTGTTGATCCCGTACGTACGCCCGCATATGATGGAGGACATAGTAGGTGTCTCGATTACTGCCTGCCGGCTGCTTGACGCACGCGAAATTCGTCGTGTGGGTGAACACCCGAGCGCCCTGAACGACCTTCTCCCTAGTGATTATGCCCCCCCTTGCGTGGTAGCCGGTGAGAGCATTATCCAAGACTTTCTTCACCATGGAGTAGTCTTTCTTCACCGCACTCCCTGAGTCGAGATACGTCGCATGCGAATGACTGATACAAATGCAAATGAGTGTGCATTGTGTATATCTGCGCGGAACAATCCAAACAACAAAGTGTTGGAAAGGAGCGATGAAAATCTAAAGAAAATCCCTTTCGATTCGGCTAAGAATATTGACTTACCCGGCAAAGTAAGGCATGAGGATGTAATCCTTGGTCTGGTTCGCCAGCATGAAGTCCCGAAGATATGTCGACGCGACTGCCTGGTTGCCAACGGAGCACAACACGTCGTGGCGCATGTAGAAGGGGTCCGCTATCGCGATGCCCGGTGTACTATCCCTGCAAACTTGCACCGCCAGACTGAGCGAGTATAGGCGGACCATGGAGTAGTGCAGCGGATTGCTATGGAACATATCAAAGATGTCCGAAAACCGCAGTATGATCCTATCCGCGCCGGTTGATTCGACGAAGCCCAAGTCCTTTGGCACCATGGCAACGAAAACCGGGTATGATGGATCCTTGCTTTCAACAAGGCGCGTTTCAAGAAAAAGAATGCTGTCATGCAAACTCCGCATATCCCCACTTGCGGCCTTGAGCTTGCTCTGGCTAAGCATAGGCTGACCAATCACATGCATCTTCGTATGCTTCGATGTAGGTGGGCCGTCATGAACACGGAGCGGCATCTTAGCAGGCTGGCTCGCGGACTTTGCGGCCTTGGATCTAGGTCCTCTTTTCCGCGCCTTCGTCGCTTTCGGAATGACCTCCTTCTCAATCTCCTCATTAGCCGCCTTACGGATTGTGCTAGGGCTGAAAATAACTCCTCCCTTCGCACTTTTCTGAGTCTCGGTGCAGGGGCCGACATCTGGAGCCGTGTCTTCCTGAGAACCGAAGAGACGCTTGCAATTCGATTTATCCGCAGGAGGAGCCTCACCACGAGCCTCCGTGCTATGGTAGGGTTCTTCTGGAGGAGGAGCAACGTAATCTCCGCCATCAAAGTCATCGGCGATGAAATCCATGGCATCAAGATCAAGGTCATTCTCCTGGTCTTGTGCCATCTCCATGTCACGGGTAGGCGACGGCGCGGCGACGGTCTTGCCATGGCTCCGCTCCGGAGCTTCTAGAGGGGTTGTCTTCGAGGTGGTGGCTCGCGCCGGTAGTTCTAGAGGCGATGTCCGCGGGGTGGCGCCCCTCTTCCCCAGGCGAATCTGGCTCTTCGGCCATTCCATGTTCCAAGGCATGCACTGGAGCAGCGTCAGGGTATCGGGGTCATCTTCTTCTTGGTAGGGTTGAATGGGAGGCAACAAGTCGTCGTAGCCCGCCAGCACCCGAAGCACTCGAACTCTATATACGTCTTCGCGCATCGGCCTGTTGTGGAACCTGCGGGTTGAAGGTTGAACGATCATACCCACAGCAACATCCTTCAAACGCCGTCCACTGTGTGTAAGAGAGTGCATGGAACGTCGTCGTTCTGCGGAAAACATGCAGGGCGTCAGAGAGGCCAGTCTAAGGCAAAGGAAGATCGACGCTCCAACGCTTAACTATTTACCTGGCTGGCGAGGGCGTCGAGCCTCTAGTGGCGAGGGGCCAACGACGGCGGCGGCGTGCTACTGTTGACTGGCGAGGGAGTATCGGCGGCGGGCGTGCAACCGATGGCCAGGCGGCGGTTGTTCGTTGGTGCACGCTCTTCATTCGGCGGAGGACCGCCCACTGTGGGCGTGCAACGGATGGTCAGGTGGGTAGAGGCGGGCGGAGTCACTATCGGCGCCGTGGTGTAGGCGGGCGGAGTCACCAGTGGGTCCGCCATCGTGGCGTTGGCCGGCGATACTCTGGACAAGTCTCTTGAGTTGCTTCCTGCATGCTAGGCACCGGGCACGGCCCCACTCGACCTCCGTCATTCCATCGAGTAACCGTATCGTAGATGGTAGGCAAAACGTTGCCCATTTGTTCTGCCAAAGCTGTTTTGACAATATTAGGAATATCAGCAAACTTTGGCCTTGAGGTCTGCAATCTCGCGATCGCGGGCTTCGTCACGTTGGATATCTTCGATGGTCCTCTTTCTATTCCTTCTCGCCTCCCTGGGCTCCTTGAAGTACTCTCTGAGCTTCGTCGTCGTGCCCAGGCCACAAACTCGGCCACCTGACGGCCTTTTGTGCTTTTCCTTCCCCTGCGTCACGTTCACCGCCCTATTTAAAGTGTCGTCCCACGGGCCGTGCAGCCTCGGCATGTCCGACGAGGTTCGACCACTATCGATTTCTAAGTTCTGCACAATTAGCGTGAACCGTTTAGAATTCCACCAGTACAATATAATGCAATCGACTAGATCGTCGAGAGCAAACTAACTAGGGTGGTGTATTTACTTACCAAGTTGTCATACAACGCCTTCACCTTCTCATCATCGGTAGTATACTCATTAGCTACCGGGTCATATTTAAACCGGGCCCTGATGAAGTTTTTTGTCCGCGGCGAGTACTTTGCGAGAGGGTCAGGGATGCCCTGTTCTGCACGTTTGGCGTCCTCCTTCTCCCAATTGGGAATCGCCGCTCTGTAACCGCCGCATCCCCAGTTTGTGGGTACCAAATGTTCAACTTCCGCATCCTCTGCCCCCAACCAGCGTTAGCTTTGGCGACTTCGCTCTCGCAAATTACCTTGAAGTCCCGGAGTTCAGCTTCGGTGATTCTCGGCTCAGTCGCTAAAACATCCTCCAAGCTATTTTTGCTGTCCAAGACCTTAACCTTCACCCGGTGTTTCCAGTTGGACAAGGCGGTGTTCATCTTACCAATGGCGCAGTGGTTGACCTTATTCCCCACCAGATTGTCGTTATTGTACTTAAACGGCTCGTCTGGCGGATGCGGGTACAAGTATCGTCCGTGCAGCTTTCTAAAGAGAATAACCCGATAATGTGCATTCTCTTTTTTCCTTAGATCATCAGTTAAGATCCTGACAGTGTCCCGGACAATGCAACCAATTTGGTTGCCGAATCCTTTGACCACCGCCTCGGGCGCGACTGGATACCCAGAGCTATCAATTTCCGTGATCTCTTCACGGTAGGTGCGGAGAGTGTTACCTTTCCGTTTTCTCGTTGACGTCCTCTTCTTCTTGGCTTTGCTACCACCATCTGTCTGACCGCCGGCATCAGTGGTGTCATTTCCGCCGGCGGCGCCACTAGTGGTATCACCGGCGGCGCCACTAGTCGTGGCGTCATCCTCCTCGCCACCGCTAGTGTCCGCGTCAGCCCAGGCATCCGCCGTCGGTCGTATTGCTCATCTTCTTCATCGGTGATTTGCCAGAACGGCTTAGAACCGCCGGCCTCGTCGTTGTGTGCCATGTTCTGAAGGGGGAAATTATTGGTTAATCTAAAGGAAACAAAAAATCGACATACTACTCGATCACGGGAAAACGGCTAAGTCCTAAATTCACGGGAAAATTTCGGCATGACCTTTGCTAATTTTCTAACACTAGAGTGTCTGATTCTCGCCGAAACGGAAATTAATCAACATTTCGGCGAAAATAGGCAACTCATTTGAATTCCCTGCAAAGTTTTAACGGCCGATGGCCGGACAGATTACCAAATGTGGTACCAACACCAAAAGTGGTACCAGCACCAGCACCAACACAACATCAGCACTAGCAAGCAGTACCAGCACGAGCACCAACAAAAGAAAACCAGCAGCAGAACACCAGCACCAGCAAGAGTACCAGCACAACAGCAGTACCAGCACAACATCACAATTTTTATTATCTGCAGAATTTTATCCAACAGCAGCATCCTATACAGCAATATCCTCCTAGTGGTACAACATCCTAACTAACCAGAAGGAAAAACCATGAGAAATCACATTGAGCCTACTTGCCATTAGATTTTCTGGCCACGACCCATGGACTCGCATCATCCAGGCCAGCATCTCAGAATGAATACAGAAATGCTACTCTTATTGCAATGTTGGATTTCAAGTATTGTTAAGTTCAAGGTACACATATAAGCACGACATGTACCGGATTCGAGAATTATTTAGCGCGGATCTGCTGAACTACATAAGATGATACACTACAGCACATGTTTCCTTGAAATGAATGAGTACACACCAAATTGCCAACTAACGAAGATGGGATAAGCTAATCAGGATCAAGTCCGATGTTTGCGCACTGAAGCCAAAAGGTGGTGTCTGCTCCACAAGAATGAAATTGAACAGCAAGCAGCGTCAGCGTGAAGTGCAGTTCAGAGTGCATCAACAAAACGAGACGTGGACGACCCCATGTAAATTGTTCTGCAATTTTGGGTGCAACGGCTATATCTAGTAGCTACTGCTCTAGTATTTGCCTCTGTGTTTGGTCAACAAATTGTCCCAGTGCAGTGCAGAATGGGGTACTATTTGCCTGTGTGAATCTGGTGGTCAAAACATTTTTGCAGAAAGGTCTGATCAGATGGCACTGTGTTCATGGCCAGAGATCACCACAGCCTGACAGTAACAGGGCAACGGTTTCCCTGTCAAGTTGAAGCACAGAGCAAAATTGGAGAGCAAAATTCAGGGAGGGGAGGGGAGAGGGGGGGGGGCCTTACCTGGGGCACGGTGTAGTTGTTCACGCCGGGGCCTTGGTCCTGGATGGTGTCGATGAAGACGGCGCAGGCGGCTCCCTCCTCCTCTCTTGCTGCAACGGCGCGGGCGATGGTGTCGACGAAGACGGCCCGGGCGGCTCCCCTCCTCCTGTACTCCTCCCCCTCGGGCAGATGTGAGGGGCGGTGGATGAGTAGGGCTAGGGCGTTGGGCGCCGGTGGCTAGGGCAGCGGAGGCGTGCGTGCGGCGGTGGCTAGGGCAGCGGAGGCGTGCGTGCGGCGGTGGCTAGGGCAAGGGGACGGTGCGCGATGGAGAGAAAGAGGGAAGAAGAAGAAGGAACGGCCGGGCCGGCGCCCTAGATCTATATCAGCTATAGCCGTGACGCACCGCGGCCAGGTGCGCCGCGGATACGATAGCGGTGACGCACGGCTATAAAGTGCGCCGCGCATTAGGTAGCCACGACGGACATCACAAGCGTGCGCCACGCATTACTAAACCGTGGCGCACGGCGGCTCGGTGCGCCACGCTTATTCGCATAATATGTTCATAAGGCCGTGTTGCCTGTCAATATCACAACTGCTTCGTTAGCCCAGTGGCTGATACTGTGATGTGCCCCAGCACCCGGGTTCGAATCCCCCACACCCCATTTTTTGAATAGTTTTGGAAAACACAATATAAATCAACATAAATTCATATAAATCAATATAACTTTCAAAATAAAATCTCAATTCATGTGTTGACTAATTTAAACACCACATCTTAGTGCATACATATAAAATACATCATCATACATTGTCATCACTGCCTCGAATGCATGCAAACACACGACACATGTATCGTTGTTCTTAGAGTTAGCGTTTTACAATTTTCTTTCCCTTTTTTGTCGCGGTTGAGTAATTCAGTCCCGGAACACCGTGACTTCTTCGGTGGAATGGGCGACCTGTAGGTAGCGTTGTCCTGCTTCTTCTTGTTGTGTATTTCGTTCCATCGTCATTGTCATCTTCTATTTTCGGGTCGCCGTACTGGTCAAAGTCTTGCTCGTTGGCTACTCCATCCATTCCGATGATGTTTCTTTTGCCTCTCCGCACGACAACACGGCTAGGCCTTGTCGGGTCAGTAATGAAGAAGCATTGGTCCACTTTGTTAGCCAAGACCCATGGCTCATTTTTTGCGGTGACATTCGTGCCGGATTTGGCTTCAGGTATCACCATGGTGGTGAAATATTGTCCTTCTTTCCTGACGCTCTTTGCCCATGTGACACGGAACATTGGCACCTTCTCTCCGCAGTAGTCGAGTTCCCATATCTCGTCGATCCTACCATAGTATCTTTCCTTGACGTCACATGTTAATGATTCCATCGTTACCCCCGAGTTCTGGTATTCGCAGTTCCGGTCCTTATTTGCCGTGTAGAATGTGTAACCATTGATATCGTATGCCTGATATGTCATGAGGTTATGTGCGGGGCCTTGTGACAATGTGAGTATGAGTTTTTCTTCTTCAGAATAAGGCGTCTCCGGTTGATCGGTCATAATCTTCTCCCTGAACCACTGTGTGAAATGGATGTTGTGCTCTTTGATTATTTCTGCTTCGGTCCTATGTTGACCCCGGTCACTGTAATACTTCGCGATTAGCAATTTGTGCTTTTCCAACCAAGGATCGACCACTGTTAGATGTTGTAGCGCGACTAGGTTTGCTCTGTCAAAGTCGTTGTGTCGGCCCTGAAAGTCGACATTCATTTCGCGCTGGCCCTCGCGGTGTCCCCATCCACCGAGCCTGCCAAAGTGCCTGTTTACGGGCAGACCAGGGTTCTCATCTTTGTCTAGAAAATTCGTGCAGAAAGAGATGCACTCCTCTGTCAGAAAGCCCTTGGCAATGCTTGCGTCTGGACGGGCCCTGTTGCGGACGTATCCTTTGATGGAACCATTCATCCTTTCGAACGCCATCATGGAGTGTAAAAACGGCGGCCCGAGCTGGATGATATCATCCACGACATGGACAAGGAGATGCACCATAATGTCGAAGAATGCTGGCGGGAAGTATATCTCAAGCTCGCATAGTATCACCACGATCTCTTCCTGTAGCCTTGCGAGTTTCTTCACGCCAATCGACTTTCGAGAGATGACGTCAAAAAAGTTGCAGAGTCCAAACAGCGTTTCGCGGACGTGCTCGTCCATTATCCCTCGAATTGCAACTGGAAGTATCTGCGTCATCATCACGTGACAGTCGTGAGACTTCATTCCGCTGAACTTCTGCTTTGGTACGTCTAGGTATCTGCTTATCTTCCCCGCATAACCGTAAGGAAATTTGACTCCAAGGAGGCACTTGAAGAATTGGTCGATCTCCTTCTCGCATAGCGTGAAGCACGAAGGGGGACAGTAATATTCCGTCTTCTTGGCCTTTTTGCCCTTGCGGCGACCTTCCGTCCCATCTAACACATCGTCATCGTCATCGTCATCATCATCCGGTTTTCCTCCGTGGAGCTCGCCCCTGATATTCAAAAATCTCAAGTCGTTCCTTGCTTTCGGCCCATCTTTGGTCCTCTCCGGCATGTTGAGCAGGGTGCCAAGCAGACTCTCGCACACGTTTTTCGTGATATGCATGAGGTCAAGGCAGTGGGGTGTGCGGAGAATCTTCCAGTACCTCAGGTCCCAGAGAACAGACCTTGTTTTCCATACACCCTCCAACGGCGCCGGCGCCTTTCGCTTCTTTCCCGGCGCAGGGCACTCTTTCCAGTTCTTCAACAGCTCGTCGATTTCCTCGCCGCTCCTTTGACGTGGGGCTCTTCGCATCTCAACTTCATTGTTGAACAGATCTTTGCGTTTTCTCCACGGGTCATCCTTGCGAAGCCACCTTCGATGCCCCAAGAACACGGTTTTCGATGACCCGGGGTTTCTCTCTAGCTGGAGATACGTAGTGTCATCCATGCACCTAACGCATGCACAGAATCCGTGCGCCACCTGCCCCGCGACATATCCGTAACCGAGGTAGTCATGCACCGTCGTGAGGAGCGCGGCTCTCAATGGGAAAACGTTTCTCCATAGGCGTCCCACGTATTGGCTGGCTCGTCCCATAACGTGGCTAGCTCCTCTTCCAACAACTGGACATACAGATTGATGTCGTTACCTGGTTGTTTCGGCCCTTGAATAAGCATACTCATCTGTATGTACTTCCTCTTCAAGCACAACCAGGGGGGTAGGTTGTATATACATACAAACACGGGCCAGGTGCTATGGGTGCTGCTCTGGTTGCCAAAAGGATTTAATCCATCCGTACTCATGCACAACCTGATGTTCCTTGGATCGTCGCCGAATTCGGGGTATTCGATGTCTAGGGCCTTCCACTGGCTAGCATCTGAGGGGTGTGTCAGCATCGTGTCATCATTCTCCGGATCGGTTCTATCATGCTCTTCTGGCTTCTTCCTTTCCGCGTGCCATCGCATGAGCTTCGCCTGTGTGGGGTCTGCGAAATACCGCTGCAGACGGGAAGTTATCGGAAAGTACCACACCACTTTTCGAGGAGAGGCCTTCTTCCCTGTCTTGTATCGAGTTGCGTCGCACACCGGGCATATGGTTCTCTCCGCGTCCGCGCCCCGATAGATGATGCAGTCATTAATGCAAGCATGGTATTTCACGTGAGGTAAATCCAGAGGGCACACGACTTTTTTCGCCTCCTCGATGCTCGTTGGACACTTGTTCCCCGTGGGAAGACGGTCGTGCCAGAATGCCATGTTCTCATCGTAGCTCGCATCGGTCCATCGGTGTTTTGTCTTCATCTCGAGGGTCCTTAACGTTACGTTCAGACGGGTATCCTCGCTCGCGCATCCTTCATACAATGGAGTAACGGCGTCTATCTCCAGTTGCGACAACTTCGATTTCTCTCTAGCAGCAGCTCTGGAGTTGCTAGTCTCCTTGAGAAGCAGAGCTTGGACATGAGGGTCCCGCACCCAGTCCGACGACGATGTCACGACATCTTCATCATGATGTCCTTCGTCTTGATTATGATCATGGCCGACATCTTCATCACGATGTCCTTCGTCTTGATTATGATCATGTCCTTCATCTTGATCATGATGTCCTTCATCATGTCCGGGCGACTCTTCATCTTCATCACTTGACGGGCAAAGAGTGTAGCCATCCATAAAACCACGACGGATAAGGTGCGACTCCAAGTCACCAGAATCGTATCTGATCAAGTGTTTCAGTTTGCATCTTCGACAAGGACATCTTATCTCCGTCATGCTATTTCGAAACATTTCGTCCGTCGCATGTTTCATAAATCTAGCCACGGTGCCTGTGCTTATATGCATGGTTGCCTACATAGTAAAAAAAGATCAAATGAAAAATTAATTAGAATCAAATTACGTAATATATGGATATATGATGCATGCACATGGCCGTCGTCGACGGAAAAATTCGGCATGACCTATGCTAAAATAGGACATTCTCGGAGTGCGTGGTCGCCGAAATGGAAATGAATCAACATTTTGGCAACACATGTCAACTCATTTTTAAGACATCCACAAATTTCATCAAAAATACGCAACACAATTGCGCATTTATGTATATATGCAACCATATATATGAATCTTTTGTCATCACGACGACGCACGCGGCGCCGGCACACGTACATACATACAACACATATACATATCGTCCCTCCAACAACTCACCAACTATAGATCTTGCCGACACGAGACCGAGAGAGAGAGTATGTTTGTATGTGGCTATAGAAAGTGAAAAGATGGAAGGGAAAGTGGTAATAAAGTGAGAGATGGGGGTGGAGACAAATTTTTACTAGATTCACCACACATATGTATCAAAAAAATTAGGTTAAATAAGTTTTAAATGGTGGGAAAATGGGGGAAATGAGGTGGTGAGGGGGTGGGGGGCGACCAGATCTAAAATGGGGTGGAGATATGGGTGGATGGGAGGTTGGGGGTGGTCCCAAACCACTTAAATTCGTTCCAGGTATACCCGTGACGCACATGATATTCGGCGCGTCACGGCTATGCTGGATAGCCGCGGCGCACGCAAGAGTGGTGCGTCACGGCAATAGATGCCATCGGTGGAAACGATACCCGTGACGCACGTCTGTCATGTGCGCCGCGGCTACGCAACATAGCCGTGACGCACCTCTCAGGAGGTGCGTCGCGGGTATGCCTCGGAGGCTCGCCACCCCGGCCCCACACATACGCGCGACGCAGCTTCCAATTGGTGCGCCGCGGCTATTGCTTTACGCGCGACGCGCAGAATAGTGGTGCGCCGCGGGTAATAGGCGTGACGCGCCAAACTGTATGTGCGTCACGGGTATCATCACTCCTATAGCCATTTTCCTAGTAGTGTTTGGACGAGAATACAGTTTCCTTCCACCTAGGATGCCTGGAAAACTGTAGAGATGAGAATGTAAGTCACACTTGGCCATGTGGGCCCACACAAAATGCTTGAACCCCATTGCAGGACTTGTATGGTGTCGCCGTTGCGCTAGGTGGCATCGAAGCGCCGGACATTAACCGGGATGATTCTCGCCGCTTCTCGCTTGCATGCCAGTCTCGACACCCTTGGCATCCTTCCAACCCACTCCAAGTAACTCACTCCACATGCAACACTGCAGCTTGTTACCCCTGTCCACGAGTGGGAGATGCGTGATCTGGTATTATATTGCCTTCGAACGCGGAAGGAATGGACGAAAACGTGGATTTCCTTGGCCAACTTGTTGTTTCCCATGCCCAAAGTTGAAATCATGATGCATTCCAAGAACCTCACTTCATTTCAACAACATTGCATGTTTGGGATCTCAAAAAGCCGCTTCCATTCTCAAGTTGCCTACCAATCTTATGCCGTAGCCGTTTTCGGGCACTTTCGGACGAGAATACAGTTTACTTCCACCTAGGATGCCTGGAAAACTGTAGAGATGAGAATGTAAGTCACACTTGGCCATGTGGGCCCACAAAAAAATGCTTGAATCTCATTGCAGGACTTGTATGGTGCCGTCGTTGCGCTAGGTGGCGTCGAAGCACCGGACGTTAACCGGGACGATTCTCGCCGCTTCTCGCTTGCATGCCAGCCTCGACACCCTTGGCATCCTTCCAACCCACTCCAAGTAACTCACTCCACATGCAACACTGCACCTTGTTACCCCTGTCCATGAGTGGGAGATGAGTGATCTGGTATTATATTGCCTTCGAACGCGGAAGGAACAGACGAAAACGTGGATTTCCTTGGCCAACTTGTTGTTTCCCATGCCCAAAATTGAAATCATGATGCATTCCAAGAACCTCACTTCGTTTCAACAACATTGCATGTTTGGGATCTCAAAAAGCCGCTTCCATTCTCAAGTTGCCTACCAATCTTATGTCGTAGCCGTTTTCGGGCACTTTCGGACGAGAATACAGTTTCCTTCCACCTAGGATGCCTGGAAAACTGTAGAGATGAGAATGTAAGTCACATTTGGCCATGTGGGCCCACACAAAATGCTTGAACCCTATTGCGGGACTTGTATGGTGCCGCCGTTGCGCTGGGTGGCGTCGAAGCACCAGACGTTAACCGGGACGATTCTCGCCGCTTCTCGCTTGCATTCTCAAGTTGCCTACCAATCTTATGTCGTAGCCGTTTTCGGTCATTTTCGGTCGAGAATACAGTTTCCTTAAACCTCACTTCATTTGGTGTTCAATTTTAGTCATTTTTGTGCAAAAAATATGGATAAACAACTATACAAAAACAAACCCTAGATACACGCGTGCACATTGCGTCAGAGGGAGAGCAAAAGGGAAACTCCATAAATAGACGGTTTGAAGCATATCCACTTCCTTCCTTCCTCCGTCTCTGCAACAACTTTTCCCAAAAAAACGCATCCTCCCCTCCACTTCCACAGCAAAACCCTCGACGATTCCCCTGCCCTTCCCATCCGCCATGAAGAGATCACGGGAATGTTTCGACGCCGAGGAAGGTAAGAAGGTGGCGTCCGTCGTCGACGAGCCATCTTCTGATGTCGTCCCAGCCGTGGCCAGCTCTGGCACTGGGGCTGCTGCTTCCGGCGAGGCCACGCCGGTGGACGAGGCGGTCCGTGATGTCTCTTCGGAGATAGATCGGAAGAAGACGATGAGCGGGGACGGAGAAGATGGCCGATCCCACGCCGCCGTGCCATCTGACCTCGAGGCGGCATACAAGGAGATTGAGGACAGCTACGACGAAGCAGCTGAATACGCCATGTGGGGGGCCGTCTCCGCTAAGCCGACCACCCCTCCGACCGCCGCGCCGACCGCTGCGCCGACTGCCGCGCCGACGGAGGTACATCCCTCTTACAAAACTAGATCTAGTTTTAGTGAACTTGCTATGTATTTTTGATAATGCCCTTGTATTCACAGACAGTGGTAGTAGAATGATTTTTCTTTCTAAATTTATTCTTTTATTCCTGAAGTGTTCTTTACATTTTTTTCAAATGCCATCTTATAGCTCTAGATGTAATAATTTTAACTGCAACTTAATATGTCATGTTGTAATAATTGTATCCCAATGTATTGTGTTGCGACTTTTAACTGCAACTTAATATGTCATGTTGTAATAATATGCCATCTTATAGCTCTAGATCAAATTTTAACTGCAACTTCAATAAACACGTGGTAAATCTTTAAGAACACATCTTCTTTTATGCGCAAAGTAATACGTCTATTTTCCTTTCTTTTAACATGATTATTCTCCGATAGCTTTTCTCTTGACTTTAAGTCTTTGCATGCAACAGAAAATCCCAAGCCGTTTGATTCCTGCACATATGGAAAGAAATGGTACCATCACTATTGTTTGCTACCCGAGAACTGAGGTGTCATCGACATATTCAATTTCTGATCTTGATGGTCGCTTGTGCGTCAGCGGGTGGAAAGAGTTCATGGCGAAGGAAAGTCATCTCAAACAGGGTGACAAGATGTTGTTCTTGCTATACCAGTGCACTGAAGGGCTCTACTTGTTTGCTTCCCATGTCCCTGAAATTGGTCTGTACTAGGAATGCAGTGATATTGATGGTTTCTGTGTGCAACTATATGCATGCAGCCCCGTTGCTACAATAAAAAACCGTGTTAAGACTCTATATTAGATTGCCGAATTCTCACACAATTTAAATGTTATGTTTTTTTTAGTTTTACTACTTTCATGGTGTCATTTTGGTTTTTATGCTGAGCTTTACGATTTTTGCTTTACTTTATTGAATTTTATGACTCATATAAATGTAAACAAGGGTGCAAACCACACATTCTCAATGGAAAAAAAATATCCCGTGATACTAGCCCCTTGTTCTCCCATGCTACCATTTTAAAAAATCAACTATAGATGTTTCATAAAATTCCGGAAAAAAATATTATTGTTCCCAAAGAATTTGTCTACATAATGTTAAAAAAAATCAGGTCCAAATTCGACCTACACATTGAGAAACAAAAAGTACAAATCAGCAAAAAATGCACTATATATTCACATTTGGATTTGTCTTTTTGGTTAGTCAATATTACTTTCGTATCTGCACATAAAATTATTACACATTGTAGTAACTTTTCATGTGAACACGTGATTTTTCCTAGATTTTTTTGAATCACCAAAACTTCATTTATTCGAAACGGTACCATGGGAGCATGCAAGAGGGCTAGTATCACGGGATATTCTCCCCATGCTCTCGCGAAATAGGCTGAATCACCGCTATATTAATATAGCAACCACCCGGTACAACAGTTTTGATACAACGCCGGCTGAGGCGACAACCAATAAACGCAAAAGAAGAAAAGAATAGGAGACAGAAGTGGATCGACGAAACGACCGCTGCGCCCACGTACAAACTACCACCACGCTGCTAGCACCGGGACGTCAAATACCAATCAACACCTTCAACATGGATAGTCGCGCTTCTAGGGTTTCCCCCGGCACATCGGGGCGGCGGATGCAGGGTAGACGCGATGCCCTTCATGAAGAGAGGATGCCACCCGATGGCGACACCGCTCTAATGTCGATACTCCGACAAGGATTTCTCCCAAACACACCCGCACCACCATCCCTGACGATCTGTCGCCTAGGTGCCTCGCAACCACCGGACGAACCGACCACCAGCATGCGACACCACGGTGCAACAACATTTTACCTGGATTAGGGAATCAAATGTGGTGGGCATGGTTTATCATTGGCTTCATTATTAAGGACCAATTTATGAAAGATCAAATGTGGAGGCACCATTCACATAATGAAATTTTGAGGAAAACCATTTATACTCTAATTTAATCGATTGCTACACGCACACCAACTGCTACACACACGAATTCGAGTCCTCTCCCTCTCCACCCCCCGATCCCCCACCGCCGCCACGGCTAGCCCTCTCCGCCCCCAGATCCCCCACCGCGGCCTAGCCCTCTCCACGGCACCGACGGACCACCGCGACCACGAGGCTACCTACACCGACACCCGACGGAACGACTCCGCGACAAACGCCGCCGCAACCGCCACCGTCGTCCTCGCGCCGTCCAGCCGTCGCGCCGCAGGTAAGTTTCCCCGGCCGCCGTACCTTTCATTGTTAGGTTTATATGTAGATTAAGTTATATGTTAGATGATTATTGTGATTTTAGATGTAGATCGACTTAAAAATTAGATTTTCATTGTTAGATTTAAGTTTATTCAGCCACCAAAATTAGATCTACATTGTTAGATTCAAGTTGATTTTTGAATGGTAAATGGTTAGAATTGTATCTGAATTCAGTGTATGGAACGCACCACCGCAGGCAATGGATGTATGTGAACAGTGTGGCTACTAGGAGTGCATGAACAAGAAATTTACCATTGTTCTACCAGAGGGGTTTGAAAACAGATTGGTATATACTTTCGGTCAATCTACTTTTTGAAAACTGACAAAAAATTTGTACTAAAAATGTGTACTTCTTGTTTTTTTACAGATCATACCTTGCAGATTCAGGCGTGACTTTTTGGAGCATATTCAAGTTGCAATTTGGGACCACCCTAGAACTCTCGAGGTGAACTTGGTGAGCTTGAGAGTGCCAGACCACCAGCACAAAGTTGTAGTCACACATGAGGATGGAAAAACATACTTCAGTGGTCAGCAATGGGGCCAGCTTGTGGAACGCTACGAGATGGATCCAACAGGGAGATTGACATTCTATCTCGATGAAGGTGATGTGTCCACCTACTTCCTCTACGATCGACCTGACGATGCTAAACACACCGAAGATGATGTTCCCATAGCTCCCTACTGAGGATACACATGTTGTCATTATTCAGTCAGATGATGAGTAGGTATCGTGGTTGTAACTAAGAGTTATAGCTTTATGCGAACTTTTAGATTATATGTTAATGTCGAGTACTATCTGGTTGAATCTATGAATGTTTATGCGATTTTTTTAATGGTCATTATGTTATCTCATAATTGAATACCATTTGTGTGCTTCTAGTCAATATTACATACCCTTTTTATTTACCGATTTCTATAGGATAGTGATGTGGACTATGACATCAACGCCAATGATCATGTAGTAACCTGTGTCGAGTCCAGAAACACGCCAGTGGACACCTAGATAGTAGGGGCGTACGAGTTTCACGCTATAACTGAAGAAAAAACACACCACTAACAGGGCTTTTTCGACTAGTGTTGAATATTAACACAACAATGCATTTAGAAATGAATAAATTTAATCATAAAATGAAACTAGTAAAACTTAATATAGAATTTATAATACTTGAACGTTATTGCCAAGGGAAAAACATATTGTTCACAAGCCAAATGGGCAGTGAAGACAAATTGTATAATCAATAGGCCCATACTCCGGTTGGGCCATTGGGCGAGCGAAAGGGCTACGTATGTCCGCCCGGTCTCCTCCAAACTGCCCTGCCCCCACACGACAACGCCACCCTATCCTCCCTCAGGCGACTTCGCCGCCGTATCGGCCCTGCGCGACCGACCAATCCGCCACTATTACCTCGCCGCCATCCGAATTCGATTAGCGTAAACTATTGAACTGCCGCCAACGCTGCCCCGCCGACTTGTACTCAACCGCTGCTTCCGCCGCTCGTCAGACGCAATTACAAGGTTTGTACCAATACTGATGAAATCCTTGGTTTCCATCCTGCCGGTTCGATGAAGTTAATGGCGATTGCAATTGCTGTCAGATAGACTAGCTGCTTGTGTTCACATATGCGTGTCTGTTTTATCAGTTTCAGTCGTAAATGTTAGTTTAATATTCATAACAATATCCGGAATTCAGGTACGAACTAGGTTTTATATTTTCATAGCCATGTCAGTTTCAGGTGTAAGTGTTAGTTTATATCGAACGTTGTGTCGTGAAGTAATGTCTAATGTAATCCCCTGCAATTCTTACTGACATGAAAGACCATTATGCCTGTCTCTCTGATGTATGTGTTGTTTCGAAATACTTACGTGTGAACTAATGCTGTTCCTTTTTTTTTACAAGACCGGCTAAACGGAGATAACGCAAAATGTCACAAGACAAGAGCTGGATGGAGAAGGATAGAGATTCTGTGGAGTGGCAAAGTGGCATCGAGAGTTTCTTGGAATTTAGTTTTGATGGTGCTCAACCAGACGCAAGAAACTTTTGCCCGTGTACGAAATGTCTGAATAATGCTCATAAAACTAAAAAGGAGATCCATATGCACTTGCTTAAGAATGGGATGGATCCGTCCTACAAAAATTGGGTATTCCATGGTGAACCCGAGGAGGACAACATGGCTGAAGATTCTGATGATGAAGACGCTGCAGATGGTGGTGAAGGGATATGTGACATGCTCCAAACTCTCATAAGGGCCACAAAAGTGGGAAGTAATGCAGGAGGCACGAGCGGTGACGGAATAAAACAGGAGCCAAATGCATCTGCAAAGGTATTCTACAAACTATTGGAAGAGGGAAAAACATCGTTGTACCCAGGTTGTGAGGAGGTCACAAAGATATCTTCCATTGTGAAGCTTTACCAAATCAAGTGCGTGTTTGGGATGACCAACAGAGCATGTGACTTAATGTTGCGGATGTTCATGGAGGTACTGCCAAAGGGTCACTGCATTCCTACTAATCTCGCACAAGTAAGGAAGGTCATTCGAGAGTTTGGACTGGATTACAAGAAGATACACGCGTGCTATAATGATTGTGTGATATTCCGTAATGAGTATGCTGATGCCCAAGAATGCCCTGTCTGTCATACGTCTCGATGGAAATCAAGTCCATCCGTAGAAAAAGCTGATTCATCGATCCGTAAATCAAAGAAGCAAGTGCCACGGAAAGTTCTATGGTATTTCCCACTCATTCAAAGACTGCAAAGGCTGTACATGACAGAAGATATGTCAACTGATATGAAATGGCATAAGGAGAAACGTAAAGATGATGCCATAATGATGCATCCTACAGATTCGAAGGCCTGGAAAAGCCTTGATGATAGATATAGTCAGAAAGAATTCGCAAAAGATGCTCGCAGTGTTCGCCTTGGCCTTGCTTCAGATGGATTCAACCCCTTTGGGCTCATGAGTATATCACACACTACATGGCCTGTCATTCTGATCCCATATAACTTGCCACCATGGATGTGTATGAAACAAGAGAACTGGATAATGTCAATGATTATTCCAGGACCAAAGTCAGCAGGAAATAACATTGATGTGTACTTGCAGCCTTTGATTGATGAACTGTTAGTTCTATGGGAGTATGGTGTTGAAGCTTATGATTATTCCAGGACCAAAGTCAGCAGAAAATTTCACGTTGTATGCATGCGTGTTGTGGACCATCAATGACTACCCGGCTTACGCAATGCTGAGTGGTTGGAGCACAAAAGGCAAGCTAGCATGCCCTTACTGCCACAAGCATACAGACTTTTTATGGCTCCAGTTTGGTAGAAAGCATTGCTACATGGGACACAGACGTTTTCTACGGAAACACCACAAATGGCGTCGAAACAAGGTTATGTTCAACAACAAGCCAGAAAATAGAGACGCCCAAGTGCCACTTATAGGCATTGAAGTTCTAAATGAGCTTGATAGCATTCAACATGAACCATTTGGGCGGTCAAATAAGAGAAACCGACCGGAAACTAATCCCTGGCACAATTGGCGGAAGAAAAGTGTGTTCTTCCAGCTCCCGTATTGGCAGCACTTGCTCGTGAGGCACAATTTGGATGTTATACACATCGAGAAGAACATTTGTGACAACATTCTGGGTACTTTGCTTGAGATGGATGGGAAAACAAAGGATGGTACGAAGGCTCGCCTTGATTTGGAGTTCTTGAAAATTAGGGAGGATCGGCACGCAAAGCCTGCCGGTAAGGATAAGTACAAAATGAAGAAAGGCATGTATGCTTTAAAAAAGGAAGAGAAGATAATGCTCCTCAGGTTTCTGCAGAGCATACGGATGCCTGACGGCTATGCTTCACACATTAAGCGATGTGTGGTCCTCGAGCAGTGCAAGTTTAGTGGACTCAAAACTCATGACTGCCATGTTATATTACAGAAACTTCTTCCTATTGCGTTGCGCAAGCTTCTGCCAGAGAATGTCCTAACCACATTGCTTAAGCTCAGTAAATTCTTTTCCGATTTATGCTCCAAGGAGTTAAGGGATGACGATTTGGAGAATTTGGACAAACAAATTGCAGAAATTCTATGTCAGCTAGAGATGATCTATCCACCAGCTTTCTTTGATATTATGATGCATCTCCCAATTCATCTAGCTCGAGAAGCATGGTTGGCAGGGCCTGTACAGTATAGATGGATGTATCCGGTTGAGAGATACCTGCGTACGTTGAAGGGATATGTACGTAACAAGGCTCATCCAGAAGGTTCAATTGCAGAGGGGTACATACTTGAAGAGTGCATGACGTTCTGCAGTCGATTTGTTAAAGGCTCGCCTACAAAAATAAGTCAGTCCGAACGCCATGTAGATGGAGCTACAGATGAAGCACCAACAGGGATTAGCATAATGAGTGCAGTTGATTACTCCAAGAAAGGTTTTGCCCGTGAATCACTGTCTTTGGAAACTCTTAATCAAATGAGGCACTACATAATAACAACTGCGAGGAAACCGAGCCATGGATTCAGTAAGGATACTTATGTATTTGTTTCATATCATGATATGCATTAATACTTTGGTTATGAAGTAACCATATATCATTTCTTTTTGAAGGGAACATATTGATGAGCTCAAAAAGAACAATTGTCCTAATCCTAAAAATAAACACAAGGAAGATTTTGTTGGCTGGTTCGAAAGACGGGTAAGTTACTTTAGCATTTTCATAAATGTTTCTCGTAATAAAAAAACAATGGTGTACAGTACACTCACACATATTCTATTCCATGAAACAGATCACACCACTCCATAAAGATGGGAAGGTCAACAGTCTGTTGTATACACTAGCTAAAGGGCCTGATCAAATTGCTCGTGTGTTCAACCGTACAGTACTGAATGGATATTACTTTCGTAATACCGAAACAGAGCATGACTTGAGTACCCAAAATAGTGGTGTCGTAGTCAATGCGCAAGAAAGCACCGGCAGTACTGATTATTATGGGGTGATAAAGAAAATCATTTTTCTTGACTTTCCTCCTGATAAGGAGGTTGTTCTATTGCAGTGCGACTGGTTCGACGTGCCTCCTGCCAATAGAAATCATAGTAAGGGGTATAAGAGGGACAAATATGGAATTATTGACCTTGACACTAGTGTACACCGATTCACGGAAGACCGTTACATTCTAGGCATCCAAGCTTCACAGGTTTTCTACGTGAGAGATGTGAAGAGCCCTAATTGGGAAAGTGCTATAAAAATGAATCCACGCAATTTGTTTGCTCCTTCGGTTTTAAATGGTGCAGACCTTGATGATCTTGCAGAAGGAGATGAATGTGGTGATGCAGATGTACAGGATGCCATCGATGCAGGAATTACAGTTCTACAATTTACTGTACCTGACGAGATGACTAGTTGGTGCAGAAATGATGATGAAGGAACCAGCGTTGATGTTTCAGTCATAAATAATTTAAGACCTACTGAGTTTGACGAAGACCAAGTCGAATATGATGCTGATACTGATGATGATGAGGCTTACATAAATGATGCTCATGTTGCTCCTTTGGTACAAGATGAATTGGATGATGACCATGGATTCTTTGTGTAGGCTGTCTCTGCACTGTTTGGCTTAAATGTTTTGCCATGATCATGGATGAAATATCGTGTAATAATATAATTTTAGTTTAAATTCTCCAAAGTTTCAGTGTTTAGAAATTTTGAATTTCCATGCTAAATGTACTACTGAAATTGCGTCTTATATGAGTTCTTCGTTGATTATTAAGTACTCTCACTTGTTGCAACATTAGTAAAATGCTAAGTGCTGCAGAAATTCAGTTGCAAACAATATTTAAAAAAATAATGTGCTCACCAAACTGAGATACTGGACCAAAAATGAATTGTAGTCCTAAGAAAATTGCAATAGTGATCAAGGGCACGGCCCATGAGGCCCGTTAAGCTAGTCTATGAATGGTTGTTGCAAAATAACTTGTTCATTTTTGCAACAGTATGGTGATTGTTGCTTTACGTTTAACCTATTACCACACGACCCAAATTGTCGCAGTAAACAATAGTTATTGCCGCAGGATAAAATTGAGGCGAAAAACATATGGTATTGCCACACGAAAAATTTGGTTGCAATAGTTAGCTATTTTTTTGCAACAATATTTGTAACTACCGCAACACAATACAGATGTTGCAATATATGACTGAATATCACCACGAATGCTTATTTCGTTGGAATACCATGTCTCTAAGGCAACAAAAGGAGTGCCTCGCGCAACGAAAATACTCTGTCGCAAAAAACGCGATTGTATTCCAACAGCAGTACGAATCGTGGCAATAGGAGGCCTCTACCGCAACAAAATGAGAATTTATCGCGACCAAAAAGAGTCGTGGAAATATGAGTGCCCTATCACCACAACCTGAGAGTTCGTCGTAATTTGTGATTATATCGCAACAAAAAAAACCCGTAGCTACAGATTTCGTTGCAAGAGACCGGTTTTCTTGTAGTGCAGCCACCTGTCGAATGGGACCCTGAGAACCCTCAAATAGAAGAAGGTTGCATTTTTGCTTCCATGGTTGATTGTAGAAATGCACTTGTGACGTACTGCATTAAAGCAAAACGTTCGTTTACAGTTGACAAGAGCGATAAAATGCGCTACACCGTGCACTGTGAGTATGAGGATTGTCAATGGAGGATGCACGCATCTAAAATGCATGGTAGCACCAATATTCAGGTAAAAGTGAACCCTTTTCCCCACACATGCCAAGAATCAACCCTTAGGACGAAAACAATCGATAGAGCCAAGTCAAGATGGATGGCGGATGAAGTAAAAAAGATGGGTGGCAGAAAACCATCAAGTGAGTACAAAGGAATTGCAGAAAAACATCAAAGACAAGTTCTAGATAAATTTACAATACATGAGGGTGTTCAATGGTAAACAGAAAGCATTGGAATCTATCCATGGTAACTGGAATGAAAGTTTTGAATTGTTGTATTCATTCAAAGCTGAAGTGGAGAGGACAAGCCTAGTTAGTATTGTTGAAATTGATCACCACTCCGTGGAGTACACATTGAACGGAGTGACAAGGACCAAGGAATGCTTTAGGAGGGTTTTTGTATGCTTTGAAGCTTGTTGATAGGGTTTTTTGGTAGGCTGCAGGCCTTATTTGGCTATTGATGCTACTTTTCTCACACGGATGTTTAAAGGACAGTTAGTAGCAGCTTGTGCAGTTGATGCACACAATTTTGTTTTTCCAGTTGCCTACGGTGTGCTGGAGACAGAGTCTGAGGAGAGCTGGACATGGTTTTTGCAGAATCTGCGCCGGGCTATTTCATATCCCAATGGGTTGGTAATTCACAGAGATGCATGCAAGGGTTTGGAAGTGGTCGTGGACAATGTGTTCCCAGGAGTAGAGCATAGGAATGCATGCGTCACCTTGGTGCAAATTTTGTGAAGAAATTCAAAGGAAAGTTTTTTACCGACAATTTATGGAGAGCATCTTTGACTTGCAGTGTGAGGAAGCACAACTACCACATTAGGCAGTTATACACAAATGAGAAAGTGAAGGAATACTTGGAAACACACTACTCGAAGTTATGGGCCAGAAGCCAATTGAGTGAACTGAGCAAAGTTGACTATGTGCACAATAATCTTGCAGAATCTTTCAACTCAACGATCTGGAAACTAAAGGATCTTTATTTGGCGGATTTGCTTGACAGGATAAGGATAGAATACGCCGACAAATTTCAATTTCGTCTTGGAATAGCTAATGCAAAAATCATGGGTCACGTTATTATCCCGGCTGTGATGAAGGTATTGAAGCAAAAAACAGAAGGCTTGATAATGAACATGAGATTTATCTCGGATACCAAACCAGAGGTATCAGTCTTTGATAAAGCTAACAAAGAATGGAGATATCCATTGAATTTAGAAGATAAAACTTGCAGTTGTATGAAATGGCAGATAACTGGGTTGCCATGCATTCATGCCTTGTTTTTCATCACTTCTATCTCAGGTCCAGCAGGGAATATACAGCAGTATGTGCATGATTACTACTGGGTTGCCACATATGCACATGCCTTGCCTGCTTTGGAGAGAAAACAACAATGCGATAGAGTAGACCCTAGATTCAAACTGTGTGCTCCACTTCTGAAGAGAGCTGCAGGTAGACCGAGGAAGAGTCGACACCGACATCGTAGTGAAGGAGGTGGACTTGGAGCGAGGGTGCGTAAGTGCACAAGGTGTGGTGGGACTGGTCATTTCGACAAATATTGTGATAAAACAGTAGATCTAGGGTTTGGAGTGAGTATTCCTTATGAAATTGATGGTCATCAGCCGGATGCAGCATTTGAAAATGAAGGTCAGCAGTCACGTGATTCAGATGATGCAAAATTTTGAAAATGATGATCCAGTCCATGATCCAAATGATTATTCAAATGATAATACAGTCCATGATGCTTCAAATGATCCGTTTGATGCTCCTCAAGTCGATGATCTAGTCGATGTTTCATTTTCAGATGGGTATGTAAATCCTGCCATGATCTCACCAGTTTTCATTTTTCATTTATCATGATCCTTTATGTTTATACAGATCTTTTATAGTTTCAAAGAAGAAGATTAAGGTACCGACTACCAAGAGGAGAAGACAAGGTGCTATGAGCACGATGATCACAAGGAGCAAAGGGCCACCAAAACAGCCAAGGATCACAAAGAAGCCCCGACACTATTTAGACTAAGTTGGATCCAAATGATGTTGTATTTCTGTTAAATAATGTTGTATTTATGTTGACTGGTGATGTATCTATGTTAGAACATAGTTTGGATAATGTTTGAATAATGTTGGATGGTGTTTGAATAATTTTAGGCAAATGTGTTTCAAATGAGGTCTGAACCTAGGGTAAACACCCCCGTTTGTAATTTCATGAAAAATTCGACCTTGTCTAAATTATCCAAATAAATTTGAGGAGCAAATATATCACCTATAACAACATTGTGCGTTGAATTCATGTCATTTTGATTTTTTTAATTATTTATGCTCATTTGAAACCATCGCTCTATTCTCATGAGAAATGTCCTTCAAATGAGGTCCGAAGCTAGGGTAAATACACCCATTTGTGCTTCAACTTTTTTTGGCATCTTGTCGAAATCAGCCAAATTAATTTCCTAGACATCTATTCTACCTATATAGTGTAAATCTGAAGTTTCATTATGTTTTGAATAATTCTTTTATTTTTTTTATTTTTTATTTAAATAACATGGTTTAATAGAAGGAAACAAATAAAAATCATCACTCTAGTAAATCTAAAGTTTCATTATGTTTTGAATAATTCTTCTATTTTTTTATTTAAATAACATGATTTAATACTTAATAGAAAAGAAATCATATGTAAAACAGATATAAACCATCGTTGTGGCCAACGGACAAACCAATCTGAGCACAGAACAAGCGTCTCGCGGATTGATGTGGCTGAGCCGAGTGCACCCGTCCGATGCAAGATCCAACAGTCCAGGCCGAATCTCTGGGTGTCCTTCTAGAAGCTTTTCGGCTGGGTCAACATGTTTTTGCTTGAGGGTTGACCAAGTTTGAAATGAATGTACATAATTAAAAAAAAATCGAAAAAATATAAAACCGACGCACATAGTATTGTTATGTCATATAGTAACGAAACAAAAATATAAATGTCTTATAAAGAATGGAACGAAAAAGACTTCACTAATATGTGATACCTCGAACAGAGTAGTAGAGATTTCAAGAGAGTTGAGGTGGGTTTTAAAACTTTGAAAATGAAAAAACTCAAAAACTCACCAAAGCTTCATTTTGGAGTGACTAACAAAGATCCAAACTTATTTTTTCATTTTGATGTTTAAAGTTGTTTAATTTACGATTTTCGATTAAAACCATTATTACTCAAAAGAAAATAAATATTATGAATATTCATCCAATAAATAGTGAGGCTTCGGAATTACATTATATAGGTCGAATACAAGTCGAGGAAAAATATAAATAGGATTTAACAACATTAGAACGAAAGTCTTCACTAATATGTGATACCTCGAACAAAGTAGTAGAGATTTCAAGAGAAATGAGGTGGGTTTTAAAACATTGAAAATGAAAAAAGTCAAAAACTCACCAAAGCTTCATTTTGGAGTGACTAAGAAAGATCCAAACTATTTTTTTCATTTTGATGTTTTAAACTTGTTTTATTTACGATTTTCGATTACAACCGTTATTATTCAAAAGAATATGAATAATATGAATATTCATCCAATAAATAGTGAGGCTTCGGAATTACATTATATAGGTCGAATACAAGTCTAGGAAAAATATAAATAGGATTTATAATCATTAGAATGAAAGCCTTCACTAAAATGTGATTCCTCGAATAGAGTATTACAGATTTCAAAGAAGATGAGGTGGGTTCTCGAATTTTGAAATGTAAAGTGTCAAAACCTCACAAAAGCTTCATTTTGGAGTGACTAAGAAAGATCCAAAGGTATTTTTTTCATTTTGATGTTTTAAACTTGTTTTATTTTCGATTAAAACCATTATTACTCAAAAGAAAATAAATAATATGAATATTCATCCAATAAATAGTGAGGCTTCGGAATTACATTATATAGGTCGAATACAAGTCTAGGAAAAATATAAATAGGATTTAACAACATTAGAACGAAATCCTTCACTAATATGTGATACCTCGAACCGAGTAGTAGAGATTTCAAGAGAGATGAGGTGGGTTTTAAAACTTTGAAAATGAAGAAGTCAAAAACTCACCAAAGCTTCATTTTGGAGTGACTACGAAAGATCCAAACTTATTTTTTCACTTTGATGTTTTAATCTAGTTTTATTTACAATTTTCGATTAAAACCATTAATATTCAAAAGAAAATAAATAATATGAATATTCATACAATAAATAATGAGGCTTCGGAAATACATTATATAGGTCGAATAGAAGTCTAGGAAAAATATAAATAGGACTTATAATCATTAGAACGAAAGCCTTCACTAAAATGTGATTCGGACGAAACATCGGGAATCTTCCGAATAGTTGTGTTCTAACAATGTGTTTTGGGTTGCGATGCCATCCCTAACACAACCAAGCAACTAGTTACACATTGCTACCCTTTCGCGCACAGAGAAGCGCTCGTCTCAGCGTCTGCAGACCGTCGCCGCAGTAGTTTGCATGCATGGACTCGATCTGCACCGTTCCTTACGAACAAACGATTGAAAATGATGTGGTGCATGGACTGGGTGTTTTGTCTCAATGTAACTGCATGCAACAACGGCCACTGACTAGTGGGCCCCGTTCACCAGCCCGATGCATACAGACCTCGACGCAACCCTGCAAGCCTAGTTTTTTCAGAGTAAACAATGTAGTCCTGCACGCCTCGTTTCAGAAACATGAGCCGCGTCGCACCAGCGCTATTTGCAGCGACGCAGCCTTCCACGCCTTGTTTTCAGAAAATGCACGCATCAATGCATGCAGCGACACAGACTTTCGCGTGAGACTGTGGATTTCATCTCTTTCACCTCTTTAATACACGCATGCATGTTACATCGCATCACTTTGACCGCCTAATGCACGCACGTACTACTAGCTGTCCTACGCCTAATCCACGCACCTCTTAGACCCTGCATCGCCTGTTCTACGCAGAGGAGACCAACGTTGCTTCTTCATCTACACTGCATCTTCAACATTTTTACACAGTTGCTTCATCTATCCCAATTAATTCACACCTCATTGGGTCTTTAAATAGTGCCTTTGCCTCCTCCTCCATCTTCTCATCCCTCTCTAGCCCCTTTGCCCTCCTCCTCGCACTACCATGTCGACGAACTCTATCCCTTCTATCCCCGAGTCCGTCAGCGACGAGGACAACCACCCGAAGGCGCGGCCCTGGTACGAGACGGAGTGGACGCCGGAGGAGCTGGGCATCGTTCGCATCGAATCTCCCAAGCGGAAGTGCAGGGAGCTGTGGGCGTCAATCCCCTGGGTCCAACACCCTGACCCCATCCGCGTCGACAGAGCCGCCAACCGCTCCGTTGAGAAGAAGAACCACCTCCTCAAGAAGGAGATGAGGGCGAAGAAAAGGGAGGAGGAGGCGGAGACGAGGAGGGAGGATAATGCAGAGGCTCTCCGGCGCATCGTCAAGACGACAAGAAGCGGGAGGAGAATCTCTGGGCCTTAGACAACCAGAAGATGGCGAACAGGGCGGCGGACTGGAAGTAGGCCAACCCCCCCGCGGTTGGCCGAAGGTGGAAGGGCGCCCGCAGACGGAGGGCGGTTAGGGCGCCAGCAGACGCAGGGCGGTTAGGGCCCTCTATATTTAGGGCCATATATCTTTATTTTTTTAGTTTAATATATGTAATGTGCGTCGGGCCCCTATATCTATATGTAAAGTGGGGCCAATGTTTGTGGTTGGGTATATATGCCCCATGTTCGTCCGTGCTAATGTAAAAGGGTATGTTTAAACTATTTTTGAAAAAAAGTAACCACTAACTTCTAAATTAGCTTCACAACTCATCGTAAACGAAAATGTGCGACACATGTGATATGGAAACATGCATGAAAACTTTTAAACCAAAACTTATTCATATTATTAATCCCAATAGAAACATGCATGGAAAGTAAACTTTTAAACCTAAACTTATCCAGCAATAACATGCTATGGAAATAACTAAAACTAAACCTAAAGTGTGTATGTCTGTTTTTTTGTTGAGAACACCTCTTTTAACATTGGGCATGTCTAGGTTTTACATGGGCCTGGCCTTTTCCCCTCGTTTTCAATTTTTTCTTCTTCTAGTGAACTGAACCTGAACTGAACATACAAACTGAAACAAACCAAATCAGGACCTAACGGAGTCTTCAAGAGTCACGGAATAAATCCTTGCGCACAGACTATAGGCAAAACTGAGCACCATTCGGCGCTAGGGGAAAAACTGAGGTCGTGGTACCAACCGAGGGCACCCATATATATTACCTCCATTGGGAAGGGTTTCTGTACCAATCAAATCATTGTAGTTGTATCTATTAATAATGCCCCATCATAAATAAAGTATAGATGGACAACTCAAGAGGGAAGACTTTCTGTACCCATCAGTATATTTGCTTCTGATTCTATGTATTACCGCCGCCGGTAGTGAATACTTTGTGTATTCATCGAATGAGAGAAAGAAAGAGAGTAGTAAGAATTCTCTCATCCAATTTGGAACTCTCCCCTCTCACCGCCTGAACCCGGACCACCATTTTCCCCCAATGGAGCTCTCATCTCCGTTGGATAGCATGTAAGACGTGCGCTAATGTTCGGTCGACAACAATAGTGGCATCAGCGATGGGAGATCTACTACGTATACTACTACATCTATGCTTATTTTCCCACATCTCGACCAATGGATGTAAGTAAAAAAAAAACCTAATCGTTGTATAGTTCATTTGCATGTGATAATCCAGATCCGTGGCCATGTGGTAATCTATATATGTTTAGAACTTGCCACTAGTTCGATGCTATCTTCTTTAGCTTCTGGTTCTTAGATATATATAGTACTTGCTACTAATTTCCTTTAGATTATAGTTGAACGTGGCCTATTGTTAGAGCTTGCGGTAGCTTATTGTTCGCTTATCCGTGATCAATGTAGGATTCCATGAATGAGGAGTTTAGTCGGTCTCCGGTCGCAATTGGTGACTCTTAGATCCCATCTAATGTCGACGATTCACATCCCTTGTTTGAGAGTACTTTGGTTAATTCTACATCGATTGGTAGCGTGATTGTCCTTGACCCTGTGCACAATCTTGTGAATGGCTTAGGACCTTCCTGGCCAAGTACTACTACGTTTGATAAAGTTGTACGTAGCTAGGGTGGTAGTGGCAGTATGATGATGATGATGTATATTTTGGTTAGCTAAGGCTAAAAACATCTTTTATGGCTTGTATATTTTGAATAGATGGTATATAAACCTCATGTGATGGTGAACTTGATGGTGGTGGTGGTGGTGGTGGTGGTAGGATGCCGCCCACTTTTGACGTGATGGTATGTTAACACCATAGTGATAATATGAACTTTTGATCCTCTTTGGTAATGATCATGCATGTTGCTCTAGGTTTGTGAGTCAGTGTCAACATGTGATGCTTGTTCTGATGTTCATTGATGTATGTTTTGATGATGATCGTCTGTTTCTTTTGATCTGTGTGTGTTTGAAGATGAACTACAGTTTGTGGCGGAACTGCTAGGAACAAGTCATCCGGTTCTCCAACAACAACCACCAGGTCTGAAACTTTGGATGGAGCCCAGGAGAACTACCTACTCCAACTTCCAGAATTCTTAGAATGCCAATGAAGTGGTATCCGAAGTGGAAACTCAGGACTTTGTGTATTACATCCGCCCGTAGGGAATATTCTCTATACCCATCAAGATTTTGTGTATTGCCTCCGTCAATTGGGAACGGTTTCTGTACCAATCAAGTAATTGTGTCTGCGTCTATTTATATTACCCCCTTCTGTAAATAAAGTATAAATGGATATTTTGTTGGATCCGTCATGTCTTTGCATCCAAGTCCCACTGGTAGAAAATAGGCCTTCGGTACGCCCCCATTAGTCCCCAAAATAATGGACCCGCGACCATAGGGGTCTTTAGTCACGGTTCGGGACGAGACCCGCGACCAATAGTCAGGGCCCAGCGCGCTCGGCCCACAGCTGGCGGAGGGGAGGGGCTTTAGTCCCGGTTGGCCAGACCAACCGGGACGAATAGGTCCTCGGGCTGGCCCCAAGGCCTTTAGCCGCGGTTGTCCAGGTGAACCGGGACTAAAGGCCCATCCCTATATATAGGACTCAGCTCGCTGCACTTAGCCCCATTTGCTCACAATATTCACAAGGGGTGGTGGGTATGCTTTTGGTTCCTATTATGCACACAAGGTGTTCGATAAAATGCCCGATAGCATGAAACACACTTGAGCGTTTTCATTTATTTTACCTCCATGATCGCGGTTAGCAACTTGAACATTTCATGATTTGTATTATTTCCAGCTAGCTAGTTAGTTTAACAGATGCATGATGGTTAATTATATACTTTATATAATAATAATGCAGATGAATCGGCAATGGATGTATGGTAACCGACTCTCCGGCGAGTTCACTACGGGTTTGAAAGATTTCCTCGTAGTGGCAAATGCGAACAAGCAGCGAGGTTTTATTATCTGTCCATGTGCTGAATGTAAGAATGAGAAGGGTCACTCCTCCTCAAGAGTCGTTCACATGCACCTGCTTCGGCACGGTTTCATGCCAAGCTATAATTGTTGGACCAAGCATGGAGAAAGAGGGGTTAGAATGGAAGAAGATGAAGAAGAGGATGATATTGATTTCAACTATCATGACCTTTTCGGTGATACTTTCATGGAGGATGATGCTGAAGGTGGGGAAGGGTTTGGTGAAGGTGAAGAAGAGGCACATGATGAGCCCGCTGATGATCTTGGTCGGACCATTGCTGATGCACGGAGACGCTGCGAAACTGACAAGGAGAGGGAGAATTTGGATCGCATGTTAGAGGATCACACGAAGTCACTGTACCCAGGATGCGACAATAGTCTGGAAAAGCTGGGCTGCACACTGGATTTGCTGAAATGGAAGGCACGGGAAGGTGTAGCTGACTCATCATTTGAAAATTTGCTGAAAATGTTGAAGAATATGTTTCGAAGAATAACGAGTTGCCCACCAGTACGTACGAAGCAAAGAAGGTTGTGTGCCCTCTAGGTTAGAGATTCTGAAGATACATGCATGCATTAACGACTGCTTCCTCTACCGCGGTGCATACGAGGATTTGAATGAATGCCCTGTATGCACTGCATTGCGTTATAAGATCAGAGGCGATGACCCTGGTGACGATGTTGAGGGCGAGAAACCCAGGAAGAGGGTTCCCGCCAAGGTGATGTGGTATGCTCCTATAATACCTCGGTTGAAACGCTGTTCAGGAACAAAGATCATGCCAAGTTGTTGCGATGGCACAAAGAGGACCGTAAGTCCGACGGGGAGTTGAGACACCCCGCTGATGGAACGCAATGGAGAAAGATCGACAGAGAGTTCAAAGATTTTGCAGCTGACGACGAAAACAGTACTGTGGGGCATGAATCCGGCGAGCAGAGCCCATAGCACCTGGCCCGTGACTCTATGCATCTACAACCTTCCTCCTTGGTTGTGCATGAAGCGGAAGTTCATTATGATGCCAGTGCTCATCCAAGGTCCGAAGCAACCCGGCAACAACATCGATGTGTACCTAAGGCCATTAGTTGATGAACTTTTACAATTGTGGGGCAAACCTGGTGTACCTGTGTGGGATGAGCACAAAGAAGAGGAATTTAACCTACGAGCGTTGCTTTTGGTAACCATCAACGATTGGCCTGCTCTCAGTGACCTTTCTGGACAGTCAAATAAGGGATACAAAGCATGCACGCACTGCTTACATGAGACTGAAAGTGTATTTTTGGATAACTGTAGGAAGAACGTGTACCTGGGTCATCGTCGATTTCTTCCCCGAAATCATAACGTAAGAAAGAAAGGCAAGCATTTCAACGGCAAGGCAGATCACCGGCCGAAGCCTGCGGAACGTACTGGAGCTGAGATATTTGATATGGTCAAGGATTTGAAAGTCATCTTTGGAAAGGGTCTTGGCGGACAATCAGTTCCTCAGGGAGTTGACGGGCACGTACCCATGTGGAAAAAGAAATCGATATTTTGGGAGCTACAGTATTGGAAAGTCCTAGATGTCCGCTCTGCAATCGACGTGATGCATGTTACGAAGAATGTTTGCGTGAACCTGCTAAGCTTCTTGGGCGTGTATGGGAAGACAAATGATACAAAGGAGCACGGCAGGATCAGCAACTTTTGAAAGACCCAGATGACCGGCTCCGGAATGGTTTCAAGGTCGTGCCAGCTACGCTCTTACGAAAGAAGAGAAGGTCATTTTTTTTGAATGCCTGAGCAGTATAAAGGTCCCGTCTGGCTTCTCGTCGAATGTAAAGGGAATAATAAACATTGCGGACAAAAAGTTCCAAAACCTGAAGTCTCACGACTGCCATGATTATGACGCAATTGCTTCCGATTGCTTTGAGGGGCCTCCTACAGGAAAATGTTCGAGTAGCCATTGTGAAGCTATGTGCATTCCTCAATGCAATCTCTCAGAAGGTAATCATCCAGAAGATCTACCACGGTTACAAAACGATGTGGTCCAATGTCTTGTCAGTTTTGAGTTGCTGTTTCCACCATCCTTCTTCAATATTATGACGCACCTCCTGGTCCACCTAGTCGAAGAGATTTCCATTCTCGGTCCTGTATTTCTACACAATATGTTCCCCTTCGAGAGGTTTATGGGAGTATTAAAGAAATATGTTCGTAACCGTGCTAGGCCAGAAGGAAGCATCGTAAAGGGCTATGGAAATGAGGAGGTAATTGAGTTCTGTATTGACTATGTTCCTGACCTTAAGCCGATTGGTATTCCTCAATCGCGGCACGAGGGGAGACTAAGTGGAAAAGGCACGATCGGAAGGAAATCAACGATATGTATGGACGGTCATTCTATGACTGAAGCACACTACACAGTTCTGCAAAATTCGAGCTTGGTGGCTCCGTATTTCGAGCAACACAAGAATATTTTACGCTCAACCCGGGGAAGACTGAATCATGGATTAGAAAGGCCCACATGGAGACTTTCGGCAGTTGGTTGCGAAAACATTTAATGAATGACAATGATGTTGGAGATCAGCTGTACATGTTGGCCAAGACACCATCTTCGACTATAACGACTTTCCAAGGGTACGAGATTAATGGGAATACATTTTACACGATCTCCCAAGATAAAAAGAGCACCAACCAAAACAGTGGTGTCCGCTTTGATGCAGCAACCGAGATTGGGCAAAAGGTCACATATTATGGTTACATAGAGGAGATATGGGAACTTGACTATGGACCCTATTTTAAGGTCCCTTTGTTCCGGTGCAAATGGTTCAAGCTAACAGAGGTGGGGTAAAGGTGGGCGAGCAATACGAATGACAATGGTGGATTTCGACAATCTTGGTTACCTTGACGAACCATTCGTCCTAGCCAAAGATGTCGCTCAGGTTTTCTATTTGAAGGACATGAGTAGCAAACCGAGGAAACGGAAAGATAAGAAAATGATCAGTGCATCATGCGATGATCCAAAGCGTCACATTGTTCTTTCAGGGAAAAGAAACATCGTGGGAGTGGAGGACAAGACAGACATGTCAGAAGATTATAATATGTTTGGTGAAATTCCGCCCTTCAAAGTGAACTCTGACCCAAGCATTAAGTTAAATGATGAGGATGCTCCATGGATACGTCCAAATCGTAAGAAAGCGGGGACACAAGGGAAGAATTGATGTGTAATAATTTATTGTACCAAACTTTCTTGAATGGATCATGTTTAATGGATCATTTTGAATTATATTATCTCTAATTAATTTATTGTACCAAACTTTTACTAAAAACGGAAAACAGACGCGCTAGCGCGCCGCAGTGTCGCCGGAATGCAAATTCTTTTATTGAGCTAGGGTTTTGACCCATCGGTGAAGAAACATCTCATTCAACGGCTCACAAAGCTGGAAAGAAACACACCCCGGATCCAACGAATCACAAGCGGTTGAAAGAAACACACGATCCGTGTGATTCTATCTGATTGGTCGAAACGAAACCCTAATTCCCATGTAGTCCCGGTTGGTGACACCAACCGGGACTAAAGGGATGATCCGTTTCCCAATGAACCCTAACCATTTAGTCCCGGTTGGGGACACCAACCGGGACTAAAAGGATGTTTTCTTCTCAGTATATATATGTATGCATTGCCACACCATTGGCATAAACACATACAAACTCACCACTCTCTCATGGCTTCTACCGTACCCACTCTAACATTCATCCAGGCGGAGGCACTTTCCGCCTCGAACTACCCCTGCCCGCCCGGCTACAGTGTTCCCGCCGGTTGGATGCTGAGCGCCGGAGGAGTGCCGGTCCCTCCTCTTCCTCAAGGTGTGGCACGTCGGCGGCCATCACGAACCATTACTACCACGAGCTCACGCCGGAGCAGCGGAGAGATCCCAGTTGGCATCCCGATAACCAACATACTTGGGATGCCTTCTTCATCAATCGGCGTGAGAGGGCGCTCGCCAGGTATGAGGAGGACGGCCTGCCTCCTGGGAATTTTCACGAGGCCGGTCGTCGGCTATGGTGGTCCGGCCGGATTCTACAGAGCGTCATGGACTACATCAGGGCCGGCGATATCCCCCGCCTGCGCTACCCTCAGGCCCAGTCCTGGCTCTGAATTTTCTCATGTGTAGGCCTAGGCAGGAGTATGACTAGCAGCAGATATCAGATCATGCATGCATCTATGCTCTCCGTTTAGGTTTAGATCCACTCTTGCCATTATGTACTGCCTTTTTTATCTATGGGAATTTTTAAGATTGGAAAAAGAATTAGTTTTATTTTTCTGAATTTTCTGATATATTATTTGTATTTTTAAGATTGGAAAAGAATTAGTTTTATTTTTCTGAATTTTCTGATATATTATTTGTATTTTTAAGATTGCATGCATCTATTATTTGTATCCGGTGCAAATGGTTCAAGCTAATAGGAGGTGGGGTAAAGGTGGACGAGCAATACGGAATGACAATGGTGGATTTCGACAATCTTGGTTATCTTGGTTACTTTGTGAGATAAAATATCTGATTTCATAACTTTTATTAAAAACAGAAAACATACGAACATACGAACCTTGCGGAATACAAATTCTTTTATTGAAAAGAGAGAACATACGAACACTACTCCTCGTCGTCATCGTCGGGTAACTCGTCGGTGACCTCCTCCGGGTCATCGACGTCGGCGAACTCGTCGGTGACCTCCTCGTCGTCGTCGGAGGTGCATGATGGTATGTCCGAGATAGGCCCCCACCTCGGATCGTCGGAGGCCCAGACTTCGCCGGCGCGGTCGGCCCGACGAAGCTCTTGCAGCGCCCTCGTCCTCGCCTCCCGAGCGGCATCTAACGCGAGGTGGCGTTCGAGGCGGCGCTCCGCCCGCTCAGCCGCGCGGGTCTGCCAGAGCTCCTCGTCGGCGCTCTCCTCCCCCGGGTTGTTCCGGTAATACTCGCGGACGACGCGTTCTTCCCTGGCGTCGACTAGGCCCTGAAACGCGCGGTGACGGAGGTGGAGGTGGTCGGCGGCAGTGACGATCTGCGGCTTCGGCACCCTTGCCTCCGCTTCCAGACGGTGTGGCAGTCGTTGAAGTTCATCAGCGAACGCGGGCGGTTGAGGCGCCAGGCCGCCGCGTCCCAGGCGCGGGCGGCCTCCGCCACCGTCGCAAAGGAGCCGAGGGGGATGCGGTCGTCCCCCCAGCGGATATCTGCGCTGAACATTCCGTTCTGCCGTGCTCGGACACCGCGAAAGCCGGTGGTGCTGTTCCTCCTCGGAGGCATGGTGGAAGCACGACGGTGCGTGGACAGGAGAAGACGCGCTCGAGGCGCGACAGTTTCTACCGCGCCCTCCTGGCCATGCGTCACAACTCCCGCGCCACGCGTCGCGACTCCCGTGCCACGCGCCACCCTAACAGAACCAAGCAAATAGTTGCACATTACTAACCGAGCTCAAAGTGAACACTGACCCATAGCATGGATGGATGTGTTAAAGGGGGAGGGGGGGTGTAGAACAAAACAATCGGTATCACCATCATACAGCCCTACCGTGGCTACTCGGTGCAATATGCATACCAAATGCACGGTAGGACGTATGATGGGGAATCCGGATGTTTTGTACTTGCTCGATAAACTGAATATATGATGTATCAAACCTTAAAGGGGGATGTAGAACAAAACAATCGGTATCGCCATCATACAGCCCCACCGTGGCTACTGGGTGCAATATGCATACCAAATGCACGGCAGGACGTATGATGGCGAATCCGGATGTTTTGTATTTGCTCGATGAACTGACCGGTGTATGAAGGTGGGCTATATATAGGGTCCTCTGGCTCACAAAGTGTTGTGCTAGGGTTTTGATCCAACGGTTAAGAAACCACCTCATCCAACGGCTCACAACAGCTCGAAAGAAACACACCGTAGCCCTGATCGAACGGCTCACAACAGCTCGAAAGAAACACCCCGGATCCAACGACTCACACGCGCTTTAAAGAAACACACGATCCGTGTGATTCTATCTGATTGGTCCAAACGAAACCCTAACCCATTTAGTCCCGGTTGGTGTCCCCAACCGGGACTAAAGGGATGTTTTCTTCTCGATATATATATGTATATATGCATTGCCACACCATTGGCATAAACACATACAAACTCACCACTCTCTCTCATGGCTTCTACCGTACCCACTCTAACATTCATCCAGGCGGAGGCACTTTCCGCCTCGAACTACCCCTGCCCGTGCGGCTACAACGTTCCCGCCGGTTGGATGCTGAGCGCCGGAGGAGTGCCGGTCCCTCCTCTTCCTGAAGGTGTGGCGCGTCGGGCGGCCATCACGAACCACTACTATCACGAGCTCACGCCGGAGCAGCGGAGGAATCCTAGTTGGCATCCCGATAACCAGCATACTTGGGATGCCTTCTTCATCAATCGGCGTGAGAGGGCGCTCGCCAGGTATGAGGAGGACGGCCTGCCTCCTGGGAACTTTCACGAGGCCGGTCGTCGGCTATGGTGGTCCGGCCGGACTCTACAGAGCGTCATGGACTACATCAGGGCCGGCGATATCCCCCGCCTGCGCTACCCTCAGGCCCAGTCCTGGAGTCGTGATCCTCCGAGGGAGTGCAGAGCACCGTCAGACGATAGTGACGACGACGGCGGCGGCGACTACGACGACTACGAGTACATGTACTATAGGCCTAGGCAGGAGTATGACTAGCAGATATCAGATCACGCATCTATGCTCTCCGTTTAGGTTTAGATCCACTCTAGTCATTATGTACTGCCTTTTTTATCTATATATATATATTCAAGATGTGTGTGAATCTTTATGATTAGTTTTATTTTTCTGATATATTATTTGTATTTTTAAGATTTTAAAAAGAATTAGTTTTATTTTCTAAATTTTCTGATATTATTTGTATTTTTAAGTATGGGAAAAGGAAAAGTATTTGAATAACCACCTTTAGTCGCGGTTCGTGTCACGAACCGGGACTAAAGGCTCGTTCTGCGCGGGAACGAAAACGCCGCGAAAAATTTCACCTTTAGTCCCGGTTCGTGACACCAACCGGGACTAAAGGCCCGCGGAGGGTACCCCAGGGGACCTTTAGTCCCGGTTGGTGACACCAACCGGGACTAAAGGCTGGCCCTATATATGTGCGATGCCTTCCTGCCCCAAATTTTTCTAAGTCCCCAAACCCTCGTCTTCATTCCCGCCGGCGCCCAGTCGTCTTCTGCCCCGTCGACGTCGCCCGCGCAGATCGCCGTCGCCGTCGCCATCGCCGTCGCCGTCGCCGCGCCGTCGCCCTCGTCGCGCCCTTCTCTCCACCGCCTCCACCCTGCTCCGCCCCCGCCCCGTCGCCGTCTCTCCGGCCGGTAAGTTCCCCGCGGGCCGTCGCCGTCGCCCTAGAACCAACGCCATCGAACTAGAACCAACGGCGTCGCCCTAGAACCAACGCCGAACCAACGCCGTCGCCGCGCCGTCGCCGTCGCCGTCCCTCGCGCTCGCTCCCGCGGCCAGATTCGCCGCCGGCGAGACCACAGTGGCCGTGGCCTCGTCCCCATCTCCGTCCCCTCCCCCGTGGCGAGCCGCACAGTGGCCTCGTCCCCATCTCCGTTGCATCCCCCGTGGCCGGAATCGTCGATCCGAGATCCTAATCTGCAACCGCCGGCCACGCCAGGGGTGACGTCATGATGACGTCACCTGCCCACTGTTCTAAATTACAGAATATAAATAACCTTCTAAATTAAATAACTTTTAATTTATAATTTAATTTTTTTGGAAAAATATGCAAAATGTTCAGAAAAATGTAAGCTATCTATTTATATCATTTTCATTCATGTTTGACAAAGTTCAAAATGAGACCATATTTTAATTTGTATTAAATTCATTAAAATAATGAAAATAAGTTTTAATTCAATAAATTCAGAATATTAAGTGTAATATACCAAAATGACCAGGAAAGCAAATGCAACCTAGCTATGGGGTTCTCCAAGTCATTTGAGAAACTAATCTTGGACACCTCTAAAGTATGGTTTTCCCCCTCTGGTGGTCATCGTTCTTCCATCCAAAACCCTACAAATCTGTTTTCCCTCCTTCTACGAAAATTATTTGCTAAGTCTCCTATATACTTAATTAATTTTTACTACATGCATGTCTGCAGGAGTGACATATGGCAGACAATAGAGAACTGACGGCGGAACAGGAGGCTGAAGGTTATATATTAGATATCATAGCCGGAGAACATGATGTAATCTCTTCTTATCTGAACCTTGAGGATCAAGAAGGTGAAGGAGGAACAGACATTGTCGATGATCAAGGAGGTGAAGAAGGAACAGACATTGTCGATGATCAAGGAGGTGAAGGAATGGACATTGATGACGGAGGTCAACCGTCGACAAACGACGATCTCCAATTGCAAAGAACAACCACCTCCGGCGAGGTATTTATTTTAGCCCTCGGTCTTATTTTAGCCCTCGGTCCAATTGAAAAGACTAACGCGCGCGACTCTCTTTCTTATTTATAGCCCTCGGTCGGATCTAGTATGACAAAGCGTGGCAAATCCAAGGCGATGAAAGATTCCGAAATATATACCATCGAATCAGTCAGTGAAATCGGCAAGCCCCTACAGCACACCACAAAGTTTATCAACCAATGCGGAGTCATTGTTAGAGACATCGTCCCGATCACCGTCCAGGAATGGAAGGAGCCAAAGAAAGCACGTATTGGTTTCAGTTATGTCGACAAGAGAACGAAAAAGATTATGTTTAGAAAGCTTATTGCACATTTCATTCTACCTCCGGAATACAACAAAAAAGATGAATTCGGTCAGGACGTTCCGGGTGGACGTGAGAGGAGGAGGATAGTCAAAGAGTTCGCTCTTCAGAAGATGGCCGAAGCATTCCGGAACTTCAAGAAAAAATTGTTCCGTGAATATGTCAGCAAGGGCAAGACTCCGATTTTCACTGGACAATATGAGAAACTGAGAGATGATTGGACAGAATTTGTGACGCAACATAAATCGGAGAATTCAAGGAAATGTCGGCAAAAATAAGGCTAATGCGGAAAAGAAACAGTACCATCATGTTATGGGGCCAGGAGGATACCGCGTTTCGGCGCCTAAGTGGCAGGCAATGGAGGACGGCCTAAGGGCAAGAGGAATCCGTCTAGGTACAGAGGGATGGGACGAAAGAGCCAAAATGTGGTGGTACGGGCATGGGGGATCGCTAGACCCGGAGACAGGGGAGTGTGTTCACCGGCAGAAAAAGTTTGCTCCCCCACAAAAGACCTTGTTGACGCAATGACCAAATCTCAACAGGGTAAGATCACGTTCAACAGAGAGAGAGACCAACTGACCCATGCCCTCGGAAATCCTGAACACGGAGGACATATACGAGGCAAGGCAGATTGCCGTGGAAAGTAGGGTTTTCCCAGGAGGGTGACTGTTACAGAAGCCGTAGGAGAGGTACGGACCGGGCTGCAGATGAACTGGCGAATCTTGCAATGGAAGTTTCTGACCTGAACAAGGTCGTGGCGGGAATACTTGAGAAAGAAAAAGCGTCGGCTGCAGGGCCGCATCAAGAACATGCAACGGATCTCGGAAGGCCAGCAGCGGAGAAGCAGCGTGGCTTCCACGGAGGCCCCGACTGCAGGTGCTAATGCACCGATGATCGAGAGTCGTGCACCGGAGCCTCACTACCCCGTGGATGACGTAAAGGAGATGAAAGAATGTGATCTGCATTATCCCGTGGGGAACATTTCCATGAAGGTGGCTATCGGCAGTGCTTTACCCTATACACCTGGAGCACTCCATCACAACAACCCCATTCCATATGGCTATGCTCGTGTCACGGTGGAAGACATAGTCCAAGCATTTGAGGACCTGGAGATTGACATAGCTACACCCGAAGGGGAGAGAAGACTTGGAGATGTCAAGCGCCAGTTCATTCTATGGAAAAAGAAGTACATAGTGTTTCCAGGCGAGACGCCAAGGCTAACAAGTCCACCCCCCTACGATGGTGCAGGTGCTGGTGCTGGTGGTGGTGGTGGTTCTGGTTCACCTACGCCTCCTTCACGCCATTCGACGCCGTCCCCCGATCTTCCTCCTCCGGCGGTTAAGCAGCCGTCGCCCACGATTCCTCCTCCGGTGGTTAAGCAGACGTCGCCCCCCATTCCTCCTCCGGAGGAAAAGCAGACGTCGTCGCCCCCCATTCCTCCTCCAGCGAAGAAACAGAAGCAGGCGGCCAGCAAGGGAACCCGCTCTTGGTCTATTAACCCGGAGCCTTATGTACCTAAGACCACACGGGTACCGGAGCCATCACTGAAGCCTCTCCCCCCAAGGCCTTGGGAACTTAGTGATGCTGAAACCAAATTGGTCGTGAAGGCTGACGTTGACAAATGGAAGGGCAAACTGAAGGTGCTAAAGGAGCCTGAGCCCAAGGAAGTATTCCCTCCGATTGTAGACTATTGGGCTACGGATTTTTTGTCGACAGTGTCCCAATCCGTGAAGAATTTGCCTAAATACTATGATATTGAACTTCGTAAGCAAGCAGGAATATTGGAGGAGGAGAAAGGAAAAGGAAAAATGATAAAAAGCGGGAAACAAGTTGCCCAGCTCGGGATGCAGAGTAAACAATCGATCCCCCCGCTCATAGTGAAAGCCGCTCCGGAACAGGACCCCGAGGTCATAAATGCTTTGGCAATAGTTGGAATGACTGTAGAGAGTGCCATGAAATATGCGTCCGACATGGGTGTGTCTCTTCGTGCCTCGTTAGGCCTGGACGAGACGCCAATGGGTGAGGTAGCATTAAAATATGTGAAGAAAGGGCCTCTCGTCGAGCCTGCGAAGGAAAAGGATCTACCACCACTAATGCAAAGTCTGCTACGTTGGTACAAAGATTTCATATCATTTACCGACAAAGAATATGTATGTGGATTATCCAGAGGAGCATCACACCAAAAAGTACTCTGTAACAGTTGAGTTGAGTGAATTGTTCCAGCTGTTCAATATGCGTGAGCTCGACAAATCTATCCTGAGTTGCTACGTTCTGTAAGTGATTTATTTCTACCTCATCTCGTTCTTCATTGCCTACACTATATATATATATATATATATATATATTGTCCTAACTATATTGTTCCGTACGCTATTATGCAGATTGAAGATTTGGGAATGCAAAGTAAGACTCATCCATGATGTTGGGTTCATTGACCCACAAATCATTAATGGAACTATGTTAGAAAATCATCCCAAAGACGTGGAGAAAGACTTGTACAAATTTTTTAAAAAGCATGAATCCAAAAGATATATTCTATTTCCTTACCATTTTGGGTGAGTGTTTCTCTCATGTTCCCATTCTCTTTTGTTTACTCCATGCATGGTATGTCCAATCGATAAATTATGCATGACTGTGCATCTAATGTGTCCGCAGGTACCACTGGATTCTGCTAAAAATTGATCTTCACAAGTCCTAGTTTGATCATTGACTCTATGAATTCAAATACAGATCTTTGGGTCAACATGAGAAAAATGATGCAAAGGTAATTATTTTTCAATCATTTGCGCTCTATATCGATCGGTCTCTTTTGTTCATTTTCTAAGCTAATAACTCCCTTGTTCATTTAATTTTATTTGCATTGTAGAGTTTGGAGACGGCTCTCACTTGAACATGTCGGTGAATTCAAAGATGAGCTAAAATTTAAAAATGTGGTCAAAGGTGTGGATAAGCAGCCACCGGGGACCGGTCTATGTGGATACTATGTCTGTGAGAACATACGGAAAGAAATATCTGAGAGGAAGAAGGACGAGGAAACGCGGAAGGGTCTCAATAACTTGCGGAGGCGCTTACTCCAGAAGCTCGCTTCCGACCAATTCAAGAGGAAATAGCAGGATTTTTCCTTAGGCATGTCATCCATAAGAAAGGAGAGTTCCATGCGTCCACCGACGATGACTATTATCCGCATGTATAAGCCCTGAGTACTTTGAAACTTGTGCGAATTTGTGTATGCTCGTCCATCTTAATTGTGTAATATGGAAACTTGTTCGAGGTTGTATATATGGTCACCCGATATTGAATATATATTATATATTCCTATTGAATTCTCCTTGTTTGATATTTCATATATATATATATGCATGTATATGTGTACTGAAATTAAAACAAAACAAATTAAAAAGGAAACAGGTTTAGGGGGCCTAAAACCCTAAACCTGCGCAGGTTTTCAGTCCCGGTTAACCACAAGAACCGGGACTAAAGGTCCTCCGCCGCGACGGACCCCTAGCGCCCACGTGGACGGGCTTTTAGTCCCGGTCCGTAAGTGGCGGGACTATAGGGGGGCCTTTAGTCGCGCATAGCTAGTCCCGGTTGCCCGGACGGGATTAATGGGCCTGGCGAACCGGGAATGTAGGCCTATTTTCTACCAGTGTCCATATGTATTACCTGCACCAATAGGCCAGATTCTCTATACCCATCAAGCCTTTCTGTCAGAGTATATACATATTTACGACGGATGGGAACAGTTTCTACGCGAGCGAAGTGTTTGTGGTTGTGCTATAAATATTACCCCTTCAATAAATATAGTACATAAGGCCAACTCAAGAGGGAAGATTTTTTTTTGTACCCATCAACTCTTTTCTTAGACGTTCTGTAGCCATCAACTCTTTGCGTCTGAGTATTTATGAATTACCTCCACCAAGTAGGGATATACCCATCGATCCTTTGTGTCCGAGTGTATATGTATTACCTCCACCGGTAGGAAAGATAATCTATACCCATCAAGTCATTGTGTCTGAGTCTGAATATTTCCTTTGCCGGCTGGGAAGAGTTTCTGTATCTATCACATTCTATAAATACAGTACAGATGCACCACAAAAGAGGGAAGACTGTGGGTACCCATAAAGTCTTTGCGTATGAGTCTATATGTATTATTATCTCTGCTGGTACCCATCAAATCATTCGGGCTAATATATAGGTACCAGAAATAATCGTGCGAGAGAAACAAACAAACCGGACACTGTACAAGTTCTCTCGGCGTCATCTTCGTGAGAGAGAAACAAGCAAAACGGACAAAATATATATGTCCGACACCGTACCAGTTCTCTCGTCTTCGTGCTCACCTTCTTCTTCTTTGACTAGCAGCTTCCACGACTTTACAAACTATCGCTCACATCTGACGTCACTACTCGCCATTGAACCAACAGCTGTTTACATTAAATTACTAATGTGCAACTAAAAGCTTAATTTTAGGGCTACCGTATTATTATGATCGCTTTCGCGAATGAACAAACTTCTAATCCAAGTGATCACGCCAATGCTTAGTTTTAACCTGCATAGGAGAAGTCTACTTTCTGTACTGAATAAAGATGGAAGTTTTGTTTGACACCAATATATAACAAGTGGTTGGAAGTCAAAAAAAAAACTTAAAATGACAAGTTGTTCAAAGAACCTTCTTTAAACGACAAGTGGTCTAGAAAATAATTGCAAACAGCTGACAACTTGAACCACTACCATTATCTAGGAAGTTGTCCATATTTTTTGCCAATCAGTGGCTACACTAGTGGAAACACGGTCACTAGTTCCGGTTGGTTAGGCCCATTTGTCCCGGTTGTGCAACCGGGATGGGCCAGCCGGGACAAATGCCCCTCCCCGATTGGTAACGGTTGTGTCAGGACCCGGGACAATTGGGGCTGACCACGTGGCGAACCTGGCTAGCGGATTTAGTCCCGGTTCTTAACAGGAACCGGGATGAATACTTTCTCTACCGTGGCAGCAGTTTTGCCATTTTCTCTGCCGCAGCAGAGTTTTTTTCCGCTTTTTTTTTTGCAACCAATTCCATTTTACGATGCCTGCCTCGTAATCCCCAACCGGCCTCCCCTTCCCCAACCGCGTCACTGGCCAGGGACGCAGCCTTGCCCACGTCTTTAATTAAGCCCACTGGCCACGTTCGGTCAACGGGCCCACTGGCCAGCGGCCCAGTGGCCGCCTCGCCTTCCCAATCGCGGCCACGCGTGGTCAAAGGGGCCACCTCGCATGCTTCCACGTCCCCACGTCTTTAATTAAGACCCATAACCGCAGCCGCGCGCGGTCAAAGGGCCCACAGTCCAGCGACCCAGCGGCCGCCTCGGCTTCCCCGCGCCCCCCACTTCCCAACCCGTGGCCACGAACGGTCAAAAAGGGTCCACCGGCCAGCGACCCACGCCCTGCCTCGGCTTCCTCCCCCGTGCATTCGTGGCCGCCTGCAACCGCCGCCACGTTCTCGCCGCCGGTTGTCTTGCCAACCCCGCCCGGGCCCTTTTTAAAGGGGCCCCGCCGCCCCGTACACCGGCACACCCCGCTCCCAACACGAACCCTAACCCTAGCCATGTCGCCCCGCCGCTGGTTCAAGCGCGCCAAGAATGAGCACGAGGCCGGGTCCTCCAGCGGCGCCGGTGAGAGAGGCGCTGGCGTCCCCCCCCCCCCCCCCCCCGCACCGCGGGAGGCGTTCGGCTTCGGTCCGGGCGGCATCCGGATCGGGGGCGGCCCGCGCCTCCCCGCACCACCTCCGGCAGCGCGCAACCCGCCGCCTCGCGCCGCGCCAGACAAGAGGCTCCGCCGATACGTGCGGAAGGAGGAGGCGACGTGGCACTGGGAGCACGCCACGCCGGTCTTCTGGCCGGACGTCCACCTCCCGGACGGTTGTCACCTCAACCCTATTGGATCCCGGTGCCGCTGCCCCTGACCAATGAAGGCGCCCGCGAGGAGATAACTCGCCGGCGCGCGCTCCTGCCGGCCCACCTCCTCAGGGACCCGCCTACGCGCGGAACTCCCCGAACTGGAACGTGTGGTTCGAGCAGGAGCACGACCAGCGCCGCCGCTCCTACTTCCCTACGCCGCCGGAGGAGCCCAGCGTCGAGACGTACCCGGCGCCGCCGCCCGGCAGCGAGCCGGAGCTCTGGTTCGAGGAGAACATCCTCGACGACGAGGAGGACCCCGAGCTGCAGGCCTTTATGGAGGCCGACTACGAGGCCTCCCGCCGCTCCCTCGTCGATGACGAGATTAAGTGGTGGGAGCAGGTCCTGGCCAGCGCGGCCGGCGGCGCGGCTGCCGGCGCCGACGCGGCCGCGATGCCGGCCCCTCCACCGCCGGGGCCGTGGTGGCAGACGATGAACGCCGCCATGGAGGCGTCGGAGAACCAGCCGGATCCACAGCCGCTGCCCCCGGCCTCGACTACGGCATGACCTGGGCCTGGACCGGCGACGAATGGTCGACGCAGAGCTGTCGCCGCCGCCGGTGGGCGCGCCCCCGATGCCTCCGCAGCCACCGGTGGGCGCCCCCCTACCACTACATCTCCTCCGACGAGGAGGACTAGGCCGGCGCCGGCGCGCCCCCGGCCACCTAGTACCTAGGCTACTTCCCCCCCTCCCCCCAAGAAACGGCCGGCCACCTGTGGCCGCGCCGCCGCCCCATGCATGTAAGGACGGCCAATAGGGTCGTCGTCAAGAAACGGTCGGCCGCCTGTGGCCGCCCCCCCCCCCCCATGTAAGCACCGGTCTTCGGACCTTTTCAATATAATGAATGCATTTCCGTCCAAAACTTGTCCCCGGCCAATCTACATCCTAGTTCGTCCCCGCCGGCGGAGCCAGCGCCGGCGGGATCTTCGAATCCATTCCCACCGCCGGCAGGGCTTCGCCTAGGCTACTCCTCTCGGTCCCGGGTGGTTGCTCGGCCTGGAGAGAGGGCCTGGATATTTATACAAATGAGCCTCTAGTCCCGGCCCGTGTGCCACCAACCGGGACTAGAGGTACCCCCTTTGGTCCCGGTTGGTGGCACGGGCCGGGACCAAAACGTATTTCGAAATTTGGTGCCACCCTGCGCCCAAATGTTTTAGCGCCAAAATTTGAAAATCTTTAAATATGCACATGAATAACTTCTATATACTTTCGAATTTGACAAAAATTTCAACATGAAAAGTGCTTGAATTTGCATAACTAATTCAAATCCATTTTCTGTTTAACTAAATAATTATTCTAACTATTCAAACTACTAACTATTTTACTATTCGCGTATAATTTGAATATAAATATCTTATATTGTTTTAAAATTAGTAACAATTACATTAATAGCAACATAATTAACAGACTCCTTGTCTCACTGGCCGTAGAGTGTTTACATACAAAACCACAAATCAGTTTCTAGAGTTTTTCGGTTTGCGTCTTCTTCTTCTGTATCACTTTGTTCGGATTTCGCCCCAACCATGAACAATATTCATCATTTATTTTCTTTTCTATTGTTTTCCTTTATGTTTTCTATTGTTTTCATTTTGTTTTATCTTCTATTATTTTTGTTTTCTCTTGTGATCCTCTGAGTGAGTCCAGAGCATACAAGGCATCCGGGTGATTTGTATTCTGTCGATGAACCTTTAAGGGGGATGTAGAATAAAACAATCGGAAACGCCATCGTACAGCCCGACCGTGGCTATTGAGTGCATATATGCATATAAAAAGAACGGTCGGACGTATGATGGCGAATCCGGATGATTTGTAATTGGTCGATGAACTTGATGATGTATCAAACCTTCAAGGGGGGATGTAGAACACAACAATCAGTATCGCCAGCCTACAACCATGTCGTGGCTACTGAGTGCATATATGCATACCGACAGACGGAGGAGAGAGAAACGGAAAAGTGGGTGGGTGTGCCGCTAGTTGGGATAATAATGAAGTCAGGCTGATCATAGTTGTCAGCTTTTGACCGGTCAATACAAATTATTGGTCAAAGAGAACTATGATCATGTATTCCACGTTTATTATTACACATCACCAACAACATCCCTATCTAGTCTTCTGAATTTTCTTCGTGTAGAGATGGTCCATGAACCCTTGTCCCTTGCTTATGATCGCTTCGGCCATAACCATGGAGCATCTTCATTATTTAACGGGATGGTGGGGTCAGCTTTCACTGTGAAGGGTGGAATTTCAACAAACTTATTATATTCTTCTGACATATCTGTCGTGTCCTCGATTCTCACGATGTTTCATTTCCCTGAAAGAACTATGTGACGCTTCGGCTCATCGTCTGATGTATTTGTTTGCTTATTTTTCCTTTTTTCGGTCTGGAGGACATGTCCTTCACATAGAAGACTTGAGCCACATCATTGGTTAGGACGAATGGTTCGTCATTGTAACCAATATTGTTGAGATCCACTGTCGTCAGTCCGTAAAGCGGGTCTACCTTTACCCCTTGTCCATTCAGGTTGACCCATTTGCACTTGAACAAAGGGACCTTAAAAGAAGGTCCATAGTCAAGTTCTCATATCTCCTCTATGTAACCATAGTATGTGTCATTTTTTCCATTCACGTTTGTTGTATCAAAGCGGACACCACTGTTTTGGTTGGTGCTCTTCTTATCTTGGGAGATCGCGTAAAATGTATTCCCATTTATCTCGTACCCTTGAAAACTCCCAATAGTCGAAGATGGTGACCCTGCCAACATGTACAGCTGATCTTCAACAGTGGTGTCATTTATAAGATGTGTTTGCAACCAACTTCCGAAAGTCTCCATGTGTTTGCGTTTAATCCATGAGTCATCCTTCCCCGGGTTTGAGGAGCGTACAATATTCTTGTGTTACTCGAGATACGTAGCCACGAACGTAGAATTTTGTAGAACTGTGTAGTGTGCTTTGGTAAAGAATGTCCGTCCCTGGGTATCATTGTTTTCTTTCCCAACGTTCCTTTTCCCCTCAGTCTCCCCTCATGCCGCGATTCAGGAACACCAATCGTCTTCAGGTCAGGAATAAATTCAACACAGAACCCAATGGCCTCCTCTGTTCCATAGCCCTTCGAGATGCTTCCTTCTGGCCTAGCACGGTTATGAACATATTTCTTCAAGACTCCCATGAACCTCTCAAAGCGGAACATATTGTGTAGAAATACCAGACCGAGAATATGAATCTCTTCACATAGGTGAACCAGGAGATGAGTCATAATGTTAAAGAAGGATGGTGGGAACACCAACTCAAAACTAACAAGACACTGGACCACATCCCTCTGTAATCTTGCCAGAATTTCTGGATCGATTACCTTCTGAGATATTGCGTTCATGAATGCACATACCTTCACAATGGGCACTCGAACATTTTCCGGTAGCAACCCCCTCAATGCAATCGGAAGCAATTGCGTCATAATCACGTGGCAGTCATGAACTTCAGGTTTTGGAATTTTTTCTCTGCCATGTTTATTATCCCCTTTATATTCGACGAGAAGCCAGACGGAACCTTGATACTGTAAAGGACTTCAAAAAATATTTCCTTCTCTGCTTTAGTAAGAGCGTAGCTGCTTAAGTAATGGCGCCCTGTATCCGTGTGCTTGTTGCTTGGGTCTTTCATACGTTGCTGGTCCTCCCGTGCTTCTGGCGTATCTTTTGACTTCCCATACACGCGCAGGAAGCATAGCAGATTGACGCAGAGATTTTTTGTCACGTGCATCACGTCGATCGAAGACCGGACCTCTAAAACTTTCCAATAGGGTGGCTCCCAAAATATAGATTTGTTCTTCCACATGGGTGCGCGCTTATCAGGGCCGTTCGGAACTGGTTGGCTGCCAGCACCCTTACCAAAGATTACTTCTAGGTCCTTGACCATATCGAATATATCATTACCACTACGGAGCTCAGGCTTCTTCCGGTTATCTGCCTCACCTCTGAAATGCTTCCCTCCTTTCTTTCTTACGGGATGCTTGATCGGAAGAAATCTACGATGCTCCAGGTATACAACCTTTTTACATTTATCCAAATAAACACTGTCAGTCTTATCTAAACAATGTGTGCATACATTGTATCCCTTGTTTGTATGTCCGGAAATGTTACTAAGAGCAGGCCAATCATTGATGGCCACGAAAAGCAACGCCCGTAGGTCAAATGGCTTTTGTTCGTTCTCATCCCACACACGTACACCTGGTTTGCCCCACAATTGTAAGAGTTCTTCCACTAATGGCCTTAGATACACATCAATGTCGCTGCCAGGTTGCCTCGGGCCTTGGATGAGAACCGGCATCATAATAAACTTGCGCTTCATGCAAAACCAAGGAGGAAGGTTGTACATACATAGAGTTACAGGCCAGGTGCTATGACTGGAGCTCTGCTCCCCAAAAGGATTAAAGCCATCTGTACTTAGACCAAACCATGAGTTTCTGGCCTCTCCTGTAAAGTCCGGGAAGTCTCTCTCGATCTTTCTCCACTGCAATCCATCGGCGGGGTGTCTCAACTTTCCGTCTTTCTTACGGTCTTCTTTTTGCCATCGCAACAACCTAGCATGCTCTTTGTTTCTAAACAGACGTTTCAACCGTGGTATTATAGGAGCATACCACATCACCTTAGCAGGAACCCTCTTACGGGGGGGGGGGGGGGGCTCGCCGTCAACATCACCAGGGTCATCTGCTCTGATCGTATACCGCAGTGCAGTGCATACTGGACATTCATCCAAATTCTCCTACTTCTCACCGCGGTAGAGGATGCAGTCATTAATGCATGCATGTATATTCTGCACATCTAATCCTAGAGGGCAGAGAGCTTTTTTTTGCTTCGTACGTACTCTCAGGAAATTCATTATCCTTTGAAAGTTTTGGCTTCATTAGTTGAAGTAAACTCTCAAATGCCTTGTCAGTCACACCGTTCTGTGCCTTCCATTTCAGCAACTCCAGTGTGGTACCGAGCTTTGTGCTACCATCTTCGCAATTTGGGTACAACAACTTTTTGTGATCCTATAACATGTAGTCTAGCTTCAACCTCTCCAATTTACTTTCACAGTATTCCCTTAAATCAGCAATAACTCGGCCAAGATCATCATCGGTCTCTTCTAATGCCTGTTCTTGATCACCTCCTTCTTCTGCATTGTTTTCCATTGCAGTATCGTCGTATTCAGGGAATAAAGGATCTTTTTCTTCTTCTTCATCGTCTTCCATCACAACCCCTTTTTCTCCATGCTTGGTGCAACAATTATAGCTGGGCATGAAACCTCTCCGAAGTAGGTGGCCGTGAAGGACTCTTTCGGAAGAGTGCTCTCTGACGTTCCGACAATCAACACATAGGCAACACATAAAGCCATTATCTTTGTTCGCATGATCTACAGCAAGAAATGCATTCAGGCCTGCCATATACTCGGAAGTGCGTCGGTCACCGTACATCCATCGCTGCCGTGCATCCATCTGCATCGTATAATTAAGTTTATCAAAATACATTACAATAACATATTAATACAGAAATGACCACAATACATCGACAAATATTACTTTTTTATGTATCAGTTACAGATAAAAAAGATAAGTTTGTTAACCTCGGTCGAAGATACCATTTTCAGTGAGCTTATGTGTGGCTCGGGAATTTCGCCGAACACCTCGTGTGCATAGTAAAATAAAACACACTAGCACCCACTTCTCTCACACCTCCAAGCAAAAAAAAATGGAAGGGGGGCTGGGGCAGTATATATAGGGGAAGAGGGACATTGGTCCCGGTTTGTGGAATGAACCGGGACCAAGGCCCATGCGCATGCCACGTGGCCTGTGGCTAGGCATTGGTCCCGGTTCATGCCACGAACCGGGAACAATGTCTCCCCACAAACCGGGACCAATGACCCCAGGTGATTTCTGTTGCCCCGGGCGCACAAACCGGGACCAATGCATAGCATTTGTCCCGGATTTGGTTGCAACCGGGACATGTGCCCCCCGGCCCCCTGGACGAAAGGGGTTGTTTCCACTAGTGCTAGTACATGAATAAGTTCAAAATAGACGAGAAAATTATAATTGCGTTGGCCGCTAGTGGGTGCATGGTTGTAATCCTGGTTTACCGGTATCAAACAAAAAAAAACGTCTTGTCTTATGTATGTTGTAGAACTATGATTAATCTTACACCGCAACATAATATTATCGTCGATAGTGAGGTGTATATCACGAGAAGAGATCCCTCGTCCGCGGTAAGCCACAAACATTAAGCTAGCTAGGTTTGACCCTTTTTAACCAAATTACTCATAGTTTTTGTTATAAAAAATCTTAAACATCCTGGTGCAATCAATAGATTAGAAATATTATTATGGAAAATAATAGCTAGTACAAGAACATATCCATGATTACACACAATTCTCGATCATTCAAAACCTTCGGGTGATACTGTGCTAATGTATGAACCTTCGCCCTACTTTGACCTGTGAAAACACCCAATGCTCTAAGTGAACAATAAAATAAACGAGATTTACTACGGTTAAAGTTGTCAATTTCTGTCCGAGATAGTTTCCTAGCTGAGACTAACCCTACTTGGCCGTAATATAACTTTTCCTTTTTTAGGCCTACATTGGATAGTTATTTTTTATGGTGCCATAATAGAGCCATGCTTAAAAAATGATGCTAAATGGCAATACGATATCATGTCTGCAAAGATATGTGTAGGTGCAAATGTGAACGGTAGTTCATGGCAAAGATGGCATAAAATGTTGATGAGATTTGGATTTTACAATAGGTGAAGTAATAGGATTCCTGATAAAATTCATCATTGACTTTTAGCACATGCAAAGTCATCCAACATAATATTTTTTAAACCATAACCCTTTCAACTAAATAAAGCATATCAAGGCAATAATGTGACTATAGTTTATATTTTCTTTTGATGCAGAGACGGAGGGCTTTCCCATCTCGAAAAAAATATTTTCCATTCGGAACTAAATATGCAGAAAAAAAATGGCTTATGTAGTAAATAGCAACTAAACAAATGCAAGCATACAAATTTATAAATATGCAAAACTAAGACGAAGAACTAAAAACTAAGAAGCGTAGCGGTTTTGATAAACCTATTTGCCAGCTATGAGTTTCTTTTTCCTGGTTAACCCTCCGAGCAGTGTGATTTGAGATTCGTGCATGGTGAAATAATTACGATTTGATTAGACAACTAGCTTAGCAGCCTAGCAGCATGAACTTAGAAAATGGAAATGCCTTTGTTATAGACGGACTCATAGAAAAAAAAGCAATAGTGACGTAGTAGGCATCAGCCAGCTAGCTCTCATTTGTGTATTTAAGCGGACGCTAGCTGTAGGCGATGGACACAGATAGCTCCCTCTGAGCCATTAACAAAAACCATGGCCAGTTCATCAATGTTGATGCGTCTCTTGTTTCCGGCGCTGCTCGCCGTGACACTGTCCGTCCACATGGCGGATTCCCTCACTGTGTCTCCGGGATGTGTGAGTCGCTGCGGCGAAATTGACATCCCCTACCCCTTCGGCATCGGCAGCGGCTGTTTCCGCAAGGGCTTCGAGATCTCCTGCGTCAACAACACCGTGCCTGTCATGGCGGGCACCAACGAGGACATGGAGGTGCTGAACCTGACATTGTCACCGAGCCCCTTGGCCCGGGTGAAGATGCCGATTTCGTGGCAGTGCTTCAACTCCACCGGCGATAGAACCGAGGAAGTCGACAGCAGGGTGGTCATGAACCCGGAGGGCGTGTACCGCATCTCAAGCGACCTCAACGAGCTCGTCCTCCTTGGCTGCAACACCTTCGCGCAGATCAGGAGCGGCGCTAAGGGGCGCTATAACTACCAGTACTACACGGGTTGCGTGGCCTACTCCAACGACTCCAGCGGGCCGCGGGATGGCGTGTGCAGGGGCGTCGGCTGCTGCAGCGTCAACATCCCGTCAGAGCTCTACGACAACAGGATCACCTTCGAGGGTGGTGACGCCTGGTCGCATGCCAATCAGGAGTTCTGCCCGTGTGACTACGCCTTCATCACGGACAGGGGCCACTACAACTTTCGGAGGGCGGACCTTTTCGGCACGGACATGACTCGGACCAGCATGCCGCTGTCGCTGGACTGGGCCATCCGTGACAACGGCAACGGCTCCCTGACGTGCGCCGCTGCAGCGACCAAGCGGGCTATGCCTGCATCAGTCGCCACAGTGAGTGCGTCGACTCCACCAACGGCCCTGGCTACACCTGCAGCTGCACCGATGGCTACGAGGGTAACGCCTACGTCGTCGATGGGTGCACAGGTAAGTATCACTTGGAAGCCGCAACTCAACACTCTCTCTGTCTTAGTAGATTTTCATGCAGCATGTCCTGATGAATATTTTCTGTGTGACATGTATAGACATAGATGAATGTGCACCTCAAGCAGGATACCCTTGCCGGGGTAAATGCAAGAACACCGACGGATCATACAAATGCACTTGCCAGACTGGTTATCAGAGCAATGACCCGTTCACGGAACGCTGCACCCCCAAGTTCCCGTTGGCAGCACGGATTTCCATAGGTAACATCTCACACTATCTCCTCGTTAACTACTTGCCACATAAGCAAAATTATCTTGGAGTGTGTCATGTTACTACCTAAATTACTGTGGCCAGCTTAATGGTTGGTGTATAGGCCTTTCCAATGTCGTTGCACACTAAGACTACTCACAGTGGCGATTATTTTTACTCAGATTAATAATATAAACTTTGAGCAATTAAATAGTGAATTCTATTTCATTTCCTATGTAGGTGTAATAGGTGGGATTCTTCTCATAGCCATTATGTCATTCACTATCATTATTATCAAAGAGAAGAAGAGGATTCATGACTTATACAAAAGGAATGGTGGTCCTGTATTAGAGAAAGCTCGGACTATAAAGCTTTTCAAACGGGTTGACCTGCAGCAAATTTTTAAAAATGGCGATATAATTGGAAAAGGTGGCTTTGGGGAAGTTTACAAGGGCCTACTCGGCAACGAAGTGGTTGCGGTAAAGAAACCAATTGGTGGTACTGTGCTAGAGAGTGAGCAATTTCCAAATGAAGTCATCATCCAGTCCCAAATAATCCACAAGAACATCGTTAGGCTAATAGGTTGCTGCTTAGAAGTGGATAGCCCCATGCTAGTGTATGAGTTCGTACCCAAAGGAAGCATGGATGACATTCTTCACGGGGAGGAGGAAAGAAGCCTCTCAGCTTGGATGTCCGTCTAAATATTGCTGTAGAATCAGCACAAGGTCTAGCTATATGCATTCACAAACCAATACCATAATCTTGCACGGTGATGTTAAACCGGCAAATATACTCTTGAATGATGAGTTTTCCCCCAAGATCTCTGACTTTGGAATATCAAGGTTGATTGCAACAGACAAGGAACACAGTACATTTGTCATTGGTGACAGGAGTTATATGGATCCAGTTTACCAACAAACAAGCCAGCTGACCGCAAAAAGTGATGTCTACAGTTTTGGAGTTGTGATCCTAGAGCTTATAGCAGGAAGAAGGCCACATACTCTGACGATACAGCTTAGTGAAGAGTTTCCTTGATGCTCACAAAGACAGGAAGAAATCAATTCAGTTGTTTGACAAAGAAATTGCAGCAGAAGGAGATTTGGACCTTCTTGTCAGTCTGGCAGAGCTTGCTGTGGATTGTCTTAACCTTGATGTGGATCAAAGGCCGACAATGACTGATGTTGCTGAACGTCTTGTCATACTGAAACGTTCCCGTAAGCCGTAAGGAAATCATCAGCAGAGTGGATTTCAGTCTGGAAATGTTACGTTGTGCCAGCATTTACTATATTTTTCAGTTGTGAGAAGCAGGGGAGGTCTCTAGTTCCAAGAAAATATGTACCAGTACTTGTAAAGCGAGCAATTTTCTCTCTTATGTGTGGTCTAATATGTAAAGTATTACTGTAATTTTTCTGTTGTTGGAAGTCTGGGAGGTCACTCTAGGTGCCAAGCATATTTGTAGCAGTACTGAAATGGGCTACCATTTGGGTGCCAAGCATATTTGTAGCAGTACTGAAATGGGCTACCATTTGTTTGATGTTACCAGATGTGTACATGACTTAATGATTAAATACCTTTTGTTATGTGGCAGTAGTTTCTGTTGCTCCAATTTTCCTTTTATCTCCTTTGAACTTTTTTTCATTTCGTTTGTGTGCCTTATATCAGAATACATATGATAATACATAGTTACTAAAACAGTGTTTATACACTGTGTCTATTATAACTATGATTGATTTACTACATCGATCATAATACATATGAGAAAAAGTATGGGGTGTAAAATCTGTTACATCTACACCAAGAATTCAAACATGTAATGTGACCGAAAGACTGAAGCAATTTGCAAGAACATTATCAATCTAATGTTCTAGATAGATATGGAATTGATTGGACAGAGAGGTCGGGGACAGCAGCAGCTCGACAAGGACAAGGACACGGAAAAATGAATGTGGAGGAAAACAGAGAGCTTGTGGCGGCGGTCTGCGGCTCTGCGCTTGCTGGGTGCGCAGGGCGGAGGCTACCAAAGGAAAATAATATCACGGCGTCAGAGCTATGGAGGGCAGGGCGTAGTCGATTGTCGACACGCTGTGTCAGAGGGGCTGGGGTCTTGATCTTTGTGGTTTGTAACTCCATTCATCAGCTAGTTCTCTGACACGTTTTCTTCTTTTCAATCTGTTGACAAGTAACTGGAACTCCACAAAGCTAGGCTCCCTGTATCATTATTTCTCACACTGCGAAGATTTCTAATCCCCTTGTTGCTATAGTAGGATTATTCTAATACAAGTTTTAATGCGTGTCTTGAGAGTCAATAAGTCTAAGGAGAAGACACCCAAATGCATGTTCTATGCTGGCAGGTGTGCATGAAAAATGTATTGCACTCATTGAGCGGTTAACCAGTTTATAATTCACATGACATTTGGTCCCAACATGTAATCGTCCGTATTTAGGTAAATGCTTTCTGCACATGTCACAAATAAATTGCCAGTAAAAGGGTGCAAAGATATGATCCATCTGGTACTCAAATAATTGATCAAACATTATTTACCTCATTAAAGCAGAATGTACTAGCTTCTGTACTATTCTGCCAAACCCCGAGTCTGATCCTTTTTTTTTTCCGTCCTTCTTCCACGCCTTAAGGACGTAAACTCTAAGAACTTGACCGAGAAGTTTGAATTTGGAATTGCTGTCGTGGATATACTCATAATGGCTATAAAATCTGATTAATTAGTACACTGTTTCAAGCTTGGTGAGGCCGTGAGGGTGTGTGGCCCAAATGGGAACCATTGAACACGATGCCACTGCAGTTTAGATTTCCTTACTTTAGTACTGCTAATGTAGTATCAACATAGGAACACGTGCATTCAGTTGAAAAAACATGCCTAATCTTCAGCATCACAAGACCCATGTAATAATAACCTAATATGAAAGAATGAACAGCCTGGGAAGGCTTCGCAACCTAAAGTCTTCCTTTCCGTCCACTGCCCTGCGTCCTAAGATCGAAACGGACAGCAACACAGCATAAATGGCCATGTAATCACACAAAATGTTCATGTCCAGAGCACAGCGCAAATGGCCATGTCCAAGCAGGGGGCCGGGCACATACCTGGTACAGGCCTCACGGGCTGGCAGGAAGGTCATGCAGGTGATGGACGTATTGCCCGTCTTCGGGACACACGTCCATCACGCACACGCATCACCTCGAACACTGACTGGGGCATCACCTCGATCCGTCATATTGAGTGATGAACTCGGCGTCAGTCGATCTGTCCAAAACAGAGGTGGTTAATTCCGACGCTGTACTCCACAAGGGGCAAACAAGAAGATAAATGGCACAGCAAAGAACCTCAGCGCAACCGCAACCCCGGAGCCTGACGAACTGGGTGGGACAAAGATGCGCGATGGCCGTGTCCAGGACTGCCGGTCTCTTGCGCACATTTCGTCGAGCAGTAGCCGTGCATTCCCACGGGGGGAATTTCGTGGAGCTCCGGCCGGGCATTCCGATGGGCGCGTCTCGTCCAGCACGGCGGCTGCTCAGTTACTATGTGGGTAGTGCGGCAAGCGGCCGGTCGTATCCACATCTGCGCGTCAGCACCGGGGGACTTGGCGCTGCGATCCGACATGGAACTCCGGTCAGCACGCACCTTGTCCGGTTTTTCTACAGGGCGTGGTTGGACCGCAATGATTTGTGACCAATAGTGATGTCTACAGTTTTGGAGTTATATGGATCCAGTTTACCACAAACAAGCCAGCTGACTGCAAAAAGTGATGTCTATAGTTTTGGAGTTGTGATCCTAGAGCTTATTAGCAGGAAGAAGGCCACATACTCTGACGATAACAGCTTAGTAAAGAGCTTCCTTGATGCTCACAAAGACAGGAAGAAATCGATTGAGTTTTGACAAAGAAATTGCAGCAGAAGGAGATTTGGACCTTCTTGTCAGTCTGGCAGAGCTTGCTGTGGATTGTCTTAACCTTGATGTGGATCAAAGGCCGACAATGACTGATGTTGCTGAACGTCTTGTCATACTGAAACGTTCCGTAAGCCGTAAGGAATCATCAGCAGAGTGGATTTCACCCTGTAGTTCCAAGAAGCAGGGGAGGTCACCTGTAGTTCCAAGAAAATGTACATGTACTTGTGTAGTGAGTAATTTTTCCATCTTATGTGTGGCCAAATGTGTAAAGTATTACTGTAATTTTTTCTGTTGTTGGAGGTATGGGAGGTCACCATAGGTTGCCAAGCATATTTGTAGCAGAACTGAAGGGAGCTACCGTTTGTTTGTTGTTACCAGATGTACTATGACTTAATGAATCAAATACCTACATTATGGCATTCGTTGCTGTCATCATCTTGTTGCTGCCGAAGCGAGCCCTCCCTCTCCCTCCCTGCTTGCCTCGCCACTGGCCAGCCCGGCCCCGGCGACCACCGCACCGCCGCGTTCCGCTCCGGGCTCGGCGCCCACGTCCGCAGGCATGGCAGGGGGTTCGTCCATCCGCTCCCCGTCCCCCTCCCCTTCTCGCTGGGGGTGACCTAGGCCCGCGGGTCGGAGGATCGGTGGCGCGAAGGCGGCAACTCCAGCTCGGAGGGTTCCCGTCGGTCATACCGCGAGGTGTTGGAGGGGTCGCCGGCCGGAGAGGGAGCTGCTTCGAGAGGGGACGTCGGTTTTCGGCTCGGTGCGGGCGGCGTTCGACGAGCTCGACGCGTCCGACGCTTCCATGGAGGTGGTGCCGAGACGGCGCAGCGGGGGCCGGTGGAGGAGCTGCGGGAGGAGGCGCCTTGGGAGAGGCCCAAGCGCAAACGACCGCGGGGCCGCCGTGCGGGGAAGCAGGTCGTGGAGAAGACCCGCCGGACCGCTCGCGAGGCCGGCAAGTTCCGGGGCCACTGTCTGCTCTGCGGCGAGCCGGCCACCAAGCGAGCTCGTGCGAGGTTGGTCCGGTGTGCATCCGATGTGGGTTGAAGGGCCATTGGTCCACGGATTACTCGGAGCCCTGGCGCCCTTCGGTAGTGCGGTCGGCGCGCGCGCGCGGAGGTGGAGGCAGTCGCTCCGGCGCGCCCGCCCGCTCGCTCGTTTGGTGGACGGTGGGAACCTTCCGGGGCGGCTGCTCCCGAGCGCGGGGCCACGGGCAGGGCGCCGTCTTCGTCTTCGCTGCTCTCGCTTGGTGGCGCTCCGCCGGAGGCCGCCGGGGGCGTGAGTGAGAAAGGGCAGCTCCGGTGCGCTTTGGAGACCACGGTGGTGCCTCTGTTGGGGGCGGCCAGCCGGGGTGCGTCTGGAGAGGAGGAAGGGAGGGCGCCGGTGCGGGCCACCTGCGTCTTCAACCGGACGCAGGCCATTGACGACGCCAAGGAAGAATTGGGGAACGCCGTCATTGCCTTCGACGACGGGTCTCGCCGCCGGCTAACCGAGGATCGGGTGGTGGAGGCCATCATCGACCTGCACGAGCTCGCCTCTTCGGCCTTCTTCGTCACCCCGCACCAAGACGGCAATTTCCTCGTCTTCTTCGACGCCCTCGCCGACCTGGAGACGGTCATGGCGGAGCCATTCGTCCGCATGCCATTGGTGAGGCTCTGGCTAGTTCCTTGGAACCGGCGCGCCCGCGGCTGCAGGGGCCTTGGTGCATCGCGCGGACTTCGCGATCTCGGGCATCCCGGACAATTGCTGGGGCCTCGCCGCCGCGGAGGCGGTGCTGTCGCCGTCCGTTTGGGTGGAGAACCTCCACCCTTTCATGTCGCACCCGGACTTCTAAAGGATACTCGCCGTTCCGTTGAACAGTAGTAGATTGGATTACGGGGCTTACCGGCACCCGCGTCCTCTTACGAGTAGGCCAACACACGTATGTGTGACAACCAACCCCTATCTGTTCAGCGTCGACGTAAACTATCCCATAGAAATTAGGACACTTCCATTGACGTACTTCAAACCATACACACATGGTACGTCAACGACGTTGAACAACTGATATCACAACAGATCTCTACGACACAAAAGATTGAAATAAGGTGCAAATAGCTCTCATTAGAGCAGAGATAGCAAATACAATCATTCAGAGGGCACATGCCCCAACATAACATCATTACATCACAGCGGAAGCATCCAACATGTCTGAGTACAGACAAGATCCAAATAGGCCTAAGAGGCCGGAAACGAAAAGACGGAGCCCATCCACGAAGTCTCGGATCCTGCCCCGGTCCGCTATCTACTCGTCAGCAGTCTCGTCATACTCCACGTAGTAGCCACCATGTAGATCCTCGGAAACGTCGTCTGCGGAAACCACAGCCCCAAAGGGGTCAGTACATAAACGTACTGGCAAGCAAGACTCACAGTTCACCAAAGTGTAGCCCGTCAACACCAAGCACAGATGCCTTGGGTTCAACGGAAGAAAGGGGATATAAAAGATGCTGCAACTGGCTGCGCTAACCAACTACAGAGAACTACAACTTCCAACTAACAGAAAGGGGATAAGATCGAGTATTGTATCCAACTGAAAGATAACTTCAAACAAACCCATCCTGGATCTCGCCCCTTATCCAAAGAAGCAATCCGAGGATAACTCACACAGTTGAATTAATGATGGTTCATATTGTGTCAAAAGCCTATTACTAGTCAGGTTGTTAATCATTGGGTGTAAGGTTGTTAATCATTAGGTTTAAGTTGTCCTGAGTACTTGTTAGCCAGTACTTTCACCAAGTAATCCATAACCGCGGAAAACACGGCTTCTCGAGAAGATTATCCCTGCAGGGTTGCACCAATTTGGCCGTACACGCATGAATAACCCGCCAGATGGAAAGGCCCTTCCACCAAGCGGGGCACTCAACACAACTCAACTCTTCTCCGCATCAAGCCCAAAGCACCTTGGGCGCACGGCTAATCGAGCCCAGAAGAAAATGGACCCTCATAGCACTCTAAGAACGTGTCCCCCTATATGCCGACTACGAAAGTTCCACCCTGGCCTGGGCTCGCAAAAACATGCATGCGGCAAATGGAAAACACGAACTAAATGAGGCGATTTGGACGAGATGCGAATCGAATCAAATTGAGGGGGGCGCCCATACTCGCTTCCCACATGCGGTTAGTGCGCTCATCATGGATCAGTAGACAAGACCCTTTTCCTATTAGGGTCGACACTAGCAGGCCTCAAAACCACACAGGGCCTCCTGCCGGTGCCTTATCATCAAATTATTATTTAACAGTAACATTAGCATGATTGATTGATTAACATCGAGCCCCCAGAACATAGAAGTAATAGTAACAGAAAGTAATGGGTAACAGACTCGAGCAAAACAGCCTAAGCATGCTAGTAAGACACTGGCTCAACCAAAGGGGTGATAGGAGTGGAGGTGAGGCAATATCAAGGTTAAGGGATTCATGTGATGGGTTCGTAACAGAAACAACTACTACTAAGGCTAGCAGAAAAGAACAACGGAAAGTATCGGTAATCAATGTTGAAAGGAACACAGTGGTTCATGTGAGTGATAACTTGCCTGCAAACCCAGTAGCCTGGTACTGAGCTAACTCCTTAGAAGGGGTGTCGTAAGTATCGTCGGTCTCAACGTCGTCGTGTATCCGAGAAGAAGCAGACAAACAAGACAGAAATATAAACAATCAATAACATGGCATTGTGCACAAACATGGGATGATGCATGACCATTTAATTGATGCATAGAAATAAACTAGTTGACAAGATAACAGCACGATTAAATGGACCCACATGCAATTGAATTGCATATGGAAAGCCCATGAATTATGGTTGAATTAATTGTTTTACAACTAACCAATAGGTGAAAGTGGATTAGCATGATGCATGGATGAGGAAAACAGCAAAATAACAACAATAGAATCAAATAGAAATAAGGTTTACCAAGTTTAGAAATTCATTTATTAAGTTATGGAATTTTGGTTACTTAAAGGTGTTACACAAACAATTGTTGTTTTCATCAAGTTAAGGTGTTCAAAACAATTAACAAAGTTTATATTTGAAAAGAAAACAAGATTTTAGTTGGAATACACGTTTCACTTGTTGAAAAAGGATTTCAAATAAATTATTTAGGAATTAAACAAGTTTAAGCAAGGATTAAATGAATTTAATTCAAACATGAACTTATTTGAGTTTTTATTTGTGCAAAACATTGAGTGAAGTTCATATTTGAAAATTTTATGCTTTTATGGTTTGAAAACATATTTTATATGTCCCAAAAGAATTTGTTTTGATCAAGTTATAAATTTAGCAATATTAAATGAATTAAACAAGATTTAAATCATTTAACCAATTTTAATTATTCAAAACATGAAACAAATTTTATATTTGAAAAGGTGGTTTAATTTTGCATGGAAAACATATTTAATTTGTTGAAATTGGATTTAAAATGAGCAAGTTATTATTTTGGCAATTTTAAGTGCATTAAATAAGAAGCAGTTGTTTTCAGCAATTTAAATTATTCAAAATAGCAAACAAAATTTATATTTGAAAATTACATGAAAAGTTGATTGGAAAACATATTTAGTTTGTGGAATTTGGAATTTTTATGCCCAAGTTATGATTTTTGCAAGTTTAAGTGAATTTAACAAGTTTTCAAATATTTCAACAATTTAAAATATTCAAAAAAGTAAACAAATTTTATATTTGGATAGAACATTTAATTTGGGACAGAAAACATATTTAAAAAGTTAAATTTGGAGTTACAATGATTTTCTTATGCAATTTACAAGATATAGTGCAAATCTGCCATTTTTTAATGAACGAGGGACTTGGAAATAAATTTCAGGGTTTAGAATTAATTTACAAGGGCCTAGTTGTGAATTCGTGAAGTTGCTGTGACCAAACAATGCAAAATAAAAAAGTTGGTTTTATTTGTGTGGGAGGGGGATCGAACCCCTGCCCTCCTTCTGTGAGCAAAGGAACAGAACCAGTGGGCTGGTGCTTTGGTTGACAGAATAAGGGGGCGAAGGGGGGGTTATGGATTCAGAACCTGCACTGAACAATTTGGAAAGAAATAACAGAAAAAGGTGGGGAGATGGGGATTCGACCCCGCGCGCTGAGGTTGCGCGCAGCGAGCGCTCTACCACTGGTCTGCTGCGTCCGTTTGAGTGTAAAGGGGATCGGTTGGTTTTTGAGGTGGTGAACCTGCAGAATATCTGAAACTGAATCACAGATTCAGTACGGGGACAGATGGCTGGGGACGACGCCGGCGGCGGGAAGGCTGGCCGCGCGGCTCGCTGTGCGCGGTGCGAGGGCGTGTGGATATGCGTGCTGCCATCGGGAGAGAAAGGAGGGGAACGGGGCCTCACCGTGGGGCTCGTGCGAGCGGAGGGAGGAGGCGGTGGCGCACAGGAGCAGCGGTTGCAGTGCGCGGCGGCGGACCATGAGCCCGATGGCGGTCGATGCGGATGTCCTCTGGCCACGGGGTCTTCAGGAAAGATGAAGGTGGTATCGTCTATTTTCCATTCCCGCGAAGAACGGCCTCCCTCGACGAGCACAGCGCCCGCGCCAACACCTTCAACTTCCGGTCAGAAAATGGATTGTTTGGGTTCAGAACGGTTCAGGAAAATGAAGGGGATCTGAGGGTAGGAAGAGAGAGGCGGCTGAGGGAGGAAGAGAAGAGAAAGCTAGGGATTGGGGGCTGCCTCGGGGTAGATAAGGGCAGGGAAAGAGAGAGGAGCACATGGGGAGGAGCTCGCTTTTTCCTCCCTGCTAACGTCATCCGTACGGAGGAAGGGGACGAGGAAGGTATCGGGCCCTTAGGGAAAGTGGGCTGGGCTTGCTGCTGCTCCTCTCTCTCCTTTTTTTCCTATTTTGTTTTTCTCTCTTTTTTTTTGTAGCAAGAAGAAATTGGAAGGAATAGATAGATTTAGAGTTGCAAAAAATTGGGAAAAAATTACTGTGAGTTAATTAGGTCAAGGCCTACCAAATGTCAACTTTGGTTTTTCAAAAACATGTGAATTTTGGTGTTGTTTGGAATTAGCTCAAATTTAGGGTATTTTGTTATTAAATAAAATAATATTGAAAACAAAGGTTTTAATAGGGTGAACCCTATGTTAAATATAACCAAATGGAGTTGATTTGTTTTGATATCATCATAATTCAAAGTGATTCTGTTTTAGTGCTTTGATTTGAATTTTAAAGGTGCTTTTGGAATTTAAATGATTGATTAAAACCAACAATTTAATAAAAGATCAACATGCACTACTAGAGATTTGCTTATAGCAGCATATCCTACCACAGGCGAACAAGAAAAACCATGCGCCTGGGCTAATTAGCGCAGGCGAACAGGTAAACGGTGCGCCTGGGGTAAGCCTGTTACCCAGGCGAACCAAACTCAGCCGCGCCTGGGGTAAAGTGTGGCAGGGCCACCACCGCCGACCCCTGGCACTCTTCCTTTACCCGAGGCGAACAGAATACCGGTTCGCCTGCGGTAGAACAAATACCCCAGGCGAACCCGAGCAGAAGCGCTTGGGGTAAAAAGTGGACTGGGGTAGCTCCCGTTAGCGCAGGCGTACTACATCTGTTCGCCTGGGATAAGGAAACGCCTGGGGTAGCACCCCTTAGCGCAGGCGCATCCCATGCCATATTCGCCTGGGGTAATCTTTGCCCTCAATATAAGTGCGGCCAGCCACCCACCACCACCCCTATCCACCCCACTCACTCACTCACTAGTCCAAACTCGAGCCATTAGTGCTCCTAGCTCAATCCCCCACACCCCTCCACCATTTTTAGCTAATTTAACCAATCATGTTTGTTATATTTTAGCTAGTATGCTACCCCACTTTCCCTCTTCCAAATCTCTCCACTAGATCTACTAACCGGACACTAGATCTCACCACAAATGCACCACTAGCTACTTCTAGATCTATCAATCTCTTATCGGTCGTCTCTTCGGTGATCTTCGACGTCGTCATCGCGTCTATATATTTTGCATTGTGTGTCATCTTAATAGGTGCGTGGGATTGGTCGGTGGATGAGAATTCGTTCTCTTTTTCATTTTATTGTGTTGCCATGAGGATGAGTTGCCAATGTTTTGCCGAAATGTTGATTCATTTCCTTTTCGGCAAATTTCTGGCGCTCCGCGTTACACCTTTTGTAGGAAGGTCATGCCGAATTTTTCCGTGAAAACCGGATCTAGTTAATGAAACCTCTCTCTCTTGCATTTTGTAGCAATGGTCATTGCGATGAGGACAAGCGTGGTGCATAGGTACGTGCGACGCGCGACGGCCGAGATGCATCGAAACAACCGCACCGAGATAGAGTGTCCGTGTCGGAAATGCAAGCTGGGGTCTTTGTTCAAACCAGATTCTGGTCATGTGGAGAAGCACCTGCTCAGGTATAGTTTCATGGAGGGCCACACTAAGTGGATGGATGACGATGAAGACGATGATAACGTCGAGACCAATTGGGCGGCGACATGTGAAGATGATCAGGAGGAGTCTGAACATGGCAATGGAGAGGACGAAGAGGCGGCTGTCCACGGAGACGACTATAATGAAGAAGAAGGGAGTCATGGTGATCAGCAACATGCAGACGAGGACATGAACACTCCGCTAACTTCAGTCGTGCGGGACCCTCATGTTCAAGATCTTCTTCTCAAGAACACGTCGACCGACGCCAGACGTAAATCTAAGATCACGCAACTAGAGATAGACTCTGCAACTCCGTTGTATGACGCAAGTCGCGGGGAGGAGTCACGCTTGAGAGTAGCTCTGGATCTTCTTGAGATGAAGGCAAAACACGGATGGACCGACACAAGCATGGACGATCTTCTGCGATACCTGAAGACGCACTTACCTGAAGGGAACACATGTGCTAGTAGTCTACAGGAGGCCAAGAAAATCGTGTGCCCCCTCGATTTACCGCACACAAAATACCACGCTTGCGTCCGTGACTGCATAATTTACCGTAACGAGCACGCGGACCAGATCAAATGTCCGGTGTGCGGTGTTGATCGTTACAAGAGGGGGACGAAGAACTCCTAGGAAAGTTGTGTGGTACTTTCCACTCATTCCCCGTCTGCAGCGGTACTTCGTGGACCCCAAGGAAGCAAAGCTCATGCGCTGGCACGAGGACAGAAAGAAGGCGGTGCTGAGCGATCCAGAACGTGTTGAAAAACCAGTGCTAACACACCCTTCGGATGCACGTCAGTGGAAAGCGTTAGACGCATTCGATGAGGAATTCGGGAACGACCCAAGGAACATCAGGCTTGGTGCGAGCACCGACGGTCTCAATCCGTTTGGCAATCAGAGCAGCAAACATAGCACCTGGCCCGTGTTTGTATGGATGTACAACCTCCCCCCGTGGTTGTGTCTGAAGAGGAAGTACATACACATGAGTATGCTGATTCAAGGGCCGACCCAGCCAGGGAGCGATATCAACCTGTATCTCGAGTTATTGAAGGAGGAGCTAGACACGTTGTGGGAGGAAGGGTGGAAACATGGGACGCCTTCAAAGAAGAAACTTTTCGTATGAGAGCCGCACTGATCACGACGGTGTAGGACTATCTCGGATACGGATATATTGCGTGTCAGGTGTGCCATGGACACAAGGCTTGTGTCAGGTGCATGGAATTTACCCCGTTTCTACAGCTACACAAGGATCCCGGATCTTCTAAAACCGTATACATGAGGCATCGAATGTGGCTACCACTGAACGACCCGTGGAGAAAGCGCGGAGACCTGTTCAACAGTAAAGATGAGCTCGATCTACCTCCACGCAAGAGAAGAGGAGAAGAGATCGATACTCTATTGAAGAATTGGAAAACGTGTCCTCCGTCGGGAAAGGTAAAAAAGCAGAAGCGAGGAGAGAAAAAGTGTCCTCCGCCAGAAGGACCGCTCTTGGGGGTATGGAAAAGGAGGTCCGTGTTTTGGGACTTGCGGTACTGGCCAATCCTCGGAGTGCCTCACTGCCTTGATGTCATGCATATCACGAAGAATGTGTGTGAGAGCTTGCTTGGCACCCTGTTCAACATGCCAGATAGGACCAAAGACGGGCCAAAATCAAGATACGACCTGATGGCCCTGAATATCAGGAGCGAGCTTCACTTACCGCCTTCTACGCGTGAACAGACGGAGGAGGACGAGGATGGGGTGGAGGAGATGGACGACCGCAAGCGGAAAACGGCTAAGAAACACCAAACTCACCGCCTGAAACCCTCTTGCTTCACTCTAAGCCCCGACGAGCTCGCGCAAATATTCACATGCCTCCTCGGAGTGAAATTTCCCTTAGGTTACGCGGGGCTGATAAGCAGATACCTAGACGCGGAGAAAAAAATCATGACTGTCACGTGATGATGACGCAGATACTTCCGGTTGCAATCAGAGGGATAATGGAACCGCACGTCCGTCAAACGCTCACTGGCCTTTGTAACTTTTTCGATGTCATCACTCGGAAGTCGATAAGCGTGAAGAAACTCGGAAGGATGCAGGAAGAGATCGTCACCATCCTATGCGAGCTTGAGATGTATTTCCCACCTGCCTTCTTTGATATTATGGTACATCTCTTGGTCCATATCGTGGACGATATCACCAATCTTGGGCCGGCATTCTTGCACAACATGATGGCGTTAGAAAGAATGAACGGGATCATCAAATCATTCGTTCGTAATAGGGCACACCCGGATGGAAGCATTGTCCAGGGATTTCTCACCGAAGAATGCATCTCTTTCTACAAGAATTTCCTAGGCGATGAGAAGCCAGCTGTTGGTTTGCCCGCGAACAAGCACCTTGACAGGTTCATGGGGGTAGGCCACAACACTGGCAAAAGGGTAATGGACGCGGACTCCTGTGGTCGGAGAGCCGACTTTGAAAGGGCCCACCTAGTAGTGTTACAACACATCGACGATGTCGACCCTTGGATAGAAGAGCACAAAACCGCGATAAAAAACAGTGCTCGCAGGCCGATGACGGAAGATGAGATATTTAGAGCACACAACTCCTCTTTCGCGACATGGTTCAAGAAGCAGATTTATGCCGATCCCCCGCCAATGACATGTGAGAAAGATAAACTTGTATTGGCATAAAATGTTGATGAGATTTGGATTTTACAATAGGTGAAGTAATAGGATTCCTGATAAAATTCATCATTGACTTTTAGCACATGCAAAGTCATCCAACATAATATTTTTTAAACCATAACCCTTTCAACTAAATAAAGCATATCAAGGCAATAATGTGACTATAGTTTATATTTTCTTTTGATGCAGAGACGGAGGGCTTTCCCATCTCGAAAAAAATATTTTCCATTCGGAACTAAATATGCAGAAAAAAAATGGCTTATGTAGTAAATAGCAACTAAACAAATGCAAGCATACAAATTTATAAATATGCAAAACTAAGACGAAGAACTAAAAACTAAGAAGCGTAGCGGTTTTGATAAACCTATTTGCCAGCTATGAGTTTCTTTTTCCTGGTTAACCCTCCGAGCAGTGTGATTTGAGATTCGTGCATGGTGAAATAATTACGATTTGATTAGACAACTAGCTTAGCAGCCTAGCAGCATGAACTTAGAAAATGGAAATGCCTTTGTTATAGACGGACTCATAGAAAAAAAAGCAATAGTGACGTAGTAGGCATCAGCCAGCTAGCTCTCATTTGTGTATTTAAGCGGACGCTAGCTGTAGGCGATGGACACAGATAGCTCCCTCTGAGCCATTAACAAAAACCATGGCCAGTTCATCAATGTTGATGCGTCTCTTGTTTCCGGCGCTGCTCGCCGTGACACTGTCCGTCCACATGGCGGATTCCCTCACTGTGTCTCCGGGATGTGTGAGTCGCTGCGGCGAAATTGACATCCCCTACCCCTTCGGCATCGGCAGCGGCTGTTTCCGCAAGGGCTTCGAGATCTCCTGCGTCAACAACACCGTGCCTGTCATGGCGGGCACCAACGAGGACATGGAGGTGCTGAACCTGACATTGTCACCGAGCCCCTTGGCCCGGTGAAGATGCCGATTTCGTGGCAGTGCTTCAACTCCACCGGCGATAGAACCGAGGAAGTCGACAGCAGGGTGGTCATGAACCCGGAGGGCGTGTACCGCATCTCAAGCGACCTCAACGAGCTCGTCCTCCTTGGCTGCAACACCTTCGCGCAGATCAGGAGCGGCGCTAAGGGGCGCTATAACTACCAGTACTACACGGGTTGCGTGGCCTACTCCAACGACTCCAGCGGGCCGCGGGATGGCGTGTGCAGGGGCGTCGGCTGCTGCAGCGTCAACATCCCGTCAGAGCTCTACGACAACAGGATCTTCGAGGGTGGTGACGCCTGGTCGCATGCCAATCAGGAGTTCTGCCCGTGTGACTACGCCTTCATCACGGACAGGGGCCACTACAACTTTCGGAGGGCGGACCTTTTCGGCACGGACATGACTCGGACCAGCATGCCGCTGTCGCTGGACTGGGCCATCCGTGACAACGGCAACGGCTCCCTGACGTGCGCCGCTGCAGCGACCAAGCCGGGCTATGCCTGCATCAGTCGCCACAGTGAGTGCGTCGACTCCACCAACGGCCCTGGCTACACCTGCAGCTGCACCGATGGCTACGAGGGTAACGCCTACGTCGTCGATGGGTGCACAGGTAAGTATCACTTGGAAGCCGCAACTCAACACTCTCTCTGTCTTAGTAGATTTTCATGCAGCATGTCCTGATGAATATTTTCTGTGTGACATGTATAGACATAGATGAATGTGCACCTCAAGCAGGATACCCTTGCCGGGGTAAATGCAAGAACACCGACGGATCATACAAATGCACTTGCCAGACTGGTTATCAGAGCAATGACCCGTTCACGGAACGCTGCACCCCCAAGTTCCCGTTGGCAGCACGGATTTCCATAGGTAACATCTCACACTATCTCCTCGTTAACTACTTGCCACATAAGCAAAATTATCTTGGAGTGTGTCATGTTACTACCTAAATTACTGTGGCCAGCTTAATGGTTGGTGTATAGGCCCTTTCCAATGTCGTTGCACACTAAGACTACTCACAGTGGCGATTATTTTTACTCAGATTAATAATATAAACTTTGAGCAATTAAATAGTGAATTCTATTTCATTTCCTATGTAGGTGTAATAGGTGGGATTCTTCTCATAGCCATTATGTCATTCACTATCATTATTATCAAAGAGAAGAAGAGGATTCATGACTTATACAAAAGGAATGGTGGTCCTGTATTAGAGAAAGCTCGGACTATAAAGCTTTTCAAACGGGTTGACCTGCAGCAAATTTTTAAAAATGGCGATATAATTGGAAAAGGTGGCTTTGGGGAAGTTTACAAGGGCCTACTCGGCAACGAAGTGGTTGCGGTAAAGAAACCAATTGGTGGTACTGTGCTAGAGAGTGAGCAATTTCCAAATGAAGTCATCATCCAGTCCCAAATAATCCACAAGAACATCGTTAGGCTAATAGGTTGCTGCTTAGAAGTGGATAGCCCCATGCTAGTGTATGAGTTCGTACCCAAAGGAAGCATGGATGACATTCTTCACGGGGAGGACAAGAAGCCTCTCAGCTTGGATGTCCGTCTAAATATTGCTGTAGAATCAGCACAAGGTCTAGCTTATATGCATTCACAAACCAATACCATAATCTTGCACGGTGATGTTAAACCGGCAAATATACTCTTGAATGATGAGTTTTCCCCCAAGATCTCTGACTTTGGAATATCAAGGTTGATTGCAACAGACAAGGAACACAGTACATTTGTCATTGGTGACAGGAGTTATATGGATCCAGTTTACCAACAAACAAGCCAGCTGACCGCAAAAAGTGATGTCTACAGTTTTGGAGTTGTGATCCTAGAGCTTATTAGCAGGAAGAAGGCCACATACTCTGACGATAACAGCTTAGTGAAGAGTTTCCTTGATGCTCACAAAGACAGGAAGAAATCAATTCAGTTGTTTGACAAAGAAATTGCAGCAGAAGGAGATTTGGACCTTCTTGTCAGTCTGGCAGAGCTTGCTGTGGATTGTCTTAACCTTGATGTGGATCAAAGGCCGACAATGACTGATGTTGCTGAACGTCTTGTCATACTGAAACGTTCCCGTAAGCCGTAAGGAAATCATCAGCAGAGTGGATTTCAGTCTGGAAATGTTACGTTGTGCCAGCATTTACTATATTTTTCAGTTGTGAGAAGCAGGGGAGGTCTCTAGTTCCAAGAAAATATGTACCAGTACTTGTAAAGCGAGCAATTTTCTCTCTTATGTGTGGTCTAATATGTAAAGTATTACTGTAATTTTTCTGTTGTTGGAAGTCTGGGAGGTCACTCTAGGTGCCAAGCATATTTGTAGCAGTACTGAAATGGGCTACCATTTGGGTGCCAAGCATATTTGTAGCAGTACTGAAATGGGCTACCATTTGTTTGATGTTACCAGATGTGTACAATGACTTAATGAATTAAATACCTTTTGTTATGTGGCAGTAGTTTCTGTTGCTCCAATTTTCCTTTTATCTCCTTTGAACTTTTTTTCATTTCGTTTGTGTGCCTTATATCAGAATACATATGATAATACATAGTTACTAAAACAGTGTTTATACACTGTGTCTATTATAACTATGATTGATTTACTACATCGATCATAATACATATGAGAAAAAGTATGGGGTGTAAAATCTGTTACATCTACACCAAGAATTCAAACATGTAATGTGACCGAAAGACTGAAGCAATTTGCAAGAACATTATCAATCTAATGTTCTAGATAGATATGGAATTGATTGGACAGAGAGGTCGGGGACAGCAGCAGCTCGACAAGGACAAGGACACGGAAAAATGAATGTGGAGGAAAACAGAGAGCTTGTGGCGGCGGTCTGCGGCTCTGCGCTTGCTGGGTGCGCAGGGCGGAGGCTACCAAAGGAAAATAATATCACGGCGTCAGAGCTATGGAGGGCAGGGCGTAGTCGATTGTCGACACGCTGTGTCAGAGGGGCTGGGGTCTTGATCTTTGTGGTTTGTAACTCCATTCATCAGCTAGTTCTCTGACACGTTTTCTTCTTTCAATCTGTTGACAAGTAACTGGAACTCCACAAAGCTAGGCTCCCTGTATCATTATTTCTCACACTGCGAAGATTTCTAATCCCCTTGTTGCTATAGTAGGATTATTCTAATACAAGTTTTAATGCGTGTCTTGAGAGTCAATAAGTCTAAGGAGAAGACACCCAAATGCATGTTCTATGCTGGCAGGTGTGCATGAAAAATGTATTGCACTCATTGAGCGGTTAACCAGTTTATAATTCACATGACATTTGGTCCCAACATGTAATCGTCCGTATTTAGGTAAATGCTTTCTGCACATGTCACAAATAAATTGCCAGTAAAAGGGTGCAAAGATATGATCCATCTGGTACTCAAATAATTGATCAAACATTATTTACCTCATTAAAGCAGAATGTACTAGCTTCTGTACTATTCTGCCAAACCCCGAGTCTGATCCTTTTTTTTTTCCGTCCTTCTTCCACGCCCTTAAGGACGTAAACTCTAAGAACTTGACCGAGAAGTTTGAATTTGGAATTGCTGTCGTGGATATACTCATAATGGCTATAAAATCTGATTAATTAGTACACTGTTTCAAGCCTTGGTGAGGCCGTGAGGGTGTGTGGCCCAAATGGGAACCATTGAACACGATGCCACTGCAGTTTAGATTTCCTTACTTTAGTACTGCTAATGTAGTATCAACATAGGAACACGTGCATTCAGTTGAAAAAACATGCCTAATCTTCAGCATCACAAGACCCATGTAATAATAACCTAATATGAAAGAATGAACAGCCTGGGAAGGCTTCGCAACCTAAAGTCTTCCTTTCCGTCCACTGCCCTGCGTCCTAAGATCGAAACGGACAGCAACACAGCATAAATGGCCATGTAATCACACAAAATGTTCATGTCCAGAGCACAGCGCAAATGGCCATGTCCAAGCAGCTGGGCCGGGCACATACCTGGTACAGGCCTCACGGGCTGGCAGGAAGGTCATGCAGGTGATGGACGTATTGCCCGTCTTCGGGACACACGGTCCATCACGCACACGCATCACCTCGAACACTGACTGGGGCATCACCTCGATCCGTCATATTGAGTGATGAACTCGGCGTCAGTCGATCTGTCCAAAACAGAGGTGGTTAATTCCGACGCTGTACTCCACAAGGGGCAAACAAGAAGATAAATGGCACAGCAAAGAACCTCAGCGCAACCGCAACCCCGGAGCCTGACGAACTGGGTGGGACAAAGATGCGCGATGGCCGTGTCCAGGACTGCCGGTCTCTTGCGCACATTTCGTCGAGCAGTAGCCGTGCATTCCCACGGGGGGAATTTCGTGGAGCTCCGGCCGGGCATTCCGATGGGCGCGTCTCGTCCAGCACGGCGGCCTGCTCAGTTACCTATGTGGGTAGTGCGGCAAGCGGCCGGTCGTATCCACATCTGCGCGTCAGCACCGGGGGACTTGGCGCTGCGATCCGACATGGAACTCCGGTCAGCACGCACCTTGTCCGGTTTTCTACAGGGCGTGGTTGGACCGCAATGATTTGTGACCAATAGTGATGTCTACAGTTTTGGAGTTATATGGATCCAGTTTACCAACAAACAAGCCAGCTGACTGCAAAAAGTGATGTCTATAGTTTTGGAGTTGTGATCCTAGAGCTTATTAGCAGGAAGAAGGCCACATACTCTGACGATAACAGCTTAGTAAAGAGCTTCCTTGATGCTCACAAAGACAGGAAGAAATCGATTGAGTTGTTTGACAAAGAAATTGCAGCAGAAGGAGATTTGGACCTTCTTGTCAGTCTGGCAGAGCTTGCTGTGGATTGTCTTAACCTTGATGTGGATCAAAGGCCGACAATGACTGATGTTGCTGAACGTCTTGTCATACTGAAACGTTCCCGTAAGCCGTAAGGAAATCATCAGCAGAGTGGATTTCACCCTGTAGTTCCAAGAAGCAGGGGAGGTCACCCTGTAGTTCCAAGAAAATATGTACATGTACTTGTGTAGTGAGTAATTTTTCCATCTTATGTGTGGCCAAATGTGTAAAGTATTACTGTAATTTTTCTGTTGTTGGAGGTATGGGAGGTCACCATAGGTGCCAAGCATATTTGTAGCAGAACTGAAGGGAGCTACCGTTTGTTTGTTGTTACCAGATGTACTATGACTTAATGAATCAAATACCTACATTATGGCATTCGTTGCTGTCATCATCTTGTTGCTGCCGAAGCGAGCCCTCCCTCTCCCTCCCTGCTTGCCTCGCCACTGGCCAGCCCGGCCCCGGCGACCACCGCACCGCCGCGTTCCGCTCCGGGCTCGGCGCCCACGTCCGCAGGCATGGCAGGGGGTTCGTCCATCCGCTCCCCGTCCCCCTCTCCCTTCTCCGCTGGGGGTGACCTAGGCCCGCGGGGTCGGGAGGATCGGTGGCGCGAAGGCGGCAACTCCAGCTCGGAGGGTTCCCGTCGGTCATACCGCGAGGTGTTGGAGGGGTCGCCGGCGCCGGAGAGGGAGCTGCTTCGAGAGGGGACGTCGGTTTTCGGCTCGGTGCGGGCGGCGTTCGACGAGCTCGACGCGTCCGACGCTTCCATGGAGGTGGTGCCCGAGACGGCGCAGCGGGGGCCGGTGGAGGAGCTGCGGGAGGAGGCGCCTTGGGAGAGGCCCAAGCGCAAACGACCGCGGGGCCGCCGTGCGGGGAAGCAGGTCGTGGAGAAGACCCGCCGGACCGCTCGCGAGGCCGGCAAGTTCCGGGGCCACTGTCTGCTCTGCGGCGAGCCCGGCCACCAAGCGAGCTCGTGCGAGGTTGGTCCGGTGTGCATCCGATGTGGGTTGAAGGGCCATTGGTCCACGGATTACTCGGAGCCCTGGCGCCCTTCGGTAGTGCCGGTCGGCGCGCCGCGCGCGGAGGTGGAGGCAGTCGCTCCGGCGCGCCCGCCCGCTCGCTCGTTTGGTGGACGGTGGGAACCTTCCGGGGCGGCTGCTCCCGAGCGCGGGGCCACGGGCAGGGCGCCGTCTTCGTCTTCGCTGCTCTCGCTTGGTGGCGCTCCGCCGGAGGCCGCCGGGGGCGTGAGTGAGAAAGGGCAGCTCCGGTGCGCTTTGGAGACCACGGTGGTGCCTCTGTTGGGGGCGGCCAGCCGGGGTGCGTCTGGAGAGGAGGAAGGGAGGGCGCCGGTGCGGGCCACCTGCGTCTTCAACCGGACGCAGGCCATTGACGACGCCAAGGAAGAATTGGGGAACGCCGTCATTGCCTTCGACGACGGGTCTCGCCGCCGGCTAACCGAGGATCGGGTGGTGGAGGCCATCATCGACCTGCACGAGCTCGCCTCTTCGGCCTTCTTCGTCACCCCGCACCAAGACGGCAATTTCCTCGTCTTCTTCGACGCCCTCGCCGACCTGGAGACGGTCATGGCGGAGCCATTCGTCCGCATGCCATTGGTGAGGCTCTGGCTAGTTCCTTGGAACCGGCGCGCCCGCGCGGCTGCAGGGGCCTTGGTGCATCGCGCGGACTTCGCGATCTCGGGCATCCCGGACAATTGCTGGGGCCTCGCCGCCGCGGAGGCGGTGCTGTCGCCGTCCGTTTGGGTGGAGAACCTCCACCCTTTCATGTCGCACCCGGACTTCTAAAGGATACTCGCCGTTCCGTTGAACAGTAGTAGATTGGATTACGGGGCTTACCGGCACCCGCGTCCTCTTACGAGTAGGCCAACACACGTATGTGTGACAACCAACCCCTATCTGTTCAGCGTCGACGTAAACTATCCCATAGAAATTAGGACACTTCCATTGACGTACTTCAAACCATACACACATGGTACGTCAACGACGTTGAACAACTGATATCACAACAGATCTCTACGACACAAAAGATTGAAATAAGGTGCAAATAGCTCTCATTAGAGCAGAGATAGCAAATACAATCATTCAGAGGGCACATGCCCCAACATAACATCATTACATCACAGCGGAAGCATCCAACATGTCTGAGTACAGACAAGATCCAAATAGGCCTAAGAGGCCGGAAACGAAAAGACGGAGCCCATCCACGAAGTCTCGGATCCTGCCCCGGTCCGCTATCTACTCGTCAGCAGTCTCGTCATACTCCACGTAGTAGCCACCATGTAGATCCTCGGAAACGTCGTCTGCGGAAACCACAGCCCCAAATCAGTACATAAACGTACTGGCAAGCAAGACTCACAGTTCACCAAAGTGTAGCCCGTCAACACCAAGCACAGATGCCTTGGGTTCAACGGAAGAAAGGGGATATAAAAGATGCTGCAACTGGCTGCGCTAACCAACTACAGAGAACTACAACTTCCAACTAACAGAAAGGGGATAAGATCGAGTATTGTATCCAACTGAAAGATAACTTCAAACAAACCCATCCTGGATCTCGCCCCTTATCCAAAGAAGCAATCCGAGGATAACTCACACAGTTGAATTAATGATGGTTCATATTATTGTGTCAAAAGCCTATTACTAGTCAGGTTGTTAATCATTGGGTGTAAGGTTGTTAATCATTAGGTTTAAGTTGTCCTGAGTACTTGTTAGCCAGTACTTTCACCAAGTAATCCATAACCGCGGAAAACACGGCTTCTCGAGAAGATTATCCCTGCAGGGTTGCACCAATTTGGCCGTACACGCATGAATAACCCGCCAGATGGAAAGGCCCTTCCACCAAGCGGGGCACTCAACACAACTCAACTCTTCTCCGCATCAAGCCCAAAGCACCTTGGGCGCACGGCTAATCGAGCCCAGAAGAAAATGGACCCTCATAGCACTCTAAGAACGTGTCCCCCTATATGCCGACTACGAAAGTTCCACCCTGGCCTGGGCTCGCAAAAACATGCATGCGGCAAATGGAAAACACGAACTAAATGAGGCGATTTGGACGAGATGCGAATCGAATCAAATTGAGGGGGGCGCCCATACTCGCTTCCCACATGCGGTTAGTGCGCTCATCATGGATCAGTAGACAAGACCCTTTTCCTATTAGGGTCGACACTAGCAGGCCTCAAAACCACACAGGGCCTCCTGCCGGTGCCTTATCATCAAATTATTATTTAACAGTAACATTAGCATGATTGATTGATTAACATCGAGCCCCCAGAACATAGAAGTAATAGTAACAGAAAGTAATGGGTAACAGACTCGAGCAAAACAGCCTAAGCATGCTAGTAAGACACTGGCTCAACCAAAGGGGTGATAGGAGTGGAGGTGAGGCAATATCAAGGTTAAGGGATTCATGTGATGGGTTCGTAACAGAAACAACTACTACTAAGGCTAGCAGAAAAGAACAACGGAAAGTATCGGTAATCAATGTTGAAAGGAACACAGTGGTTCATGTGAGTGATAACTTGCCTGCAAACCCAGTAGCCTGGTACTGAGCTAACTCCTTAGAAGGGGTGTCGTAAGTATCGTCGGTCTCAACGTCGTCGTGTATCCGAGAAGAAGCAGACAAACAAGACAGAAATATAAACAATCAATAACATGGCATTGTGCACAAACATGGGATGATGCATGACCATTTAATTGATGCATAGAAATAAACTAGTTGACAAGATAACAGCACGATTAAATGGACCCACATGCAATTGAATTGCATATGGAAAGCCATGAATTATGGTTGAATTAATTGTTTTACAACTAACCAATAGGTGAAAGTGGATTAGCATGATGCATGGATGAGGAAAACAGCAAAATAACAACAATAGAATCAAATAGAAATAAGGTTTACCAAGTTTAGAAATTCATTTATTAAGTTATGGAATTTTGGTTACTTAAAGGTGTTACACAAACAATTGTTGTTTTCATCAAGTTAAGGTGTTCAAAACAATTAACAAAGTTTATATTTGAAAAGAAAACAAGATTTTAGTTGGAATACACGTTTCACTTGTTGAAAAAGGATTTCAAATAAATTATTTAGGAATTAAACAAGTTTAAGCAAGGATTAAATGAATTTAATTCAAACATGAACTTATTTGAGTTTTTATTTGTGCAAAACATTGAGTGAAGTTCATATTTGAAAATTTTATGCTTTTATGGTTTGAAAACATATTTTATATGTCCCAAAAGAATTTGTTTTGATCAAGTTATAAATTTAGCAATATTAAATGAATTAAACAAGATTTAAATCATTTAACCAATTTAATTATTCAAAACATGAAACAAATTTTATATTTGAAAAGGTGGTTTAATTTTGCATGGAAAACATATTTAATTTGTTGAAATTGGATTTAAAATGAGCAAGTTATTATTTTGGCAATTTTAAGTGCATTAAATAAGAAGCAGTTGTTTTCAGCAATTTAAATTATTCAAAATAGCAAACAAATTTATATTTGAAAATTACATGAAAAGTTGATTGGAAAACATATTTAGTTTGTGGAATTTGGAATTTTTATGCCCAAGTTATGATTTTTGCAAGTTTAAGTGAATTTAACAAGTTTTCAAATATTTCAACAATTTAAAATATTCAAAAAAGTAAACAAATTTTATATTTGGATAGAACATTTAATTTGGGACAGAAAACATATTTAAAAAGTTAAATTTGGAGTTACAATGATTTTCTTATGCAATTTACAAGATATAGTGCAAATCTGCCATTTTTTAATGAACGAGGGACTTGGAAATAAATTTCAGGGGTTTAGAATTAATTTACAAGGGCCTAGTTGTGAATTCGTGAAGTTGCTGTGACCAAACAATGCAAAATAAAAAAGTTGGTTTTATTTGTGTGGGAGGGGGATCGAACCCCTGCCCTCCTTCTGTGAGCAAAGGAACAGAACCAGTGGGCTGGTGCGCTTGGTTGACAGAATAAGGGGGCGAAGGGGGGGTTATGGATTCAGAACCTGCACTGAACAATTTGGAAAGAAATAACAGAAAAAGGTGGGGAGATGGGGATTCGACCCCGCGCGCTGAGGTTGCGCGCAGCGAGCGCTCTACCACTGGTCTGCTGCGTCCGTTTGAGTGTAAAGGGGATCGGTTGGTTTTTGAGGTGGTGAACCTGCAGAATATCTGAAACTGAATCACAGATTCAGTACGGGGACAGATGGCTGGGGACGACGCCGGCGGCGGGAAGGCTGGCCGCGCGGCTCGCTGTGCGCGCGGTGCGAGGGCGTGTGGGATATGCGTGCTGCCATCGGAGGAGAGAAAGGAGGGGGAACGGGGCCTCACCGTGGGGCTCGTGCGAGCGGAGGGAGGAGGCGGTGGCGCACAGGAGCAGTCGGTTGCAGTGCGCGGCGGCGGACCATGAGCCCGATGGCGGTCGATGCGGATGTCCTCTGGCCACGGGGTCTTCAGGAAAGATGAAGGTGGTATCGTCTATTTTCCATTCCCGCGAAGAACGGCCTCCCCGACGAGCACAGCGCCCGCGCCAACACCTTCAACTTCCGTCAGAAATGGATTGTTTGGGTTCAGAACGGTTCAGGAAAATGAAGGGGATCTGAGGGTAGGAAGAGAGAGGCGGCTGAGGGAGGAAGAGAAGAGAAAGCTAGGGATTGGGGGCTGCCTCGGGGTAGATAAGGGCAGGGAAAGAGAGAGGAGCACATGGGGAGGAGCTCGCTTTTTCCTCCCTGCTAACGTCATCCGTACGGAGGAAGGGGACGAGGAAGGTATCGGGCCCTTAGGGAAAGTGGGCTGGGCTTGCTGCTGCTCCTCTCTCTCCTTTTTTTCCTATTTTGTTTTTCTCTCTTTTTTTTTGTAGCAAGAAGAAATTGGAAGGAATAGATAGATTTAGAGTTGCAAAAAATTGGGAAAAAATTACTGTGAGTTAATTAGGTCAAGGCCTACCAAATGTCAACTTTGGTTTTTCAAAAACATGTGAATTTTGGTGTTGTTTGGAATTAGCTCAAATTTAGGGTATTTTGTTATTAAATAAAATAATATTGAAAACAAAGGTTTTAATAGGGTGAACCCTATGTTAAATATAACCAAATGGAGTTGATTTGTTTTGATATCATCATAATTCAAAGTGATTCTGTTTTAGTGCTTTGATTTGAATTTTAAAGGTGCTTTTGGAATTTAAATGATTGATTAAAACCAACAATTTAATAAAAGATCAACATGCACTACTAGAGATTTGCTTATAGCAGCATATCCTACCACAGGCGAACAAGAAAAACCATGCGCCTGGGCTAATTAGCGCAGGCGAACAGGTAAACAGTGCGCCTGGGGTAAGCCTGTTACCCCAGGCGAACCAAACTCAGCCGCGCCTGGGGTAAAGTGTGGCAGGGCCACCACCGCCGACCCCTGGCACTCTTCCTTTACCCGAGGCGAACAGAATACCGGTTCGCCTGCGGTAGAACAAATACCCCAGGCGAACCCGAGCAGAAGCGCTTGGGGTAAAAAGTGGACTGGGGTAGCTCCCGTTAGCGCAGGCGTACTACATCTCTGTTCGCCTGGGATAAGGAAACGCCTGGGGTAGCACCCTTAGCGCAGGCGCATCCCATGCCATAATTCGCCTGGGGTAATCTTTGCCCTCAATATAAGTGCGGCCAGCCACCCACCACCACCCCTATCCACCCCACTCACTCACTCACTAGTCCAAACTCGAGCCATTAGTGCTCCTAGCTCAATCCCCCACACCCCTCCACCATTTTTAGCTAATTTAACCAATCATGTTTGTTATATTTTAGCTAGTATGCTACCCCACTTTCCCTCTTCCAAATCTCTCCACTAGATCTACTAACCGGACACTAGATCTCACCACAAATGCACCACTAGCTACTTCTAGATCTATCAATCTCTTATCGGTCGTCTCTTCGGTGATCTTCGACGTCGTCATCGCGTCTATATATTTTGCATTGTGTGTCATCTTAATAGGTGCGTGGGATTGGTCGGTGGATGAGAATTCGTTCTCTTTTTCATTTATTGTGTTGCCATGAGGATGAGTTGCCAATGTTTTGCCGAAATGTTGATTCATTTCCTTTTCGGCAAATTTCTGGCGCTCCGCGTTACACCTTTTGTAGGAAGGTCATGCCGAATTTTTCCGTGAAAACCGGATCTAGTTAATGAAACCTCTCTCTTGCATTTTGTAGCAATGGTCATTGCGATGAGGACAAGCGTGGTGCATAGGTACGTGCGACGCGCGACGGCCGAGATGCATCGAAACAACCGCACCGAGATAGAGTGTCCGTGTCGGAAATGCAAGCTGGGGTCTTTGTTCAAACCAGATTCTGGTCATGTGGAGAAGCACCTGCTCAGGTATAGTTTCATGGAGGGCCACACTAAGTGGATGGATGACGATGAAGACGATGATAACGTCGAGACCAATTGGGCGGCGACATGTGAAGATGATCAGGAGGAGTCTGAACATGGCAATGGAGAGGACGAAGAGGCGGCTGTCCACGGAGACGACTATAATGAAGAAGAAGGGAGTCATGGTGATCAGCAACATGCAGACGAGGACATGAACACTCCGCTAACTTCAGGCGTGCGGGACCCTCATGTTCAAGATCTTCTTCTCAAGAACATGTCGACCGACGCCAGACGTAAATCTAAGATCACGCAACTAGAGATAGACTCTGCAACTCCGTTGTATGACGCAAGTCGCGGGAGGAGGAGTCACGCTTGAGAGTAGCTCTGGATCTTCTTGAGATGAAGGCAAAACACGGATGGACCGACACAAGCATGGACGATCTTCTGCGATACCTGAAGACGCACTTACCTGAAGGGAACACATGTGCTAGTAGTCTACAGGAGGCCAAGAAAATCGTGTGCCCCCTCGATTTACCGCACACAAAATACCACGCTTGCGTCCGTGACTGCATAATTTACCGTAACGAGCACGCGGACCAGATCAAATGTCCGGTGTGCGGTGTTGATCGTTACAAGAGGGGGACGAAGAAAGCTCTAGGAAAGTTGTGTGGTACTTTCCACTCATTCCCCGTCTGCAGCGGTACTTCGTGGACCCCAAGGAAGCAAAGCTCATGCGCTGGCACGAGGACAGAAAGAAGGCGGTGCTGAGCGATCCAGAACGTGTTGAAAAACCAGTGCTAACACACCCTTCGGATGCACGTCAGTGGAAAGCGTTAGACGCATTCGATGAGGAATTCGGGAACGACCCAAGGAACATCAGGCTTGGTGCGAGCACCGACGGTCTCAATCCGTTTGGCAATCAGAGCAGCAAACATAGCACCTGGCCCGTGTTTGTATGGATGTACAACCTCCCCCCGTGGTTGTGTCTGAAGAGGAAGTACATACACATGAGTTGCTGATTCAAGGGCCGACCCAGCCAGGGAGCGATATCAACCTGTATCTCGAGTTATTGAAGGAGGAGCTAGACACGTTGTGGGAGGAAGGGGTGGAAACATGGGACGCCTTCAAAGAAGAAACTTTCGTATGAGAGCCGCACTGATCACGACGGTGTAGGACTATCTCGGATACGGATATATTGCGTGTCAGGTGTGCCATGGACACAAGGCTTGTGTCAGGTGCATGGAATTTACCCCGTTTCTACAGCTACACAAGGATCCCGGATCTTCTAAAACCGTATACATGAGGCATCGAATGTGGCTACCACTGAACGACCCGTGGAGAAAGCGCGGAGACCTGTTCAACAGTAAAGATGAGCTCGATCTACCTCCACGCAAGAGAAGAGGAGAAGAGATCGATACTCTATTGAAGAATTGGAAAACGTGTCCTCCGTCGGGAAAGGTACAAAAGCAGAAGCGAGGAGAGAAAAAGTGTCCTCCGCCAGAAGGACCGCTCTTGGGGGTATGGAAAAGGAGGTCCGTGTTTTGGGACTTGCGGTACTGGCCAATCCTCGGAGTGCCTCACTGCCTTGATGTCATGCATATCACGAAGAATGTGTGAGAGCTTGCTTGGCACCCTGTTCAACATGCCAGATAGGACCAAAGACGGGCCAAAATCAAGATACGACCTGATGGCCCTGAATATCAGGAGCGAGCTTCACTTACCGCCTTCTACGCGTGAACAGACGGAGGAGGACGAGGATGGGGTGGAGGAGATGGACGACCGCAAGCGGAAACGGCTAAGAAACACCAAACTCACCGCCTGAAACCCTCTTGCTTCACTCTAAGCCCCGACGAGCTCGCGCAAATATTCACATGCCTCCTCGGAGTGAAATTTCCCTTAGGTTACGCGGGGCTGATAAGCAGATACCTAGACGCGGAGAAAAAAATCATGACTGTCACGTGATGATGACGCAGATACTTCCGGTTGCAATCAGAGGGATAATGGAACCGCACGTCCGTCAAACGCTCACTGGCCTTTGTAACTTTTTCGATGTCATCACTCGGAAGTCGATAAGCGTGAAGAAACTCGGAAGGATGCAGGAAGAGATCGTCACCATCCTATGCGAGCTTGAGATGTATTTCCCACCTGCCTTCTTTGATATTATGGTACATCTCTTGGTCCATATCGTGGACGATATCACCAATCTTGGGCCGGCATTCTTGCACAACATGATGGCGTTAGAAAGAATGAACGGGATCATCAAATCATTCGTTCGTAATAGGGCACACCCGGATGGAAGCATTGTCCAGGGATTTCTCACCGAAGAATGCATCTCTTTCTACAAGAATTTCCTAGGCGATGAGAAGCCAGCTGTTGGTTTGCCCGCGAACAAGCACCTTGACAGGTTCATGGGGGTAGGCCACAACACTGGCAAAAGGGTAATGGACGCGGACTCCTGTGGTCGGAGAGCCGACTTTGAAAGGGCCCACCTAGTAGTGTTACAACACATCGACGATGTCGACCCTTGGATAGAAGAGCACAAAACCGCGATAAAAAACAGTGCTCGCAGGCCGATGACGGAAGATGAGATATTTAGAGCACACAACTCCTCTTTCGCGACATGGTTCAAGAAGCAGATTTATGCCGATCCCCCGCCAATGACATGTGAGAAAGATAAACTTGTATTGCCTTGTCATATGGCCCCGCGCCCAATCTGATGACTTATCAAGCATACGACATCAATGGGTACACATTCTACACGGAGGAAAGAGATAAAAGTAGCGACTATCAAAACTCGTCTATAACGATGGAATCTTCACGGGCGAAGAGGTTAGAAGATACTACGGAAAGATCGAGGAAATCTGGGAGCTTGACTACGTTGGGTAAAGCTGCCGATGTTCCATGTCAGATGGGCTACAAACGTCACGAAAGAAGACGAATATTTCACCACTATGTCGATGTCTGAAGCCAACAAACCCAAGTCCAAGAACCCCACCGCGCAAAATGAGCCCTGGGTATTGGCTAAGCACGGGAGCAATGCTTCTTCATAACCGACCCGGCAAAGCCTAGTCGTGTTGTCGTAAGGAGAGGAAAAAGGGCCCTCGTCGGAATGGATGGAGTCGCCGATGAGAAGGACTTCGACGGCTTAGTCGGAGACCCCGATGATGGAAGAACCCGGTGAAGACGATGCACCATACACCACAAGAAGAAGCAGGACCACACTACCTAGGGCAGGTCTTCCATTCACAAGAAGAAGTCACAATATGGCGGTCACGTATTCAACATCGACCAAGAAAGGCAAGACTAATATTGTGACGAAAGGTTGAGAGAGGGAAATACTCGCGATTAAACATGCTAATAGCTATATGTACAATGTGTTTTTAGAGAGAAACACTTGCGGTATCTCGCTAAACCAATCAATTTACGCTCGATGCGACATTAATTTTTTTTGCACATGTTAACTTTCATATGATGTAATTTTTTAAGTGAAAACCAACGTGGGGGAGCCACATATTATAGCATTCGTATTGCTCGATGTGTCCCAGGCCGCGGGCTGGGTAATTTAGAAAATCTTAGCACAGGCGCATCATCTAGAAAACGCGCCTGGGGTAATCTTTATCACAGGCGCTTTTGACAGGACATGCGCCTGGGGTAATGCCATGTGGGACCGTGCAAACCTAAATCCTACGAAACTTAGCGCAGGCGCATTATCTAGGTAACGCGCCAGCGGTAAGGATCTGTGGGGCCGCGCATAACAAGGCATCGAGCCAAGCACATTAGAACCGGCTTGTATCACAAACCGGTTCTAAAGGGTCTGTCCACTGGGCCCCCCTACCTGCAGCAAATGGCCGCAGGCCTTTAGGACCGGTTGGTATCACAAACCGGTCTAAAGGCCATGAGGCCATTTGCGACAGGGTGTGGGGCCCAGTGGACAGATCCTTTTCGAACCGGTTTGTATTAGAAACCGGTGCCAATGTGCTTCTTTAGTATTCTAAGTGACCAGATCTCACCCGCACCCACACGAACCCACACACCGACGCCGTCGCCAGTGTCGAGAGGAGCAGAGCAGGTCGTCGCCCACTCCGTCATCGCCCACTCCGTCGTCGTCGTCGTCGTTGATCCAGGTCAGCCCCTCTCCCTCCCATCCCCCTCCAATAACGCCCGCGACTCGTTGATGCTCGCCGTGATAGCCGCTAGTCTCGCCTCCATCGTTGTTTCCGGTTTCACGTCATTGTGGGAAGACGTGCTTGAAGTCGGCATGAACTCCATCTGCCGCGCGACGGAATTCCCGCAGCGCCCCATGCCCTGCTGCACGACCTGCTCCGCGGGCGCCCAGGAGGCCTGCATATGCGAGCGATATGAGCCAAAGTCGCATCCGTGGACTTCGAGCGCTCTGCAATCTCCTGAATCGCTGCCATGGAGACCTCGATTGTCTCAGAATCCTGAACCATCGCCTCCACAACCTCACGGGAAACTAAATCGAAATGGGGAAAAAATTTGGGGATTTTTGTGTGACGAATTTTTGAAGGAATCGTTGGCTCTGATACCAAATTGTCACACCCCGTGGCTGCCGTTGTGCATTTTTTTAGACTAAAAGGGGCTGCCCCCCGATTTCATTGAAATCACGAACAGCAAATAGTTTTAGCAGGTTCCTTACAAACGGCAACACCACTTGTAGTGCATTATATCTCCAGGATTCGTTTCGTTTGTACTGATGTCAATTGCCTTATTACTACTAGAGGTTCCATTTCGTTTGTACTGTTGGAAGTATCACCTAAACTCTCCGACAGGTTCCATTTCGTTTGTACTGCTGTCAATTGCCTTATTATACTACTAGAGGTAGGTGCTGCCATTTGTCTTTGTTTTGTGATAGCTATGCTCCTCTAACCTCTATGTGTGCACTTTCTTAATTTAATAGAACATGGCTTGCGGCGTATGTTGGTCCCGATGTGCCGAAGGACGATTCAGTGGGACTTCTTTTATGCTTCAGCTCCACGACGGTGACGTTGATTCGTTGGTAATTAACAATTCTTTTTATGTTAACTTGTTCTTTCGTTTTACTATCTAGCTTGAGACTTGTGTTTATTAACAAAATATTCTTTATATTTCTTTTTTAGATTCTACCATGCAATATTCGCGACGAATTCAACGAGTTAGTTGGCAGTAACGTGGATTTCAATGTTCACGGACCACCTACATTCTTCGAGTGAAAAAATAAAGAACGAAGACCTACTTCTGCGGGCAAGCATTGCAGGCTCTCATCGCCACGTACAATTTAAGCGGAGGTGATTACATTCACTTCTCTATGGAAGGACCGCAACCTCGCATCAAAATTGTGTATATGGGCGGGATTGCGAGCGAGGATGTCGGGAGTGAGGAGGAAACTGAGAACACCGAGGATATGGACACTGAGGATGATATGGACGAGGAGGACCCATGGAAACATGTGGTGGTTGCTCAAAGAGCGAATCTTAGCGAGATTGAGAAGGACCGTGTCCTTCAGAAACTTGCCGAGATAGATAGCTACATCGGCTTCCCTTTCGTGCATCGCATCACCAACACGAACATCTCCAATGGACATGTCATGGTATGTTTCTTAACACTTTCTTATTCCTGTAGTTGCTTATGTTATAATGTGGCCGGTATGTGACTTTGTGCTTTTATTCTATCTTGGAATTGTGTTCTAGAAAATACCTATGGCGGTAGCGGACAGTGCTGGCATGGAGCCCGGTACCATTGGAGTATGCCGTGGAGAATCCGGACATGTCACCGCAGTTCCGATCACGCGGGATAATGCTGATGGTCGGGTCATCCTCAACTCTCAAGCATGGAGGCAGTTCCATTCCGCAAGAGGTGGTATGGAGGCTGGACGAGCTATTCTGATCACCATGAGGAATAGTGACATCTCCAACTTGGACATGATGATGGTCATCCACTACATCACCCCGCTAGATCGATAGATGACGAGTTTGTTCAAATTAGAACAAATAATTATTTCCATCTCACTAGCTAACTCTTGGATTTATTAGTAGCATGGATCTTTTCGAGACTATGTAATTTTGTTAAACTATGTGTGGTGATGATCGAGACTATGTGTTGATGATCGAAAATATTTATGTTATATAACTTAATTGTGTCATTTTGCTGTTATTCTGTCAGCTTGATACTTATTTCTGTCATTTTCCTGTAATTCTGTTATTTTGGTTTTCTCTTATTTTTTGATACAGCAAAACCATAGCCCAGGCGAACAGTAGAAGGTACCCCAGGCGCATCTGTACCCCAGGCGCACAGCGCTTGTTCGCCGCAGGTAAGTGTTTTACCCCAGGCGCACGAGTAGTATTCTCCTGGGGTATGCGTACTTACCACAGGCGCATTGTTGTATTCGCCTGGGGTAAGCCATTACCGCTGGCGATACGGTCCCAGGCGAACCAAAATGCGCCTGTGGTAGGCATTTTCTGTTCGCCTGGGGTAAGCTTTTCCCTAGTAGTGATGGCATAAAATGGAACAAATTGGTTGTTTTCATTTGTGATTTTTATTTCAAAGGTTGTAACAGAACAAGTATGAAAAGAAAGCATTTTAAATTGTTTGATTTTCATTGTGAAAACAATTAAGAACAGATGCAAAACAAATGGTAAACAAGGCAAACAAAGGAAATAAATATGATGCCATGATGCAATACTCTAATAAACAAGAAATCAAACATTCTAAATGGTAGGTTTTCATACTTGGGCTGTTACAAAACGCCCCCCCTTGAAGGAATCGCGCCCCGAGATTCCTACTGAGAAAAGAAAAGGTCCGGATACTTCTTGGGAAGATCCTCTTGAGCTGTGACACGTGAAACACATCGTGCACCTTGGATAGTTTTCTGGAAGTTCAAAACGATAGGCAACCCTGGCAACTCTTCTGGAAGATGTCAGGGAATTTGGAAACCTCGGGAACATTTTCAAGTAAAGGGAGAGGTTTTGTATTGAGGGTGTATAGCTGGATAGAATTTGACTCATTTGTAGAATAGACTATCCGGAATATGGTGATTCAGTAGGTGGGAGGCATACTAAAATCAACAACAACAACAACAACAACCTTTCTGGCCAGATAGACTTGATATTTGGGAAGTTTTGATTAGACGCCGGTAGAAGAACTGAAATGGAAAACACCAACAAGATTTCAACGGACGAAAAGGATGTTGAGAAGAACAGGATAACGAAGCAACACCGGGAAAACGAGAACAAAAACTCCTGAGGTACTACGGAAAAACCCATCCGGGCTTCTAAAGGATCAATATCTACTGCTTAAGGAATAGAGGATCTGCTTCCGGGGCTTACACGCCTCCGTTCTCAATCGTGAGTAGGCAACATGATAAATCATGTCACAACCACCTCCATTCCTATGGACTAGTAGATATAACCATCCTAGAGAAACCAGGATTCGTGAAATCCTAACTTGAAAGTTTAGGTGAGAACAGAAAACAACGTCGCACTTCCTTACCAGAAAAGGGTGGGTGGGTGGGGAAAGAAGAAAAATGGCAGAATTCCTACTCTCACGTTTCATTTTCCTATATAGCTACAAAATAGTTTCTAGACTCAACTGCGACCAGTAAAAAGGGATCCTACAGGCAGACAGGCTCTGATACCATTTGTCGCACCCGGACTTCTAAAGGATACTCGCCGTTCCGTTGAACAGTAGTAGATTGGATTACGGGGCTTACCGGCACCCGCGTCCTCTTACGAGTAGGCCAACACACGTATGTGTGACAACCAACCCCTATCTGTTCAGCGTCGACGTAAACTATCGCATAGAAATCAGGACACTTCCATTGACGTACTTCAAACCATACACACATGGTACGTCAACGGCGTTGAACAACTGATATCACAACAGATCTCTACGACACAAAAGATTGAAATAAGGTGCAAATAGCTCTCATTAGAGCAGAGATAGCAAATACAATCATTCAGAGGGCACATGCCCCAACATAACATCATTACATCACAGCGGAAGCATGCAACATGTCTGAGTACAGACAAGATCCAAATAGGCCTAAGAGGTCGGAAACAAAAAGACGGATCCCACGAAGTCTCGGATCCTGCCCGTGTCGCTATCTACTCGTCAGCAGTCTCGTCATACTCCACGTAGTAGCCACCATGTAGATCCTCGAAAACGTCGTCTGCGGAAACCACAGCCCCAAAGGGGTCAGTACATAAACGTACTGGCAAGCAAGACTCACAGTTCACCAAAGTGTAGCCCGTCAACACCAAGCACAGATGCCTTGGGTTCAACGGAAGAAAGGGATAAAAGATGCTGCAACTGGCTGCGCTAACCAACTACAGAGAACTACAACTTCCAACTAACAGAAAGGGGATAAGATCGAGTATTGTATCCAACTGAAAGATAACTTCAAACAAACCCATCCTGGATCTCGCCCCTTATCCAAAGAAGCAATCCGAGGATAACCACACAGTTGAATTAATGATGGTTCATATTATTGTGTCAAAAGCCTATTACTAGTCAGGTTGTTAATCATTGGGTGTAAGGTTGTTAATCATTAGGTTTAAGTTGTCCTGAGTACTTGTTAGCCAGTACTTTCACCAAGTAATCCATAACCGCGGAAAACACGGCTTCTCGAGAAGATTATCCCTGCAGGGTTGCACCAATTTGGCCGTACACGCATGAATAACCCGCCAGATGGAAAGGCCCTTCCACCAAGCGGGGCACTCAACACAACTCAACTTCTCCGCATCAAGCCCAAAGCACCTTGGGCGCACGGCTAATCGAGCCCAGAAGAAAATGGACCCTCATAGCACTCTAAGAACGTGTCCCCCTATATGCCGACTACGAAAGTTCCACCCTGGCCTGGGCTCGCAAAAACATGCATGCGGCAAATGGAAAACACGAACTAAATGAGGCGATTTGGACGAGATGCGAATCGAATCAAATTGAGGGGGGCGCCCATACTCGCTTCCCACATGCGGTTAGTGCGCTCATCATGGATCAGTAGACAAGACCCTTTTCCTATTAGGGTCGACACTAGCAGGCCTCAAAACCACACAGGGCCTCCTGCCGGTGCCTTATCATCAAATTATTATTTAACAGTAACATTAGCATGATTGATTGATTAACATCGAGCCCCCAGAACATAGAAGTAATAGTAACAGAAAGTAACGGGTAACAGACTCGAGCAAAACAGCCTAAGCATGCTAGTAAGACACTGGCTCAACCAAAGGGGTGATAGGAGTGGAGGTGAGGCAATATCAAGGTTAAGGGATTCATGTGATGGGTTCGTAACAGAAAAAACTACTACTAAGGCTAGCAGAAAAGAACAACGGAAAGTATCGGTAATCAATGTTGAAAGGAACACAGTGGTTCATGTGAGTGATAACTTGCCTGCAAACCCAGTAGCCTGGTACTGAGCTAACTCCTTAGAAGGGGTGTCGTAAGTATCGTCGGTCTCAACGTCGTCGTGTATCCGAGAAGAAGCAAACAAACAAGACAGAAATATAAACAATCAATAACATGGCATAGTGCACAAACATGGGATGATGCATGACCATTTAATTGATGCATAGAAATAAACTAGTTGACAAGATAACAATATGATTAAATGGACCCACATGCAATTGAATTGCATATGGAAAGCCCATGAATTATGGTTGAATTAATTGTTTTACAACTAACCAATAGGTGAAAGTGGATTAGCATGATGCATGGATGAGGAAAACAGCAAAATAACAACAATAGAATCAAATAGAAATAAGGTTTACCAAGTTTAGAAATTCATTTATTAAGTTATGGAATTTTGGTTACTTAAAGGTGTTACACAAACAATTGTTGTTTTCATCAAGTTAAGGTGTTCAAAACAATTAACAAAGTTTATATTTGAAAAGAAAACAAGATTTTAGTTGGAATACACGTTTCACTTGTTGAAAAAGGATTTCAAATAAATTATTTAGGAATTAAACAAGTTTAAGCAAGGATTAAATGAATTTAATTCAAACATGAACTTATTTGAGTTTTTATTTGTGCAAAACATTGAGTGAAGTTCATATTTGAAAATGTTATGCTTTTATGGTTTGAAAACATATTTTATATGTCCCAAAAGAATTTTTTTTGATCAAGTTATAAATTTAGCAATATTAAATGAATTAAACAAGATTTAAATCATTTAACCAATTTTTATTCAAAACATGAAACAATTTTATATTTGAAAAGGTGGTTTAATTTTGCATGGAAAATATATTTCATTTGTTGAAATTGGATTTAAAATGAGCAAGTTATTATTTTGGCAATTTTAAGTGCATTAAATAAGAAACAGTTGTTTTCAGCAATTTAAATTATTCAAAATAGCAAACAAAATTTATATTTGAAAAGTACATGAAAATTTGATTGGAAAACATATTTAGTTTGTGGAATTTGGAATTTTTATGCCCAAGTTATGATTTTTGCAAGTTTAAGTGAATTTAACAAGTTTTCAAATATTTCAACAATTTAAAATATTCAAAACAGTAAACAAATTTTATATTTGGATAGAACATTTAATTTGGGACAGAAAACATATTTAAAAAGTTTAATTTGAGTTACAATGATTTTTATGCAATTTACAAGATATAGTGCAAATCTGCCATTTTTTAATGAACTAGGGACTTGGAAATAAATTTCAGGGGTTTAGAATTAATTTACAAGGGCCTAGTTGTGAATTCGTGAAGTTGCTGTGACCAAACAATGCAAAATAAAAAAGTGGGTTTTATTTGTGTGGGAGGGGGATCGAACCCCTGCCCTCCTTCTGTGAGCAAAGGAACAGAACCAGTGGGCTGGTGCGCTTGGTTGACAGAATAAGGGGCGAAGGGGGGGTTATGGATTCAGAACCTGCACTGAACAATTTGGAAAGAAATAATAGAAAAAGGTGGGGAGATGGGGATTCGACCCCGCGCGCTGCGGTTGCGCGCAGCGAGCGCTCTACCACTGGTCTGCTGCGTCCGTTTGAGTGTAAAGGGGATCGGTTGGTTTTTGAGGTGGTGAACCTGCAGAATATCTGAAACTGAATCACAGATTCAGTACGGGGACAGATGGCTGGGGACGACGCCGGCGGCGGGAAGGCTGGCCGCGCGGCTCGCTGTGCGCGCGGTGCGAGGGCGTGTGGGATATGCGTGCTGCCATCGGAGGAGAGAAAGGAGGGGGAACGGGGCCTCACCGTGGGGCTCGTGCGAGCGGAGGGAGGAGGCGGTGGCGCACAGGAGCAGTCGGTTGCAGTGCGCGGCGGCGGACCACGAGCCCGATGGCGGTCGATGCGGATGTCCTCTGGCCACGGGGTCTTCAGGAAAGATGAAGGTGGTATCGTCTATTTTCCATTCCCGCGAAGAACGGCCTCCCTCGACGAGCACAGCGCCCGCGCCAACACCTTCAACTTCCGGTCAGAAAATGGATTGTTTGGGTTCAGAAAGGTTCAGGAAAATGAAGGGGATCTGAGGGTAGGAAGAGAGAGGCGGTTGAGGGAGGAAGATAAGAGAAAGCTAGGGTTTGGGGGCTGCCTCGGGGTAGATAAGGGCAGGGAAAGAGAGAGGAGCACATGGGGAGGAGCTCGCTTTTTCCTCCCTGCTAACGTCATCCGTACGGAGGAAGGGGACGAGGAAGGTATCGGCCCCTTAGGGAAAGTGGGATGGGCTTGCTGCTGCTCCTCTCTCTCCTTTTTTTCCTATTTTGTTTTTCTCTCTTTTTTTTGTAGCAAGAAGAAATTGGAAGGAATAGATAGATTTAGAGTTGCAAAAAATTGGGAAAAAATTACTGTGAGTTAATTAGGTCAAGGCCTACCAAATGTCAACTTTGGTTTTTCAAAAACATGTGAATTTTGGTGTTGTTTGGAATTAGCTCAAATTTAGGGTATTTTGTTATTAAATAAAATAATATTGAAAACAAAGGTTTTAATAGGGTGAACCCTATGTTAAATATAACCAAATGGAGTTGATTTGTTTTATCATCATAATTCAAAGTGATTCTGTTTTAGTGCTTTGATTTGAATTTTAAAGGTGCTTTTGGAATTTAAATGATTGATTAAAACCAACAATTTAATAAAAGATCAACATGGCATAAAATGGAACAAATTGGTTGTTTTCATTTGTGATTTTTATTTCAAAGGTTGTAACAGAACAAGTATGAAAAGAAAGCATTTGAAATTGTTTGATTTTCATTGTGAAAACAATTAAGAACAGATGCAAAACGAATGGTAAACAAGGCAAACAAAGGAAATAAATATGATGCCATGATGCAATACTCTAATAAACAAGAAATCAAACATTCTAAATGGTAGGTTTTCATACTTGGGTTGTTACATTTCACTCGTTCCCGATAGGACATGTCGGGGTATCGGTTGACGGCGTGCTGCATCGACCCCGCATCCATCCCGTCCGTGATGGACTTCCACGTCCCGAAACCTGGCGCGCCTCCCTCGGCGGCGGAGCTAGGGGCGCCGTCGTCCTCGGTCTCGCCCCCATCGCTGCGCACGCTGGTGTACCCTCTGGCCATCGAGGTGTCGGGTGCGACGGTCTTTAGCCTTGGCCACCCGCAGTCGAGAGCGCCGGAGGGTGCTGTGGAGGGCGGCGCGCGCGGCGCGCAGCTCTCAAGGGGCCCGCCTGGTTTCTCCGCGGCGCGGCGTAGAGCAGCGGTGCTGGGAGGACGGCGCCGGGCGGTTTCGGCAGGGGCGCGGCTCGCGGTCAATCACGGTCAAACGAGCGCCACGTGACGCAGATGCTGACATCAGGGGTCATGGTGGGCCCGTCTTCGGCGGTTCCTTTTTCTGCTCCTGTTTTGTCGCGGCGCCAACGGAAAAGAAGGAAAGAAAAAGCGAGGCGGCTGGCGAGGCGAGCGTTGGAGGGCGTGGCTTCCAGGAAGCCTCCTGCGGGCCCAAGCTCGGTGCGGTCGCCCGTTGGGGCTCGACGCGTGGCCTCTCTGGTCGTGGTTGAACCAGCCGCAGGATCCGCGCTGGTGGTGGGGTCCATAGGGCTGCCGGTTGGCCCCATGGGATCAGGAGCTGCATTGCGCTCTCTCTCTTCTATCGCGATCAATAAGGAGCAGACAGGGGAGGCTTTTCCTGCAGCGCTGCCTGACAAGGCGGGTACGACCCTGGGCGAGGCCACGCCAGCCCCTGTCGTACATGTTGGGCCAGAGGTTCCCCCAATTGGGCCAGCATCACCTGTGGAGGTGGGGCCGCAGCTCTCGGTGGAGGCTAACAGCCCACCCTGCAACCAGCAGATGGGGTGGTTCGTGGGCCGCGCTTTGTCTATGGCCGGTGGGGAGTCCCCAGGGGCCGCGGTGGGGCTGGATTCGGCGCGGGGCTCGCCTATTTTCCGCTCACCGTCGTCGGGCTCTCCGCCCCCCTTGTGGTGGAGGAAGATTCACCGCCGATTGTCTGGGCCGATCCATCCCCCTGTCCCCGGGCGTCGTGTCAGGACGCGCAGATCCACGGCTCTCGCTTTGCCTCGCCACCGGTGACTTTCGCTCGAGGGGGGCCGCGGGGCCTAGCTGAGGGGGTCCCACGCACGCTTGGAGGTTTTCTAGCCGCTGCCAAGGCACGCACGGAGGCGGTCCTGTCTACCCCGCCGCTGCATCGTCGTTCGGCCGAGTTGGACTTCCAGCCCAGGCGGAGCGTTCGGATCGCAAAGCAGCCGGGGGCTTGAACTCTGTGGTGAGAGCACAACGGGTCCTTATGCGCAAGCTGGGTTTGATAGGCAGCGACGACGCGCCATCCACCGAGACGCTGGAGGCTTTTCACAGGATGTTTGAGGTCCCCTTGAGGATGATATGATTGAGGCTATTGTGGAGCTTTTTGGGTGGTCCTTGTCGTCGCTTCGGGGTGCCTGTTCCCTCCCCTGGTCTGGAGCTCACGGGTGGTCGCCCCGTGGAGGCTTGACCCCCTTGGTAGTCCTCTACTTTTTAGGTTGTCCTTAGGTGTCTATGTCGTATGAACCTAGAGTTTTGGTGCTTAATGCGCGGGGCCTTAATGAACACGCACGGAAGTCGAATGTACGCTGCCTTACTAACTCAACCGGCGCGTCGATTGTTTGTCTCCAGGAGACTAAGCTCGCGGTGGTTACCCTACGCATTGTAATGGAAACACTTGGCGCGGAATTCGATGTTTTTTTCTGCTTGCCGGCGGTTGGCATGAGAGGGGGCATGATTGTGGCTTGGGTGGGCGCTCGGGTCCAGTTGGGCGAGGCGCATGTGGATGTTAACTCAATCACGGCCAAGTTCTCTCTGTTAGGCGGAGGGCAATCTTGGTGGATTACAAATGTGTACGGGCCTCAGGAGGACGTAGACAAGGTCGCCTTCCTCCAGGAGCTGCGCAACGTGCGCTCCACCAGGGATGGCCCTTGGGCTATCTGCAGGGATTTCAACATGATCTACTACGATGAGGATAAGAATAACGACAACCTCAATAGAAGGATGATGGGAAGGATGAGGCGGTTCCTGAATGATTGCGCGCTAAAGGAGGCTTACCTCCACGGGCGGCGCTACACCTGGTCCAATGAGAGGGATATCCCGACGCTTGTCAGGCTTGACCGGGTTTTCCACTCCTCCGACTGGGAGGATCTCTTCGAGGATCATTCGCTCACTTGTTTGGCCTCAGTGGTGGCAGATCACTGCCCCCTCCTGCTTGATTGCTCCCCCAAATTGGCGGGACGTAAACGCTTCTAGTTCGAAAGTTTCTGGCTTAAGCTCGAGGGCTTCCAGGAGGTGGTCCAGGAGGCTTGGGGGGTCCTCGAGGGAGACCCGTACCCCTTCCGTCGCCTACGCTCCAAGCTGAGGCGCACGGTGCGCCAGTTGAGGAGTTGGAGTGATAAGAAGGTTGGTTGTATCAAGCTGCAGCTCATGTTAGCGGGGAGGTTGTCTCTCAGTTGGATGCGGCGATGGATTCCAGGCCACTGTCGACTCTCGAGCGGGTTGGCTTCGCTGGAGCGCACTTTGGCTCTCCAGAGGGCAAAGATTCGCTGGATCGCTAAGGGCGATGCGAATACGGCTTTCTTCCATCAGCACGCCACTTACCGGAACCGGAAGAGCACGATCCGGATTCTCCAAGAGGGTGGGGTGACGATCTCGAGACAGGAGGATATGGCGCAGGCCGCTTCAACCACTTCCAGAGCCTACTCGGCACCTCCGCTACCCGCGAATCTTCGCTAGACTTGGACTTCCTCGGGCTTCGGGAGCAGGAGGACCTCGCAAGCCTGGAAGATTCGTCCACGGAGGAGGAGATCTGGGAGGTAGTGCGGCGTCTCCCTCCAGGGAAGGCGCCCGGACCGGTGGGTTCACTGCTGAGTTCCTGGGGGATCGTTCAGGATGACTTCATGGCTGCCCTCCACAAATTCTTCACCATGTGTGGGAGGGGCTTCCAGGAGTTGAACCAAGAACTCTTGGTGCTCGTGCCCAACCGCCCGGACGCGGCTGCTCTAGGGGATTTCTGGCCAATTAGCTTGATACACATTTTTGCTAAGCTGGTCACCAAAACCCTATCTCTTAGGCTCGCCCCCATCCTCGGCAGCCTGATCGAGAGGAACCAGAGCGCCTTTATACGGAAACGGTGCATTCACGATAATTTCATGCTGGTCCAACAGACGGCCAGGCGTCTTCACAGGCTCAAGGAGCCTAGGGTGTTGCTAAAGCTAGACTTAGCCAAGGCTTTCGACTCCGTCTCCTGGAGTTTACTTTTCGATGTGCTTAGGAAGTTGCGGTTTGGCTCCAGATTTTGCGACTGGGTCGCCATCCTCCTTTCCACGGCAAGCACCAGGGTGTTGCTCAATGGCGAGCCAGGCCCCCCTATTTGGCACCGGAGGGGCCTGAGACAGGGTGACCCGCTGTCGCCGCAGCTGTTTGTCCTGATGATGAAGGTGCTTAACAGGCTTCTGGCAAGGGCGACGGATCTCGGCATTCTCCGTAACTTGTCGAGCCATGGGTCGGGTGCTAGGGTGTCGATGTACGCTGATGACGTGGTTATTTTCTGCCACCCAGTAGAGGACGAGCTGCTAGCGATTCGCCGTATCTTGGCGCTCTTCGGAGCCACCTCGGGGCTCCACACCAACTTCGCCAAGTGTTCGGTGTCGCCTATTGGTTGTAGCACGGAGGTGGCGGCAGCAGCGATGGGTTGTCAGCTTGCGTGTTTCCCAGTCAAGTACTTGGGGATCCCTCTTGGTCTGCGTAGGCTCTCAGGGGAGTCCCTCCAACCTCTCGTGCACAGGTTGGCGGATCGATTACCCTCTTGGAAGGCTGCTATGATGCCTAAAGCAGGGAGACTCGCGCTAATTAAGTCGGTTTTAGCAGCGATCCCCCTCCATCAACTGATGGTGTTAAGCGCCAATAAGAAATTCCATAGGAGGATAGAGAAGATCTTCCGGGGCTTCCTTTGGACCGGGAGGGCCGAGGCTCAGGGTGGTCACTGTCACGTGAATTGGGCTAAGGTTAGCCGACCGCTGCGCCTTGGCGGCTTGGGCATCCCGGATTTGGTCCGAACTTCGGCCAGTCTGAGGGTGCGTTGGTTATGGAGGATGCGCACTGACCCTGATCGCCCGTGGAACGGCTTCGATATGCAGTTCTCCAGGATGGAGCGCGACATCTTTGAGGCCTCTACGGTTATGGAATTGGGGGACGGATCCTCGGCCCTCTTTTGGGTTGATAAATGGATTGAGGGGAAATCCCTTGGAGACTTAGCGCCGGCTTTGGTGGCGCTGGTGCCGAGGAGACGCCGGAGGCAGCGAAATGTTCGAGAGGCGCTGTTGGAGCGCCAATGGATCTCGGATATTTCTTGAGCGCTTGACCCGCTGGCCCTCTGGCAATATGTGCAAACTTGGAGGCTCACGCAGAGTACACAACTATCTGAGCTGCCGGATAAGTTAATCTGGCGCTGGACTCCAGATGCGGTGTACTCAGCGAAAACCTGTTACGAGGCCATGTTCCTCGCGTCGATCGAATCGACATCCTGGCAGTTTAATTGGAAGACGTGGGCGCCACCGAGGGTGAAATTCTTCATTTGGCTCGCCTGCTTGGATCGCTGCTGGACGGGTGAGAGGTTGGCAAGGCGCGCCCTACCTCATTGTGCGCGATGCCCCCTCTGCGATCAGGAGCCGGAATCCATGTCACATCTCCTTACTGGGTGCTCGTTCTCGAGGACGATATGGCATGAGGTGCTCTCCTGGGTTCGATCCACTTTCAGAGCCCCGCTTGTGGAGGACGACTTCGTAGTGGTCGCTGACCCTACGATCTACGTCTAAGTTGTTGAGAAAGGGCACCTCTTCGCTCATTATGCTCACGGCTTGGCGGATCTGAAGCAGCGCAACGCGATCGTCTTCGACAATGCGAGCCCTTCGGTCAGCGCGCTGGTGGAAACCATCAAGACCGAGGCTAGAGATTGGGTGTGCGCGGGGGCGTCTGGCCTCAGACAGCTTCTCCCTTAGTTCCTTGGGTCGAGTTGTATTGTGTGGGTTGGCATGTACTCTCTTTCTATCAATGCAATGAAACGTAAAGCTTTTGCGTTTTCGCGAAAAAAATCTTGTTGCTGCCAAAATCTCAGCGGGGATCAGGATGCAGGCGGACAGTGGGTACGCTGCTTGCTTGGGCATGCTTGCTCTGCATCCCGCCTGCATTACCGTCTTACAGATACGTGCTAGCTCAGCATGCTTGCCTGCATCGCTACAGGAGGACTTGAGGCTCAAGCCGCTGAGGAAAAGTATTATACTGAATCTTCATGGACTACTTGTAGCCTACGTGGGTGGATCCAGCAAAAAGTGGCTTTCTAGTCTCACTCTTCTCCAGCAGAGCTCCCTCACTGAGCGAGCATTCGGTGACCGTGCTGGATTTAGTTGGAATCCGCTTTCTGGATTCCCTAGGCAGAGATGGCCAAGGATATGCTATCAAACTTCAGTCTCAGCAAGAAATGCAGGAAAATGGACCACCTCCTCAACTACAGCAGCGAAACGGTTGCGCATCAGGGGCAGGGTCTTGATCTTCTTTGTGGTTTGTAACTCCATCCGTTAGCTAGTTCTCTGACACGTTTCCTTCTTTCCAATCTATTAAAAAGTAACTGAAATCCCACAAAGCTGAATTCTTAGTATATCCGCTAATCGCATTGCAAAGATTTCTAGTCCGCTTGTTGCTATAGTAGGATTATCCTAAATCCTAATGCGTGTCCTGAGACTCACAACGTCTAAGGAGGAGCTACCCAAATGTATGTTCTAAGCTGGCAGGTCTGCATAAAAAATGCAATGCACTTATTGAGCTGCTCACCGGTATATAGTTCACGTGAGATTTTGATGGCAACATGTAGACCCTCAGTATTTAGGAAAAATCTTCAACACATTGGACAAGAAAATTCCCCAACAGAAGCGAGCAAAGATATGACATATTCGGTACCCAAACAAATTGATCAAACATGATTTACCTCCGGAAAACAGAATGCAGCTTCTGTACTCCCATATCGCACCTCGAGTCTGATGTTCTTCTCTTTCCCGTCCTTGGGTGCTATTCTGCCACACCTCAAACAGGCGGCATATACACAGGTGGTGGAACGAGAACCAGTGAACATGATCCCGCCGCAGTTTAGATTTCCAAGGAGTTTAATTTAGTTCTGCTAAAGTAGTAAGGACATAGGAACAAACATGCCTAATCTTCAGCATCACAAGATCTATGTAATAATAACCTAATATGAAAGAATGAACAGCAGAACAGAACAGGAGACACCTGGAATTATGTCCGGGCACCGGAAAGATCCTCAGCTGGACTCATGGTCAAGCGGCTGTGAAGCTGGGTGGGAGAAGGAATCGTGACGGACGTTGCAAGGGATGCTGATCTCTTCTGTACGTTTCGTTACCGTGCGGCGGCATTTCGTCGCAGTTGCCGTGCATTCATACGGTGGCATTTCGTCGAGGGCCGCTCTAGCATTCCGACAGGGGCGAGATGCATCCTACGAGTACGGGCCGGGTCACCTGCTGAGTCACCCATAGACTGGCAAGCTGCCGGCCGCGTCCACATCTCCGTGTCAGCATCACCAGGGGACTTGGCGCTGCGATCCAACATGGAACTCCAATCTTGAAAGAGGCAGACCGTGTGTCTCACAGATGGACGAGAGTAGCGGTCAGACAAAGGCACTAACACCAGATCACATGTGGAAGGCTTGGCAACCTAAAGTCTTCCTTTCTGTCCCCTGGCCTGCGTCCTAAGATCGAAACGGACAGCAACACGGCATAAATGGCCATGTAATGAGACAAAGAGTGTCCAAGCAGCTGGGCTGGGCACATACCTGGTACACACGGTCATGTCCATTCCCCTGGCCTCCGGTATAGTGTTCAGGCCTCGCGAACTGGCAGGTGATCGCCGTCTTGCCGGCCTTCGAGACACACGGTCCATCACGCTCACGCATAGGGATGTAAATGGGTATATAAACGGCGCCACAAAAGCCCATTTATTTAGCGTGGTAGTTCATTTTTCCAGAAAAAAAGTATGGCCTTTAACTGCTTGACCAAATTAAGTGGACATAAACAGGATTAAACGGGCGTCCATTTACATCCCTACTCACGCATTACCTCGAACACTTGCTTGGGGCAATACGGCCGCCTTTCGTCAAGCCGTCGTGTCACCGGACACCTCCTGCACGAGGCGTCCCTACGCCACCCTTTCTGAGATTGGGATAGTCTCTGACAGTGCGATGTTTCGATCTGTCCAAAACAGAGGTGGTTAATTCTGACACTGTACTCAACAAGGGATAAGCAAAAACATAAATGGCACCGCAAAGAACCTCAGCAAAACCGCAGCCTCGGCGCCTGCCGAGCTGGGTGGGACAAAGACGTGGCCATTGCCAGGACTGCCTTGCGCACGTTCGAGCACTGCCGTGCATTTGCACGGGCGGCATTTCGTCGAGCACCGGCCGGGCATTCCGATGGGCGCGTCGCCTCCAGCACGGTCGGCTGCTCAGTTACGTCTGCGGGTAGGCAAGCCGCTGGTGGACCCATCGTCGTTGAGCAGTCCGCCTCCCTCCCGGGTCGCATCCCTCCCGGGCGGCTCCGGAGGCGCCGCCATCCGCAAGCACACAAGCCCCTCCCGCCTACCTTCTCCTGCCGCTGCTGCTGCCCGTGCCGACGGCGGTGGCGGCGTCCCCTCCCGGCGGCGGGGGTGGGCAGGCGAGATCCCTAGAAGGCGCTGCACGGGAGGAGGTGGGGTGCGGCCTGAGGATAGGGCGGCGCGGCCGTCTTGGCTGGGGCCTGAGGTCCTCCGGCAGCGGATGGTGTCGAGGAGAAGGAGGTGGTGTGCCGCCGGCATGGCGTGCGATCTGGCCGCCGATGCTCCGGTTAGGGCTGAGGCCCCGATCTGGGCTGTTGGGGGCTGGCCGGGACCGCTACGGGAAGATCTGGTTGTCAAGACGGAGACGTCCTGCAGCTGCGCCCCCGGCTGCCTTCTCTTCTGATGTCATTCATGCTGGGGGATGACTTGCGGCGTGGGGGCTTGCGAGGCTTCAGAATAATGGCGGTGGTCCTAGGGTTTTCCATCGCGTGAAGATGAAGATCCTGATGTAGGTTCTCTTTGATCAAGCCGGGGTGTCGACCGAAAGGCTCCGCCGGCGAACTCCCATGGGCGACGCCAGGAGATTGCTGGATCAGTGGAATTTGGTCACAATGCTCAGTCATCGAATGTGAGATTGGAGGACTAGCAACGATGTTCGGAGTCTTTGCATTGATGGGGAACTGGCTTGGAGTTACAAGATTCGTGGCAGTCGTATGTCGGAGGGGGCGACAATATGCGTGAAGTCCAAAGTCCTACCTTTCAGGGTGAAAACCCAAGGTCCGGCCTTAATTGGTTGTGTCTGGCACTGGTATTCTTAGAGCCGTTGTTTTGAGAGCGAGGATTATCTTCAGGGTGAAAACGCCTTAATTGGTTGTGCCTGACATCGTTCTTCTTGGAGACGTTGTTTTCGAAGAGATGGACATCAGCTGTTGTTTAGATGGTGGTTGTGCGGATACCGCGAGGACTGTAACTCTGTAGCGGGACTTTTCTTTTTATTTCTTCTTTTTATTGCCCTTTCGGCTGTGTGCATCCATTGCGTTGTTGCAGAGGCCTGGTGTAATTTCTATCTTCGCGATATTAATATACTTCCCTTTATCAAAAAAAAATGGCAAGCCGCTGGTCTCCGCAGTTGCACCGGGGACACTGCGGGCAGCAGTGCGATCCGACATGGAACTCCGGTCTTCATCCAAGCAGCACGCACCTCGTCCGGTTTTCTATGGGGCGTGGGAGGGACCGCACATGATGTGTCACCAGCAATTTAAAGATAACATTTAAAAAGAAGTAATTTAAATATGAGGGCATTAATGAACGATCATTATAAATTGAAAACTTCAAAACGTTTTACCTTTCAAACAGTGCATTCAGTAACAAATCTGTAAAAAAACCTATGGCTTTATCTTTTTTATTGTAAACAAGGCAAAAGGTTTGCCTATTTTATCGTCCGGGTTGCTATGGCTTTATCTCCGAAGAAAAAAATGTAATTGTTGCATTTATATTGGTTGAATCCCTACATGGAATTATATAGTGCAAGGGAGGTGGCCCCAACGGTTAGAGCGAGACCGGACGGACGTTCAGACGGGAGAGGAACTCGGTGAATATTGTCGCCCGCAACCCTTTGGTGAAGATAGAAGCATACTTGGAAGCTTTGAGGACGTGTCGAACACGGACATCTTCAAAAGCGACACACTCGCGAAAAAAATGAAGTTCAATCGCCACATGCTTGGTGCGTCGATGTTGAACCGGATTCATTGACATGTAGACGACGGAGATATTATCACAGTAGACCCGTAGTAGCTCGTTGAAGAGGCTTCTGGAGCTCGGCTCGGACAGGGGCATGCCTCGTTGACGATGTTGGCAAGATATTCAGCCTCCGTACTGACCAAGACACATTTTCTTGGCGCTTCGAGGACCAAGATACCATACTATCACTAAGAAAGACGTTGTAACCAGAGGTAGACTTGCGTGTGCCCAGACAGCTAGCCCAGTCGGCACTCGTGTATGCAATGATGTGTGAGTTATTTACCATTTGAACTATAGGTCCATAACAGTAGCTAGATATCATCCTCTCTCTTGTTTATAAATACAATTATCTCAGGAGCTTCCTATGTAACCGAGATATGTATGATGTAATTGTGTTTTCTTTGTTGGGATATCATAAATTTTCACTTTATGATGACCACTATTCATGAGTATTATTGAAATCCTTTAGGTTTCTTTGTTTCATAATTTATGTTCATATATACTCATCGATTTCTTTATCAAATCTGGCTAAGTTAGATCGGTAAATCTTTAGAAGAAGTGGTGTATGACACTGGGTTGAACCTTGGAGTGACCTATATCCCAATAACAGAAAGGCATAATAAATGTATCATGTCGTTGCTAGTAAGGGTAAAGCGGTGATTTTTGAGGAATATTGAAGGGGAGTCCCCTACAACTATTATTGAAAAAAAAGAGTAAATATAATTAGTTATATACATATTTTCAAGCAAACTCTAAGGCATACTATGTAGCCATGATAACAAAACAAGTTTCTCAGAACTCTTCACCATATTCCCAAGCAGGGTGATATCTCTTACGAAACCACACTTCTAGCCCCTCAAACTAGGCCTGATGATTTCGAATATCCAACTATTCCATTGCTTCCAATTATTGCAACATTCAAAGATAACCACTTCATAAACTAAAGGACCAGAGAAGGATCTCTTAGTAGCAATCAGGTTCTCCATAATTGTAGTGGTTGACCATTTTTTGCAGTTAGCAAGCGTAGAAAAAAAATATGGCACCAATATTCTAACAATATGCAGCAGCAGTTTGCACTACAAGGAGAGGTCTTACCACCGGCGAGGGGGTTTTCTTATAATCGGCGGGGAAGCCACATGCCAGTGACTTTGCGCCGGTCATATTAGGTTTGATGTTAAGCCACAAGTGATCCAGTCATCATCTAGTGTAGCATAATTTATCTTCTCACGCTCTGATATGCGACTCAACACGACTAACACCTTAGTTGCCTTGACTCGGTCATCACATAACCGAGTTGCGCATGGCCGTGCTTCCGAGCATTATCACAAGAGTAGGCTCAGAGAATATCTCTTCGAGTCAGAGGGGAAAATTCCATCTTGGTGATCCACTTCATGCATCTTCGTTCACATATGACCAAGTAGCCCTTTTATGATTGCGAGTTACGAAAAACGTTTGATGGACTCTAGGTACGTTGATCTGCAACTCGGATAGTGCCAACACCTCAAGTGTGGGTATTCCATTGCTTGACTCGGTTTGTATGTCGGCTTACTCATGTTGACTCAATCCTTGGGTCAGTCCATCCGTCTTAACTCTTTACCTTAGCGAGTATAAATTGGATCAACATTTTGCATTCTATGACATGTAGAACCTAGTCATATCACCGACTTGCACATTAGTCTCACAAGTGTGACTCCACCCAACTAAGAACAAACATCCTTTTTTTTTTAATTTTGGGTTTTATAAATCAGAGAGCATCGGTTTGATTACAATCAAACAAAGCCGATCTCGACACGCAGGTCAGGACCGCACCTTGTAAAACACCACCACTCAACTCTCTACGCCCTAGCTGACAAAGATCATGAGCCACCGAATTACAGGATCTGTGGATCTTTTTGATTAGCACATGACGGTCAGGCGGGTTTTTCCTTCTGAATTCCTGTGCAACCGTGTTGATCTCGTATCTGTTGTGTTCTTCTTCTTAGTGAAGACCTCCAGGACACGCGCACAATCTGTCTCAATGATTATGTTCAGGTTGGGTGTTGCCAGGGACAGCAGCAGACCCTGAAGGAAAGCAATTGCCTCACCCATCTCCGTAGAGCTACACCAGGGAATAAAATCCCAGGCAGAAACAATGGTGTTGCCATTGTGATCTCTCACGACAGCACCCTAGGAGCCCCGATTGCCATCCGCCACATAGCTAGCATCAACGTTGCACTTGATCCAGCCATGATTTGGCTTTGTCCATGCTACGGTTCTTGCACTTATAGTCTCCTCCGCCTGGTAATGGCTGGGAGGATGAGTTTGGACAGCTTCTTTTCCTTTCCTGCTAACCTTTATACTCCCCTTGGCAATTCCTTGCAGCGATTCTAAATAATTTTGTAAGAATCTCAAAGAATTATCAAGGGAGGCATCACCTTTGTCAAATATGATATTATTTCGGTGGTGCCAAGCTCTCCACCAAATAAGCATCATATTAGTCTTCATATCCTGGTTCAAGCTATTTAGAAGTACAAGAACTCAGTCCTGTCCAGTGTATCTCAGAGTGCTTTCATGAGGTAAATCCCAAAATTTTGCAAGACCCTGTCTTAAGGCCATAGCTTTTGAACATTCCATTGTTGCATGGTAACAAGACTCATCCTTCATCCCACAAATGGAGCATAGCGGAGACACATTTGGGATTCGTTTACATATGTTTGATTGAACAGCTAGGATGTCAGTAGCTAGCTTCCAAGTGAATATTTTTACCTTTGGCGGTGCTTTTGACTTCCAAATTGTATTCCAAAGTTTCCTTTCGCCATTTATGCCAGGTGGAAGATCATTTCAGAGATCCAGTGCTAAGTTATAGGCACTACGGACAGTAAACAAACCATGTTTCTCAGGTGTCCAAGAACAAACATCCTTAAACTAATTAAGCCGACTATTTCATAATCGAACCATGTATTCAATAAGATGTGCAATAGTTTGTACAAAGGACGACTTCTGAATACATACGGAAAGTGACGCCTCTAGGGAATCAGTCCTAATAGTCAACATACTAATTTTGTATGTACTGTAATATGTGCATACTTTTGATATTTCCGTTATCTGATAGGCTTGGTTATTGTTTTATTTCGGATGTGTTTCTGTCAACCGTTTGGCCAATGATTATAACACTAGCAGTTTATACAGTACTATCTGATTGCTATAGGCATGGTTCAACAGAATTCATAAATGCTACATGTTTGCTATATTGATATGTATTGTAGTGTCGTTATTGAAATGTTCATATATTTGATGCCACATGATTAGCAATATCACAATATGTCTTGAGAGTCAATATTTTTCATATCATAGTTCTATTCATCCTACTTTCACTTGTTTCTCTTGTCATCTGTCAACATTTAGATGATTCATAAGAAACTTATTTGCTTATTTTCACCTCCATGTAATGATCTGATCTCTAATTATTTGTCTAACTTCTTCACACTAGTTTCAGACCGTAGCTAAGACTAGGATGACTTCCTCTGAGGGGACGATTAAATGTTTTTTTAGACACCTTCCTAAAATAATGTTGAACCAGTCTGCATGTAGTCCATCTCAATCTGTGCATTCGGTTGATACATATCTTGATGCTCTAGCAATAGTAGAGAAATAGTGTGGCTTCCATTCGATTCGTGGCGGAAGGTTGAATAAAAGTATATAAGATTTGATCAAATCCATTAAATATACTCCCTCATTTCCTAAATGTAAGATGTTTTAGCCATTTTCTACATCCATACATGTCTATATGTATATAGACAAATTTTAGCATATATGTTCACTCATATTAGTGTGTATCTAGACAATATGAGTAATGGCTAGAACATCTTATATTTAGGAACGGAGGGAGTACTAATGTAAAATTGATTAAGCCAAGAAGAATATGGCTAAGACTTGTCTCATCTGATCTTGTTAATTACCTATTATAAGATTCTGGCAGAGAACTTCCCATCTAGACTGGGTTGTTTTTTATGTAATTTAATTTGGTGGACATAGTGTAATAATTAAACTGATTTTCAATTCTAATTTAGACAATCCTCCTGTTGGCTATCCATGGGCCACTGGTAAAAATATCCAAAATTATTGGGCTGGCGATTGGGCTTATGCCCAGCAAAATACGACGGCCGAAAATGGGTCCGGTGGGCCAAAATAGGCCACCCAGAACTCGGCCAGCTCTCTCGTATACGACCTAAGAATATTCTTTGATTTAGACTGAGTCGCATCAACCATCACCCAAGACCCCAAGTGTGACTTCTTTGCTTGGCATTGGAGTAAGAGCTAGTTTTACTCATATAATGTGCAACTAACAGTTTAATCATAGATACTGTGCAACTAGCACTTGTTGATCTCTTCCACGTCTTCATCTCTAGTAAACTTGCCAGCATGTGCCACAGATTGTCCACTCAAGAGGACAGACTTTTGGTACCCATCAAGTCTTTGCATCCGAGTCTATATGTATTTCCTCGGCCGGGTAGTGAAGACTCTCTGTACCCGTCAAGTCTATATATTTTCTCCTCCTTCTATAAATATACTAGTACAGATGGTCGAATCAAGAGGGAAGACTTGTTGTAACCATCAAGTCTTTTCTTCTGAGTCTACTCCGGGGATGAAAGGGTGAGTACAATATTAAGGGCGGTTAGTGAAATTAGGAAAGCCTCAAGATGTTGCAATCGACGATTTGATCAGCACGCCTAGGCGCCTAGCTAGTGTGTGTTAACAACACGACAGCTCCTCCTGATCTCGCCATCGGCCTTGGTCTTGAACTCAATGGCACCCATCCTCACCATTGCAGCCTTGAACTTCCCCTCCCATTGGTTCCTGACCTCGGCATTCAAACGCACTAACTGGCTTGTGTCCGGTGCCTCCATGAGTGTCGAGTCTGACTTGAAGAGCACCTTACCACTCATCACGTTCTTGTAGTATTGGTTGTCCAACCAATCGGGGGTTTTGAGGTCTTGTACCACCATGTTGTCGATGCCTGGGGTTGACTTGCACTGCTTCAGGAGAGATGTTTTCATCGTGGGATCCATGCTGGACGTGTTCGTCAGGCGGTCGGAGAAGGACGAGCAGGGAGCCTCCAATACTGTGCGCGCCAGAGAACGTGACCATCTCGTCAAGGTTGAGGCCCTTGGAGGCAAAGATGGTCTTGAGCTGCTCCAGGGTGGCAAAGGGCGGTGGCAGGTGCTGGAACGTCTCACTGGCAAAGGACATGTTCCCATCGTAGCGGCCTGCCGGCATGTCGAACAACATCTTCCCTTTGCTGAGGAAATAGGTGGCGTCACGCGCGGCAAAGGCTAGGATGTCGGCGCAAGAGACGACGTTCTTGCACCCTATCTCGATCTTGGCCTTGGCCGCATCGATCACCTCGAATCCCCGCAAACTCAGGTTCGGGATGCCGAGCTTCTCCGGCGAGCTGTTGGAATCTGTCTTGTCGAGCAGCACGGAAGCGTCACAACCCTATATAGGTGATCCATGCATCAGTCAACACGTACTTCAGCCCACATTTTACTATATGCATATATATGGTGCTAACCTTTTCTTTCATATACTAAACCCACACATTACGTTATATATGCATGTATATGTAATGATTAGTGTACAAATCTCACCCTGACGAAGCAGTCGTGGAAGAAGAGACGGATGAGCCCTGCCATGGTGCCACCGCTTGCATCACGCACGGTCTGCCTCACGATAGATTCTGCGTTGTAGCATGTTTTCTTGTAGTAGCCAACGTCCAGCCCTAGGGAAGGGGGGCTCGGCGCTGGGGTAGGAGGGCTTGGTGCCGTCGAGGTAGGAGTGGACAAAGGTGGTGGTGCAGGAGCAGGACTAGGGGGTGGAGGACTTGATATCATCGAGATAGGCGGTGGAGGGCCTGATAACCTCTGTGCAGGTGGTGGTGGAGTAGGAGGACCAGGTGCAGGTGGTGGAGGAGACGGCGCCACACAACCGAGCAGCGCGAGCACGGCAAGTGCGGCGGCGAGCTTGGCCATGGTGCTGGTCTGCTAGCTAGTAGCTAGGTAGCTCCTCGATCTGTTAGTTTCTGACTTTTCAGTGGTGGTGGTTGGACTTGGGTGATGAGAAGGTGCTGCTGTGCATGCCCGTTTATAAAGAAGGAATGCTAAATTCTGATCTTCAAAGGACAATTGTAAAGGGAATGCTAAATCTGGAATAGATTCCCTGGAGAGCACACAAGTGACCAAAGGGAACATGCGGAGAAATGCACATTATTGACATCACTTGGAGATCTCAAATAAAAATAATAAGAGGCACTTGACACTAAGTATTCGTTGAACAAGTAGGCATGCATGGCGGCACTGCTGCTCCGTTAAGCACGGCCGCTGGAACATGCATGCTCGGCTGAGACGGTGAGATGAATAGTGTCATTTGCCATCCGGGATTCAACCTTAAGTTTTAATAAGGGACACATGAAAATTACCCGAAGGGGCATTGATCGATCTGTCCATGTGCCCTCTTGGTGCATGGAACATGCATATACGCGTGTATTGATCTGTCCATTCATGTGCGCTCTCGGTGCATTGACTACGTGTGGTAATAATGCCACTACCCTAAGGGGCCTAGGGAAAATATCACTCTTTTTTTTTGTACAAAAGATTAAAAATAATCTCTCTAGTTTTTTATTCTTACAAGAATCATATGGTTTTATGCATTAAATGGATTCACAATCTAGGGCAGCTCAATCAGCCGAACAAAAAGAAAATATGTACATCTACCTCCTTTTTTTTTCCATCACGAAGCCCGAAGGACCTGGAATCTATGCTATATTCCTGCGGTGGGTTTAGAATTTGCAACGAAGTTTAGAGTGAAAGAAAAACTTACAACTTGGATCTGCACTTTTATGAAGGACCCTACAATAAAGTTGTAATATGATTGGGTCCTTCTTTATCGCACCTACGAGACAAACTAAATGCCTGAGCCAGCTTTGCCATCACGGGACGGAGCACTTGGAGCGACATCGATGTTCCATGCCTGGACGGAGTCGAAGATCCTCTCTCTCACAGCTTTATGCCTAGAGAAAGAGCAACCAATATTGAGGGCCTCCCTTGGGCCATACAAAGCATAGGTGTGACGACATGTAGCGTCGATAATCCACCGCTGACACCCGAGCTTATTTGATACTACCATCGTCAAATCCCACTTATAAATCCATCATCCACCATGGACAACCGCTAGCAGAGCAGGACGAAACAATTTCCTGATGCTGCTCGCGAGCACAAAGAGCTAGCAGATAACCACATCAGGCCATACCCTATAGAGGCAAAGGAAAACTTAGCTCACGACCTTGCCCTACTTCTACTATGAACAACGATGGCCCGACAGCTTCCCCCGTTCCATTCTAGCAGTCAGATAGCCGAGTGAGATCAGAGGGTATCTCTCCGCCAGAGTATTAAATCTCAGTCTTGATATATCTATCATAGCGTTGTACTTACTGGTATACCCACTGGCGGAACCGGGGGGGGACCAGCAGGGGCCTTGGCCCCCCCTATGGTTTGGCAAAATATTTTTTTGGTAGTGTATAAACCGGATTTAGGTACAAATTTTAGAAAAAATTAGCATGTTTGGCTCCCCCTAACTGAATATTAGCATGTTGGGCTCCCCTCAAATTTGAATCCTGGTTCCGCCCGTGGGTATACCCCAAAAATTCCTATATTATTGCCCTGTTATGCACTAACATTGGAGGTCCCCCAAAGTACAATTCACCTATTTATAAACTCCAAGCAAATGACTCGGGTATATACATTAGACTTGGTGAAGTTCACATAACAACAAGCGGACCAAGCAAATACATATTCCTTTCGTATCAATGTATAAGACGTTTTAGCGTTTTCGAGACAACGGGAATCTAGACACGTATCTAGACATGATGCAGGTATAAAGCTAGGTTGGTAGCAAAAGGTTTGAAAAATCGTTATGAAATTGATTACGACGACACATTTAGTCCTGTTTTAAAGACAGTTACTATCAGATTGGTGTTGTCTATTGCTGTCTCTAGGGATGGAGTCTTCGCGAACTGGACGTGCATAATACGTTTCTTCATGGCGTTCTCGAGGAAGAAGAGTACATGCGGCAGCCTCCTGGATATGATGAGAAGAATATGCTGCATCATGTTTGTAGGTTGGGCAAGGCCTATATGGTCTGAAACTGGCGCCTCGAGCATGGTACTCCAGGTTAAGTACAAAGTTACAACAATTGGGTTTCATGCCATCTAGAGAGACATCGCTCTTTTTCTATAAGAAGAAATGTTTTACAATCTTTATGCTCATATATATATATATAATAATATATATATATATATATATATATTAACAGATGCTCCATGGTGCCCATGCTCCTGTACAAAATACTGTTCAATTTGTACAGGTGCACATTATGGATACCTTGAATACCTAGAACTTGGGTTTGTATGACATATATACACTTGGGTATACATACCCAAGGTATGTACATACCTTACATACCTAGAATATGTATACACAAGTGTACGCATACCTGTCAGATATGTATATATACGTATAAGTATATATATACTTTTACGTATGTATAGCCTACTATATGCATACTTAGGGGAATATATACGTACTACATACCCAAGGTTTACATACCCGAGGTATTCATGATGTCTACATACCTAAAATATACGGTATTTGATACCGGTGCCCATGCTCCTAGGTGCCCCATTTGGGCTATATATATACACCCTTTTTGGCACCCTGGGTGCTGAAAACTTATTTTGCACCCACAATTGATTTTATTTTACCAAGTCAAAAATATGTTGATTATATAATTGTTGCTAGCTTGTCTCGGGAGGCAAGTAATGCACCGCTTAGTGGTTTGAGAAATGATTTTGCTCTAAAGGATTTGGGAGATCACATTTATTTTCTAGGTATTGAGGTCAAGAGAGTTGGTGATAGCATTTTACTAACTCAAGAGAAATATGCTAGAGATGTGTTGGCACGTATAGGGATGAAGAGGTGTAAACCATTAAGTACTCCTATCTCCACTACAGAGAAGTTGTCCCTGCATGAGGGGGATTTGTCGGTTGGAGATATGCCCTAGAGACAATAATATTCAGTTATTATTCTATCTCCAAGTTCTAAACTAAGTTTGTGTCATCATGCTATAACCGCTATAGCACTTGAAAAATGAGTTTTTAAAGGAAAATCTGTCACTAGTGGAAACACCCCCTTTCATTTTGTGTCAGAAATGGCATTAGTCCCGGTTGCACCAAAAATGGGACCAATGTTATGAAGGGGTCGTTGCATAGAAAACAAAAAATTTCCTACACGAGAGACACCCGAAAGGCCAAGATCTAATCTAGGAGACGAAGTGCAATGTGCAACGAGAGGGTTAAGGAGAACACATACCCTCGAAGACACAAAGCGTTACGAGATCAAATCTCGTTGTTGGCGTAGTCGTACTCACACCGATCCCGATAGCGAGAAGATGTGCACCGCATCCGGCGGTGCCTCCATGATCGGTCACACGTACGGTTGATGACGACCTCCGTTCCCTCGATCCAGCGGGCGCGGAAGTAGAGGATCCCTCGGAACTCCAGCAGCACGACGGCGTGGTGGTGAAGAAGAATCCCACGGTCAGGGCTTCGCCAAGCCGAAGACCATGGAATGGAGCAATGGGTGGAGGGAAAAAGAAGTGGGCAAGTGTGTGAAGGATGGAGAGCTCTCACCCTCCTTTTATAGGAGAGGGGGAGGCAGCCCAAGGGGGATGCGGCCAGCCCCATGGTGTGCCCCCACCTCTTCCCTCATGATGTGAGTGGACACTCCACTCACCTCCACTCATTTTCCCATTATTTCCCACTTGGAAAATCAAAGGTTTTCTTTAATAAATAAATAAAACATTTTTATTTATTATTTTCAGCATTTGTTAATTATATTAACAAACTTTTGCATATAGCACCTCGAATCATTTGTTAATTATATTAACAACCATTCGACGAAAAAAACCCTTGAACTATTTCAATTTTCCCCGAAGCAATTTCGGTGTTGCCCAAAATATTTTTCGATATTCCGTATCCTCTCAAACGCGTCATCGAACCTTAAGTGTGTCACCCTACGGTTCGCGAATAAGACAGACATGATCGAGACTCCTCTCCGATCAATAATCAACAGCGGGATCTGGAGATCCGTGATGACTCCTATATATTCAACGATGACTCTCGTGATCATGTGAACCAACAACGTCGTGAACTATTCCCTTTGTCTCGCGATATTTTACTTGTCCGAGATTCGAGCATTGGTATCAACCATACTTTGTTCAATCTCGTTACTGACAAGTACTCTTTTCTCGTTCCCGTGATATAACATCCTTGTGATCATATCACGTGCTTGCAAGCCGTTTCGATGTGATATCACTGTCGAATCTGCATCTCAACAAGTCCCTCGGGTGAACCCATAGGGTTTCGATTTAGGAGAACGTGTAGGCGCTGGTGACAATCGTCGGATAGATAGGGGACACGATTTACCCAGGTTCGGGGCCCTCGTAGAGGTAAAACCCTTACTCCTGCCTCTGTCGATCGTAATTCACGAATAGATCGGTTACAATGGGGGATTGCTCAAGTCGAGAGTACGATCTCGAGCTCAAGGCTTGGTGGTGCGGTATTGCTTGGTCCTCTCCCGCTGGTTCCCCTGGCCTTATATAGATGGCCAGGTCTCAAATCATACCCGGGTAGGACTCGAACTCTAACCCTATGTAGGTTACAAGTTTCCTATCTTAATCCGCAAGTCATTGCGGGTGGGCTTCAATTGGGCCTTCTAGAACTGTACGTGATGCCTCCTTTAGAGCCCGGGCCGTGGGACTGAGACCGGGTAGGCATACCCGACAGGCCTAGGATCCATCCCTTCGTCAGTAGCCCCCGAGTGCTTAGTCGATTGAGAATCAGTCGGGTGAGAGCTCAGAGTTCGTTATTTATTTCTTCGATTGGTTATTCAATCGCCAGGTTTTGAGGGTGTATACCCTGTGCGCGATGCACCTCTGTACTCGAGCATCGAGTGGTAAATGTGCCTTGTTGGCTGTTTTCGCAGAAGGATGCGGCTCAGTTGCTTGGCTCTCCCGAAAGCTCAGGGCCAATTAATTGCATCTAGGGCAAAAACAGTTCTGTCCTACACAAATTCGAGACCTCCGACTCGAATCCGGCGAGGTGATCGTTGAGACTGAGCCGTTGAGGTCTTACGGAGTCGAACTTAACCTAAAGGGGTACCCGGCGCGTCCGCTAGGATTTTTCTTCGTGTTGTTGACACGGAATTTACCGGAGGACGCAACTTGAGTGCGATTCCAGGCCCTCAAGAGAGATCTTTGGGGTCTTACCTTCATATTCGAAAGAAATACGGCATCCGTATGTGCCTAGTCGGCCGAACGACCCGGGAGATTGATGTGTGTACATCGTATGATCGAGTGGTAGGAGCTACACACTAGCAGGTTTTTGTCTGGAGATATTTCGAGTGAATCTTCTCCCTTGATTTTGCACACAAAGTGCTTCGTGCTTTGTAATCTTCCTTCCATACGAAAGAGTTTTCGTGTTTGGGAAATTTTATCAAGCCCATTCAAAAAGAAATTTCGTGTATGGGACCTTTATGCGAGAGAATCTTTGTGCCACAGTTTTGTCCATACAAAGTTATTTCGTGTTTGGAGCTTTATGCGAATGAGTTTTCGCGTCTTGATTTGCCCATACGAACTATTTTCGTGTTTAGGACCTTTATACGAAGGAATTCTGGGCTTGATGATGTGCGCTATGACGTCACGGCGCACTTTATCCTCCCGATGGGACGTGACGGAGCGAGAGCAGAGGTGCTGGCCCACCTTATCAGATTTTTGACCGGAAACGCACTGGTAGAAAATAGGCTTACAGTCCCGGTTCGTCAGGCCCATTAATCCCGGCCGCGCAACCGGGACTAAATAGGCGCGACTAAAGTGCCCCCCTCTTTAGTCGCGCCTCTTACGAACCGCGGCTAAAGGCCCGGCCACGTGGGCGGGTGGCGTGAGCCGGGGGGAGGACCTTTAGTCCCGATTGGCCACACGAACCGGGACTAAACTTTATTTCGTAATTTCTTTAATTCATTTGGGTTTCTAATTATTTTTCACTCTAATTTTTCACTCCATTTTTTTCACTCCAATTTTTCACTCCCTTTTTTTTTCAGAATTTGTATTATTTGCTTAGTGTCTAACTACAATTATCTGTAGTCAAATTACTTACTCGTGGTTAAACTTCCCGCTCGGTCACCCATCCTCCCACTACTCTAGCACTAGCACGCTTAACTTCCGAGTTCCATCCCGTCCCGCATCCAAGTGTTTCGCACGCATGTATGTGATAGTAGTATCATATCAATCCTATTAACATGTTGGTCGATGGCACATTTCTTTATTGTTTGAATTTCAAATAAATCTTTTAATAAACAAAAGTAATGATGTAATTAATAATTTTGAATAAATAAATAAACATTAACTTTTTATTTGTATTATTTCTAAAAATACTATTAATATATCAAAATATTCAGAAAAATAAAACTAATTCATTTTTAAATCTTAAAAATACAAATAATATATCAAAAAATAAAGAAAAATAAAACTAATTCATTTTAAAATCTTAAAAACACAAATAATATATCAAAAAATTAAGAAAAATAAAACTAATTCATTTTAAAATCTTAAAAATACAAATAATATATCAAAAATTTAAGAAAAATAATACCGATTCATTTTAAAATCTTAAAAAGACCAGTAGGCTCTTCTATTATTTTAAGAATGAGTTCAAAAATGTATTTTGAAGTAAATCCAACTGGATGAGTTTGGTATTGACTAGATATATGTTTTCTTGATGTGTTTTTGTTTGTTTTCTTGATGTGTTTTTGTTTGTTTGTTTTGAAATGTGTGTTTGACATAATATAGAAATATTATAGCTAGGAATTAATATAGAAATAATATCCATTACATAATAATATATATCCATTACATACTAATATATCCATTACATGCATATATCGAACGCAAGATGCGGTACACAAACACCATCTACTCGAGCTCCGTCGAGTAGATGCGGAACAACTCGTAGGAAACGTATGCATATATGGCTTAGATTAATTTAGAAACGGTAGTTTTCCTATTTTGTTTTCTTGATGTGTTATTGTTTGTTTTCTTGATGTGTTTTTGTTTGTTTGTTTTGAAATGTGTGTTTGACATAATATAGAAATAATATAGCTACGAATTAATATAGAAATAATATCCATTACATACTAATATATATCCATTACATGCATATATCGAATGCAAGATGCGGTACAAACACTATCTACTCGAGCTCCGTCGAGTAGATGCGGAACAACTCGTAGGAAACGTATGCATCTATGGCTTAGATTAATTTAGAAACAGTAGTTTTCCTGTTTTGTTTTCTTGATGTGTTATTGTTTGTTTTCTTGATGTGTTTTTGTTTGTTTGTTTTGAAATGTGTGTTTGATATAATATAGAAATAATATAGCTACGAATTAATATAGAAATAATATCCATTACATACTAATATATATCCATTACATGCATATATCGAACGCAAGATGCGGTACAAACACCATCTACTCGAGCTCCGTCGAGTAGATGCGGAACAACTCGTAGGAAACGTATGCATCTATGGCTGCATAGCTGAGGTTGATCCGGTCCAGTGGGGTCTTCCCCCAACGCATGTGATTCTTTGAGGGGAAACTAGACTTCATGGTTTTGTAGTCGGCGTGGATGAAGGCGGTTGCCATCGAAGCCATCCCGGTCTTGTGACCGCACAAATCATCAAAATGGATAAGATCCTGAAGATCAATGTAGTGATCTTCAGGTATCACAATACCCAATCGCATCAACTTCTGCCGGTCTTGAGTGATGTCAATACTGCAGAAGTCGTACCCCTTGTTGACAAGAAAATCAACAAAGGCCGTAGAATCCTTTGAACTACTGCAACAACAAAAATAGAACGTGTTAGATATGTTGCAACACATGTATTCTTCAGATGCAACAAACAAATCGAAAATGCAAGATTGTACGTGTGCGTTACCTTGACCATTAGAAGATCAAAACGAACTCCTTGCGCAATCTGGATGACGGCAACATCCCGTTGATCCGCCGTATACTCTAGATCAAGCCCGAAGAACCTATGGTGTTCATCGGCTTGTTCATAGAGATAGCTGAAATGCTCAAGAAGACCGGGGAGCCTCTCGCAATTATTGGTGTAGGCCACGTCGAGACTCTTGCCGCATGGTGTGGCCACACGGACAGTCTTCCAAACTTCATCCATGGGTTCTTGGTGGAGGAAGATCGAAGAGAGGAAGAGAAGAGAAGAGAGAAGAAGAAACAGAGACTCGGGTGCGCACTGTAGCAATGGCGCCCTTCTGCCTCTCGCTCGCGAAATAAAACCGCCGCGCGGGAGGCGAGCAGTTTGTATCTTTAGTCCCGGGTGGCCACGCCAACCGGGACTAAAGGCAGGGAGGCCAGCAGACGTGGATCATTAGTCCCGGGTGGCCACGCCAACCGGAATTAAAGCCCTCCACGCGCCTCCACGCGCTTCCCAACCCACGACGCATGACCTTCTGTCGCGGGTCTCCTCCCGACCCGGGACTAAAACCCCTTTAGTCACGGTGCGCAAAATTTGGGGACTGATGGGGGCGTATGGAAGGCCTTTTTTCTACCAGTGACGAGACGTCGTTCCCGGTTTTTACGCAAAACTGTGCGCAGTAATTGCGCACGATCTACTGTTGGGAGCGTGGCACGACACATCTCCCGCCGCCCTTTCGTTTCACGTTGCTTGATGGACGGCTAGGATTAGGCGGCCCTGTGTATAAATGTGGCCCTTAGATAAACGGTGAAAAGTTCCCGTCATTTGCTTCCAGCCTTCGTCTTCCTCGCGCCCAACTCTCTCTCTGCGAACTCGCACCAGCATCCATGGTGGGAGGCAAGAAGCGCAGCATCGTTGCTTCTTCTTCGAGGGCGACGGAGGAAGTTCCCACGCCACCTGCACCGCGCTCAGGCGAGTGGCGCTCTCCCAACACGACGAACAAAACCATCAAGGAGATGCAGAGGGAGGGGTTACTGCCGCCGGAGACCGAGAAGCGCGTTCTCCTCGGAAATAAGGAAGAGGTACCGAATCCCCGCGCGAACGAACGCGTGATCTTCGCGGATCACGTTTCGCGCGGGCTCTCCTTCTCCCTCGATCCTTTTCTTGTGGCATTGCTGTATGTCTATGGCATACAGCTCCACTGTAACATCCCAAGTATGAAAACATCCATTAGAATGTTTGCTCTCTGTTATTTTATGTTTTGCATCATATCATCATAATCATTGCAATTGTTTTTCTGTTGTTTTCCATTTGAATTTCAAACAAATTCCAAATCAAATTGTTTCATACTTGCTCTGTTACAATTTCCAAACAAAAATATTCAAATCAAAACATCAAATTGTTTCCAATAACTTGGAAGTTCAAACCCTTTAAATTGCTTCTTTTCCATATTTCAATTAATATCAAAAGTGCTCAAATTCAATTAAAATACAAACAGCAACTAATTTGAAATATTTGAAAAAACAAAAGTTTGCAACTTTGTGTTGTTACAATTTCCAAATGAAATATTCAAATCAAAACCATTAATTGTTTCCATTAAAGTTGTAAGTTCAAACTATTGATTTGTTTCTTTGCAATAATTCATTTAATACCAAAAATTGCTCAAATCCATTTAAATTTCCAAGTAGCAACAAAATTTAAAATTTTGTAAAACAAATAATTGCACCTCTGTGCTTTTATCATAACTAACCCATAAAATGTTTTCCCTAAATTTTTTCTAACCCTAAAACTGTCCCTTTTCTTCCCTTATTCTTTTCAGCAAAAAAAAAAGAAAAAGAAAAAGGGAAAACAGAGAGGGGTGGGCAGGCCAGCTCACCACACCCCACGATGCCAGCCCGCTACCCCCTTCCCCCACCTTCGTACATGCTCATGTCAGCCATGGAGGAAAGCGACAGAGCCCTTCCCCCACAGCTCCACCGCACCCCCCTCCTTATCTAACCCCCCAAGGGGCAACCCTAACCCTAACCCGCACTCCCTTCCCTCTTTCCCCCATCTCCGCCGCCACCGTTGAGGAGAGCGCCGCCGTTTCTCCCGCGGCCGGTCGCCGCTCGCCGAGCTCGCCGCCGCCGTCTCCGTCCACCTCCGGCCACGCTGAGACCACCCGTGCGAAGAGGGTGAGCCCCTCGACCGATTCCCTCTATTTCCCTGCTTGTTCCCGTGCAGTAGACGCCGCGATTCCGGCCGTGGTTTTCCGTCGCTGGCTCTGTTCGTCGTTGATTTCCGGCAGAGGCCAAGTCTGAACTTTCGCGTTCAGTTTCAATAAACGCCGCTTAGTAGGTTCAAAACCCCACAGCTCCCGTATACAGCAAACAAGCCGCAGCAGCCCACTGGTTGCGCTCGCTGCGCGCGCACCAGGAGCTCGCGGGTTCGAATCCCGGCCCCCCTTTTTTTGGTTTCTTTTCCAATTGGTTTCGGTAGCGTTTCTGTACCTCAAAAACCCGCGCGAGTAGTATCCTGTCACGAAACAAAGCAGCAGCGCACTGGTAGCTCCCTTGCGCGCGCATCAGGAGGGCAGGGGATCGAATCCCTCCCCCGAGGGTTTAACCCATCTTTTTTTCATCTTTTTTCCCAGATCCAGATCCACTTCTTATCGCACAAGTCCCTGTAGTTACTTCTAGGTCCCTGTTAAAATTATTCTAAGTCCCTGGCTGCTATTTAAAATGGCAGAACACCCCCTAAGCTTTAAAAATGCATAACTAATTCATTACAACTTCAATTTCAACATTTTAAATATGTTTTTCATACCAAATTGAATTCTCTACCCAAATATAAATTTTTTTACTGTTTTGAATATTTTAAATTGGTGAAATATTTGAATCCTTGTTGAATTCATTTAATTTTGCAAAATTCATAACTTGGGCATAAAAATTCCAAACTCAACAAATAAAATATGTTTTCCATCCCATTTTTCATGTACTTTGCAAATATAAACTTTATGTTCTGTGTTGAATAATTAAATTTGGTTAAATAATTTAAACCTTGTTTAAATCATTTAATATTGCTAAATTCATAACTTGGTCAAAATTAAATTCTTTTGAACATATAAAATATGTTTTCAAACCAGAAAATTATAATATTTTCAAATATGAATTTGATTTAATGTTTTGAACAAATAAAAATTCAAATAAATTCATTTAAATCTTGTTTAAACTTGTTTAATTCATAATTAATTCATTCTAATTCCTTTTTCAACAAAGGAAACATGTATTCCACCAAAAATTTTGTGTACTTTCCAAATATGAACTTTGCTATTTATTTTGTACAATTAAAATGGGTGAAAACAACAAATGCTTGTGTAACTCCTTTAAGAAGCAAATTTTCATAACTTAATAAATAAAAATTCCAAACTTGGTAAATTTCATTTCAAATTGAAGCTATTGTTGTTTTCTTTCTGTTTTCCTCATCCATGCATCATGCTAATCCACTTTCACATGTTGTTTAGTTGTAGATCATCTAAACCAACCTTAATTCATGGGCTTTCCATATGCAATCCAAATTGCATATGGGCCCATTTAATTTGGTTATCATGTCAACTAGCTTATTTTGATGCATCAGTTAAATTGCCATGCGTCATCCCATGATTGTGCATTATGCCATGTTATTGATTGTTTGTCTCTCTGTGTTGTTTGTTTGCTTCTTCTCGAATAGACGACGACGTTGAGACAGACGAGGTTTACGACACTACTTCTGAGGAGTTAGCTCAGTACCAGGCTGCTGAGTTTGCAGGCAAGTATTCACTCACATGAACCATTGTGTTCCTTTCCACACTGGATACCGATACTTTCCGTTGTCTATCCTGCTAGCCTTATGAATCGTTGCTTGTGTTCGATCCTATCACATGTTATCCTGTATACCTGATATAGCCTCACCTCCCCACCTATAACCCGGTTGCTTGTTGCCTGTGTCTTACTAGCATACTTAGGGTTGTTTATGCTCGAGTCTGTTGTCCGTTACTTTCTGTTACCATGTTTATTATGTTCTGAGGCTCGATGTTAAACAACAACCTGTTAATGTTTGAGGTAATGCTAATTTGATGATAAGGCACCGGCAGGAGGCCGGGTATGGTTTTGAGGCCTGCTAGTGTCGACCCTAATTAGGAAAAGGGTCTTGTCTACTGATCCATGATGAGCGCACTATCCGCAGGTGGGAAGCGTGTATGGGCGCCCCCCTCAATTTGATTCGATTCGCATCTCGTCCAAATCGCCTCATTTAGTTCAGGTTTTCCATTTGCCGCACGCATATGCAGGTACGAACCCGAGGCCAGGGTGGAAACTTTTGTAGTCGGCATTTAGGGAGACACGTTCTATGAGGGTCCCCTTTTCTTCGTGGGGCTTGATTAGCCGTGCGCTCAATTGCACGGGGTTCTTTGGGCTTGATGCGAAGAAGAGTTGAGTTGTGTTGAGTGCCCCGCTTGGTGGAAGGGCCATTCCATCTGGCTGGATATTCTTACGTGTACGGCCAAATTGGTGCACCCCTGCAGGGTTAAATCTTCTCGAGAAGCCGTGTTTTCCGCGGTTATGGATGACTTGGTGAAAGTACTGGCTAACAAGTACTCAGAACAACTTACACCTAACTAATGATAACTTGACTAGTAATAGTCTTATTGACACAATAACTTGAACCATCATTAATCCAACTGTGTGAGCTATCCTCGGATTGCTTCTTTGGATAAGGGGCGAGATCCAGGATGGGTTTGTTTGAGATTAGATATAGTTGGTTACGATACGCTATCTTATCCCCTTTCTTTTAGCCGGAAGTTGTAGCATGTTTCTGTAGTTGGTTAGAGTAGCCTGCTGCCGCACTTTTGTATAACCTATTCTTCCGTTGAACACAAAGCATCTGTGCTTGGTGTTGACGGGTACACTTTGGTATCTTGTGAGTCTTGCTTGCCAGTACTTGTCTGTACTGACCCCTTTGGGGCTGTGGTTTTCCGCAGACTACGTTTCCGAGGATCCCCATGGTGGCTACTACGTGGAGTATGACGAGGCTGCTGACGAGTAGATAGCGGACCCGGGCAGGATCCGAGACATCGTGGATGGGATCCGTCTTTTCGTTTCCGGCCTCTTAGGCCTATTTGGATCTTGTCTATACTCAGACACTTTGGATGCTTCCGCTGTGATAATGATGAATTGTTGGGACATGTGTCCTCTGGATGATTGTATTTGCTATCTCTGCTCTAGTGAGAGCTATTTGAAACTTATTTCAATCTTTTGTGTCTTAGAGATATGTTGTGATATCACTTGTTCAAACGCCGTTGACGTACCATGTGTGTATGTTATGAAGTACGTCAACGGAAGTAGTCGGATTTCTATGGGATGGTTTACACAGACGATGGATAGTAGAGAATGGTTGTCACACGTTTACGTGTTGGCCTGCTCATATTGAGATGCGGGTGCCGGTATGCCCCGTAATCCATTTGTTCTACTGTTTAGCGGACTGTGAGTATCCTCTAAAAGTCCGGGTGCGACAAATGGTATCAGAGCCAGTCTGCCTGTAGGATCCCTTTTACATGTCGCAGTTGAGTCTAGAAACTATTTTGTAGCTATATAGGAAAAATGAAACGTGAGAGTAGGAATTCTGTTCTTTTATTTCTTTCCCCACCCACCCTCCCTTTTCTGGTAAGGAAGTGCAACGTTGTTTTCTCTTCTCACCTAAACTTTCAAGTTAGGATTTCACGTATCCTGATTTCTCTAGGATAGTTATATCTACTAGACCATAGGAATGGAGGTGGTTGTGACATGATTTATCATGTTGCCTACTCACGATTGAGAACGGAGGCGTGTAAGCCCCGGAAGCAGATCCTCTATTCCTTAAGCAGTAGATATTGATCCTTTAGAAGCCCGGATGGGTCTTCCGTAGTACCTCAGGAGTGTTTGGTCTCGTGTTTCCCGAATGTTGCTTCGATATCCTGTTCTTCTCAACATCCTTTTCGTCCGTTGAAACCTTGTTGTTGCTTGCCACTTCAGTTCTTCTACCAGCGTCTAATCAAAGCTTCCCTAATCATCTGTAGATGGATCTCAGGTTCTACCCGTAGTGGTTCATATGACTCGTTGCGAGAGCACTGCCGGTTATCCGGAGATGCTGAGAGACATGGTCACTTTTCTGGGGTTCCGTTGGGCACCAGAGTACCAGGTCTACGAGCAGCAGCGAGAGTTTGACCAGACCTACTACCAGGCTATCGTCTACATTCTGTCAGATGATGGCATGAGCGTAGTCCACCGCTACGAGGCAGTAGGTTCCACAGTGGATAGGACTGTGCAGCAGGCAGCTTATGTGAGTCTCACCGTCCTTCGTGCTGACTACTGGGGATTTGACGATTCTATCTATCGCCACATCCCCCGTGGTTACATCACTTCGGAGGGAGCTCACTTCACTCTCTACGACAACTTGGATGTCTACGAGCATGATAACTCCAGGCTGCACACCACCGCTCAGTTTGTGAGGCACAGTGACGCAGTTGCCAGCACACTATCTCAGGAGTTGGCTTCAGTCAGAGAGCAGCTCTACCTTGCTTTGACTCGTCTGGCGACGTACACCATAGACTTTGTCGGAGACGAGCGCTTTGCACGTTTCGATCAGCCAGTTGGTCGTCGTCTGCCAGATGCTGGAGGTTACGAGCCGATCAGAGGTCCACTCCTTAACCTTGGTGCTGGTTACACTGGGATTCCACGCTTTGGAGCACAGGGAGTCGACCCTATGTACTTCACCACACCTAGAGTCGCTCTCAGACCACGTCAGATCTACGTGGATCGTCGTTCTACCTACTTTCGTGGGCGTGCTCCTCACCATACCTCTCGCCGTACTCCTAGCCGCCGTCCTGCGTGATGAGCATGGGAGTACCGATGTATCCGTTCTTAGCTATGTTTAGTTATCCTTTGGCAGTTGAACCATTTATGGTGTGTTGGATATTCTGATGTATTTGAACGTTGTGATGATGTACCTGTTCGTTATCTATTCATGCGTCGGAATAATCTCTCTTTCGGTTTCCAAGTCTATCATTTTCTATTGTTGTGCTAAAATGCATTTCCATTCAGGATGCCGCCAACAAGGAACAACCCTCCTGAGCCACCGCCAATCACGGAGCTGTTGACTCAGATGACCCAAGTCATGGCACAGATGGCCCAGTTTCAGACTAATCAGCACAACAACCAGACGGCTCCACGAGTCAGCATCAAGGAGTTCCTCAGTCTGGGTCCGAGAGCTTTCGTGGCCACACGCGAGCCTCTGGACGCTGATGACTGGATCCGTGAGATAGCTAAGGCTCTGGAGATTGCTCACGTTGATGAGGAAGACAAGGTCAAGTATGCCTCCTATCTGCTGAAGGGTCAGGCAGCTACTTGGTGGGAAAACTACCAGGGCATGAGAGCTGGCTTTCCAATCACCTGGAATTGTTTCAAGGAAGCTTTCCTGAAGCACCACATTCCAGATGGTCTCATGGAAAGAATGCGTGAAGAGTTTTGCTCACTCAAGCAGGGCAAGTTGGACGTCATTGGCTATCAGAGTGAGTTCAATCGCCTCGCTCGTTACGTTGGTGATGAGGTGTCCACTGAGGCTAAGAAGATGGCAAGGTTCCGCAGAGGTTTTAACCCGGAACTCAAGTATGCCCTCACAAACGTCAAGGCCAACAACTTCGAGGATCTCGTTAACACCGCGCTCAATGAAGAAAATGGGCGCAAGGCGTTCGAGGAGTCTCGCAAGCACTCGCGTGAGGGTGGTTCCTCCTCCAACATGACCACCCCTCCGCAGAAGCGCCGCATCTGGGTGCCAAATGGTGCTGTCACTCGGGCTCCATACGCCCAAACTTCCCCAGGCTTCGCTCCCCGTCCACCCAACCCTGCTCAGATGCATGATCAGAGGGCTTCGATGGGGCAGCCAAGGCCAGGGCCTCCTCGTGTCGTCACTTGCTACAAATGCAAGCAGACGGGGCACTACGCTGACAAGTGCACGCAGAGGCAGCTACCTCCACCACCACCTCGTCCCAACACAAACCAGGCAATGGTGCGCGCTCCCCCGCCTAAGGCCTTCAACTCCAACAACAGGCCTGTCGGGAGGACCGCAAGGGTGAATCATGTCAAGATCGACAAAGCTGAGGAAGCTCCTGACGTCGTTCTCGGTAGATTACCCGTAAACTCTTTTCCAGCTAAAGTGTTGTTTGATACCGGAGCATCGCATTCTTTTGTGTCAAAAACATTTGCCACAACAAACAACTTAATTGTGGTTCCACTAAGCAATCAAATCACTGTTCACTCCCCGGGATCTCAAATGCTGACTTCCAAGATAAGTAAGGACAATCAAATCCAAATTGGAGGCCACATATTCCTTGCTTCTCTCATGTTGCTGGGAAGTTCTGACATTGATGTCATTCTTGGTATGGATTGGCTGAAAGCTAATAAAGCAAGGATTGACTGTGCTCAAAAGTCAATAACTCTATTCCACACTTCTGGCCAGATAGTCTATTCTCCACATGAATCAAGTTCCATTCAGCTGTGCAACCTCGATGCAAAACCTCTACCTTCACTTGAAAATGTTCCGGTGGTTTGCGAATTCCCTGACGTCTTTCCAGAAGAGTTACCAGGGATGCCTCCGGACAGAGCTGTTGAGTTCGTGATCGAGCTTGAGCCAGGTACTGCTCCAATCTCTAAGCATCCTTACAAGATAGAAACTCCCGAGCTGAAGTTGTTAAAGGAACAAATTGATATGTACATGGAAAAAGGTTACATTCAACCTAGTTCCTCGGCTTGGGGTTGCCCAACTCTGTTCGTTGCGAAGAAGGATCACACAAAGAGACTCGTTGTTGACTATCGTCCTCTTAACGAGAAAACCATCAAAAACAAGTATCCAATTCCTCGTATCGATGATCTTTTTGATCAACTTGCTGGAGCCACAATATTCTCCAAGTTGGACTTGAGAATGGGTTACCATCAAATAAAGATCAGAAAAGAGGATATTTCAAATACAGCCTTCACCACTCGCTACGGTCTATATGAATTCACCGTCATGTCCTTTGGTCTCACCAATGCACCGGAGACTTTCTCTCGACTCATGAATTCTGTCTTCCATGAATACCTCGACAAGTTCGTTGTGGTATATCTTGATGACATTCTTGTCTACTCAAAATCCGAGGAAGAGCACGAAGAACATCTTCGTCTAACCCTCATGAAGCTTCGCGAGCATCGTCTTTATGCCAACTTCTCCAAATGTGAGTTCTGGATTTCACAAGTTGCTTACCTTGGTCATGTCATCTCTGCCAAGGGCATAGCCATTGATCCAGAAAAGGTTAAAGCAATTGTTGATTGGAAACCTCCAAAGACGGTGAAGCAAGTAAGAAGTTTTCTTGGCTTGGCTAGCTATTGCCGTCGTTTCGTCCAAAACTTCTCCAAGATTGCCAAACCTCTCACTGATCTCACAAAGAAGGACAAGAAGTTCGTTTGGTCTCCACAATGTGATGAAAGTTTCAATCTCCTGAAGACTAAACTCACTTCTACACCAGTTCTGGTTGGCCCAGATCCTACCAAACCTTTCCAGATATTCTGTGATGCTTCTCTCCAAGGTCTAGGTGCAGTTCTTATGCAAGAACGTCAAGTTGTGGCTTATGCTTCACGTCAGTTGAACGCACATGAGCTCAATTATCCAACTCATGACCTAGAACTTGCAGCAGTTGTGTTTGCCCTCAAGAAATGGAGACAATACTTGTTGGGTAATCGCACTGAAATCTTTTCTGATCATAAGAGTCTGAAGTACATCTTCACTCAACCAGATCTAAACCTCAGGCAGAGGAGATGGATTGAAAAGATTAAAGACTTTGATCTTACCATTTCTTACACTCCAGGCAAGGCTAATGTTATGGCCGATGCTCTCAGTCGCAAGTCGTATTGCAATAATCTCATGATCATGGAAAGCCAACCTCCTTTTCATGAAGAATTCCAGAAGCTGAACCTTGGTCTTGTTCCTCAAGGCTATCTTGCAAACTTGACAGCCAGTCCAACTCTCGAGGACAAGATTCGTTCTGAACAACTTCGTGATGCTGAAATCAAGAAGATGGTAGAACACATCAAAGAAGGCAAGGAGAAATTTAAGTCCTTCTCAATTGATGACAAGGGAACTGTGTTCTTCGAAGGACGCATTGCAGTTCCTCAAGTTCAAAGTCTCAAAGATGTCATTCTCAAGGAGGCTCATGAAACTCCTCTCTCCATACACCCTGGAAGTACAAAGATGTACCAGGATCTCAAGACACTGTATTGGTGGCCTAGCATGAAACGTGAAATTGCTCAATACGTTTCTGAATGCGACGTTTGTCAACGTGTTAAGGCAGTCCATCAGAAAACAGCCGGTCTTCTCGTCAGAAAAGCTACTATGACAGCAAGCACAGGGATATGATCTATGCACCTGGTGACAAAGCATATCTCCGTGTAACTCCCCTCAGAGGCACTCATCGTTTCGGTGTCAAAGGAAAGCTTGCACCAAGATACATTGGTCCTTTCAACATTCTCTCAAGGCGTGCAGAAAATGCTTATCGTCTTGAACTTCCAGAAAAGCTATCCAAGGTGCACGATGTGTTTCACGTGTCACAGCTCAAGAGGTGTTTCAAAGATCCAGAACGTGCAGTCGATCATGATTCCATTGAACTGCAAGAAGATCTCTCTTATGAGGAGCACCCTGTTCGAATTCTCGATGAGACCGAGCGCAAAACTCGCAACAAGAGCACCAAGTTCTTGAAAGTGCATTGGTCTCATCATTCCGATAAAGAGGCAACGTGGGAGACCGAAGAGTATCTTCGCAAGAAGTATCCGGACCTTTTCTCTTCTCAGTAGGAATCTCGGGGCGCGATTCCTTCAAGGGGGGGCGTTTTGTAACATCCGTATGAAAACATCCATTAGAATGTTTGCTCTCTGTTATTTTATGTTTTGCATCATATCATCATAATCATAGCAATTGTTTTTCTGTTGTTTTCCATTTGAATTTCAAACAAATTCCAAATCAAATTGTTTCATACTTGCTCTGTTACAATTTCCAAATAAAAATATTCAAATCAAAACATCAAATTGTTTCCAATAACTTGGAAGTTCAAACCCTTTAAATTGCTTCTTTTCCATATTTCAATTAATATCAAAAGTGCTCAAATTCAATTAAAATACAAACAGCAACTAATTTGAAATATTTGAAAAAATAAAAGTTTGCAACTTTGTGCTGTTACAATTTCCAAATGAAATATTCAAATCAAAACCATTAATTGTTTCCATTAAAGTTGTAAGTTCAAACTATTGATTTTTTTTCTTTGCAATAATTCATTTAATACCAAAAATTGCTCAAATCCATTTAAATTTCCAAGTAGCAACAAAAGTTAAAATTTTGTAAAACAAATAATTGCACCTCTGTGCTTTTATCATAACTAACCCATAAATTTTTTTCCGTAAATTTTTTCTAACCCTAAAACTGTCCCTTTTCTTCCCTTATTCTTTTCAGCAAAAAAAAAGAAAAGAAAAAGGGAAAACAGAGAGGGGTGGGCAGGCCAGCCCTCCACACCCCACGATGCCAGCCCGCTATCCCCTTCCCCCACCTCCGTACATGCTCACGTCAGCCATGGAGGAAAGCGACAGAGCCCTTCCCCCACAGCTCCACCGCACCCCCCAAGGGGCAACCCTAACCCTAACCCGCACTCCCTTCCCTCTTTCTCCCATCTCCGCCGCCACCGTTGAGGAGAGCGCCGCCGTTTCTCCCGCGGCCGGTCGCCGCTCGCCGAGCTCGCCGCCGCCGTCTCCGTCCACCTCCGGCCACGCTGAGACCACCCGTGCGAAGAGGGTGAGCCCCTCGACCGATTCCCTCTATTTCCCTGCTTGTTCCCGTGCAGTAGACGCCGCGATTCCGGCCGTGGTTTTCCGTCGCTGGCTCTGTTCGTCGTTGATTTCCGGCAGAGGCCAAGTCTGAACTTTCGCGTTCAGTTTCAGTTAACGCCGCTTAGTAGGTTCAAAACCACACAGCTCCCGTATACAGCAAACAAGCCGCAGCAGCCCACTGGTTGCGCTCGCTGCGCGCGCACCAGGAGCTCGCGGGTTCGAATCCCGGCCACCCCCCTTTTTTTGGTTTCTTTTCCAATTGGTTTCGGTAGCATTTCTGTACCTCAAAAACCCGCGCGAGTAGTATCCTGTCACGAAACAAAGCAGCAGCGCACTGGTAGCTCCTTTGCGCGCGCATCAGGAGGGCAGGGGATCGAATCCCTCCCCCGAGGGTTTAACCCATCTTTTTTTTCATCTTTTTTCCCAGATCCAGATCCACTTCTTATCGCACACAAGTCCCTGTAGTTACTTCTAGGTCACTGTTAAAATTATTCTAAGTCCCTGGCTGCTATTTAAAATGGCAGAACACCCCCTAAGCTTTAAAAATGCATAACTAATTCATTACAACTTCAATTTCAACATTTTAAATATGTTTTTCATACCAAATTGAATTCTCTACCCAAATATAAATTTTGTTTACTGTTTTGAATATTTTAAATTGGTGAAATATTTGAATCTTTGTTGAATTCATTTAATTTTGCAAAATTCATAACTTGGGCATAAAAAATTCCAAACTCAATAAATAAAATATGTTTTCCATCCCATTTTTCATGTACTTTGCAAATATAAACTTTATGTTCTGTGTTGAATAATTAAATTTGGTTAAATAATTTAAACCTTGTTTAAATCATTTAATATTGCTAAATTCATAACTTGGTCAAAATTAAATTCTTTTGAACATATAAAATATGTTTTCAAGCCATAAAATTATAATATTTTCAAATATGAATTTTATTTAATGTTTTGAACAAATAAAAATTCAAATAAATTCATAATTGAATTAAATTCATTTAAATCTTGTTTAAACTTGTTTAATTCATAATTAATTCATTCTAATTCCTTTTTCAACAAATGAAACATGTATTCCACCAAAAAATTTGTGTACTTTCCAAATATGAACTTTGCTATTTATTTTGTACAATTAAAATGGGTGAAAACAACAAATGCTTGTGTAACTCCTTTAAGAAGAAAATTTTCATAACTTAATAAATAAAAATTCCAAACTTGGTAAACTTCATTTCAAATTGAATCTATTGTTGTTTTCTTTCTGTTTTCCTCATCCATGCATCATGCTAATCCACTTTCACATGTTGTTTAGTTGTAGATCATCTAAACCAACCTTAATTCATGGGCTTTCCATATGCAATCCAAATTGCATATGGGCCATTTAATTTGGTTATCATGTCAACTAGCTTATTTTGATGCATCAGTTAAATTGCCATGCATCATCCCATGATTGTGCATTATGCCATGTTATTGATTGTTTGTCTCTCTGCGTTGTTTGTTTGCTTCTTCTCGAATAGACGACGTTGAGACATACGAGGTTTACGACACTACTTCTGAGGAGTTAGCTCAGTACCAGGCTGCTGAGTTTGCAGGCAAGTATTCACTCACATGAACCATTGTGTTCCTTTCCACACTGGATACCGATACTTTCCATTGTCTATCCTGCTAGCCTTATGAATCGTTGCTTGTGTTCGATCCTATCACATGTTATCCTGTATACCTGATATAGCCTCACCTCCCCACCTATAACCCTGTTGCTTGTTGCTTGTGTCTTACTAGCATACTTAGGGTTGTTTATGCTCGAGTCTGTTGTCCGTTACTTTCTGTTACCATGTTTATTATGTTCTGAGGCTCGATGTTAAACAACAACCTGTTAATGTTTGAGGTAATGCTAATTTGATGATAAGGCACCGGCAGGAGGCCGGGTATGGTTTTGAGGCCTGCTAGTGTCGACCCTAATTAGGAAAAGGGTCTTGTCTACTGATCCATGATGAGCGCACTATCCGCAGGTGGGAAGCGTGTATGGGCGCCCCCCTCAATTTGATTCGATTCGCATCTCGTCCAAATCGCCTCATTTAGTTCGGGTTTTCCATTTGCCGCACGCATATGCAGGTACGAACCCGAGGCCAGGGTGGAAACTTTTGTAGTCGGCATTTAGGGAGACACGTTGTTAGAGTGCTATGAGGGTCCCCTTTTCTTCGTGGGGCTTGATTATCCGTGCGCTCAATTGCACGGGGTTCTTTGGGCTTGATGCGAAGAAGAGTTGAGTTGTGTTGAGTGCCCCGCTTGGTGGAAGGGCCATTCCATCTGGCGGGATATTCTTACGTGTACGGCCAAATTGGTGCACCCCTGCAGGGTTAAATCTTCTCGAGAAGCTGTGTTTTCCTCGGTTATGGATGACTTGGTGAAAGTACTGGCTAACAAGTACTCAGAACAACTTACACCTAACTAATGATAACTTGACTAGTAATAGTCTTATTGACACAATAACTTGAACCATCATTAATCCAACTGTGTGAGTTATCCTTGGATTGCTTCTTTGGAAAAGGGGCGAGATCCAGGATGGGTTTGTTTGAGATTAGTTATAGTTGGTTACGATACGCTATCTTATCCCCTTTCTTTTAGCCGGAAGTTGTAGCATGTTTCTGTAGTTGGTTAGAGCAGCCTGCTGCCGCACTTTTGTATCACCTATTCTTCCGTTGAACCCAAAGCATCTGTGCTTGGTGTTGACGAGTACACTTTGGTATCTTGTGAGTCTTGCTTGCCAGTACTTGTCTGTACTGACCCCTTTGGGGCTGTGGTTTTCCGCAGACTACGTTTCCGAGGATCCCCATGGTGGCTACTACATGGAGTATGACGAGGCTGCTGACGAGTAGATAGCGGACGCGGGCAGGATCCGAGACATCGTGGATGGGCTCCGTCTTTTCATTTCCGGCCTCTTAGGACTATTTGGATCTTGTCTGTACTAAGACACTTTGGATGCTTCCGCTGTGATGTAATGATGAATTGTTGGGACATGTGTCCTCTGGATGATTGTATTTGCTATCTCTGCTCTAGTGAGAGCTATTTGCAACTTATTTCAATCTTTTGTGTCTTAGAGATATGTTGTGATATCACTTGTTCAAACGCCGTTGACGTACCATGTGTGTATGTTATGAAGTACGTCAACGGAAGTAGTCAGATTTCTATGGGATGGTTTACGTAGACGATGGATAGTAGAGAATGGTTGTCACACGTTTACGTGTTGGCCTGCTCATATTGAGATGCGGGTGCCGGTATGCCCCGTAAGCCATTTGTTCTACTGTTTAGCGGACTGTGAGTATCCTCTAGAAGTCCGGGTGCGACATCCACGACCTGCCTCCAAATGCGGTGCAGCACATCCCGTGCTTCATCGTTTTTTGCGAGTGCTTCTTGGGCATCCGCCCTCACTGGGGCCTTTGGAAGGCCCTCTTCAAGGTGTGTGTCTTCCGCGAGAAATAGCGGGTAGAGACTGAGTCTGGAGAGGCGCTGCGCACCGGTGGCTTTGGAATCCAGACCAAATCGGACAACTGCTACTTCACGATGCACTTCATCGACTCCGTGCAAGGATGGAGGAAGAAGTGGTTTTACGTCGAAGACAACATCGCGGGTGGAGTCCATGAGTTCCACCCGTTCATTGTCCTGAAGAGGCTGAAGTCCTGGGCGCACAAGCTTTCAGCTGAAGAAGGTCGACTGGTCGCCCCGCTACTCGCCAAGGTGGCTGCCCTTCGTGACCAAACTGCAGGAGTTGTGCTGAACGGCTTGCACCTAGCGAGCGTGTTCCTCAAGCGCAGGATCCAGCCCCTGCAGGAGAGGCCCTCCACAATGTGGGAGTACGAGGGTGTTGAAGACCCCAGCCGCGTGACCGCGAAGAACTTTCGAATTTTGAATTCGAGAAGAAAATCGCGGCTATCACCAGCTTGAAAGTGGGCGAGACCTTCCCTGACTGCTCTGTCGCAGCTTTTGAGGCTTCGAAACCTCCTCCACCCAAAGTAAGTTTAAATTTTCTCTTGTCTTAGTTCTTTTTCTAGCTTCAAAATTTGTCGACTGAATTTCTTCTTCTTTTTCTTCTTGTAGAGTTTAGCTGTGGTCACCTCCTACCCGCCAGTTTTCGGTGAAGAAGTCTCGGACTTGTTGGCGAGCAACCTGGATGTCCCTGCTGACACCAGCGTCGCTGAAGCCGAATCGAGTTCTGAGCATGACTCCTCGGATGACGTGGAAGAATCGGGTAGTGATCTCCAGCATCGCAAACGCCGCCGGACGGAGGGGGACGAGGCTACTTCTAAGGACAACTTCCTTGGCGGAGCGTCTGATAAGGAGCCTCTCCACGCGACCCCGCTAAGTGTGCGCGCTCCTCTTGCTCCCCATCCGACTATCCAAACCGCTTGGAACGCGGATATGCTGGATGATGAGGATGATGACGAGTAAGTTTTTGCCTCTTTGTTCTAGTCGAACGTTTCTTCTTTGTTTCTTCTAACACTTGTCGTTTTCCTTCATGTCAGCCTCCAATCTATCAGCCCTGGCCGGTTTGTTTCTTCGCTTCCTCTCGAAAAAAGGAAGGAAGTTGCTGCTGCGGGTGGGACTCCAACAGCAGGCACCGTCCAGAACTCACCGAGTCCAGTCCCCACGGCTGCAGCTACGTACTATCAGCTCCCTAGTTTTGCGGTTAGGGGTTCGACCTCGAAAGAAGTTTCGGGCAGCTCGGCTGATCCTCTCTGCCTCTCCCAAGGCCAGGTAAACTTTGTTATCTTCCTTCGCATTCTATACTTCATTCATTTTAGGATTTCTATCGGGTGCACGACAGTGCTCCCGATGGGAGTAGACCCCGAGGCTGTAGTTAATCGTGTGCGATTGGCTACAGGCTCAAGAACTTAAGCCTTTTTATTCTCTTCAATTTATCGGGTGCACGGCGGTGCTCCCGATGGGAGTAGCCCCCGAGGCTATTCACGAGTGTGTGCAGTCATGAATAGGCTCAAACTTTTCTATCTTTTTTGGATTTTCTTTCTTCCTTGTCGTGCCGGCTCTCCTTGACTCCCTCGTGGCTGTTGGCCGCCACGTGATCTCGGCTGAGACGGAGTGCGTGACCCTTCGGGCAGATCGCGACCGACTCGACTCGGAAGGTCAACTCCTCCGAGGTAACTTGATCTGCTTTCTCTTTATCTTTTCCAGTCGTGTGAATTATTCCGTCTCTGAGATCCATTGTTTGTGCAGCTCAAGCCAAAGTTCTGAAGGCTGAGAAGGCCGACGCTATCACTCGGGCGAACAACCTCGAGGTTGAGTTGGGGTCTGCTCGAAAGGAACTTGAGTCCCTTCGCAAGCAGTCGGCTGACTACGAGGGGAAGCTCACGGGTGCTGAGGACGCCTTGAAGAAATTGGAGGAAGCCGGCGCTAAACAGGACAACGATCTTGTCGACTTCCTCCGTCCTTTAGCTCAGAACTTCGCGAGTAAGTATTACTTGCCTTTGTCATTCCATGGTTAGCTTGGACTGCCTTTGAAACTAATAGTGCTTCTTGTAGATATCCTTGGCGTCGCGCTAGAGTTGCCTGGGGTCACTCGAGCGGATGCGGTGACGGATTCCCTCGCCCAGCTCCGGAGGCATGCGGATGGGATCGGTTCCCTCCTCGGCGATGCCACCCAAGTGCTGAGGAGTTTCCATGAGCGCCTTCTGGTGAACGTGGCAGTTCCACCTACTCTGGGTGGTCTTCTGAAGGTTTTTCTGGAGGACGACATCCTTCAGGCCTACTCGGTTGCCCAGTCAGAGTGCGGAGCGAAGACCGTCATTCAGTTCGCGCTGGCGCATGGAGTTGAAGGCTTGGATGAAGCCTACTCGAGTCTTCCCGTCAATCCTTCCACGAGAAGAAAGGTAGCGCTTCGTTCTTTTGGCGAGCTAGCTGAAGCCCTGGCTCGGAAGTTGGCCGCCTTGATTGCTAGCGCCATTCGCAAGGGGCAACCTGCTGCGAGTGGCAGCACTTCCGCGATTCCATAGGGTATGATTTATTTTAACTTGTTCTTCCTGATGTAATGAACCTTTGGGATGTATTCCCGTACTTTTTCCTTTAATCAGAATGTTCTTTTGATATTCGAGCTTTGTGATTCCATGCAATTGATTGTCATGAAGCTCTCCCGATGGGAGTAGCCCCCGAGCACCTGTTCGAATAGGTGGTTTTACTTTCTCGAGTGGGGTTATTCTGAAACTTTTTCTTTAACCTTTGTTTTTCTCCAGGAAATTGGTGCCGCCGCGGAGTCTTCGAGTGGATCTGCCACACGATTGGATCCACTCGTTGCTGCTGTTAGCACTTTTGATGGCCTCCGTGGCCGTGTTGCGGATGGTGAACGCAAACTAAAAGTTCTGCGTGGGGTGGCTGATGTAGCCAAGTCCAAACAGAAACTTGCGGTTGAACGTGAGCAGTTTGTGATGGATGAATTGGCGGCCATTGCCAAGGATTTGCTTTGGAAGTATCTCAGCCCCCTAGCTTTCCGTGTCTTCTTTTTTTTCTTTGACTATGTAGCTTTCTTCGTAGTTGTTCAGCCTGACGATCGGTGTGAAAAGCATTGGGTGGAGAACCATATTCTTCATGAAGCTGGTAGTTCAAAACCCCATGCAAGTAACTTTTGGTCCGTTCGTGGTCGAGGCTTTGTGCTGGCTACTTTGAAGTATCGAGTAATCCAAGCGAAGATGCTCGTGAGTTCCTGCCATGAGACTTTGATTGCTGTGAACTCTGCTTTCTATCCGCTGGAAAGGGGTCCAGAAGATTTGAGCCATCTCCTCAGAACTTTCGGGTGAGAAGGAGAAATTCGCGAGTGCGTCTGCAACCAAATGATCTGCGGGTCCGTAGTAGCGCTTTCCTTCGTCCGATTGTGGCATCCTGAGGTGAATTTCAACTCTGTAGCCATGCTCTCTGATGGTCGAGTCGGCATGACCCCTCATTATAGAGCTGTTCGGCCTGCAGCAGAGGAAATTATTCGATTGACCTCGGAAGAGGTGGATCGGGTTTTAGCCGAGAAAAACGCTCACCGCCGTATGTAAATATAGGATGTATGTATCTTGTTACTTCGTATAGTTGTCTTGAGGCTTTTAAAAGGTGCCGACCTTGTTTGTAGTCTTGCTGTTGTAAATAATGCTATGTTAGGTGTAGTCCCCGTGTGTTTGGGGTGTATACCTGTTATTTAGCGTGTAAAGATCAAAAGCGTGAAAAACTATGATTGAGAAACCATGTAATTTATTAATATGACTGAAAAGTCATGTATTGTCTTCGAGCTACAGCATGGCTAGTATAGCCTTATTTTGTCGAGTAGAATAATCTAAGGATAAAATTTGCGGAGGTGCGCAACATTCCATGGATTGGAGTAGATGCCACCGGTCTCCGGGTTCTTCAGTCGATAAGCGCCACCAGGGATAACTTCGTGTATTATGAAGGGTCCTTCCCACGGTGGCTCGAGCTTGTGCCCTTCCTTCTATTTGAGTCGTAGCACCAAATCTCCTGCCACGAAGGCTCTGTGGCGTATACGGCGGCTGTGGTAGTTGCGTAGCGACTGTTGATATACCGCGGATCTTGCGAGTGCAATGTCGCATATCTCGTCGAGTGCATCCACGTCTTCCGCGAGTGCCCTGTTAGAGGTTTCTTTGCTGTAACCGACGACTCGTGGGGCGCTGAACTTGACGTCTTCGGGAAGGACTGCGTCAGCTCTATATACCATGAAAAATGGTGTGTAGTTTGTTGATCGATTTGGGGTCGTGTGTAGGCTCCATAGTACGGAGGGTAACTCCTCTGCCCAATGTCCTGCTGCTGGGTGCAGTCGATCTAGTAGCCGTTTCTTTATTCCAGCCGAGACCAATCCGTTGGACCGCTCGACCTGGCCATTGGTTTGCGGGTGAGACACAGAGGCGAAACTGAGGGTGATGCCCTTTTCCTCGCAGAACTGCTCTGTTTCCTTTGCTGTGAAATTGCTTCCATTATCGGTGATGATGTTGTGTGGTATTCCAAATCTGCACACGGTAGAATCAAGAAATTTGACGGTGCATTGAGCGCTGGCTGGGGTGACTGGCATGGCCTCAATCCATTTTGTAAATTTGTCGACTACAACTAGCAAGTGTGTGTATCCTCCGAGTGTTGATTTTCTCAGAGGACCCACCATATCTAGCCCCCATTGCGCAAAGGGCCAGACGATTGGGATCATGTGAAGCCCAGTGGCAGGGGCGTGTGGCTTGGGCGCAAGTCTTTGACATGCGTTGCACCTGTCGACTAGGTCCTTTGCGTCCCTGGCTGCTGTAAGCCAGTAGAACCCTGCGCGAAGCAGGGGAGGTCTCTAGTTCCAAGAAAATATGTACCAGTACTTGTAAAGCGAGCAATTTTCTCTCTTATGTGTGGCCTAATATGTAAAGTATTACTGTAGTTTTTCTGTTGTTGGAAGTCTGGGAGGTCACTCTAGGTGCCAAGCATATTTGTAGCAGTACTGAAATGGGCTACCATTTGTTTGATGTTACCAGATGTGTACAATGACTTAATGAATTAAATACCTTTTGTTATGTGGCAGTAGTTTCTGTTGCTCCAATTTTCCTTTTATCTCCTTTGAACTTTTTTTCAGTTCGTTTGTGTGCCTTATATCAGAATACATATGATAATACATAGTTACTAAAACAGTGTTTATACACTGTGTGTATTCTAACTATGATTGATTTACTACATCGATCATAATACATATGAGAAAAAGTATGGAGTGTAAAATCTGTTACATCTACACCAAGAATTGAAACATGTAATGTGACCGAAAGACTGAAGCAATTTTGCAAGAACATTATCAATCTAATGTTCTAGATAGATATGGAATTGATTGGACAGAGAGGTCGGGGACAGCTAGCAGCAGCTCGACAAGGACAAGGACACGGAAAAATGAATGTGGAGGAAAACAGAGAGCTTGTGGCGGCGGTCTGCGGCTCTGCGCTTGCTGGGTGCGCAGGGCGGAGGCTACCAAAGGAAAATAATATCACGGCGTCAGAGCTATGGAGGGCAGGGCGTAGTCGATTGTCGACGCGCTGTGTCAGAGGGGCTGGGGTCTTGATCTTTGTGGTTTGTAACTCCATTCATCAGCTAGTTCTCTGACACGTTTTAATCTGTTGACAAGTAACTGGAACTCCACAAAGCTAGGCTCCCTGTATCATTATTTCTCACACTGCGAAGATTTCTAGTCCCCTTGTTGCTATAGTAGGATTATTCTAATACAAGTTTTAATGCGTGTCTTGAGAGTCAATAAGTCTAAGGAGAAGACACCCAAATGCATGTTCTATGCTGGCAGGTGTGCATGAAAAATGTATTGCACTCATTGAGCGGTTAACCAGTTTATAATTCATATGACATTTGGTCCCAACATGTAATCGTCCGTATTTAGGTAAATGCTTTCTGCACATGTCACAAATAAATTGCCAGTAAAAGGGTGCAAAGATATGATCCATCTGGTACTCAAATAATTGATCAAACATTATTTACCTCATTAAAGCAGAATGCAGCTTCTGTACTATTCTGCCAAACCCCGAGTCTGATCCTTTTTTTTTTTCGTCCTTCTTCCACGCCCTTAAGGACGTAAACTCTAAGAACTTGACCGAGAAGTTTGAATTTGGAATTGCTGTCTTGGATATACTCATAATGGCTATAAAATCTGATTAATTAGTACACTGTTTCAAGCCTTGGTGAGGCCGTGAGGGTGTGTGGCCCAAATGGGAACCATTGAACACGATGCCACTGCAGTTTAGATTTCCTTACTTTAGTAGTGCTAATGTAGTATCAACATAGGAACACGTGCATTCAGTTGAAAAAACATGCCTAATCTTCAGCATCACAAGACCCATGTAATAATAACCTAATATGAAAGAATGAACAGCCTGGGAAGGCTTCGCAACCTAAAGTCTTCCTTTCTGTCCACTGCCCTGCGTCCTAAGATCGAAACGGACAGCAACACAGCATAAATGGCCATGTAATCACACAAAATGTTCATGTCCAGAGCACAGCGCAAAGGGCCATGTCCAAGCAGCTGGGCCGGGCACATACCTGGTTCAGGCCTCACGAGCTGGCAGGAAGGTCATGCAGGTGATCGACGTATTGCCCGTCTTCTGGACACAAGGTCCATCACGCACACGCATCACATCGAACACTGGCTGGGGCACGCGGCACGCCAAGCCATCCTGTCACCGCCCACCGGACACCTCCGGGCTCCGGCACGAGGCGTCCCTACGCCACCCTTGCCGATGGGGATGGTGCGATGTTTCGATCCGTCATCTGACAGTGTGATGACCTCGGCGTCAGTCGATCTGTCCAAAACAGAGGTGGTTAATTCCGACGCTGTACTCCACAAGGGGCAAGCAAGAAGATAAATGGCACAGCAAAGGACCTCAGTGAAACCACAACCCCGGCGCCCGACGAACTGGGTGGCCGTTGCCAGGACTGCCGGCCTCTTGCGCACATTTCGTCGAGCAGTTGCCGTGCATTCCCACGGGAGGAATTTCGCAAGCGGCCGGTCGTATCCACATCTCCGCGTCAACACCGGGGGACTTGGCGCTGCGATCCGACATGGAACTCCCGGTCTTCATCGAAGAAGCACGCACCTTGTCCGGTTTTCTACAGGGCGTGGTTGGACCGCACATGATTTGTGACCAATAGTTTAAAGATAATAACATCTAAAAGAAGTAATTTAAAGATAAGGGCATTACTTAAGGATCATTGTAAATTTAAAACTTTTAAACACTTTATCTTTTTTTTTTGAAGCGCGCAAAAGATTTGCCTTTTATATTAATATAGTAGAAGCAAACAACAGTGGAATAGGCCATCCAAAAAAGGAAAAAGGCGAATTAACAAAAAAAGAGGTGGGCAGTCTTAAAGAATAGCTTCCGCCAGAAACTTTGCGCCCGCTAGGATCCAATTCTTGCTCTCATCTTTAATCTTCTGAAATAGCACCGTGGCATTGAGGCCACATTGTTGAAGACCCTAGTATTTCTATTCTTCTAGATTTCCCAGGTGATGAGGGTAATTAACGTCTTTAGCCCTGTTGATAGGTTTCGAGAAAAAAAAATTATACACTCAGAATCAACACGGATGTACATGCAGATGTACGTTCATTTACACTGAACGAAGTACGTCCCTAGTGCATCTGCTGACGTACAGTCACGTGCACCACGGGTGTACGCCCAGACGGTTGTACACCCAGTTGCAGGCGGATATACGCCCGTGCGGATGTACACCCACGCGTTTGTACACGCAATGAAAGGCCGACGTACACCCAGACGGGTGTACACCCAGTGAAGGGCCAGCGTACACACAAGCATATGTGTACACCTAGGTAAACCGTGCGTATACTTTTCGGAACAGTTTTTATATACTTTCAGTAGCATTTTTTATACTTTCATGTATACTTTTAGAAAAACGTTTGTATACTTTCAGTAACAAAAATTTTATACTTTTACATACAACATATATACTTTTAGAAACAACGTTTCTATACTTTTAGTAACTATTTTTTATACTTTTTTTAGATACAACACGTGTGTACTTTTTAGATAAAACACGTTTTGTTCGAGGCGAAGCCGAGCGGTAGTACGAGTCAACGCCGATTCGTAGCACGCACTACGACTAATGCACGCTTCGACCAATGCGAACAACGACCTATGTACTCTTTTAAGATTTTTATAAATGGTTAACGAGACGAAGCCAAGCCGTAAAAAAATATCGAGGCAAAGCCGAACATTGTGCTACTAGACATACAGGGTGTACACATGTTGGGAATATGGCCTAGAGGCAATCATGTATGATGTATTCCCAATATATTCATAAAGTTATTAAGTCGTCCTTGTTTTGAACACCTGATATATATCATTGAATATGTGATTCGATTGTGGAATTATGTATTCGTGTTGTTCATACTAAATTGTCTTTGGTCATCAAGGTTGTGCTGGACACACACCCTAGACTAATGTGAGTGTTGCCTGATGACTCGGTTCCACTTGTCATGGGCATGGCGATGTCATTCCAACGTTCACAGAGTTGACTAAAGAATTTAGCAAGTCGTACTGTCCCATATTGAGATGCAACGAGCAAGTCATCATTTGCATGTCTCAATCAATGTAATACTTAGACCTGAGGTTGTCGCACAATCCGAGATGTGGATCACCGATTTAGGTTCTGTCAAACATTGTTATGTGACAAGGCAGTTATAAAGGCAGAGTTCGGATCGAATGAGAAGCAAACTGCGTGATCTGGATAATCAAGATGGGATTTTGCCCCTCCGAATGGAGAGATATTCTCTGGGCCCTCTCGAGTGATATGATTCCGGAAGCATGGCCATGCGCAATTCGGTTAAGTGTTAACTGAGTCTGTTGACTAAGAGTTAGTCAGATGAATCATTTATCACGGACCGAGAAGAGAGTTGAGCTATTAAGGGATGACGATAAATCGCCTATAATTCGACTATGTATATTGTAAGGCAAAAGGGACTAAGATAAAAGTCACATTGAAAGGTATGTCGTCATGACTCAATGGGACTTGACTCGATGGGACTTGGGAGTCGGCACGTTCTGCTAGGAGCCACTACCGATTGACCGATTGGGAGTCGGACTCCAATCGTGTCCAAGTCGCCATTAGCCTGCAGGGTCGCACACTTAAGAGAGGGAGCAAATATATTGGCCGGGTTGGACCCGAACCGGAAATGGACTGATTTTGTGAGTCGGACTCACAGATGAAATGGGCCACAAGTGTTGTGAAGCCACTACCATTCGCTATATAAAGAGGGGCGCGGGTTGCCCAGCGGGCACGTTAATCCACTCCCATGCATTGGGAACCCTAGCCCCACTCAGTCCAACCGTCGCATCGGACCTAGCAGTCCGCCGTCGGAGCTCCTCCTCTTACGTGTGGATACCGGCAGAGGTGTTGTACGTTCAGCACTTCGACGTTCGTGGGATTAGATCGGATGGATCGGATCGTGGGACTACACTGCATCGACGCGCTGCATCGATAATCCGCAACCGCGCGTCTAGTGGTAATCCTCGTGGCCTTCTACCTCGGCTAGATCTTGGAAGTACCGCTTAGAAAAGTTTTCGTTTATCTCTACGCGTTCCAACAATGGTATCAGAGCGGTAGCTTCTGGTTTAGGCCCGAGATCCGCACATATGTGATATGTAGTTAGCGTTAGATGTGATCTAATTGCTGTTTTGGTGGTCGGTCTATGAGATAAATCGGTTTTGTACAAGGTTGATCGGATCAATCGTACTCGGGTATAATGGATGATCTAGTTTCCGTGATCATACTGTTAAGCTCGTGGAACGACTTACCCCTACCGGTCGGTTTCCGCCATTGGGGTATACCGTGACACATAAATCCAGTTGCGTTGATCGAAGATCAAAGAGTTTGATCGAATCGGAATACGGATCGGATTTGGGTAAAATCGTTTTATCCGATGAAGAAATCCATGTTCGGAATGCAAATGGGACCGCCGGCTTCGCCCTGTCGTAGCGCCTTGGATGTCGTTACGAGTTTCACAACGCCGGTAGATATCGTATCTATGCATAACTTGTTTTTTGCAGGAAGTTGTGAATGGTATGGCTTATGTGCATGTGATGTGTGTAATCCATACATGATCTGCGTATCATGGTTTTGTCAGCCGGCTGGAGCTTAGGTGCTGTCATTTTATTGTATAACGGCCCGCGTGTCGGATTTTCTATGTAATTTTTCATTTACTAGCTAGTGTAGCTTGTTGGAGAACCCGGATGACATGCAAGTCGATGTACAAGTCGGCTACATGGAGTAAGATGGACGTGACAAGAGTTGGCACGAGTCGACTTACAAGCTTTGTGGAGATGGCGATCACCATGAAGAGAGCCATACCATTTCACGTTATAATTGCTTTATTTGTGTTATTGTTATGTCTCTTTTTACCTCTATTTATATATTTGGTAGATTTTAGTCCCTCAAAAAAGGTCTAGTCGGTCGCCCCGCCAGTGCTGCACCATCACAAGTCGGACATTCTTGGTAGTGGGCTCATCAAATTGAGGTGCTACCAATTCTTTCCGATTAGCTGGGTTTGAGTCGGACTCTTACAACGGAAGCACTTGGTAAGCTAGACGAGTCCATCACAACGGTTGTGGGGCTCGGGGCGAGGTAGGTTGGAAGCCGGGGCATGTGATGCCACCCAACTGACAGGAGTCGTATTGGATACGATTGGCAAGGTGTTGCCTACCTAGATCAGTTGACGGCTAGAGGTGATGCTAAAACTCACTAGTCGGTTTGCTTATTTAGGATCTTGAATCTCTTAGCAACCATCGGAGGGGTGTTGGTTCTAGTGGGAGCATAAGTATTAAAGCGTTTAATATGCTTGCTCTTTTATGAATACATGTCTTAAGTGTTTTGCATATTTTCTGTTGTAGATCAATGGCACCTAGCAACCTTCCTCAGTTGTCCGGAGAAAGATAAGTATTTTGCGTTGCGGACAATCCTAGAGAAAGATAACCTTAATGGAACTAATTTCACCAACTGGTATCGTAATCTGAGGATAGTCCTCAAGCATGACAAGAAAGAACATGTTCTAGAAACTCCATTTCCAGATGAGCCTGATGATGATGCGACTGTCGCTGTCATGAATGCCTACCGTAAGACTAGACATGATTCTACGGAAATTAGATGTCTTATGCTTGCACACATGGAATCGGAATTGCAGCAGCAGTTCGAGAATGTTGAGGCCTACGATATGATCGAAAGCCTCAAAAGTATGTTCCAGGCTCAGGCAAAGACCGAGATGTATCAAGTCTCTCAAGTTTTGCTGGGTTGTCAGCTCAAAGACGGCGATCCAGTAAGTCCGCATGTAATCAAGATGACTGGTTACATACAGTCTCTGGATCGGCTGGGCTTCCCAATTAACGAAGAGTTCGCTACTGATATAATTATGAACTCTCTTCCTAGTGCGTATGGTCCGTTTATCTCGAACTACCATATGCATGGTATGGATAAGAAGATCACTGAATCACATGGGATGCTCAAAACGGAAGAGGCTGATCTCAAGGAAGGCGCCAGTGAAGTGTTGATTGTGCAGAATAACTAAGAAGAATTCTTGGACTAGGAAGAAGAAGGATAAGTCAGGAGGCAACGCCCATGACCCTGTTTAGAGCGCTTCCTCAAAGACTAAGCCATCTGCTACAGCCGGAGTTAATTTCTTCTACTGCAAGCAGGATGGCCACTGGAAGAGGAACTGCACCAAGTATTTGGCTGACCGAGCCAAGAGTGAAGTTATGACTTCCAACTCAGGTACACTTGTGTGCAATGTTATAGACATTTATCTTGCTGATGCGCCTAATAGTTCTTGGGTATATGATACCGGATCAGTTATTCACATATGCAACTCGTTGCAGGGACTGTTAAGAACTAGGAGCGTGGCAAGAGGAGAAGTTGATATTCGGTTCGGCAACAAGGCGAGAGTCGTTGCGTTGGAAGTCGGCACGATGCAACTTCATTTACCTTCAGGATTTTTAATGGGGCTGAATAATTGTTATTATGTTCCAATGCTTAGTTGAAACATTATTTCCGCCTCATGTTTGATGATACAAGGTTATGAGTCGAATATTAAGAATAATGGTTGTTCTTTATATTTGAAAGATATGTTTCATGGCTTTGCACCCGTTCAGAACGGGTTATTTATTTTGAATCTTGATAGTGAATCGGTCTATAACATACATGTGAAAATGTTGAAACCAAATGATCTGAATATGACTTACTTTTGGCATTGTCGGCTTGGTCATATAAGTTGGAAGCGCATGAAGAAGCTCCATGATGATGGACTTCTAACTTCGTTCGACTTAGAGTCATTCGAGACATATGAATCATGCCTACTAGGCAAAATGACCAAGACATCTTTTGCAAGGAGTTGCGAAAGGGCGTCCGACTTATTGAAACTAATACATAGTGATGTATGTGGTCCAATGAGACCGACAGCCAGAGGTGGTTATGAGTACTTCATTACCTTCACTGATGATTTGAGTATGTATGGATATATCTATTTAATAAATCACAAGACGGAAGCCTTTGAGAAATTCAAGGAATTCCAGAGTGAGGTAAAAAATCAACTCGGCAAGAAAATAAAGTTTCTACGGTCGGACCGTGGAGGCGAATACATGAGCCATGAGTTTGATGACCATATAAATAGTTGTGGAATAGTTCCTCAACTCACTTCGCCGGGTACACCGCAGAGAAACGGTGTATCGGAACGGAGAAATCGGAACTTGTTGGACATGGTACGATCAATGATGAGTCGGATAGATCTACCTTTATCATTTTGTGGCTATTGTCTAGAAACTGCAGCGTTCACACTAAACAGAGTACCATCAAAGTCAGTAGAGAAGACACCGCATGAGATGTGGACTGGCAAAATGCCAAGTTTGTCTTTTCTTAAGATTTGGGGTTGTGAAGCATTTGTCAAGCGACTTCAGTCAAACAAGCTCACGCCCAAGTCGGATAAGTGTATTTTCGTGGGGTATCCAAGGGAAACATTGGGGTGCTACTTCTACAACCGGGAAGAGGGAAAAGTGTTTGTCGCTCGGAATGGTGTCTTCCTTGAGAAAGAGTTTCTCAATCGGGGAGTCAGTGGGAGCATAGTGCAACTTGAAGAAATTCGAGAGGAACCGTCTAGGGGCGAGTCGGCAAGGGCCTTGGAGGCTGAGCCGGTCGTGGTACCTACACCAGTAACAGCACCTGAACCACGGAGATCTGCCATTTTACAAAATGCTCGTGATGTTTTACTGTTAGACAGTAATGAGCCGGTAACTTATTCGGAAGTGATGGTGGGATCTAATTCCGAGTCATGGCTTGGATCCATGAGATCTGAGTTAAAGTCCATGGATGAAAACCAAGTTTGGAATTTGGTTGATCTACGGTGCAAGACCTGTCGAGTGCAAATGGGTCTTTAAGAAGAAAATTCATATGGATGGAAATATTTCCGTCTATAAAGCATGAATTGTCGCGAAGGGGGTCTGACAATTTCAAGGAGTTGACTACGACGAGACCTTCTCGCCTGTAGCGATGCTTAAGTCAGTTCGGATCATGTTAGCCATAGCAGGTTATTTCGACTATGAGATATGGCAGATGGATGTCAAGACGGCTTTCCTTAATGTTAATTTAACTCAGGACATGTATATGATACAGCCCGAAGGTTTTGTCGATCCAGCTAACGCTGACAAGGTATGCATACTTCAGAAATCCATTTATGGGTTGAAGCAAGCATCTCGGAGTTGGAACATTCGCTTTGATGAGGTAGTCAAATCGTTTGGTTTCATCAAGAGCGATCATGATTCTTGTTTATACAAGAAGTTTAGTGGGAGCAAAGTAAATTTTCTAATCTTATATGTGGAAGACATATTACTGATGGGAAATGATGTCATAATGTTGCAAGAAACCAAAGAATCATTGGAAAGGAGTTTTTCAATGAACGATTTGGGTGAGGCGACTTACATACTAGGAATCAGGATCTATAGAGATAGATCAAGGCGGCTCATTGGATTGAGTCAGAGTACATATCTGGACAAAGTTTTGAAGAAATTCAAAATGGAAGAGTCTAAGAAGGGATTCTTACCGATGTCCCATGGTATAAAACTTAGCAAGACTCAGTGTCCTTCGACGACTGATAAGCGAAGTCAGATGAGTGTGATCTCGTATGCTTCGGCAATAGGATCCATCATGTATGCCATGATTTGTACTAGGCCAGATATTTCCTATGTTTTAAGTGTAACGAGCATATATCAGGCTGACCCTGGCGAAGCCCACTGGGCAGCAGTTAAAAACATCCTTAAGTACTTGAAAAGGACTAAGGAAATGTTCCTAGTTTATGGAGGTGATGAGGAATTCAGTGTAAAGGGTTACACGGATGCGAGTTATCTCACCGCCTCAGATGATTCTCGTTCGCAATCTGGATACGTGTTCGTAATGAACGGAGGGGCTGTGAGCTGGAAGAGTTCCAAGCAAGATACCGTGTCTGCATCTACAATAGAGCCTGAGTATATTGCTGCCTCGGAGGCTGCAAAGGAAGCTGTTTGGATCAGGAACCTCCTGATAGATCTTGGTGTGGTTCAGGACGCGTCCAATCCTTTGGACGTATATTGTGACAACAATGGTGCTATCACACAAGCCAAGGAACCTAGACAACACAAGAAGAACAAACATATACTCATGCGTTACCACCTCATTCGCCAGTTTGTTGAACAAGGTGATATCAAGTTATGCAAAGTACACACGGATGCAAACATTGCAGATCCGTTGACAAAGGCGCTACCACAGCCAAAGCATGAGGCGCACATGAGAGGTATGGGCATTCGATTCCTAGACATATGATGTCGAGATGATTAACTCTAGTGCAAGTGGGAGACTGTTGGGAATATGCCCTAGGGGCAATCATGTATGATGTATTTCCAATGTATTCATAAAGTTATTAAGTCGTCCTTGTTTTGAACACCTGATATATATCATTGAATATATGATTCGATTGTGGAACTATGTATTCATGTTGTTTATACTAAATTGTCATTGGTCATCAATGTTGTGCTGGACACACACCCTAGACTAATGTGACTGTTGGCTGATGACTCGGTTCACTTGTCATGGGCATGGCGATGCCATTCCAACATTCATAGACCGGGCTAAAGAATTTAGCAAGTCGGACTGACCCATATTGAGATGCAACGAGCAAGTCGTCATTTGCATGTCTCAATCAATGTAATCCTTAGACCTGAGGTTGTCGCACAATCCGAGATGTGGATTACCGACTTAGGTTCTGTCAAACGTTGTTCTGTGACAAGGCAGTTATAAATGCAGAGTTCGGGTCGAATGAGAAGCAAGCTGCGTGATGTGGATAATCAAGATGGGATTTTCCCCTCCGAATGGAGAGATATTCTCTGAGCCATCTCGAGTGATATGATTCCGGAAGCATGGCCATGCGCAACTCGGTTAAGTGTTAGCTGAGTCTGTTGACTAAGAGTTAGTCAGATGAATCATATATCACGGACCGAGAAGAGAGTTGAGATATTAAGGGATGGCGATAAATCGCCTATAGTTCGACAAGGTATATCGTGAGGAAAAAGGGACTAAGATGAAAGTCACATTGGAAGGTATATCGTCATGACTCGATGGGACTTGGGAGTCAGCCTGTTCTACTAGGAGCCGCTGCCGATTGATCGATTGGGAGTCGGACTCCAATCGTGTCCAAGTCGACATGAGCCTGCAGGGTCGCACACTTAAGAGCGGGATCAAATATATTGGTCGGGTTGGACCCGAACCGTAAATTGACTGATTTTGTGAGTCGGACTCACAGAGGGAATGGTCCACAAGTGTTGTGAAGCCCACTACCATTCGCTATATAAAGAGGGGCGCAGGTTGCCCAGCGGGCACGTTACTCCACTCCCATGCGTTGGGAACCCAGCCCCACTCAGTCCAGCCGTCGCACCGGACTTAGCAGTTCGCCGTCGGAGCTCCTCCTCGTATGTGTGGATAGGTGTTGTACGTTCAACACTTCGACGTTCGTGGGATTGGATCGGCTAGATCGAATCGTGGGACTACACTGTATCGATGCGCTGCATCGATAATCCGCAACCGCACGTTTAGTGGTAATCCTCGTGGCCTTGTACCTCGGCTAGATCTTGGAAGTACCGCGTAGAAAAGTTTTCATTTATCTCTACGCGTTCCAGCAAGACACACGTGCGTGCTACCGACAGTATAAAGCATAAACAACAGGGTGTACAAAGTCCGAAAAAAAAGTTTCTCGAAACCTATCAACATGGGATTTAGTTTTGAACATCTCGACGCCAGGATCTCAAATATGAAAAACGGTTCGTAATTTTGAAAAACGGTTCGCGAGATATTTCATTTCCATGAAACGGATCTCGAGATAAATGCATGTACTCCCTCCGTCTGTTCCCTCGCGCATGAGTCCGCTACGTGTCGTTCTCGTGTCCGGTCGGTTTGCCCTTCCGTTAGCTTTCAAGAAGTCTCCCTTTTTCTAGTGACACCCTAGCTAACTAAGGACATCTCCAACCGTTCGCCCCCCCCCAGGACGCGAAAATCTCGCTTTTCCGGCCGCCGCGGCGCGTGACAGCGCAAAACAGGAAACCGGGGGGGGGGAGGGTTCCCAGCCGTGAAATCCAGGCCGCCCGCCCCCCCCCCCCCCCAGCCGGCGATTCGGCCATATTTGGGCATGTAAAAAAATTAAATAAATAGAGTTTTTCTACACAAATAAATAGTTCAACAATTTAAACAAATAAAAAAAAACTACACTACGCATTATCATCGTCCTCAAACATTGCCATTCCCCTTTCGCGCCCACAAATGCTGCACCAGGTCATTCTGTAGAGCTTGGTGTGTTCCAGCATGTCGAATCTCCTGCCGCGTGGCGAGGAAGGTTGTCCATGATGCCGGCACCTGGTGATCAACATCTGCAAGAGGACCCTGTCGGTAGTATGGTGTGCTTGCCTCACTGTCAGGCACCGGGTCATCCCGCTCACTCTCAATGATCATGTTGTGCAAGATCACACAACACTGCATCACCTCCGACATGTTGGATTTCGACAAAGTCATAGCTGGGTACTGGACAATGGCGAATTGAGATTGCAGCGCACGAAATGTCTGCTCAACATCCTTCCTGCAAGCCTCCTGGCACTTGGAAAACCAAGCTTTTGCTCTTCCTGCCATAGGGTTGGAGATGCTCTTCACAAATGTTTCCCACTTCGGGTAGATGCCATCTGCAAGATAATACCCCTTTGTATACTGGTGTCCATTGATCCCATAGTTCACAGGGGGGCATGGCCTTTGACAAGCTCGGCAAAGACATTCGAGCACTGCAAGAAATTGATGTCGTCATGACTTCCAGGCATAGCAAAGAATGAATGCCAAATCCATAGATCGTACGAAGCCACGGCCTCGAGAACCACCGAGCACTCTCCTTCCTTTCCCTTGTATGTACCCTGCCAATCAAATGGATAGTTCTTCCATGCCCAACGCATACATTCGATACTACCAAGCATCCCAGGAAGGCCTCTTGTTTCATTCTCTGCGAGGAGACGAGCAGTGTCTTGTGCATTAGGTGATCGCAAGTATGTTGGGCCAAAAACTGCAACCACTGCCCGACTGAACTTGTTCAAGCAGTCAAGGGCCATGGACTCGCTCATGCGCAGGTAGTCATCTTGTGCATCTGCGGGAGCACCGTATGCAAGCAACCTCATGGCCATCATGCACTTCTGAATAGAGGTAAAGCCTACCGTGCCGGTGCAGTCCTTCTTCAATTTGAAGTAGGTGTCGAACTCCCGGATGGCATGCATCATCTTGAGGAAGAGTTTGCGGTTCATCCTGAAACGACGCCGGAACACCTTCTCGCCGTTGGTAGGATCCTCGGCGAAGTAGTCGGAGTAGAGGATGCAGTACCCCTCGTACCGCTGCTTCGGCTTGCTCTTGCAGCGACCGGGCCTCGATCCAGCACGACGCGGCTGGGCGTCCTGGGCCTGCAAGACGACCAGGTAGCTCAGGATCAGCAGGTGTTCCTCGTCGTCGATGGCGGCCTGATCTTCCTCGTCGAATAGCTCGGCGAGCATCTCCTCGGCGTCGGAGTCCATGGGCCGGGCAGAACGTCGAACACCTCACGGGGGTGGACGCGTTTCGCCGGGCACAACCTCCCTCGTGGCGGAGGGGCGAGTAAATGGCGCCGGCGGCGTGGCGGAGCTAGACGGCGGAGGTTCCTTGTGGCTGGGCTAGTTGCTCGTGTGTGGTGGTGGCCGATAGCGGCGGCGTGGGGGTGGCCGACGGCGAGTCGAGCGAGAGGAAAAGGCGAGTCGGGATGGAGAAAGTGGGGTAAATGGCGTTGCCTCGCCGACAGTGCTGGCCCACGCGCGGTTTTCTTTCCGCCGTCCCTCCCCCAAGCCGAACCTAACGGGCTGGGTTTCGCCCGAGTGCGCCGGCGCTAATTTCCGCCGAAACGGCGCTATTTGGTGATCTGTGGGCCGGCTGGTAGAAAAACGGCGCTTTTGGAGTAAATCGGCGCTATTTCGTGTCTTGGGGACGGCTGAAGATGCCCTAAGAGGTTGTTCTGCTCGTGTCTGGGCCCAAATGTGAAGTGAGCTTTCAGGCCAGACCGAACCTTATTTTTTTTCTCGGGTCGCTGCGGTCCCGTGGAGGAGTCTCGGCTCGGTCTTGTTTTTTCTCGGGCCAAGCCTTGCTCCGAGCGAGCTCATAAAAGCTCGGGCCCAGCGTGCAGAGATAGTCCTGGGTAGCGCGGAACGGGACAGTCGCTGCCGACGGCCACTTGGGCTCAACCTCTGCGAGCGCTCTCGCTTTCTCTAGCCTCGCGTCCTGGGTACAGCCCGTCTGTGCTGCACGCGACGCGCGTGTCGAAATACCCGGCGGTGCTCGACGAAATGCTCCCTTGAGAACGCACGACCAGTGCTTGACGAACCGTGCGCAAGAGGCTGGCACTCCCTTTCTCCCAGCCATCTCGGCAGGCAGGCGTCGGGTAGGCCGTCACGCTGACGTTCTTTCCGGCGTCGGGCTAGGCCTTGCGCGAGTTCGCTGTGTTTCCCTCGTCATCACCCAACAATATTGTTATAAGGCAAATGATCCAAGATTCAGACGCCTGGAAAACTTGCACATGGTAACAAAATGTACTATTTAGTAGTTCATTTTCAAGTATAAATTTGTTTTATGCGTGCCTGCAGGTACTTATCCAGCTCTGCATCTCTCTTGATTTCCCTTTATAGTCTCTATTGAATTATCCCCAAATAACCCGTGCAGTCTGTGTACATAAAGACCCCACGGATCAATCTTCTTGCTTGCCCCTTAGCTGGATATACTTCTTCCGGGCCCCATAGCTGGACATTCAGCCCGAGCTTTTGGGCTTGGCCCGAGCCAGGCAAGGCTCGGCCCAAGGTCAGCTCGGCCCGTCGAGAAAAAGGACCGAGCCAAGCCTCTTTTTTGGGCTCGCAAAGGCCTCGGGCCGAGCCTGGCTCGGCTCGGTCCGCTCGTTGGCTTGCCCATTAAACAGAAACCAGCACATGAAAACTATTTCAGCCCCTTGTTCGTTCCTGGACTAAACTAGGTCTTCCTCGCAAGACACACGGCCGCCGCTCCGGCTGCAAGCAGCACTGCCCACGCAGCCAATTCCTACTCGCTGGCGTACGCATCAGGGCCGAGTCAAGCACGCATGGATGCCGCCCTTTACCGTCCCTGCTGTGCGCCATCGAAGTGGAAGAATTAAGGTTCCGGCCACCGCGGCGCACGCACTCCGGTGAGCAATTCCTGTCAGACCAACACCTCTCCAGCCACGATGACCACAAATTTAGGTTCCCATCGTCCTTCTGCACGTCGGCGACCATGGGAGCTCTGCTATCGCTACATTTTCCATTGATCTTCCCTGCCTCCGGCGAGGCTCGCGAGCCCGCCCGAGCCACACCGAGTTTCTTCGAAGCCCGAGCCGAGCCTCCATTTCCAACTCGGCAGAGCAACTAGCCAAGCTAGGCTCGGCCCGAGAATGGCGAGCTTTTTGCAGGCTCGGGGCGAGCCCAGACCGAGCCGGCTCGCGTCCAGCGAGCATCAAGCAATTAATGTGGCTTCATCTCTTGTTGATCATTGTCAGGATAACCCACCTGGAGTGTCACTTCTGTTTCGGAGACCGATCGACCGACGCCAACGAGGGCATCACACAAGACAATAGATCACGATGTCGGATACCATCTCAATCAGCAACATTGGCGCGGGCACGTCACGTGCAGCAGGTGTGCCTGAGACGGGACGGCTTGGAGAGCGCCATAGAGCTTACCTCCACCCCCAAACCTACTGCAGATGGTACGGTCTTCAGAGAAGAAGAACTAGGGAAGGAATCTTTGAGCTGAAATCCATGGCAGATTCTGAGGAGAGAAACGGGAATGTCAATTTCCCTGCCCACACCCCCGATCATGAGCAGCGGCAAGCACCGCCGGAAGAAGAAGTTGTCCAAGGTGCCGCCGACGAGGCTGCTGTGCAAGTTGCGGAAGTACCTGGTGCGGCTGGCCATACTGGCTGCTGCTATGACCTATCAGGCGGGGACTGACCCCGCGAGTGGCTTTTGGCAGGACATCAGTTACGGCCACGTCGACATCGTGCTGAGGAGCAGCAAGCCAGCAACCCGCGCCGGTACCTCATCTTCTTCTACTGCAACACAACGGTTTACACCGCCTAAGCTAAAGTAATTCCACTAGGATACTTGTTACGAAGAAGCTCCTGCCACACTCCTTCCTCTTTTGACAATTTAAACAACCACCTGGTGACTAGACATTTTTTTAATTCAGGTATCTCAATTCCTAAACCTCTCTGATCTTTGGGTTTACAAATAATATTCTAGTTGGTTAGCTGGTATTTGCTTTTGTTCTCACCACTCTGTCGGAAGAGCGGGACATATAGAAGTTGAGTCTTTTTATTACCCCTAGGGGTGTCTCAAGAAACGACAACATCAACATCGGTAAACCATTTACAACCAAATTAACCAAGACTAGAAGATCTCCATATGAAAGCATCTTTCCTTTCTAGTAGCTCAACTTCCCTTGGAAACGCCACTCTAATGGATACCAATCGACATTGCGGACTTTTCTATGCTGGATAGGCACCCCAAGATACTTAAAAGGTAAAGAGTCAGATTATGCTAATACTAGTCCTCGACCTCCTTTGTCTTCCTCGATCTCTGCTGAAGGAAGTTGACATAGGTGTTTTGTGAATTAGATGGCTCATACTAATGAGAGTGCTTATTTCTCGGAAGAATTCTATAGAGAAAAACAATGGGTTCTTTAGATTGCAGGAACATGGTATAACAATTTGGGGGATAGAACACCATTATCTACCCGACAATGGTACCTGAGATATCATCAATAATCCCGTGGCATGCATGTTGGGTTCACTTACCAGGAAATGAATGAATTCACCTTCTGATTGTGCTATCGGTGAAGTGGAATCCTAGGAGGCGATATCGGTAGCCACCCGAGGAGGCGAGATGCTCTGCTGATGCCGGCAGGGCTTCACCCCTCATCCCAAGGCAGAAAAAATGGGGAAAGGCAGGGAGGAGCTTCACTAGGGCCAAGTGTGTAGGCTTCATAGGGAGGAGCTTCACCAGGAATGCGCATCTCTTGTGCAAGTTTCATTGAGCACTTGCCGTGCGTTCGCAAAGGAGCATTTCATCGAGCACAGGCCAAGCATGCCTACGGGCGCATCGCCTCCTGCGCGGAAGAGCCGGGCGGGCAGGCCAAACGCCGGCCGTCTTCAGCACCTCCAGGGGTCTCGGCACTGCGATCCGACATGGAACTCCGATCTTGATCGAGTAAAGACCACGTCCATTCTTCTAGGCCGTCGGCAGATGGACGAGAATAACGCCCGGACAAAGACACTGGCACCAGACCACATGCAGAAGCCTGGGAAGACTTGGGAACCTCAAGTCTTCCTTTCTGTCCCATGGCCTGCGTCCTCTAAGATCGAAAGGGAAAGCAACACAGCGTGAATGCCCATGTAATCGCAAGAAATGTTCATCTCCAGAGCAGCACAGCGGTAAATGTCCTTGTCCAAGCAGATGGGCTGGGCACATACCTGGTACAGTCGCCGGGGTCTCCGGTACCGCGACAAATGGGTGGCGTTCAGGCCTCGCGAGGTGGCAGGAAGGTCAAGAGTGTGATCGCCGTCTTGCCCGTCTTCTAGACACCCCCGGTACGTTACACGCACGCATTACCCCGAGCACCTTCTCGGCAGCATTTCGTCGAACAGCTACTGGACGCGCTCTTGTCTCGGGCACACCAAGCAGTCCCGTCACCAGCCACCTCCCTGCACTAGGCTTGCCCGCGGCAGCCTTGCAGAAAAGCAACACAGCGTGAATGCCCATGTAATCGCAAGAAATGTTCATCTCCAGAGCAGCACAGCGGTAAATGTCCTTGTCCAAGCAGATGGGCTGGGCACATACCTGGTACAGTCGCTGGGGTCTCCGGTACCGCGACAAATGGGTGGCGTTCAGGCCTCGCGAGGTGGCAGGAAGGTCAAGAGTGTGATCGCCGTCTTGCCCGTCTTCTAGACACCCCCGGTACGTTACACGCACGCATTACCCCGAGCACCTACTCGGCAGCATTTC